>JAODKE010000043.1:26221537-26258915 GCA_026779605.1 Mormyrus hasselquistii
ATAGGGAAAAAAAACAGGAAAAAAAAAGGAAAACTTTTATTTTTTGAGTAAATATTTTTTAAAACCCAAAATAGCCCCAAACGGGCCCCCCGACAAGGATTAGGGGCCCCCCCCCCCCCCCCCCCAACACTGCACATAATTAAGAGAAGTTTCTCTTGCAATGTGCAAATTAGGGCCTGCTTAGGATATTCGTGGAAGCTTACAGACACCATGTATGTTCTCTATACATCTACTCTATATCCTCAGTCATTAGGCTGTTCTACCATAAGGCTCTGAAACTACAAACTCATACTGTTATCATTTGCACTCTGTAGTTGGCTCTTATAATTAAAAAAAAAGCTTTTATCAAAGTGTAGTCCTGCTATTATTGTGTTTCCAGCCGCTTTCGAAACATGCTTTGTTTATTAATTCCTACAGAGGCATCTGTCCAGCTATTCTGATCTGAAAAAGATGAACTCTGGAGAGCACTGTCTCTGCGGAAACACCATCGTGCAACACATAGAAACTTTCAGACGTAAGACCAGAGCATACTGCGGTTTATAGTATGTGCATATCTTTGTGTTCATCAGAAATTAAGTTAATTATATAAGCGTCGGGATAAAAAGTTTTCTGCTTCCACAGAGCACAAGTGAGATAAAAAAAAACATGGAAAAAACAGCTTCATTGTGTAAATGTGTTATTATAATGGGGAACAAAAATACATTATTAGCTCATAGGGGGGAAAAATGAAGAAATCTGAAATGCAAATCAGTACTATTGTCAAAATATCACAATTCACTGTTTCCATGTACCGATCAAATGAAATTCCTGCCCTTTCTCCTCCTGCTTCTGTTCGCTTTATAGCAATAGACCCTGCAGCAGTAGACATCCCATCCAAGGTGTCGCCTGCCTTGTGTTCCATGCATGCTGGGATAAACCCCAGACTCACTGCGGGCCCGAACTGGATCAGCAGTCACGGAAAATGTATGGATGGAGCAGTTGAACCGTTCACAAGGACGCAAAGGTTGTTCGATAAAACCTGAATGGAGGCCTCCAGCCAATGCATCGGCGCCTCTGTTCTTTTCGCTTGGTAACACACAGAATCTACCCTAAAAAACAGTGGCAAAAATAGGTATTGCGTAGCTATGTAACAAAACAAACAGACAAAAAAAAAAAAACGCAGGACACATGCACAGTGGGCAAGATGATCTTAAGAGGAGTGAGAGTGTGCGTCATTTTGCTTCCAGCACAATCTGCGGCGGAGGCTTCCCCTCCGCAGAGCCACGGGAGACGGGCGTAGGAGGATAGGCAACCTAAGAGCTCGCGCTGTAAGTTCACGCTCATGGTTCTCAGCAGATATTAGCCTGTTGCCACGGCGAGGAGGAGGTCTGACACATACAGAGCAGCTCCTCGGGGCTACCGTCCCCCGAACCCAATTTAAATCCTCCGACTCGGACCCCACTGCAGCATCTGCACCATGCGGCCCTGCAGTCTCTCAGACGTGCGTTATGATTTCTGCAGTTGGCATTTCATGTCCAGATCTTAACTATCCCCTAATGGAGATGCAGATTAATGAAGACTAACAACGCATCTATTTTAAATTCTAAATATTAAAGTGACACTTTAGCATTAGATGACATTCAGCAGTCGCTTATTAAAGTAGATCTGCAATAGTCTAAGATTAGTAATCTGAGGGACTCAAATGTGATTGAAAACTATGATAAGGAGGGTTTCCAGAATGAACTCGTTAAGCTTCTTTGATTTCTATGCTAGCAGTGATTGACAGCACAGGCTGATGTCACTCATCATGGGCTTAGAAGCCAAAGCAGCTTTGAGCCCCTTAGCAGTAAAGATGACTAGTCACTGTTCAATTACCCCCCCCATGTTAATGAAAACAAACAACAGTTTTTACAAATGGATGGATTATAAAGATTACATGAAATATTAAACAAATTAATGAATATTACATTACGTGAAAACAGAACATTCACTTCATTCCCAAACACGTAGACTGTAGTAACAACTAAGGACCAATAGAAAGGCCAGTATAAATTCAGCTATTCAGAAACAATATTTTAAGAACCTGATCAGTATGAATGTCCTTCTACACGATTTCCGATCGGGCTGTAGAGCTACATGCCTTAGAAGCATTTAGAACATGCAAACAGCATCTATAAGTACATCACATTACGGTGATTTAATTTATAATGGGATATCTCACATCTCACAGTGCTTGAATGTATGTCTTGTATGCTTAGATTTTATACAGATTCATTGAGAAGGCTATTTTACTCTTTAATATTTGCAATGGCCTTAAAGAAGACGATCCTCCACAGAATCCTGCAGTTCTTATTATTTCCTTCGTCATGATGAGAAGACATTAAGTTCATTTAAAGACTGAAGGCATTTCGCTGATACTGGAGTAATCCACTGCAATCTCAAGGGACAAATGTTCAATCATATTTTTAATCTCATTTTCAGAATAATAATCGATGTGGGGGCCAGAGATAACACAAACATCCCAAAATAGGACTATTTTTGAATGCTTTCAGATGGAAGGCACTTCAGTATTCAGGCCTGTTACACAACGACAATGTATTATATCTCATGATTTGAGAGAATATTCCTGAATTAACTTTTTTAGCTCCTGCAGTAAGGGGGCATGTGTGTGCAGGTTACAATGCACCCTGCAGTGAATATCAGAATTATATACACACACACACATCTGGTATGCTTATGGGGACCGCTCACTTACTTTTATGGGAAAAATGCTAACGCTAACTATGACAACCTTTTTTTTTTATTATATTACTATGACAACCTTAACCCCCACCCAGCCCTAACCATAATTAAGCAAACAAAATACAAGAGTTTTTGCAGTTTTAGTTTTTTCATACCAGTCACCATTTTTTTCAAATTTTTTAAAAAACAGATATTTATTATATTGTGTCCCCATAAGGATAGGTATACCTGCTCTCTCTCTCCCTCTCTCACACGCATGCACGCGCACACACACGCACGCGTGCACACATACACGCGCACATACACGCGCACACGCACGCACGCGTGCACACATACACGCGCACACACACGCACATGCGCACACATACACGCGCACATACACACGCGCACAAATACACGCGCACACGCACGCGTGCACACTGACATGCACAAATTTGTTGGTACAAAGCTTCATTTCTCCTGAAAATTGATTCATTTACTGTAAAAGCAATTGTCTCACGATACCTGCATGCCTTTAGTATGTGATAAACCGATAAAATTGTAAAAAGTGTAAAATGATTTGTTGTTTATTTCACCAAGATATGCTAAAATAGTATGGACAGATTTGCTGGTACCCCTAAAGAGACTATTCATCATTACATTATAGTCATGTTTCAAACTTAATGTAGTGTTTAACCTTAATTATTATCTCAGGTGCTTTCAAGCTTGTCATCAGCCATTCAGCCTCTTTAAAGGGAAAGAACATGCTGCTGTGTTGGTTGGTATCATTGTGTGCATCACACTGAACATGGACCAGAGAAAGCAAAGGAGAGAGCTGTCTGAGGAACCCAGAAAGAAGATTATATACATAACTATGTGAAGGTAAAGGCTATAAGACCATCTCCCCAAGCAGCTTCCTGTTCCTATAACCACAGCTGCCAATATTATTAAAAAGTACAAGGATCACGGGACTGTAGCCAACCTCCCAGGATGTGGACACAAGAGGAAATGCAGCCCCAGGTTGATCAGAAGGAAAGTGCGGATGGTAGAAAAAGAGCCAAGCAAAAAATCCAAAACCATTCAAGCTGAGCTCCAAAGTCAAGGTACGTCACTTTCTAATCGCAGCATCCGTCGCATTTTGAACAATAGTGGGCTCCATGGAAGACGACCCAGGAGGTTCCACTACTGATAGAAAAACATAAAAAAGCCAGAGTATAATTCGCCAAAATGCATGTTGACAACTCCCAAAGTTTCTAGGAGAATGTCCTTTGGATTGATGAGACAAAACTGGAGCTTTTTAGCCAGTCACATTTACCAAAGGAACAACGGAGCTTTCAAAGAGAACACATACCTACTGCGAAAGATGGTGGGGGGTCGGTATTGTTTTGGGGCTGCTTTGCTGCATCTGACATGGGGAACCTTGAATCTGTGCAGGGCACAATTAAGTCTCAAGACTAGCAAGGCATCCTGGAGCGAAACATACTGCCCAGTGTCAGAAAGCTCAGCCTCAGTCACAGGTCATGGGTCCTCCAACAGGATAATGACCCAAAACATACAGCTAAAGCACTGAAGAAGGAGGAAAAAGTCATTGGATTTTTGTGTGGAGACGCCACCCTTCAAACCTGGGACAGCTTTAACAGTTTGCTCAGGAAGAGTGGGTCAAACTACCTGTTGGCAAATGCAAAGTCTCACTGTGAAGTACAGAGATCGCATGTTGGCAGTGACTGCTGCAAGAGGCGATGCCACTGAAGGGTACCATATTTTTTGTTCATGTCATTTTCATTTGTTCAATTCTATAAATTATTCTACTGAGTCAATAATCAAAAGCAAAGTCTGATTTGTGCTAATTATGGAATAAACAATAAGGGTGCCATTAAGTATTTGTCGGTTTCGAGGTATTTCAGAGATTTTTTTGTAGAAGCGTACCAACAAATTTGTCCACACCTGTGTGTGTGTGTTTATATATGTATAATATATATGTATATATATAGTATTGTATTAAATCATAGCTGTTTGCAACTCTTTCTTGCGACTTTTTTTTTTTACATACAGTAATGGAGGGCTCCACCGTTTGGACTGGGCAGGACAGGGAATGGTGATTTTATTTTGGAAAACTGTGTCCTTTTCTAGGACGGGCATCTGATTCAGGGTGTAGCCCAGCCACGTGCCCTATGCTCTGTGGAATGGGCTCCAGGCCCTTCTGCAACCATGACCAGGACTAGATGGTTGGATCGATGTCCTATTCGGGGAAGGGAGGCTGCGCACACTAAGCAAATGAAAAGCTACCTGCCATTTTTGGAGAGAACAAAAAGAAAGCTGAGCGCAATGGAAAAAATAGAGTTCCCGCCTGCCAAGGTGGGGGGGGGGGCCGGTAGGCGGGATACTTGCCTGAAGGCCCGAACCCCCCCAGCGATGTCAAGGCCCCCCCTCCACCTCATACCTCACATGTATACCAAACATTTCTGAGGATTAAGGTGCTGATATCATGCATGTTATTAAGACTCATGACATGCGACTTTTCTATCTCTCATTTTTATGTATATAGGAATCATACTGCAAAAAATATTTGGTGTTCTTCAAACAATTTTGAAATTTAATAATTTAATTAAACTTAATTAATAAGTTTGTAATATTTTGTAGTCAAACTCTGTTGTATATTTAAAGAAAAAAAGCACGTTTGATGGGTATGATATTTGGGGAATATTTAAATCTCATTATCTGCAACTGCCGCAACTGCCGTAGGCAGGTTCTAGGTTCTAGGTGTGGAAAGGGAGAGAGGTGGGGTGAGGCATGTTCCTTTTTTGTCCAGTGTATAGTTGTTCCACCAATGTGCCAGGGTACGCTGAAAAAATCACCAAGACACCAAACCTGGCAACGTTCCTGTTGGTCCTAAATATACCATAGCCCTTCCCACTTGGGTGCTACAAAAAGTCAGTGCTAAGATCAACTTTATTAATCCCATGAAGGGAAATTTCAGCAGCACTTAGAAACAGGACCAAGCAATACACACAACATAAGAACACACACACAAACACACAGATCTGGGGATCAAATGCCCCCCCTAATGTGATAAAAAAAAAACAAAACGTTATTTTAACACTGTAGGAACCATTTTTCAGGTCCTCACAAAGACCTATGAATGTAATCAAAAAAGTAAAAATGCCAAAAATCTCATATTTTGTTTGGTAAACGGTGTACTGTATACAACCAATCAAATATACCAAAATATAAGGCCTGGGATTGTGCTTACAAGGTGATGAGTGCTAGAATATGTAAACATACTGTAGGTTATTAGGTTAGGTGATTAAGTGTGAGGAGACACATAGTAGTAGTAATAATAATAATAATAATAATGATGATAATAATAATAATTATTATTATAAAAAGAATAATCATAATAATAATGTTTTACATCTGTGTCTCAAACACTACACTAGCCCCACTGATCTGTTCATTCAGTTTCAAGAACTTGCCTCAAAATGCCTTCTGAAAGAATGATTAAGTCCAAAAAAGTAGCTTATACAGTATGAAGAAAAGACATTGAGACATTAAGTGAAATTCACACTTCTGACTCAAATTCAGACTAGCAATTTCACATAGCCGAACCATTCACAGATTAAACAGACAATAACATAAAAGCGGTCCTTTGAAGAGTAACTTTAAAGCTCTCCTCATTGTTGAAAATAAAAAATAGTCAACTGGCCTTAAAGAAAGTGATATGTGTTTATACAGCATAGGGGTCTGTGGATTCAGAGTGAAGATTAATGAGCTTAGCGCTTCAACTGAAAGTCCTGCTTCTCTGATTGATGAGCTCTGGTTATGCTAAACAGTCCCACAAAATAAAAGGATGTTTGACTACAGAAATGCATGGGTGGGTGCGTGGGGGGAGGGGGGCAAGGAAGCAGAATGCAGCAACAGCCATGCGACCATTTAATGGTACTGCAGAAAGGACCTCTTTCCTCCTCAGCTTGCAACGGACATCTTGCAAGGATATTAGCCCGGCATTCAAATAGCAGGAACCACGCCCTCCTCGGATTCTGGTCTGAAATGGATTCCCTGATGACGGTTTACGCAGTAACGGGGAGAGGAGATGAGGATTTAGGCTTACAGGAAATGAGGCGTGACTGCAAGCAGGTGACAGGAGGCGACTATTAACGAGGCGGAGGCATATGATTACTGCTAACGCCTCTGTGAGTGCAGGCGCGGTTTCTTCTTCTTGCATCTATCTGCTTTGCCCATAGCTATGGGTAGAGCCAGGGTAGAACATGCTGTTTCACATCCTGACCGATCCTATGGGATTTCTGTGCCTCTGTGTTTCCCAAGTCAGGCCTCAAGGACACACGGAAAGTCCACATTTTCACTCCAGGAGTTTGGAGGGAGCAAAAATGTGGATTGTTTTGTAGGGAACTCGAAGGGAGCAAAAATATGGACCGACTGTGGGTCCCCGAGGACTGGATTGGGGAACACGGTTCTAAAGTAACGGCATGACAAGCAGTTGGAGCACACAGTCCCAGACGTGGCTTCAGATCTACAGTTGATCTAAAGGTATGAATGAGAGAAGAACAAAAGCTAAGAGCATCTCTGTGTCTCTGGAGGCTGCTACACTGCAGTCTAATTGTTTCATACATAATTAGGATAAGCAGCAATGTGGAATATATTCCACAATAAATGGTAGAATCTATTATGCAAGAAATTATATAATTAAAATATTTATCCTGCAGATACATGTCCCTTTAGGGTCGGAATAAGACTAATAAGACTCAATAAGACTTTTCTTCTAATTCTACCTAGGTATTAGTCATCTCTGAATCCGTGACAGACACAGCTGTCCGCAATGACAACGAGCCTGCAGGAACCTGAACTGGCGTGTAGCCTTCCAACTAGCGTCGCAAACACCTTCACTTCCCGCTGAAAAATCGTATGGCGCATGGAGGACTCCTAAACAAGCTTTCAGTGCCGGAAAGCAGCAGTTTGCAGACTTCTGACAGATCATTGGAAGCCCTTTGCTGATACCTGCCTAATTAGTCACTCCCATAGTGGAGCAGTTGGCAATTTGAGTCCCTCATGGTCACAGTCCCTGAATGGCACAGCTGAGACCTGAACTCTGAGCTGAGCTGCAAGCCACAGCCAAACACTGCTTGAATGATGCCTTGTACTCACCAGATTAACCTTTACCAGATTAATGGACCTTAGCCTGTGAAATTACATCTGGCCGCCCCCAGGGATTTGAATTACTAATGTTCGGCATATAAATATATGTCCTGTGTTATAATGGTGCTGTTTTTGTTACTCAGCCATGGTAAAAATAAATTAAATCTGGATTTGGGTGACAAAAATGTCTTTATATAGCAGTTAATTCTGACCAAGAAATCTGATTGGACAAGAGGCTTTCTATGAGCAGCCATCAGAGAATTTCACATCAGCTGTATCACTCCACTTTACAGGTGTATCTAAAAAAGTTACATATGCCTCATTTCCACCAACACGGAGCTGGTGCTGGGCTGGTTCTCGCTTGGTGCCCTTTGAGAACCTGCCCGCGTTTCCACTGGTTTCAAAAATTAATGTAGGTGCAAGTGAGAGTAAAATAAAGGTTCATATGTATTCCGTTTTGTTGGATTTATTTTGATCTGTTTTGGATTTTAAGTTTTTATAAGGTGCTGAACCAAAAAAAAAGTTTCAGAGTATGATTTCTTGTACTCTGATCCACTTTTCTCTCCATAAAGGCTCCCCGTCTCTGTGTGCAAGTGATTTTATTCTCTATTCCTGCTTGTTGTTTTACCGGAGTCTTTTTAAGAATCGTGCAATATAGAGTTTGCTAATAACTGAACTTAGCTGTCCGCCTCATGATTTCTTTACCACTCAGCCAATATTTTATTTATTAGACCTGCGGCATGGTTTTAATTTACAATGCAAAGTTATTCCGCTAATAAGCTGGCTAGTTGTTTCATTGCTGGCACTGGTGATATTATACTAAACTATAACGGTTATGGATTGAATTTTCCGGGTATGTGGGACATGATAGCCCGTACCACTTTCGCTGACATTACGGGAACAATTTCTTTTTCCGAAGGCCTGTCAATGTTTAAATAAATTAATAAAATATCTTATTACTGTTACATTATAAATGCTACTCGATGAACTTGATGTATAAAAGCAATAACATACTCAAAGTCGTGCAGCTGTACTCCAATATATCATGGCTGTGATTGTCTATGATCGAATCATAGCCGTGATACACTGGAGTACAACTGCACTTCTTCTCAAATGTTGCTGCATAAATATAAAATCGGGCCAACAGGCGGCACTGTCATTGTTTCATGAATACCCGCAAAATCAGGCTCCAGTTCACAAAGCTTACCCTCACCCCTTGGATGTTTCACAAAATAAACCACCCTTAAAATAAACAATATGAGCAGCTCTCAGGTAACTTATACTGACAGAGGTGAGCTCTCAGCTGGACCTATATTACCCTGGACTCTGGCCATCCAGTCTAATTTCTGACTGAACGTGCTTCCATCATGAACCGTCCACATCTTGGGACTTGACTGGTCTTCTTAGCCTCGCTGCATCCATAAGACACAAGCCTGTAGTAGCATTTTGAGAAATGTTCTTCTCTTTCTACTATGCAGATCACACCGATGCTGAGAAGTTCCCAAGAGCAGGACTTCAAAGCAGAATTTCCGTGACCCAACCCGAGCCCAATGGACCCCAACAGAGTATCGGATTTTGGGCCGGGTATGGGTCGGTTTTTTTATTGTCCGTCGCTTCCTCTCTCGTCTAGCAGCCACCTAACAAGCATACGACTAGCGATGGGAAAAATATAACAAGATACCGCTAAGGTTTCCACATGCGCGTATGACTGATACTTCCACACTTTCAGATTCAGGTTGGGTTCGGGTTTCAGGGTCTAGTGCTATTCAGGGTGGGTAGAGTTCACTCTCGAGGTCTCTGGTATGGACTGGACTTGGGCTTTAATTTACAGGGCTCTGCTTCAAAGCGGCAGGGCCAAACTCTGCATGGTAGAGAATGAGCCTCCTTCAATTTTGCTCCTAGAACAATCTCAGGATCCTTAATGTAGGGTAGGTTTTCCTGTCTACCATCCTTGCTTTTGCAGGTTTGAAGTACAATGAGGTTATGCACCTGAATCACCACCAAAAAAAAGCAGAAGCAGGCTTTATCCATATTCCCTAGCTTCTTCAGATAATTAGTAGCACTTGCTTCTGGCTTTGTCAGTAAAAATGCAGGAAACATTTACAACAGGAAAACCAAAATTCAACTTTGCCACATAAAACCTGCCACTACCTCTGTCATGCCCAAAAAGGCAGGTTTGTGCGTGCAGTTGCATTTTTTATTAACCAACTTAACATGCAGAGCCGCCGAAAAGAGGCCAATCATGGATATATTCACCTGACTGTTACTGCCGGAGAAGAGGCTGTTTGATCTAACTTCAAACAAGGAAGCTGAAGGATCTTTATTGAGGGCTGAAACTATAAAAAGCTTCATAAAAGTGGTATAACGAGCAGAAAGCAACGTGAGGAGATCGTCGAGTCACCTTAAATCTGAAAATGGATGGGTGTGCAATGTGAAACACTAGAATATACTAATTATTATTTTTAACTCTCCAGTTGACATTTCCATGCTTCCAGAAAAGGCTTAGCCTATCCATGAATGTGTGCAGGTGTTTACATCACAAATATTTTGAGGATCACTTTGTCTATGAACCAGTTTATTTGGGATACCTTCAGTTACTTGCTGAGAACTACTGCACTGATGATCTTTTTATAAGACCTTCTACGGACAGATATACAGAATACTCGAGCTGTTACTTTAAGCAGTGCACTTTTTCAAATCACGCCAAGCAAACCACATTAAGTCCAGTGCTTTAAGGGGGTCGGGGGTTGATGGGTGAGGTCATGTGATGGGGGATTTCCAGCTATGCGGTGCGACCTGTAAACGAAACGAAATCACCATTTCAGGTATCACTACATTCTCCTCATTTCCATGAAGAGAGAATTAGAGTCATAACGGCAGCTGGACAGAGATTCACGAACGAGCACGTAACTTGACTGACTGCCTGCCACAAATCCCTGCCAGCGCCACGTTTATTTAGGTTCATTCTGCAACGTACCAGAGCACAGGGTACCAGAAGAGAGGTACGGGAGAGAAACATGCCGACCGCATCAGTACGAGAGAGCTGCAGCACCTGCTGTTGTGCCACGCCGACCTCCTGAGCTTTTGTCTGATCCACTCTCTACCTGCCCGCAGAGAGTAGCGCACTTCACCATCGGCATACAAAGATTTCCTCTGATTCTCGCAGAGCGTGTCTGTCAGCAGGGCACAGCCATACACACTGATGAGATTCATGATCTCCAAGTGCTTCACATTAACAACAAAATGTATCAAAGGCAAAAGGAAGAGAAATACTAAAAGGAAAAATTTGCTGTTCTTGACATGTAAATAGCAAAAAATGTTCCTGGTAATTTTAATTGACTCAATTACTCATCCGCAGTGTAGTTATCGTGCTGCATACAGTATGCTGTGTTTTCATGGCCAACTGACGTGTTACTGTGTTATTCACGAATGTGATAAGCGATTCAGATTATTAAATGGATCTAGCGATGAATATTTATTATGGCTGAACCTGTCCAGAGTCACAGATTGAGGAGATAACAGATCATGATGCAAACAGGACGCAAGGGTTCCAGCCACATGCTCAACTCACAAAAGATATTTAATTAAAAAGTGCTCATTTTTAAAAAAAAAAAATATAACAATTTTTAAGCTATATTTTTGATTGTATTTTTATGTTTCATCTCCATGTCTCAGTACGTCCTGTTTAAGTTGTCAGACTGTCAGTGTGTGTAATATTTATTTTATAATTTATTTATCACTGTTTTCTTGCACTATGACCAAGATCGTAACTTCATCCCACTGTATGACCCATGGATCATATAGCTGAAAACAACAATAAATAATCTTTGACTTGACTTTAAACTAAAATTGTATAAAAATCCAAACATCCCATTTCTGTCTTTTTCAAGGTTCTTGGAAGCTGGTATACAAATATGACAAAAAAATCTATTTCAAACCATTTTGCCTTGCTAAATCAAATCTCAGTTTTGTTCTTATTTTACAACACTTTCTAAAAGTTCTGCAGGGGCCAAACACTTAACTGGAATATTTTAATTCTACTGGGAGGTACCAGTAAGGAAATGTGCTTTAATAAAAATTCACCACTGTTTTCACAAAGACACTGCACTGGATATGTACGTATGGATGGATGGATGGATGGATGGATAGATGGATGGAATTAAATTTATATTGGAATTTGATGTTGTCACAAATGTAGTTGTTGGCAAAAATTGATGATACAGACCATAATAAGATTTTTAAATGAAATTACTGTTTACACTCTTTTTCATCCATTCTTCCATTTATTCATTGAACCATTCAAACACCTTCATATATCCAGTATGGGTAGGGCTGCATGATATTGGCACAATTTCAAATATCATCATGAGAATTTTTTTGCGATATTTATAAAGTGAAAAAAGAAGTTCGTAATTTAGCCCATATAAACTATAACCAAACTGAAATTAGTATCTACCAATAGTCTGTCAAATAAATTGCTGGTGTTGCCACAAGTTGTGCCGACATACATCATTGCCGACAAATCACTTGATTTCGCTCAATACAGTTCCTGTAGAATCCAAAATATTTTCATTCAGCTGACTGTCTTTTGGTGACCAGTTTTTCATCACTCCACTCATTTTGTTAAATTTCTCACAAACGCACCTCACTGTCTACGAGTCCGTATGATAGCGAGGACGAATGATTTTGATTGGTTTGGAAACCGTATGCAAAGCTGAAGCAAAAGCAGTGGCAGTAAACTATACACTGATTTTAATTTTAGTGAAAATTATCGTGGGACCTCCCAACTGCCACTTAGTGAAGTTTTTCACCAAGATTTCAAAATTTTGGAATTTAATGTTGCTTGTGAAAATACTAGAAAGACAAAAAGACTAGCAATATGTGGATCTAAACTGAAATACAGATTATTTTGGGGTAGGATGTCAGTTCCTGACACAGGTGTCCTCTTAATGTAGATACTATATTTGATAGTGGTGTACCTCAGGAATGTCAAATTTTGGATCTGTAATCCCCCCACCCTGAAAAAAGTTTGCTATCGTTAAGAGGCAAAATGATGAGTTTGAATGAACCCCCCCCCCCCCCTTGAAATTTTCTTCTGTGCTCTGGACAGTATAACCTACCGAGGGGAGGGGACCGCCCCGCTCCTCAGCACTGGGAGTTGTACCTAGGGGGACCCCTGTTCTGAGGGGGATTCCCCACACCATCCAATCAATAAAATCTGGCCCCCACCTCCCAAAATGTATTTCTGTGTACTGGTTGGAACATGCCATAAATATATGTTAACCCTCCACCTTCCATAACCATTTATGCAGGTTATGAACTGGCCAATGCATTAACAAAGAGACCTGGGTCAGCTGATAAATGCCATTCGATCAGATTCTACATCGATGTGCATTGTATAAAAATGTACTCCAAAAAGCCTGCAATGCGCAAAGCTTCTTAGTCATGATTACAGCAAATTTTTAAATATAGTCCTCTCAGCTTTTTATGCAACACTAGCTGCTGCTAGCACAAAAAGGAAAAAGAAAAAAAAGTGTTAAATAATATACTGATATTAAATTGTTCCATTGAAGCTAAAAAATTATGCCACGGTAAACAACAACTACTTTAAAAACTGGACAGCAGTCAGCTTTGTTTGGCGAGGAAGATACACCGATCAGAAGACAATTTCATCGCACACAAAGACGTGAGAACAGAATAGGGGCTGCGATTGAGATTAATTAACCATGATAAAAAGCCAAGGAATTTTTTTTTTTAAATAAAAATCACTGCTCTCATTAGAGCATCCAAATTTGTGCGGAGGCTGGAGAAGTCTTCTGTTGCCAGTCCCAATATACTGCACCGCCTGTCCCACGCAAAAGGACTAGTTGGTGTAGGGCTTTCTGCTTCAGTAAAGCGCCGCAGCCCCGAACGCTTCTTGCTTTTGCTCAGACTCCTCATTAGCAACGCACACCTAGTCCCCTTTCCGGTTGGCTCAGCGATAAACACCTTCATTTAAAGTCAAGGTCCTCTTCACTGCACGTTCGCCTCAGCACTGCACATATGGGAATAGCTTCAAAAAGACTTATTCGCGGGATATCAACGGGAACGTCTCAGCTGCCTGCCTAAGCGAGATGACAGGTCAGCGCTGGCGATCTTTAAAGTTAGAACTTTAATTTAATTTAGTTTAATACCAAGCTAGGCAGCTGCTAATTTTTAAGCACATTATTTGTTTTGAAATAATTTCTTGAAGGTAATCATTTCCAGCGTTTGATCACAATTACCATTAACACTACAGTCATGGGGTTGACAGTGTGTTGCACCTAGTGGTGAGCGATATCACGATAATTTATCATGACATTCTTCATCTCGATACACAATAAACAATTCAGAATTATTGCAAGAACTGTAATACAGCATCACTAAACGCTTTTATAAAATGACAGGACAAATCAAGGAGCGCCTATCACAACGCCTGCCTGCTCAGAAGTCCTAACAGTACTATAATAAAACAGAATGTGAACTGAAGCGTTTTCAGTTCTCACAACATCTCGGTGCTAAAAGAAACAAACTTCATATACCATCACACAGCTATTAGATGAATATTGCACTCATTCCACAGTTACAACAAAAAAGAAAAATCATAACTATTCATTTGTATGCGAAACTCGACGAGTTCCATTTCTACAACTGAGTCGTTAAACAAACTGGTCAATAAGCGAAGAGCTGCCGCATATCAATATTTCAAGCATATTGCTGATAGTGGTTCTGTGTCCATCCACAGAAATCATTTTAATGTTACCTTTGCACAATGTATAACATTTTTAGTAGATCTGTAACTGTTTACACTGTAGTGTACTAGACACAACAGAAATGCCGCACTGCGATTACCACGACCAAACCTATCCTACAGTGTACATTAGTGACTGATCGCAGAGCTGGTTGTAAGTCCGTGCCGTTGTTAAACAGGTAGGTCGTTAAGTGTGGAGTGCCTGTATGACTAAAAAAATAAGCAGTTTTGGTATGAGTCAGTTTCTTTTATATAATGAGTCAGTTTCTTTTATATAATGAGTCAGTTTCTTTTATATGTACACTATTTTACATAACCCACCTTTATAATTAAGTTACTTAAATATTAAGTTATTATTAGAATGCTACAAGTAGTGATACTTGTAAGGACAGTTATTGGTTAAATAGTTCAATGGTTAATTAACATTACTAGATGTATTCCAGTTCAGTTGGTTTGTAAACAACAAAAAATATAGTGATGTGTATCGTGGATGGTGATTCCTATCATAAATATTATGATATGACAGTTAGGCCATATCTCCCGCCCCTTGTCTTGAACTGCCGGGACTGGAGGGTTTGGAACCTGTCCATGGTGTGTATATGTGCCTTAAGTTTGCTTGTTCTCCGCATGGGTTTCCATTCTGTACACTGGCTTCCTCCTTCAATCCAAAGAGCTGCAGTCAGAGGAACTGTAATCTCTAAATTGCCCACAGTGTGGGCATACAAATCCTGTGATAGACTGGCATCCTGTCCAGTGTGTGACAGGCTCTGGGCAACCTTGGAACCTTGACCAGGATAAGCGATTCGAAGAAGGACTGTAACCAAACAGACTATAAACACTTCGTGATAAGAAAGGGATGAGGTGCTATATGACAGCTTCCGTTTGAGGGTATCTGGGCAGACTACTTTCATAAAATGCAACGATGATCTATGTAGACATGCCGATTAATTTTGCAATACAAGATTCTAACAAGGACTCTGGTGACTGTTTGCAGCTTGCAGATTGATTGATAAGCGGAAAATGCAGTGACGCTGAGCACGATATCATGTTATAATGGAGTCTGAGTAAAATGTAAGCAAATCAAAAAAAAAAAAAAAAAAGCAAACATATTATGCGAATATAATTATGGCAAACTTGGATTCTGAACTTGCTAAAAATGAAAGCCAAGAAGAATTGGGAGGACAGATACTTGTAGCAAATGTATTCACCCACATGACACCGTTTAATATAATGTGAAGTGAGGAATTTCTCTAAATAAATTAGTTGAGGACTTAAACCATAAACACGGACAGCTTTTGATGCGCTGTGCTTGGAAATAAGAATGTGTCACCGGTCAGCTTACAGGAAATAGTTATTAATTAAATTAATTGAATAAAAATGCCATTTCACTAAATGCTTATCAGGCATTATTTTTAACCTCAACTGGGAGACAGCTCATACAATAAACTCCTAAGACACTTCAGCAGTCCAGACTAGACCACAACCGATTTCAGTAAGTGAAAACACCAGCTCTCATTTTTGATAAAAGTACCCCTCAGTGGCGCTTATACTGCTCCCGCCAAACTTGACATCTG
This sequence comes from Mormyrus hasselquistii, assembly GCA_026779605.1. NCBI lineage: Eukaryota > Metazoa > Chordata > Actinopteri > Osteoglossiformes > Mormyridae > Mormyrus > Mormyrus hasselquistii. The sequence goes on from JAODKE010000043.1 coordinate 26,237,732, forward strand.
TCACAAGTTGATGTGCATATGACCAAAATGAAAACGTGTACAATGTAGTCCCTGATGTTTCACAACCACTACTACAAAAACATTTTACACTCCAAACTTTGACCAGAGTTTCTTTTTTTTTTTCCAATGGCCTTGTCATGAACTTCAGTGCTGCTACGGGAGAAGATTCTACTTCAAGCTGGTTCTGACAACAGGCAGCAGAACAAGTACTGACACAGCTTCCATTCCACACAGGACGCGAAGCGAATCCATTGTTTGTGTGGTGCAATGTCCTGAACTACTGACAGCCACTTCAGCCTCTATCAAATGCTTTGCTGGAAGGGTAAGACAGGGGATTCCGCATACGATGACTGTGCTATACCAGCTACAAGGAGAGTCTTGCAAGTTCCGAAAGACTCCCTGCCTGGACATTGACGCTATTTGTGTTTTTTGATTTTTCACTTCCAGCTAAATCTGGATCTGATTGTTTTAGCTGAGCCCAGAGAGCAATTCATAGAACCTGATTCTCCTTGCAGGAGTATGCACTAAAACACAACATTTGCATAATAGAGCTATGATTATGCTGTCAAAACATAGCTACTTTGGGAGAATATTACACTGGTTACGATGAACCATCTGAAAAACAATTTAATCAACCCTATTGCTCAGCATATAAAAGAAAACAAACATGCAGCCTTTGACATCCTCACCTTAAAACGGACCAAGATGCTATTTCATAATTGAAAGGAATGGCAGAAATACACGATTTGACCCTGTACTAGATAAACAACTGGAAGAAGGGTGGATTGATGGATTTATACATACATGGAGCAACACGGTGGCTTGGTGGGTAGCACTCACACCCACAGGGTCTGAATTCTGACCTGAGCCCTGTATGTGTGCAGTTTGCATGTTGTGTTAGCTCCAGTCTCCTCTAGTTGTTCCAGTTTCCTACTATCATTCAAACACATGGGGGTCAGTGTGCGGCTCTGTAGGTTACGCCTCTGTGCCTGTAATCAGAAGGTCACTGGGTTGAGCCCAGCTTTGGCAAAATAGTCACATCACAGAAAAAACATGTTATTTTCTTACTTAAGTGAGCAAGTAAAATTTATCTTTAAAGAGCCTTTCACAGACAAGAGGATGCAAAGCGCTGTACAGGACTAAAACACTTAAAAGTACCATCAAAATAAAACAAATCAAGGACAAGTAAATTAACAAAAACACTAGTAGTAGTAGTAATAATAAGAAACAGAATACAAGCAAAAGAGTACTCAACTGTATTCAAAGGTCTTCGCAAATGAGGCTTTAGTTGCTTTTTGATAGTCAACTAACTCAGCTGAATGCAACCTCTAGAGTTGAGCTTTTAAACTTAATGCTGTACGGAAAGAAAAAACGGTTGCTAATTCTTTCATACTTGCCAATAAACATAATTCAAATTCTGCAAAAGTTTGCAAAATTCTGAGGGCAGGAAGGACATCTATGCGACAATTTTTCTTAGCATTATAGCATAGAAATTAGAATCACCATTTGCTATTTTCACCAAACTCACAAACTATAAGTAGTCATCTCACAGCTGTGAGAGTCTCAGGAAGCGCATAAAAACACGCCTCTCCCCAAGCAGGTGCGGACTTTGGTGAAACAAAACAGTCTGAGGGAATGAAAGCTCAACTCCCCACTTAAGGTGTCAAAGGACATTTAACGACTAAAACTCCCAGAAACTGCCTAGGGCTGCATTCTGTGACCAGCACTGGGATGTTTGTGCTCCTGAAATGTTCGGTTTCCGACACATTTATTGCTCGGAAGGCCCAAACTTTACAGGTCTTGAGAATGACTCTAGATGCAATTGGCTGAAAGATGGTGAGTAACGGGAAAGTTCGTGTCAGGAGGTTGAAAACGTGGGACGGATGAAAAGAAATATTGAAGTCAAGGAATTCAGCGAAGTGGCTCATGAGATGGTCTCAAAAAAAAGATTAATTCTTCTCAATGCTAATTAGGGAGCAATTGATGGTTCTATTAAGACTACAGGCATGAAGATGACCAAAATTCAGTCGTATCAATAATCAGTATAAGACAGATGAAAGACTGTGAATTGACCTACAGTACCTCATTCTTACATTACCATGGTGATGATCTATTAACTCGTAAAAACAGCAGGTGAACAGCAGATCTCATGACACAGCCATTTACATAACCTGTGTGAATTTGCTCACCTTGCTTTGCCAGTGCTGTTATCTTATTGATGGGATAAATTATAGACTGCCTGGTATTTGGGCTGACTCACAATCTCTCTCTCGTTCTCTGTCTTGTTTTCTCCACAAGGCCACAGCTGAGCTAAGAATACAGCAGGCAGCAGCATAACCTCACAAAGCCTTTTATAGAAGCCGCCGCCAGGCCACGGTACCATAAACATCGTACTGGAAAAATAGCATCGTAAGCCAAAACAAAAACCGAAAACGTGAGAGCACTCAGACGCTATGTCTATACGCCAACCCAGGTTAGATATTTTGTTTATTATTAGCAGTGCCATAGTGCCAATAACACGACATGATCCGTGCATCCACATTAATTTGGCTGGGCACTGTCCAAATATACAGGAAAGTCTGGAACTTATTTCCATATTACAATCATTGTACAGTATAAAACACTGACACTTGTGATAACACTGTGCACTAGAACCTACAATGCAGAGCAACAACAAAGAACTGGCTGTAACTTCAACACACTTTGATTTGAATGGAATTGATAACTGATGGCACACTTTAAGGAAAACACTAATCATTCAACATGTGAATCCCCAGATACACAATAAACAATCCCACAAAGCGGATAATTGATACATGTATGTATAAAGTGCAAACAGTGGATTGATATGATCCCCAAAACAACCTACATGTTATTAGTAAAAGTGAAAATGAAAATCCAAAAAACATTAAAGATGATAATAACATCCTTTGTGTAATTAATAACTGTGCTTTTCAAGTTCTGTGATGCTTTTGTGACCTAAATATTAGCGAGTGAAATTCCCACACTGTGAAACACGGGAAAGACGCCGATATTCACTTAAACTCTGTGGCCGGCTCTGATTCGCTGTCGACCCCTATGGGAGCCTAGATCTCTGGTGACTTTCAGGAGCGACTGGCTCTTGGTGAGTCAAACAAAAGGGAATAAAAACAGGTAAAAGACTCTCGAGGTGAGTGAGACAGGAAAGAAGGAAAGGGGGAAGAGAGGGAAAGCAACCGTACACACATTCCTGGGTGTGTAAATGACGAGGGGCTGAGGAGATCAAAAAATAAGGATAACGGAATGCAGATGGAGGGGGACATTAAATCAGACGAATGGAGAAGTTTCTCAAGCATGTACCCCATCGTCTTTTACGCAAACATCTAACTGAATACATATGCAAGTAGGATTATGTTTATCAGCATAAAAATAATTAATACGCAAACTGCACAGATTTCTAGGAAAACATATCTGTGTGACAACAACATAGTGCCAATCCTATACATTGATTACCAAGACATTAATCCAGAAATCAACCAACACTTGACACTAACATTGCACCAGAGGCCCTGTGAAGTGTATAGCTTCAAATTACTTTGCAGTCAGAGATAGAGATTTAGATTTAAAGTTAATCTTATAAAGTCAGATTTAAAGTTAATCTTACAAAATTAATTAGTTACTAAAATAACCAAAATCATCAAAATAACCAATTGTCTAAAATGATGGTTGGAGCTCCATTTGGGCCTGTGGACCTTGATGTTTCACTAGCATTGAGGGACATTGAGAAACAGCCTTGAGAGTTGTAGTAACATATAACATAAGATATTTGGGTTTCTGACTATGAGATTAAAATGTATACTTCAGCATAAACATGGTCTTCGACATCCCAGCAGCACCACAAAAGAATGGATTGAGTGAGAATCGTCACAGTTCCAGTGGAATGTCATCACAATACTGGATACAAGCTCTTTATAGAAGCCAACTACCTGCAGTAATTATAAGCAAAAATGAGCTAATGGATTTAAGAGTACTAACTGCAAGAGAAGCGTGGTTGCAGGCATTGTTCCATAAAAAAGTGTACATGCAGCAGACGATGATTTTTCCAGTTTCTTTTGCGTAATCAGTTTAATAAATAATAAATATCATACTCTTGTGTGTTATCTTCAAATTGCCCTCTATGATTTTCTTCATTCAAGCACTACTTGTGTTTTAAGACAGCAGGCAAAGTGAGAACCTAAGAGGCAAAGACAGCGACAGGTCTCATGATGTAAATATCCCTGATGATGCATCCTGCATGTTAAAATTATCATCATCATTATTAGTAGTAGTAGTAGTAGTTACAACATTATTATTACAGTACAAGACATCCAGTAGGATTCTTCACCACTACAGGGTAAACTTGCTTTAATCATTAAAGTAAATTTGTTGTGATTAAGCAAAATCTTCTCTGTTTTCTGACAACCTTAAAGTAATTTTCCCCGAGAGCACCGCATAAACTAATGAACATTAAAATGGAATCCAAGCAAACTTTAATTTATTGTGGTGTCTATAACCGCACGCTCTGCCTCACTGGGATTGCCAGCAAGAACTTCTTCATGCTACCTTTTCATTGCACTCATGGGAACATCACGGACGGAAATCATAGTATCAGGAGTGAGAGTCTGTTAAAAATGTGCAGCGGCACCAACCAATCTATCAAGATAATGAATTATAAACAACATTAAAAATGCAAGGCAGCTCCCTACGAATGATAAGTCTTCTTGATCTGCGTCCTAGTAACATATCTCATGTCTCATGTTCCTGCTTTTACAGGCTTGACTGAGGCGGTACGGTCTTTCAGCTCTATTACTTACTGTCTCCAGTGCTGATGGTTAAATTCCTGTATCTGCATCATGCCCTGCCTACATCTCCCGGGGTTCCTCACTCAGATTCTTGTACAAAAACAAGCTGTTATAGGTGAATAGATGTCTCTAAAGTTCTCACCGTATTATGTGTGATCATGGATGTGTGTGACCTCTCGTGGACCGGCGCCGCTACCGGGGATTAGTCCTGACTTGGGCCCTGTGCTTGCTGGGATAGACACCAAGCCCTCTGTGACACTGTACTGGATAAGCAGTTTTAGGGTGAATGAATGGATAGACGACCTCGATTAAACCATTGAATGAATGGAATGTTTTCAACTACAAATAGCTGAAGAACTGCAAATTTTTCAGTTATATGAAATTGAATTTATGCTAAGCAGGGAAAGATAACTATAGAATTAAAGAAAAAAGTAAATCAACAAATTGCCATTTTTTAACCATTTAAAAATGAGAAATATGTTTTAATATTTTAAGTAGTATTGTTTATTTTGTGTTTCTTGTGTAATTGCATGTTGGTTTTGTATCTGAAAGCGAATGCTTCTATGCAGAACATGACTTTGTTGATGATTGTGCCAATCATCAACAGGCTAATGGTGACCATGCTATCAAAGGTCATCAAAACAGTCAAAAAAGGATCAATAAAAGGTGCATGTAGTGCATAGATAGATTTGGGATGGCCAATAATAACTGCCCTTTCAAAAGTCCGCTGTAAATGTCACTTGTTCTAAATGCTATAAAATAAAACCTGACCACAACAACATATCAGCCTTCCTTTGTCCCCTTAGCCAGCTGGCCAGTTAAGAGCTGGAGAAGACCAAAAGGTTGAAACTGGGGCTAGAGCGGATGTGCTCTCCTGCTTTCCACCTTACCTACAGGAACAAAAAGAGAAGGAGAAGGTCCTGAAGGCATTTTTAAGGCCATGACTGCATATGCAATCTGCTGTATGTTGCATCTTCACGCAGCTCATTCACACAAAAACAAAAGCAATTCCCATTTTCTCACGACCAAGGAAATGCTACACGACCCCGCGCAATTGCACATCTGTGAATAACGATTTCCTGGAGCAAATGACGTCTGCACGCCACTGCAGCAGATGATACGGAATCGAGTCGGCGCTCGGATGAGTGCTCGACATCATTAAAGAATCGTTACAAAGCAGTGGGGGCATTTTCAGTTTCTGAGTGTAAGTGAGCGAATGCATGCATCTGAGGGGACATGTTAGCTGGGGGCTGATGTTACCGCACCATATGCAGCGGTGGAGGCAGCCAAGGCCAAAAGGGGTTTGCTTGGAGGGTAGGAACGGCAAGGCGGACAGACTTGCCAAGCAGGGGTCTCATGCAGGGATCGCGAGTGGTGCTCACAGACATTGTCCGCGTTTTTACCCCATATGCTAGCAACAGTGTTTTAAATCTAATTTGTAGCAAGCAGAGGGAGAGACAGGAGTTTAGGTCTAAGGAGCAGAGCTAAGAAAGCACATTGAGTCTGGTACTGAAGTGGCATGGACAGAAAGGTCAGCTTGCATCTTCATTAGTCTGGCACAAAATATAATTAAATTAATTTGATGCTTAGAAAATCCTTACTAACATATCAAAATAATATTACAATGTATCCATTCATACATCTAGATATTTGCTGAAGCCCTTTAGCACCTTGCCCAAGGACAGAACACATTTCTGCAAAGGATGCTCCTTAATAGACACTGACAATATGCCCTGATAAGTCTACTCATAAGTCACCTATTTCAGAGAATCCTTTGGCACTTCTAGGCCTTACATTTACACAGCGTTTTGAAAAACGTGTGGGCAGCGCCAGGAGCTACTTGCGCATATTTTCTAAACATAAAATATCTTACACTTTTCAACTGACTTCCGTAAAGTGCAAACATCCACCCTAAGAACGCATTCAAACATCTATCAAGTTATGATTAAGTGGCATTGTCTGTTATGTCTAATGGGCTTTAATTTTTAAAAAATCTGCACTCGATTTTGTGCCTCGTAGTACTTAAAATGCACTGAAATCAGCGCGTAAGGTAAAAATGCTTGTATAATCACACGGACCCAGTGCACTATTCCTCACCCTACACAAAGGCGGTTGTAAAAGTTTAGTTTTACAGATAGGAGACTTCTTGGAAAACCTTGCGATTTTGCTTGCATTAAGGGTAAACTCAAATATACGACAGGACAATTAGGCTATATACATACTGTTCATAAGACCTGTAGTAGATAAAGGGAACGGGCGTTCACATAAATATAATCTAAGTACTTGGGTGCAATGTATTCACTCATATGTAAAACACTAATAACGTATTTACTTTAATGCTGTATGGCCAGTCTCTATTGCCAAATAACTTTGGACGGTTACATAACGACCACGGCATATTCTGACAAGAGGCAAGGCAACTTTACTGTACTCTGTTTGGGAACTACAGTGTACAGCCATAAAATATATCCCACTTCGGTGCAGGATGTATATATAATATTTTTAATGTGCGAATGAGCGCATCTTTAAGAAATTCTAATCTGAAACACACAATTTGCATTCAGGAAACGCCAGTACGACTAGGTCTCGCCATGCGTCAGTGTATTCACTTAATTTTACATCTATTTAGTACAATACTTACCCCATTGTTTCTAAAAATCCGGTGGCAAACAATTACACAGATAGCACTGCAAGATCCCTTTCGATATTCCAGCCTACGGTTGATTATATTGTAGATTTGTGGAATTCGCCGTTCTTGTTATGTCAAGCCATTTTCACTCTAGCACATAAACGTAGACTGTTTATAAGCAAATCCATACAGATCGAAAAGCGGTCAAAACCGAGCATTAGCTGAAAGCAAAGAAATGCAAGATGTTCTGCTAACTGCTTTGCTCGCGATGAAGTGTCATGTCCAGCTCCCCTTCACAATTGTACATTCCCAATGAAATCGTTACAACCAGCCAGCTAATTCGAGACATGATGCATGGCTATCGGGATCTTCGTTTTAATTCCAATTCTGCACACCAGATGGGTGCTTTGCAACCCAAAATGATAAAGGAGCGCGCATACGCTTAGAGGGTGTGTGAGGAGATGTTAGCGTGGCTGCCTTCGGTATCCAGATGTCCCTCTAATGTCCATCAGGACTGAACCATAGGTTACAAGTCTTCTTTTCTTTCATAACGCTGGTACTTACTTCACACCTCTCCTACAGTGTAACCAGCTCCACTGCAGCTGTCAAAGCAGAATGATACCAGACGATCTACCAAGCAATTTTCTATCGTTAAACCTCAAATCCAAGCTTTCGTTTCAATTCATGAAATAGTCCATATCTAGTCAGTAATAATACAATTCAGCAAATCAAAAAGCGGGGTCGTCTAGCCGAGCATCAGTTAAGTATAAAAGCATCCAGAATTAATTTACGTCCTTTCAAGTCAACGTTATTCCCAACCTTGAGAAAAAAAAACAATTCGCTGATTTTTCATCAGCCTGTTTAATGAACCATATCAGCTCGCATCGCCACGATTGACTTAATATGATTATAACCAAACGCAAAACAAAACCTGAGAGCAAAGAGACGATAATCATAGAAAGACTGTTGTATTTTTATAGCAAAACAGAGAGCTTTATTTGTGGTCATTCTGAAGGCCATTTTGCTTTTTTACATATTTATTTTTTACTGTGGTCTCTGCTGTATTCCTTTACTCGTCACTGCTGCCTCCATGCCACTGACAGAATTAAATTGCCTTACGTCCCAACGTCACCCTCCGCACTGACGTCACAACAGGTTTTCGGAACTGATGTCATTATCATCCAATAAGTGATGTAACATACATATTATTCATAACTTATATAATTGCGACTATATAATTATAGTTCTATCCACTCATTTAAATAAACAATAATTATAAGTATTATGATACTTGTGCACGCGACTCTGCATACCACAAGCGGTTATAGCAAGTGAATGGATGGATGATTGGATGAATGATAACTACCGTATGATGCCATGTTTACTACTGATGATGCTTGGTGATGCAAACATAATATGAAACATAAAAACCAATATAATAATAATAATAATAATAAGAAGAAGAAGAAGAAGAAGAAGAAGAAGAATACAAGTGAAGGGTAGAACCGTAGCTTTACACTGAGAGTTCCATTCCTACATATGGTTCTGTGTGTATTGTTCTCACCATGCATTATTTATCAGATGGTTTTATTGAAAGCCTATAAGGCATCACTTATTCAAACTATTAGATATTGAGTGACGCCAAAATTGAATTAGTAATATTTATATATGTATCGATGTTCTTATTCAAGCAATATATGCGAAGTACTCTTCTCAAGAATCCAATGGCAATATCGGTGATTTATCCTGGACCTGTAGTTTCCTGGTTAGAAGTCCATTTAATTCCCTCACCAGACGTTCGGCTGTATTGTCTGGATTTATTTCAAAACAATGAAGAGTATTGTCTTACCATTTCTATCATGTTATAATAACATCTCTTGCTCGCACGACTTAAGTACTATGCTAATGTATCAATTTAAACAAATAAAAAAAAACATTGTTTTTCAGTAGAAAGACAAAAAACAGCAAATAAGGTTATTAACTTTCATCCACGGGTAGGCTTGAACTTTGGTATTATTCGTTTACATCCTGTAGAGGGCAGTCGTGTCAAACTAACATGTGCCTCGGGTCAGACACTTCAAGTTCTTTGAGTGCAATTGTTATCAGTTTTAATCCTATAGTTTGAACAATTCTCACAAACTGCACTTTGGGGACCTAGTCAAGGGTACTGTACTGAAGGTTTTAATGTCAAGATGAAAAATAACATCGTTCTAAAAATAGTTGTGAACTATTATGAACCGTGTTTTAAAATGATACACCCCCGATTCTCCATGGATCCCCCACTTCGGGTTATAGAAAATAAAAGTCGTTTATTAGTACTAAATTTTACTTGGTCATCGTAATCAATGTTATTATAATAATGATGAAAATAAGGTTGATGATTTGTAGTTTGAACTTAAACGTATGCGTGGGCTGTAAGGTGTATATCACGAAATCGCAGTTCAATTCTGTATGCGTTTGTTCTGTTACTCCAAGGCTGGATTGATATACACCTGGGAATGAGGGCTCGTCATGGATCAGTTCCCACCCCAAGCCTGCTTTTCTTGTGTCACATTACTGCGGTGATTGAGAGTAGCAGGTGAAGCTCTGATATTCGACCTTTGACGCATGGCTTGTTTACTGCAGAATGGCCTAATTGTAAACGAATACGATTTTATGTTTTTTTTTTTTTTTTGCATCGTCTGGGAGAGCTGTCAGTTCCCAGCTGGGTTAATGCGAGCTCGTGTTAGTAAATTTATTTTAGTCGGCTAACCGTTACAATCATATTACATCATCTCACGACAATATTTCATCATCGAGCATGGGAATTCCTTTGTGATTTAAACGCATCTTCGATAAACCAATGTATTTATTCTGCAAAATAGAAGAGTGTGGGTTTGTGTTAGAAGTTTTTGTTGTATATACAAATAATGAAGCATGTCACTGAAAACAAACAGCCTATTGTTTTCCTTATGGTGTACTTAATTTCGAGATTGATGCCATTACTGACGCTAAAAGAGTACTTGTTGGGCCGAGTAATGGATTAAATTAAGCCCCCAGAGTGCTCTTCAGGCTCTCATACTAGTCATGTAATGGACCAGGAATCCGCATGTGTATTGTATTATTTTCCCACAAAAAGGTATTACCCTCATTAAGTCCTGGCAATTTCATAACTAGTCACAGCTTTGACTGATAGATCTTAACAGAATAGGTGACTTTATTTTAACAACACTGCTGACAAGGTTGCTGTCAGCCAGTCTGAGAGAAAGACTAACGGTCGTGTTCTTTTGGGCAGGTTTCGGAATAATTACCTCTAACTAACACATTGATGTCCACCTTGGTCCAATAACTGATGGAAATATTGTACAGAGAGCGACTTGTGGTCGCTTGATGGTTTAATAATTGTAGCAGCTCATTGCCTAAATTACTGTATTTAAGTTTTTGTTTGGGTAATTAACATAGATGGGCATGGAGACCCAGCGATAGTTCTCAAGTTCTAAATGCCCCATTGGGGTTGGGGAATACCGGGGTCTATTTCGGGTGTGGGCTGACTCAGGCGGCCAGCCTCCAGCTTGGAATGACCGAAAACTGGAGCAGCACTCCGGAAGACTAAAAAAGAGAAACAAAGAGAAATAAAACATAATAAAGAAAACCTCCGAAAAATGGATACTAGTGAACGGGAGCAAAGTGACCCTGAGTATTCCTTTGGAGTCTTCAAGGATGAACCCACGGGGGATGGTACTGTCCATGATGACGACGAAGACATTGAGGAGCTCCGAAACAGGTATACGTGCCTGCATGAGCGCACACAGTGACAGTGTGCCGCCTGGAGACTATGCCCTAAAAGACACTGGGTCTGTAAGGTCTGCGTTATTAAAATAATAATAATAAAAAAAACTTTTAATCAACGACTACTGTTTCAAAGGAAATAGTCGTCAAAAAAAGATACAAACTTTGATGGTGAGGTTATTTTATAAGAAAGCACGTGATGCCAGTTGCCTTCAAATAAAATTATATAAAATTATTTTTAAATATTTAAATGATTGCGTTATTCAGTCTTTTAAGAATCGAACAACTGTGCATGCACTAATCCATAGTGAGCTGGAGGGTGCCCCCTGTCGATCTCAAATCAGTATTTGTGTTATTCAACATTGAGTTGAAAAGTTACCGAAAGTTTTCATTCTCAGTGTTAATGTTTCATTCCTTTCGCTGACTATAAATGTTAGCAGGATGTAAAAATGCACTGTGGTCACTGCAATGGTACGCAGTTGGGCTTGGTTCGGAGTAACTTAATTCAATAATTCATCAAGCCACAATTTTGTGAGGACTACTCTACTGTGAAATAAGTGTGATACGTCTGACCCCAGTCCTACATCTGATGTGATGTTCCACTCATCACCCCAGATCATACTCACTGGATGTTGCGCACGAAAGAGTATTCAGCTTTACGTAATTGCATCAAATCGCCAATGACTACTGATATATGATGTGTAATAATATATATTGTATATAATAACATATGGTATTATGTTAATGTTATTATGTAATAAGTTAAACAATTAAACTGCAGTGAATTTGGGTGGAAGCAATGTTGCTTCACCAGTTCAGAGTTAGGGGTTGGAATCCCATACCCGCTTTGTGTCTGTAGAGTTTTCATTTTAAACAGTTTCCTCTCAAGCGGTCAGTTTCCTTGAGCATCAAAGACATCAATGCAAGCTGACTGGCATCTCTGCATTGCCCATCCAGGGTGTGCGCCTGCCCTGTGGCCTGTGCCGTCTAGGGATATAGTCTAAGATCCATTGTGAACACAAATACTAACACAAATATCGATTGCTTGACAAACGGAAAAACGTGCCACTATAATTTGTAACGTTATTGCCGTTGAGGCTGACTCACTGTCAGTTTTTTTCCCACTTTATTTTCAGTTTAAGGAACATAGTGCAGGACCAAACAGTGAAACCCAAGCTTCAATGTCTGATGGTGGATCCCTCCTTCTCGATGGTGACCGTGCAGAGTGAGGACAGCGGAATCGTGTGGGAGACTGTGTCCAGCCGCTGCTCGACTCCGTGGGCCTCGGAGGGCAGCACCACCTCAGAGACATACAGTCTGGAGGGCTCAGCTGCCCCGGGGAAAATAGTGATTATCATGGATGAGGATAAAATTGTGAGGATGAGGAAGAAAAGAGGCGGAGGGAAACTGGGAGAGAGACTGAAAAGACCATCATCTAGAAATTTCCCAGGGGGGAATGAAAGACCATTCATGACTGAGGTCTCTGTCCCTAACATAAGACCTGAAGGTGCAGGTGAAAATGGAGAACCCAAAGAAGATAAAGAACAGCAATTATTTAATTTAGTTTCTGAGGGTTTTGAGATACTAAACATTATAGTTCCCTCAAAACTTGCTACAGTGGATGAAGAGGAAAGCTCTGAGATGTCAGATAACTTGTCTTATTTGGAGAACACAGCAATGATAAAATCAAAACTGATACGTGATGAAACAGAGTTAGCAGAAGCCACGAAAGCGATTGTTGAAGTAGAAGAAGAGGAGGAGAAGATAAAGCAGGCTGAAACAGAGAGTGTTCCAACTGTAGAAGCTGAGGCATCTCAGAATTTGGTCGATGAAGAAGCCAAGAAGGATGGGACAAGTGATATGGATTATTTTGAGAAGTTTACATTGTTGGATGTGCAGGTGTCAGATGGGCTTTCTACTGGGACAGAGGAACACGCGTTAGTGAAGAATACTGTAGGAACTGACCAACTGGAAGATCATGAAAAGATTTCAGGTGATTGTTCAACATCTGAGAATGCATTCATTATTATCGGTGATGGTGAAATAGTGAGCGGGCATCTGGATGAGATTTTCAATAAAAGTGAAGGCTGTGATCAGACAAGTGATTCAGCTTTAAGTAAATATGCGGACAGAGATGAAGAGGAGCAATTGGAGAGTCAGGGAGGACCGTTGAACATAACTATGAAAGAAAGTGGTTCAGCCTTATTTGGTAGCCAAGAGACTATTCTCACACCTATATTTCTGTCTGAGGGACCACCAAAAATTATCGATCCTATACTTCTGGAGGAGCCTGCGGCCATGTCATTCCTCTACACTGACCTTTATGAGGAAGCAGTAGGAAACAGGAGGAAAGATGATGAGTCCTCTGATGTGGGAAGCATTGTCTCGGAGAGGGCTTTTCAGAGGAGGCACTCTGACTCTGACGACGCAAGCGGGTATTTGGAAAAGTTCACTTTGAAAGATGAGACACCTGTTGTGGAAAGTGAAGCCACGGAACAAGATTGGAATGAAGATGGATTACGAATGTGGTCTCAGAGCTCGTTTGAGCTCATGGGGCGTCTGACACGGGCGGAGGAAGAAGACACAAAGAAAGATGATATCAGTAGGGAAGCAACGCAGGGTGTGACAAATGAAAAGAGAGAAGGAACAGTCACAATATCAAATGATGACTTTGCGTTCCAGGACGCTGCCCCTGAAAATGAGGCATCTTCGGAGGTCAGAATGTATTCAGATTTATCTGAATCTGGTTTAGAAGCTGAAGGAAAAGCATTAGGAAATAAGGTAGGGAGCACAGTTGTTGCTGGTAAGGAAGAAAATGATGACAGACCAAAGGAATTAGCTGGGGAAGTAGTCACTGGTGGACAAAGTATAAAAGATAAGGTGGAAGAACCAATCACTGCTTTAAAGCCTAAAACTGTGGACCAGGGAACAGTCAGTGTCACTGAAGATATCACAGGAAAAAGCCACGAAACCACTGCTGGTCATAAAAATGAAAACATTATCACAAAGAGTAAAGTTTTGCAAAGTAAAAAGGAACGGCATAGTCCAGAACCAAAATGCTCATCTTCAGAATGGGTGAAAAGCCATGAAGAATCTCATGGTAAAACTGAAAAAACAATTATAGTCCAGACACCTGAAGTTGAAACAAAGGAAAATTTCAATTTGAATGAAAAATGTAAAAGTAAGCTTGAAGACACAGTTGTCCATCAGAAGCCTAAAAGCAAAAGTCAGGAATTAGTCCCTGATAGTGAAGTATCTCAAAAAATATCCTCTGCTCATAAAGTTTCTGAGACTAAAAATGGATCAGATGTTGGTCTTAAGAAATCCGAATGCAAAAATAAGGTCATTGAAAGCGAGATACTGAATGATGACTATGAAAAAAGCACAGAGAGTGTAAAGAGCCAGACTGAGCAAGTGAACCATGATTTTTCAGATAGCATAAAGAGACTGCCCACTCAAAAATCAACAGAAAGAAAACTGCCCTTGGAAGAAGTCTCAGAAAAAAGAACAGACTCTATTTCTGAAATGAAATCGCAGGTTTCGCCAGTCCCTGAGTTAACTGAAGAACCCAAGATGATGAATTTACAGGAAGATGACAGTGGGAGAGAGATTGAAGATACTGTGGAGAAAGAGGCAATACCTAAGATCCAAGATGACACTATAAAAGTGAACAAGACTCTTAAAGAGTGGGACAGTAGTCCCGTTCAGTCGATTAGGGAATTCGAAGCAGACCCAAAGAGAGAGGGCCAGTTACTCAGACTGTCACCATTACTACCCGCAGAAATAGAAGAAGAAAAGAAAAAAGAACAGGATGAAACAGATGAGTCAGTAAGAGGAGAAGGTTTCTTTTCTCCACTCAGGAGTTTTCCACCAGAGGTAAACCTCTCACAGTATGGGAAAGAGGCAGATCAAAGTGCGGAAATTGCTGAGGAGTTGGGCTATGAGGTGATTAGTCGGCAAGAGGCAAGAGATTCAGAGCTCAATGAATCTTGGGAGGAGAAGAAACACCACAAGAGTGGTCTTGGTTTCACAGGACCGCATCTCCCCGCTGATGACCTGCTGGAGGATGAGTTTGAGATGATTGAATCTTTGGATGAATTAGAACAAGCAGAACGTGATTCCAAAGCACAACCCATGGATGCCTTCTGCTTAGTCTGCCAGTGCCCAGTTTTAGCTGCAGACAAGCCCTTTGGTGAACATCAAGATCATGAGATATCAACACCGGATGAGGCCTATGATCACATTAGGGTAAAGGGTTATCAGTTTTCTTTTCTAAATACGGAAGAGTTGTATTGTGATTTAGTTTTGTGGTTGTTATTTTTAAATTAAGCTTCTTGTTTTAATTCATAACAACATAATATCTAATATTTTCATTTGGATTATTTTCCTTAAGTAAGTGTTTAACAGTAAGTAAGTAAAGCTTATTTGTATAGCACTTTTCACAGACACACTAAGTGCTTTACACGTTAAAACCAAAACATAACTAAAATGAAAATGAAAACCTGTAAAATAATAAAACACAGAGATAAACATATGCATAAAAACAAACAAAACATAGCATTCTAGTCAACGGTCTGTCTAGTCAAATTAGCTTTTAGCATTTAAAATTGTCGGCCGAGTCTGCAGATCGCAGGCCCAGTGGAGGAGCATTCCAGAGTCTGGGTGCATTAGCCTCAAAAGCTCAGTTACCCGGGTCTTTAAGCAAGTGTAGGGATGGAAAAGGGCCTTGGCATTGGTCAAGAAGGACCACAATATATTCAGGAGCCTGGCCATACAGGGCTCCATAAGCAAATAATCTGCATAATGGGCTTATTGATGATTGCCGGGAAGAACGATGCTAAATGTAAATTTAAAAACGTCCTTCGGGGATGAGCCACAATACTATCCCAGCCCCAGTTCTGCTCACTTTGTTTGGACGCAGTATGAGAAATTCCTGATACACTTCCTGAACTTAGGGTCTCACCGCGTCCGGCAGACCATTACCCTCTGGTCCAGGGATACATGCTCTATTCTCTCCTGCAATATTGCTAGCATGATAAGGAACGGTGTCAAACCCAGCAATGATACAGTGTACATGGCAGAGTATAATGTCAGTCAAGCCGTTTTCACCGAAAACAGCCTTAGCACGACACGATGGTGTTTCTGGGAAACGCAATTCCACGTGGGTGGGTTTGGCATCTGTGTGTCACATACCTCAACTCCCACTCAACGCTTGGGCCTATAATGAGATGCTGTAAGAACCGTCTGTCAGCACCGGGTCATTTCTACAGGAGCATTACGATCTTATGCCAAACCGAGCCGAAATGCAGGCTTGCTTTTGGTGCATCTTTTTTCATTTGCAGTGTGCGTTGTTTGTCTCATTACGTAATACGGAAACAGGAAGGTGCATGCATGCGTAGAATGCATTTATATGAATAATCAATTAATGAAAGAAACTGTAATATATTACAAATTTATAAATATTCTATGATGATATAGAGGAATAAACACATTATGTATAGCATGGAACATAAAAAAAATATATTTTAAATACATGTTTTTAGAATGTGGTGCTCCATGAGCTTCTAACAGAGTGGTTTATAATAATAATAATAATAATAATAATAATAATAATAATAATAATAATAATAATGGAACTTTATTGATCCCCGTGGGCAAATTATTTTTACGCCTCCCTCAACTTGCTCTTTTTTTTTTTTAGAAGGTGCCCGTTAATGTTAGGCCTTTAAATCCTGCACTGTTTACATAAGCTTTGCTTTTTTAATATGCCAGATGGTGGAGGGCTGTTGAATGGTACGTCGGCTATGCCTGTCCACAAAGTTACCCCTCTGTCGCTCTCATTGGTATGGCCCAGATTGAAATTAGGGTAGCTGAGTGACCAAGACAGCATGTGCTCTCTGATCTCAAGAGGTTAAAAATATCCAGGGCGGCCTCACACCACGTGCGCTGAAAATGGTACCGTGCACTGGGTTGACTGTTTAGATTCTGATGCTGACCCCTAATCTTTGGCCTCTGGTGGTTTTGCCCCTGGCTCAGTGCTAACACCTTGGAACTGAAGGCATTTCATGCAGCACTCTCAGGGTACATTTGGAGGATTCAGGGGTGTCACGCTGGCATGCAATAGCAATTTGACACACCTTCCTGCACTTACTCTCAGGAGCAGAGTGCAACTATTTTAGTGGATTCTGTTTGATGATTCAGACCTCATTGCAGTAAACTCAGATGACAAAGGCTGATTTTTGCTTCCAGAGCAAACTTGGTGAGTGGATTTCTGTGTTACAAGAACGATCAGAAAAGATTGAGGATATGGTCTCCGAGCTAGAGATGGCATACAATACAGTAGAAGTAAGTGTTTTAATTATTTGGTAATGCTTTACAGTAATTGCATCTTTATGACACATTTATTATGCATTCATAAAACATTCAGTGCACCTTCATAATGCATTCATAGACCATTCACAAGCAGCAGGTAAGTATACCTTAGCAGCTTTAATATATATTAATAACATTACACAATTACATAATTAGAATGTTTATTATCATATAATGTCTGTTATTAATGTTATGCATTATAACATACATTATATATACATTATATGATAATAAACATTCTAATTATGTTAATCGTGTAATGTTATTAATATAGGTATATTTACATACTGCTTGTGAATGTTCTATGAATGCATTATGAAGGTGCACTAAAAGTTCTACAAAAATGCATTATAAAGGTATTCGGAAGGTGCAATTAATGTAAAATGTCACCAGATAGTCTCGTTTCCTATCCAGGATCTCTTATAAGAAACTAGATACATTTTTCTCATGTGATTGTATCTAAATAATTGTACTTTTCCCCCTGTGGTTCGCAGGAACACTTTAAAACATGCGAGCAGTCCCTGGATGAACAAAATAAAGGAATGATGAAGCTGGTGATGGAGCAGTACAATGAAATGTCCCAGAGTATAGAGGAGGAGAAGAAGGTCAAGCTGGAGCAGCTTTATGACCAGATTGTCGGGTTCCAGGAGAAGATCGATTTAGCGAAGGAAACCCTGAAAAAGAACGCTAATGACGTCGAAGTGCCCGATGAACTTGCCTTTGTCTCTGTAAGTAAGAAACGGTATCTTAGGAGGCTGAAACACACTTTAAATAGTTTTTAGCCAAATCAGGAAGTTTCCAAGCATAGGTGGGTTAGCTTAATCTAAAAAATGCAGCATTAAGGCTTTTTTACACCGAGTCCGATTTTTTTTTTTGCACACAAAAACCGAACAACATTATTCTATGAAAGTTTTCATGCCAATTTCGACACATTAATGTTGTTGTGATCCATCGTTTTTTGTTTGGAGAGAGCTGAATTTCTGCAACTGAACGACAAATAGGATGTCAGTTTTTTTTCTTTTGCTTATTACAACACAAGGTTGGTGTTGCAGATACCGATATTCAGTGCAGGTTAAACTATTACGATAATAATTAACAAACTGGGGGCAGGAGTTATGCCGGTAGACGGATCATACCGTGCCTGGTTAACTTACCCTTTCGCCCAAACTATGGGCAGTCCTACCCCTGTACTGTACCTCGAACATAATAATAAAAATATTTAACTTACAATTGGGTTTAAAATGTTAACGTTTTCATTTTAACAGTATAAATATTATTGATTCTCAAAATGAAAACATTCAAAACAAAGACAGAATACACACTAGCCTGATGACAGGGGCATGCTTTTATAGCCATTCAACAAGATATCAGTAGCTTTTTGGAGAACAGAAGAAATTCCTCTTGCTTTATATTGTATTTATTAATTTGCATATATTCCAATGATAAACTTAGTGCTTTTTCTGCACAAATATGCACTTGCTACCCAGAAAAAAATAGCTTTAAACATACTATATACAATGTGTGTGTGTGTGTGTATGTGTGTGTGTGTGAATGGATAAATAGGTGTATAGGTAATGATGCCCTGGGATATTTTATGACCTGAGAGAGTCAGGACCTCAGTTGTATGTCTCATGTGAAGGATGGCATCATTTTTACAGCGCAGTGTCCACGTAGACCACAGGATGGGCTAACCTGTTGGCCACACCAAGACCTCGTCTAGCAGCAACCTAGCTTTCTTAGCTGGTCTCTCATCTAAGTACTGGTCAGACCCAAACCTGCCTCACTTCAGCTGGATTACCTAGTCTGAACTGCAGTTGTCAGTGAAAAAGAAGTAGGATTGATTGTACTGGCCATTGATCAGCAGGATAGGCAGGTGGTAATATGTTGGTCATTGTGTTTTGTGAGAAGTCATTGGTTCTTTGAAGTGATGGGCTGTTTGATTGACAGAGGATATCTGAACATTGTTACTGACCGGGAATCTTCATGTGTCTGAGAAATTTCCAGAAGAATAATATTCAGCGAAGCGAGAATTGTTCTGGAAGATTAATGGTTAACGTTAATTAATGCTGTTTACTGCAGTGACCTTACTAGTCTATGAATGCAATATAATTAAGCATCTGTGGAACTGGAGCAGAGATGAACCTTCAGGAAATTTGCAACCACCACAGGACTCACCGTAGTGCTCATTCAGCACCTTGCGGAATCCATGTTCTAATGAATGCAGGCTGTTATGAGGGCCAAATATAGCTATTATATGTGCTGACCTAATATGTATAATCTGTTGCTATATCTGTCTTGTTTCTTGCAAGTGTATAATCAGGGTTGTCCTGTCCTGTACAGCTTCAATAATGCCAAAATCATCAGTTTATTTGAATTATTTTTTTCTTTTCTGTTCTCCCTACAGTCATCTGCAGACATCAGTGAGAGGTAACTAAATGATATTTGCTTTGATTTCCTGTTCAGCATGTTGACGGCTCCAGATCCACTTAACTCTGGCGCAGATATTATAAATATGCGTATCTTACGTCCCCTGGTTGCTGAGTTAATTCTCGACCTGAAATTTTAACTCGCTTGCCATTTGTATTTATTCAACTAATCAAAAACAAACCTTGAGTGAAATTAATGACCTGTACTTTGTGATTAAAAATTGTTTTGAAAATTGATAGACATTTTGTACTTGCTTGAAAATGCTGATTTATTTTTTTTTTTTCAATGAAAAAAATAATTGCAAAAATGTAGTTTACAGTTCTTGATAATTTTGCAGTTTTATGTATTTAATGGCATGAAGACGTCCTTTTAAAGCTCTATCTGTCAATGAGAGGCTGGAGTAATGCAGTTCTCTCAGAATTCACAAGTTACTGAAACACTGTGCGAAAGGATGATGTTGTCTGTGTTGGCAGGCTGACCTCAGCCTTGGAATCCTGCTTGTCTCTTGAACTTACCCCCAGTGCTTTCCCTATGTTTGAGGACTATTCTAAGAACGCTTCCGGGTGTAGACCCAAGGAGCTTGAAGGCATCGCAAGTAAGTTAGCAGTCACACTTCCAGATATGCATCTCCGCAAAATGCATTTAAGCATTTGCATGCTTCTGTGACTTATCGCATGCAGGTTTATCCTGAACACTAGCGTAATAGCTAGGCATTTGGATAAAGTTGTTGACCAGACTCAGAGGGATTTGAATCATTAATGCTTTGACCCTTGCTCTCGTGTTACATATTATTTTACCTGTAAATATCTGAGAATTCTCCTCCTCAGTCTTTGAAATGAAATAGTTTGTATAAATAACTAAAACTGTCTAAACGCTATTTCATTTTTGTCCGAATAGGACTAACATTTATTACTTCATCTGTGATGGAGTATTCGGCATATTTTACCGTGTCCCTCCTTCGTTCTGTTTTTATAAAAATCAGGGGGAAATGAGTTATATAAACGTCAGTAGTGCTGCTGAAAACGTAGGGTAGGCTCTGCAGTTTGATAAGTCTATTTGCCTGCCTCCCCCCCCCCCCCCCCCCCCCCCCCCCCCCCCGCCCCCCCCCCCCCCCCCCCCCCCCACCACCCCCCCCCCCCCCCCCCCCCCCCCCCACACACGAGCCCAC
>JAODKE010000043.1:26261056-26279880 GCA_026779605.1 Mormyrus hasselquistii
ATCAGAGCTAGATAAGATTTTAACAACTCTGAGCTATTAGTTAAGTTCTCCCCAAGCGAGCTTGATGGGCCGAATGGGCTCCTCTCGTTTGTATAGTTCTTATGTTCTTACGTTCTTATAGCAATACAGCATAGTGTTTGTTTTAGTGTTTCTGTACTCTGAGCGAGTGACTGTCCCATGCCGCAGCCCCCTCCGTGCCGGTCATCGAGACGGAGCGCTGCACTGTGTGCTGGGACTCAGCCATCATCCGCTGGAGCCCCGGTTACCCAGAGACTGCAGAGAGCTTCACGCTGGAATACTGCCGCCAGTATGCCTGCGAGGGCGAGGGCCTCAGGTGGGCGGAGCTCTCTACAAGTACACGCCCACCTGGCATGGCCACACAGTGAGCGAGATGCGCAACAAACATGAGCAAAACAAATGTGTACAAAGGTTACTCTGAGAAAAGCACCTTGCAGATTCATGACTACAGCCCACATGTTTTATGCTAAATGTTACTGTATGGCTTTCATCCATATTATTTAAATGTTAGTTTTTGGAATTAGAACATTTACTTTTCCTTTTCTCTCCAAGTCCCAGTCTCTTAGGCAAAAATACCAACATGTGAAAAACACACAGAAAAAGTTTTACATCCTTACTAAGAATGTAGATTTTTTTCTCCATCATTGGTCAGTTTCATCAAATATCTCTAAATTGAGCATTTTATTCGTAATTTTTTTATTCTATTGCTCCACTCCATTTTCCTTAGATTCCTTTTGCCATTATTCCGTTACCTCCTATAATAAGTTAATTCCTTTGTGTTGTATTTCAAAAATCTTTCTTCCCTGCCTGATATTTAGTTAAATGCCATGTTTATAATATTTCTCTTTAGCTTGACAGTAAAGGATTGGATTACAACGTGCCCTGTGGCTTGCCTGAGTTTTTAATAAGCGCCATGTTCTCCTGTGAAGGTCCATCTCTGGCATAAGAAGCTGTGAGCAGAAGGTGCTCCTGCAGCCAAATGAAAGCTACCTGTTCTACATAAAAGCAGTGAACACTGCTGGAACCAGTGACCAGAGTGAAGCCACTCTCATCTCCACTAGAGGTACTGCACAGCACTGCAGCCAGACCCACTGGCTCACTAAACCAACCAGTAAAGTCTTAAGTCTGACATTTAGTGTTCAGACTTTCATTGACCAGGTATTTATTTATTTCTGCGCTCCTCACATCAATGCCCATTTTTTCTGTTTTAAAATACTCAGTAAAAATTTTCATGACGTCATTCCATCATAGCAACTGCACACTGCACCCTAGAGCCAAAGTCAGTGCCTCGATTGAGAGCACTTCTTCGTGTTTCGTGCTTTTTTTCCACATTCATAACAAGGATCTACGAGGAACGTAACAAATGCACGCATGTTAAGATTAGCAAGATCATTACCATTGTAGCGGTTACTGTAGCACCATGTGATAGCCTACATCAGAAAGTATATTAAAAATGAATACATACTGTAGAAGACACAGAAGGAATTGAAGCAAATCAAAATAACTAAGTTGAATCATTTTGAAGAAACACGTAAAATATTTCACCTCATCACATTTTGTGGTCAAAATCTGTGCCGCAGAATTTCTAACAATGGAAAGGTACAAATAGACCAGTTTTCAAGGGAATGTAAATAGTTGCACATGTTGATTTCTTTGAAATTGTTTTATTACTGCAATATTGAAGTTTAAACTGGGAATGTATATTTTGTCATCAATATTGTTTCCTTAAAGGATTGACTGATATTACAGACTGATTGCTTTCACTGCTGTACTTTTCACTCTGCTGACATATTTGGAATCGTTATCTTTGGGAAAAGTGTCTTTAGATTTTATCTTTTCACAGTCAGATCAGAGGCTGTTGTTTGTTACTGACCCTGTCACTGGATCCCCCACCACCAGGCACCAGGTTCCACCTGCTGAAGGGCACTGGCCACCCGGCACTGGAGCTGTCCAAAGACATGAACACTGTGCACTGGCATGACGAGGCCTTTGCCCAGACGGGTGCAGGCAGGTAAGAGTTCCCTAAACTCATACCTCACATCTTGCTGTATTGGGCACTGCACGTCTTCTCAGTGATAATGCTGCCAGGGACATGCTCAGGTATCCGGGAATCTTGGGAGAGGTCCTGCCCCCACGAGGATACCATTACTGGGAAACGTCAGTGTCGCACTGCAAAGCCTACAAGATTGGCGTGACCTATGACTCCACGCTCCACTACAGCCCACTGGGGGAGAACAGCTCTTCCTGGTGCCTTCACTGCATTTCCACATCAGACAGGTATTGTCTTTGGTCTTATTGGTCACTGTATTTATGCAGTTATATTTGTAAAATTCCTTAAAATATTCCCATATTAGCCATGCTGTTAAAGGAACATTTGGCTTTGTAGTGTAATATGTAATGAAACCCAGTCAGTTTTAGTTATGCGATCTTTGTAATTAACTTCTTAATGAATCATTTAAAATTAATCATGAATGACTCATTCTTTTAAACACCATAAAGAGTTGGTGGGCAGATCCATGCAAGATGTGGATAGGAGGATGGAATTGGGGACTTTATTGGAGTTTTGGGGACAAAATGACCCTTTCAGTACTGGAACCGGGAAGAATTTTGGGTCATAAAAACAGATGTAGCTTTTAGGGAAGAATGAAGAGATTTAAGGCAGAGCAAAAGAGAAAAACAGAAGAATTCTGATATTGTTAGTCAGGCGACTGCAGGTGACGGTCACCTGACATCACAGGGCAGTCATGTGACGTGTGTGTTCCTCTCACCTTCCCCCCCGCCTCCCCAGCTGCCACTTTGAGCTCCTCCACGACAGCCTGCAGACTAACATCATTGCTGCGGTGGCCCCCACCAGGATCGGCACGATGCTGGACTTCACCCGTGGGAGGCTGTCCTTCTTCAACTGCGAGAGCGGGCAGCTCCTGGGCTCCTCCCTGCTCCCGTACGCCCGGGCCTGCCACCCGGCGCTGGTGCTGGAACAGCCTGGCAGCCTGGCCCTGCACGCGGCCCTGGAGGTGCCTGAGTTTGCCAAGCACTGCTAGCCCTCCCGGGCGTCCACCCCACTAGCTTGGATGGACTGTTTGGGTCTCTATTACCCAAGAAAATAAAGAAGGGGAAAAAAATAGTTTTCCCTGTTCTAAATTTCTGTTTCCATTCGTTTGTGTCATTACTCACAGTCTGTAATATGTTAGAGCACTTTAGCTATAAAGCTTAGTAAATAACTAGTATTAAGGACAGTTTCATTTTTTAAACTGAACACGGTGTAGTTTTTGTTACCCATAGTGCACGAATGCACTACATTTCCTCAAAAGACATAAGGCAATGTGCTTTTAGTTAGATATTTAGAAAAGCTTTGTATATAAGGGTTTACAGACAGTGAATCTGGTGAATTTGTATTCTATTTTCAAAAAGCATATTTGCATATCCTGAAAGAAAATACTGTGTTTTCTCAGTTATTTATGTTAGTTGTGAAAAAAAATGAGAAAAGTGCACATCGTGCAGTACTTGGCGAGAAGCAGCATTTAGGGAATTTTTTCAGGACATTTTAAAGGTTGGTGCTGGCCGGATGCTGCGGGGGTCAGGGCACCATGTGGAAGATCCAGCGGGTCTGTGTGGCGATGTGTGATGGCCGCAGGGTGTGACAGTGACTATAAGGGCAGCCATCTGCATTCGTATTGTCAGATTTCCTTCTTATTTAGACAATCTGTCATCCAATTCTAAATGATCTGAGCTGTAGTGAGTTGTGTGCTTGAATTTGCAAACATCTTTATTTAAGAAATGAATGCATTGGATACCATTTGGATTTTTAAATATATTTATTCCCGGACTGTATGCACATTTTCCTTTTACATTTTTAAGCCAGCTCATTGTTAATAGTGGTAATTCATTTCCCCATTCAGCTTCGAACTGTGTTTTCATTATTTAAACACTTTGAACTTGGATAATTTGGAAGGACATTTTTTAAGCTACTCTTGTCACACCTATGCTGAATTTTTAATCAGATAATAGAGCCTGGTCTGTGTGATCTTGCTGATCTGGTGGTACTGGCTCTGAATCTTGTTTAAAGTAAAGCATTGTCATTGCTATTGTTTAAACATTAACATTGTCATTGTCTTTTGAGTGTAGGTTGTAGAGCTTTGTTTGGTGTAGAGTCTAGTTGTATGGGGCTGTGTTTAGGTTGTGCTTTACTCTCGTGTTTTCGGTTGCCGGCATTTTCTCTAGCTTCGCGATTCGTATTCCTGATGGTTCCTGATGGACTGTGTCCATTTTCTGGTTTCTGCTCCTGGTTAGCTGGCATCTTGTTCCTTTTTTCTGGTCCTGCTTAGCTGGACGTCCGCATCTGGTGGTGTTTTGTTTTCAGGTTTGTGGTGGATATTCTGTTTTTGTGTTTCAGCACCACTTCCTTTTTCCTGGGTCCTGCTTCCTGTTTCTGGTTTTCCAACCCTGTCTTCTTTTGTGAACCACTTCCTGGAGCTGCTCAACCACTCAGCAGCCCCACACCCTGCTGGTTACCTTATTCCTGGGTCTCCGGGGCATGGGGCCAGAAGACCTAGCACTGTGGACAGTGGTGCCCCTAGAGATTCTGGGCCCCAGGACAGCATATCATAACCCTAACCCAGACCAATCCAATTATGTTCCAGATATTTTATGTCCCCTGGCTCTCAGGACCCCGAGGAGTCTTCCTAACTTTCCCCCTTTCATGGCCACTAAATGGCCCATTTTTAGGTGCTCAATTTCAGGCACTGAAAGCCAAAAAATGTATTATTTGCTTATTTATTTATCTTTCTTACCTGGAACTCAGAGTCAGATGATGAGCTGGCATAACTTACCAGCTTCTGATAAATGTTTAATAAACTATTGCCAATTTTATATTTGATTAAGCTCTTTTTGCGTTTTCATTTGTATTGAAAAAATATAAAAACAGGAAAATGCTTGGTTCAGCAATAGTTTTTTTATTGAAAAAAACAATTTCTTTTTTATCATATAGCGTGATAATCAGCTGATAAATTTGGTCTTTGACTTACAGCTGGTTAGCAAAAATGTCAATGTGCTCCATATCACATTCAGCAGGCTCCCTTGATGGCTCTGTGTGATTCATGAGCAAACCCCCTATATAAATGCAGATGGCCAACAGATTAACAGTTTATCCATTTCACTTATTCAGGTAAATGCATTTAAAGCCTATTTGCTAATACCAGGAATATTTTCAATAAATTGTTCAAAATAAAGTGTTGCTTTGTTAGCTTGTTGACTTTAAAGAAATCTATGTCTTTCAAGTGATGTCGCCCTAAAAACTCAACTGCAAGCCTCTTTTTCTTGTGCTAATTTGATTATTTGATTATTTAGTCATTTTAGTTGGTGAACGTTAGCACTTCCCACACTAATGCACAAACTGTGTTATTTTTGTGGACGATGTGCATGATGAACTCTTGTACAACAGGCTATGCATACATATCCCCCACCTCCCGTGATATTAATTTCATATGATTGTTTCAGGCCTATCGGTAGAATGAGTAGTTTGAAACTTTGTTTGTGCTTTTTTGAAATAACTCTCCACAAGCAGTTTTTTTGTTTTTTTGTTAATTATACACCATGTTAAATATCATCATAAATGTACAATATTTAACTGTATTAACATCCGATTGATTAGGTGGAATAAAATACCGTAAAGTGATGTGATGCTTTCCTGGATCTGAGTCACAGCCGCTCCTGAAATTCTCAGCTTGCTCAGCTAGTTACCTCGTTCCCTGCTCTTTTTATCTACATCGTATTTATTTGCTTATGTGCGTTTGACACTTTTACATTTTTCTACAATACCAGGGTAGCCTGCTACTGTACAAATCATAAAATACTTTGACTTCCAACATAGTATGTTCCCTAAGCCTGGTTCACTCATTTACATTACATTATAGATACTTAGCAGAATATTACCGCAAGCATAATCACAATTGTTATAAATCTACATATTTTGGCTTCCAGGTTTATTTGCTGTTTAAGAGACGTGTATACTTTTGCATAATGACTTTCATATTGAATATACAGTATATGGCATTCCTGCTTTGCTGCTGAGGCTAGTGAGTAAAGGTGATTTAAAGGTGGTTTCCCCACACAAATTCAGGAATTTTCTTTTGCCACTAGGTGTCCTTATATGACCATCTGTGCAGCCTATAAGTTTAATAAATACCTACTGTACTATAAAACAGTAAAAAAAAAAAGCTACACTTTATGTCAGCCATAGGAAACTGAAGCTATTTAAATGTAATAATTATATTGCACAAACTAGGTAAAGAGGGGTGTTTTACATTTGGGTACAGACACACTATTCCACAGCAAACCACTACGCTCCAGTCAAAAGTCCAGGATGTGCACAATTGGGGCAGTAACCATGGTAACCATAACAGGAAGACGGAATCACTACCTGACAAAGAGACAGTTTTGTGATTTATACGCAATGGTTTCACACAAGGGTGTGGATGGAGGATGCAGCACCACAACATGGACATCCAGGAATTCGGGCAGTAATTCTGGCCTGTGTTGGTGAGCGGCACCAAAGCCAAAGTTTCCATTTCTGGGGAAAATGTGCTTCCTGTTTCACTCTTGAAATTAGAAAGTCTTACCTCTTTGGTCAGGGCCAAAACAAATTACAATGTTTGCTGAAAACCTTGAAATGAATCAAAGTCTGTAATTGGTCAGCTAAAGTCCGGCTTACAGTACTTTTCATTGAAAGGAACTACTGGACAAGTTTTGGAGGCATAGTTTTCCATCCACAGACACACCCGCCTCTCCAGTTTCACAGCTTAGCAAGCATCTCATTAAATGCAATGGCTATAAGAGAAAGCAATAATCTAGCCATGTCGAAATTCACTAGACACTTTATAATGTAATCACCTTCCTAGTTTACAGCACCGGCAGTTCTTACAGTAGATCCTATGTACACAAATGCCATTTTAACTAATAAAGCACAAAGTCAGTTCAAGCTTGTCACCTGGTATTAATTATGGTGACATAGTGGCACAAAACAGTACTTTTAGAGCGTTTCATATAACAAAACATGAGGATAAACTCAAGTGTTATTTGATCTTGAATGCTTAGAACATTGTTTGTTTGATAGGAGTTCCAGTAGTCAGCCCTTTGATGCACAGGAATCGCATCCAGGATGCTGCACTTTGTCTCGGTGTCTCTTGTGTATCGTGTCTTATGATCTGTCTGTGAGGGAGGGGTTATGAAGTAAGAATTTCATTGTGCTCTGTACGCTGTACTTTGTACACATGACAATAAACTTCAACTTCAAACAGACAGAAGAAAAGATGTAAGAACATCTTCCAGGCCATATTTATGAACGGCCTGTGCTATTCACAGTGCAGTCAACACAGGCTGCAGATTAGCTATCATAAAATGGAAACAAGAATACCACAGGCTATTTTCAGACAGCTGGGAGGGCAGACCAATCAGCAAACCACACCCAGTCTTGTGATAATCTCAGTAATATACATACCAAGACACCTATACTGTAACTTCAAATGTTCCTTATATTTCTATTCAGCATCAGACTCAAACGTTATTGGCCAAATTCGTCACACATATGAAGAATGGCAGGTCCTGCTGCAACACTCTTACAGTACTTGTATAACACTCAGATTCCACACCGAAGCCTCAAATTTCACTTAAACACATTTCCATTCAAGCACTCAGCCTTACATTACAGTGCAAGGTGCCAAATATTCAATTAAAATGTATTTACATAGCAGATTTTCACAGTATTATAATGTCTCAAAGCCCTTTATATCATCCCTGCCCAATGCATCCAGAGGCCGGGCCAGAAGTGACAGTGGCAAGGAAAAACTCCGTAGAAGTAAGAAGCCTTGGGAGGTGGAGCCCATCCTCCAGGGGCTGGCAGAGGAAGTCCAAAATAGCTAAGTCCCAGTTTATAAAGTAAAATTATGTACAAGTCAGACATTAATGCCGAAGGTGCTTCATTCAGCAGTGTGGAGGTGTGATGCGGTCCAGCAGCAAGTAGGTGAGGCTCGCTGGGCAGGCAGAGAAGTGTCCACCATCGGGAGCTCCAAGTCCGAGAACTGAACAATGCATTAACAAAATAGTGACAAAAAAAATTTATGTTATGAGGTACTTTGTCATTATGGATATAAGGAGGCTCCGGCAGCTTAGGGAGGGAACTCGGGTATGAGGCATCCCTGAGCAGCAGAACTCCGACAACACGTTGCTAGTATTCTATATCATTGGAGCCCAGTAACAGAATGCTGTACCACCAAATGATGATCGTTCCACTCTAGCCCCCCCCCCAAGTAGCTCGCCCCTTGAGAGTGAAGCAATCGGGGAGGGGTTATATGGAACCAGTAAACTGCTAATATACTCTGGTGCTAGAGCTTTCAGTGCCTTATAGCTAAGCAGTAGTACCTTGAAGTCGATGTCAGACCTAACTGGGAGCCAATGGCATGAGGCCAATACCAGAATGATATGCACATGTTTCTTGGTCCTTCTTAGGACTCTAGCTGCAACATTCTGTACCAACTGGAGTTTATTACAGTAAATGATGCAGAGGTACACCTAACCAACAGGCCATTGCACCAGTCCAGTCTAGAAGTTACAAATGTGCATACTAGCTTTTTTGCATCCTGAAGTGAGAGCATTGTCCTTTGTTTTCCTGGTTTTGTCAGGATTTAACAGAAGGGAGTTACTGGCCATCCAGCTCATAACTTCAGCCAAAAATTCCTCAATGTTTAACAACTAAGGAAACTCATCTGTCATAACAGATATGAACAGCTGAGTGTCATCTATATAACAATGAAAACTCACACTATGTTTTCTAATATCACCAATGGGCAACATATATAATGTGAACAGTAGTGGGTCCATGACAGAACCTTAGAGGACACCATACCTCTACTCTGGTTTTTACATGAACAAACTGGTGATGGTCAGTTGCGTATGAGCGGAACCAAACTGGTGCCTGCCCTTTAACACCAGACAAGGAGTCTAACCTTGCCAATGAAATGTTAGGGTCAACAGTATCAAATACTGGACTTAGATTCAGCAGATCCAACAGGGATACGCACCCATCATCAGCCATAAGCAAGTCAATAATGATTCTCACTAGTGCAGTTCCAGTGCTGTGATTTGGCCTAAACCCTGACTGGAACATTTCATTAATGGTTATTTTTGCAAGAACAGAAATACCTGACTAGCAACTACTTCTTCTAAGATTTAGGAAGAAAATGGAAGATTATACATAGGTCTGTAATTAGCCAGAGCAGTGGAATCCAGGTCTGGTTTCTTAAGGTCTGACACCAGCAACCTTGAGTCAATTTGGCAGATTCCCCAAACTTAAAGATGAGCTTATTAGTGCTGCAATCTTTTTAAACAACACTGCAGGTAAATATGTTTACATTTGTTCATATAGCAGATGCTTCTGTATTGAAATAAATGCTACATGTACAGTAGTGCAAAAATAACCTTCCAGAGTTTAGAAACATACAAAATATACCAAACAAATGCATGAAAGCAGATCATTATGTCAAAAGTTCTGGATGGTTTGTTTGTGAGTGTAATGGCATGTGGGAAACCATTGTCTTGAAATCTTGATGCTCTTATCTCCAGTGGCCTGAAGCACCTACCAGAGGGACAAAGTGACAGTCAAGGTATGAGTGGCTGTCAGTGACGAGCACATCATGGATGCTGGGCAGACTGAGGCCCATAATCCCTTCTGCAGATGTGATGATGTGACAGAGCTGGCATGCATCCTGCTTAGTGGCACCAGACGGTTACGCAAGTGCTTAATACAGACTGAGCCACTGCATCCTGGGCTAAGTTAAACTGGTATTTGGCATGACGAATTTTAATTGTATTTGGATGGCAGGTATTCACTGGAAAAGACATTATTTTGTTAATTATTGCAGAAAAAGAAGGTGCCCTTCTTGGAAGTCCCCATCTATGGAAAAATACTCTAACCACATCACACACTGTGGTGGCATGTGGACCTGCCCCACACCATTACCGAATAGTCCAAGGAGATGTTTTTCGTTTTTCCAGAGGAAATTGTTCATTCAGACGATTTGTGATCCAGTTTTTTTTTTTTAAAAACAATTTCATTTCGGGAAAGGAGGAAAAAGGTCTCTTCTTTCGCCTTCACTGTTTCCATTAGGCATCTATGCAAACATCTCCCAATGTGCATTTGATTACCAAGAAGTTAATAGCTAGCATGTGACCATGTAGCTGGACACCTTACGTAACTGTTTTGGGCCAGACAGACACTACAACATGCTGGAACACCAACATAAACACCTTGTGTATATTTTTTAAGGGGTAAAAAGTCAAGAAAACCAAGCAAACTGGATTAATATGATATTAATTTATCTTTTTTGAAAAGCAATTTATATGTAGGTATATATGAACTGCAAATTCTACGCACATTACTGCAATAAGCTATAATTCAAATAACAGAAGTGAAAATACAGCAGGCTTTGATTTTATTAATACAGTCAACATGCATTTAAAGGAAACATACTGTACCACCTGGTTTCAAATGTTTAATATATTATTTATATATATTCTCTTAATGTACAATTTTATCATCCAGCATTCATAATAATCCAAATACCAATTAACATTTGAGAAAAAGGTACTATAAAAAGAACGGCTCCTTAACATTTCTAACTTAATCACAATGGAAAATGTATGTTTACAGCAAGTTGTTATGAGGTCAAACACGGTGCACTGAGAAAGACTGCATAATATTGCCATACAGGATAACTGTCTGTGTCTAAGCTGGTAACAACATAGACAACTTAGTGTTTCTTTAATATAAATTCCATAGTTCCTCTAGTGCATATTAGGTGCATATCTAGGGTAATGCTGCATGAAAAGAGGACGACCTGCATTATAAGCACCATATGACCTCTCTTACACTCTCAGTCGGCAGTTTATTAGGTAACGCCAGGTCATTAATACAGACTGGGAACCATCTAGCTGCAGCTGAATACATACAGCAAAGGGACAGTATCAAAGAGTTCATTCAATGTCTGGCTCAGCATCAAAGCAGCCAATGTGCGTGGTCTGAGTGATTTTGAAAGCGGTGTGATTGTTGGAACTAGAGGTGGCGCTTCCAGAGTCTCAGAAACAACCCCTTTCTTGGGATTTTAACACACTACAGGGCCTAGGGTTTACAGAAAAAGGTGTGAAACAGAAAAGAAACAGTCAGCGGCTGTTCTGTGCAAGACAAAAAGCTGTCTGGCCTTCAGAGGACTCGATAAAGTTAGTGGGAAAGCCATAAATGCAGGAAGAACAACAAAGTACAACAGTGTTTTGCACAGAGACTTACTGAATGCTGGTCTATCCCTGAAGTGGTTCTGGAGACTAAAAGGTACCTAATAAAATGACCACAGAGTGTACATACATGCATAGAAGCTCCATGATTTGGAAATAACAATAGTTAAAATTATTCTGTACTGAACCTTTACCATCTAAAAAGCAGCCACGGAGCACCCACAAAACCTAATTGGTCATTAGCAAGCACAAAGGTATTAGTGAATTAGCAGGTGCTTTTGCTGCAAAGTCCACTGAAGTAAACACATACTATCCACTGTTTCTCATATCTCATTACTGAGCATCAGTAAATGATGCATGTGTTCTTTTTTAAAAATTATAAATAAACTGTAAATAACGGAGGATTTAAAAATGAAAAAACTCACGTGAGAAATTTTCATATGAAGGTTTCTGAGCATTGCATCTTCTCAAGAGGCACTTTAACAATGAATAAATAAGCAAGCTAAATATAACAAGTACAATAATTTGATATGAATGCGGCAGCGGCCAAGCACAAGCCTCAATCAGGCTCTAAAGGGTGGGGCTTTTGAGGTAGCTGGTTCATGAGCAAATGATTCTTTATATTTCACTGCTTTGACTGAAGTTCAATTCAGGGCAAGTCCTCTTTAAGGAAGCGTATCATCACATATACATTTACATGGTTTTCAGCTGCAATGTGCCAGTATGCTAAGATGCCACACCTTCAAAAATTTCAGACTCCTGTTTTCAGGACTTTTCTAAGCTATGGTTTAACTGCAAATTGTCTAAATCTGTCTCAAGTACTTAAGTATACAATTCCGATTTTCAATTTACAGGGAAAGACCAGTTTTATAGGCTTAAGGAGAATATATCAAGGACTGTATGCCAAAGCAAGAAGAGAAAGACAACATCAAAGGATGTAATGGTTACCAAACACAGAATCACACATCCATCGTATTAGGGACAGTCAATGTAAGCACATGACAGAGAACATTCTGGAAAGTGGTAATCTGCATATAAGCAGACGAATGACATGCTGCCTTGTTAACACCCTTAGAGTACAATAAAATATGACACACTAACCTGGGAATAGCAACACTGTTCAGTCACCGCAGAGTGAAACAGTAGAATTAACATATCAAATTTAGAATTCAATATCAATATAGCATTTGTCTCTTTATAGTTTGTCCTTTTCTGCCTTAAATAAAATGTGGAGAGTTCAGCAAAAATCACAGCTGCCGAAAAACTAGAGAAGCCAGTAACATCATAGTTCACACAGCATTTACCTATTATTTAAAACTTCACATTTTTAACTTCAGCAATCAATTTTAAATCCTTTTTGAATAGACAGGTTTTATAACTACAGCAGATACGCATGTCATAATATTAATGCTGCCCCTGATTATGCAGAACTTCTGGGAGTAAAAACTGAAACAATGCAAAAAACTGCCTCTTTTGCTGATCTGAAACTCAACGCTGAAAAAGCATTACAAGCAGCACACTCAACTCAATAAGCTTGACATTAAAAAAAGAACCTCTTCATACCAACAAACCAGGAAACATTCGGAAATAAAAGATGCTGATATCTGCTCTTTCAACCTACAGAATTTCCCGAATCATACTGTCAAAGGATTCATTGTAGTGTTCCTGGTGCATGTACAGAAACGTAAGAAAGAAGATTCATAGAAGCAGAAGCAAATTGCACAATGATGGATTTTCTTTTTCAAACTGCGCAAAGTATCAATGGTGGAATGCAAGGCAGAAGCTCTGAGCCTGACAGGTCAATTTAGCAGCTTCCCTACATTCATATTTAGTAAGTCAGGGAGGAAAGATGATGCCAACTGCCAGTAGATGTCAGAGATAAATATTTCATCTGAATGATCACAGTACAAGCAGTTAAAGTGCTTTTTTTACACAATGCACACCATTCATTTTGTATGGATGTTGATGAAAACACATTCAAAGCTACAGGTACCACAATGCATTAAACTCTTACTCAATGATATGACAGAGAGACATGCAGCTAATGAACACCAATATGAAACTAAGGGAGATGACCCAAGTAATGTCTGGTATAAACTGCCTCAAGCACGCCATTGTAGACTCCAGTTATGTAATCATGCATTTCAAAATGAAAATATTTTGTAGATCTAATGTACTTCTTATGCATACAAGAAAGTCGATTTTGCAGACAAGCAAATAAACTACCCGTGAAAAATATCCCACTTATTAAAAGAAACATATATGGAAACTGCAGTGTTCACTTCTTGTGCCAATAACGACAGATGACAGAGTATTTCACCACAAAAATCACGTGAAATAAATTGCAAATGCAATACAATCGACGTCAGGGATTGCATTAAAACGCGGAAATAAAACATCATTATAGAAGAGCCTCGACAACGTACACTCAGCTGCTTATGCGGTTATTAGAAATAAACTGGGATTCCGGCGACATCTGAAATTCCCATCAACAGGGAAAGACATTTCCCACAAAAACATCAGAGGAATTAGTATCAGTAAAGCACATTGAGGTTTTCATTCAATGTGCCAACGTACCCATGCAGGAAATGCCCGTCAGCTCCCTGGTCCACATATCTCAAGTCTGCTTAGTAACTTATCAGATGAGGTAATTCCTTAGGTACAAATTCTTATGCTGGCTTGTTCTTTTTGTTCAACAAACAATAATACTCCATAAACAACCATTTAAATGCGAGAATGCTTCAGAGTGCCTTAAAATAAAGAAGATTGAAGAAAGGGCACATATGTTACCTACAGTGCTGTATGTGTATGAATGTGTATGAATGCTACAATAAACATTTAATTCTTGGTAAAATGTACATAATGAAGCTCCTTCTAGGATAACTAATAAAGTACATTTTAATACAATATACTTTTATGTTAAAATTTTGTGCAAATTCAGCACCACTCCACACACACATACAAATGCTGTTTTTCCATAACTGACTTATTTCAATTATGAAATAGATGCAAAAGCAGAATTCAGTTAGCAATCACCATCAATGCGCTGGTATGTGGACAAACCAAAATTAATTTTCCATACCATAAGTATTGCAGTATTCCTGGTAAAATACTTTGAAGAAACAGGCAAATTATGGTTTTAATTCTGAGTTTAGACCAAAAAGGACCTTTACGACTTAAAACTTTCTTTCTTGAAACCCATATTTTAAAAACAAAACTTCTATTAACTTCAAATATTCCTCCAATAGGAAACTTGAATTTCTGCTTATCCTAAAACACCTTCTTTTAGACATCATCATCATACTACTCTCCTCTTCCTCCTCCAATCAACAACAAGACATCATTCCGTGTGAAGTGTTAAAACATTCAATTCTCGTTTTAGACCACAGTGAAATTTCCAAAGATTCCTCAGTTCAGAGTATGTTTGGTTGGCTATAGGACAGTGCTATGGGTAGCAACCTAGCAGTTATATAGAGATCCAGTATTGAGACCATGAGAGTCCGACCCTCTCAGATGTCAGGATAACACCTAAACCCATATGTTGCTAGCTCTCAAAGCGTGCGACTGAAAATGCCTCTCTGAAATCAGCGGTGCCATGGATGCGAAGGGTCCAGGTTCGGTCTGTGGCTGGGCTAGGAGCTAGTGATTTGGAATTGGGCTGGGGAATCACCAAAGACCCGAGGTGACGGATTTGGCGGGGGTCACGCCGGTGTGGAGTTCTTTTGGCTGGACAAGGTGGTGGGTCTCGCAGGGGGGGCTCGGGGCTTGTGCTGGGGGCTGCTGCGAAGATTGTCATCCATCTGCAGATGGAATGGTGGGGGATTATACTGGAACAGCACACTGGGTGACACACAATAAGCAATCACACTTCTGGACACAACATGGGGTGATTGTCTAGAACGTGACCCAATGGATAGTTAAGGGCAACCGTCTCTG
The DNA here is from genome assembly GCA_026779605.1 of Mormyrus hasselquistii. Lineage (NCBI taxonomy): Eukaryota > Metazoa > Chordata > Actinopteri > Osteoglossiformes > Mormyridae > Mormyrus > Mormyrus hasselquistii. The sequence goes on from JAODKE010000043.1 coordinate 26,276,291, forward strand.
GACTGTATACTGTAGACCAGGCTGTGCCTCATTACATTTAAATGATGTATCATAGGGTGAAGGAAACCATTTCTACATATGATAAGACACAGTTAGCATGGTGACAGTGGTCAAACAAATTTAATCTAGATGTTCTTCATGATACTTTAATACTAATGCTGTATTCTGATAGAGTCTTTCGACCTTCAGTTCCTGATAATGATTCAAATCAAATTTCACAGAATAGGAGATGGTTATGGTTGAAAAATAAAGGTGCATGGTTAAAAATAAACTGCATCTGATGTTCTCTTGATAAAAATAACTGCATGCTGAATTAGAAATCACTGACAGCACATCTCCCAAGCCCTGACGCCAAACAGGTCAAACAGGTCAGAAAGATGAAAGCGTCCATTTAGGTGAATAGAATACACTGCAAAGTTAGACATGCAGGGGAAAGTGATGTGGGAGCAAAGAGATAAAGGTGGGACCTTCTCGATGAGGTTGGACTCTTTGTTAACAAGCTGTGTCAGTTTCTGCAGGTTCGCGTCAACTGATGACTCCTGGCTGACGGGAGGAGAACCTGGAGAAGGTGCAGATGGATGGAAAGAGACAGGAAGATGGCAAATCCCCGCAAGAATAAGAAGAACAGATCACTGCTTCATCAGAAGATCGAGGCATGCAATTGAGTGTTAGTAAAATGACACATGCAATCACGTTGTGACTGACTAAACCAATGCGTATTTTCACAAAAACATCAGCTGATTCTGTGACCCTTTGGATTTTCAAACATCTGTCAATAACCAAAGCGCCTCATCAGATGTAATTCTACAGTATAACTGTAAAGGCACTTGTCCCCCGCACCAAGTACGGTACTTTTGGTACTTTCCCTTTTCTATTGACTTCCCAGCAAGTACCAGTACCAAAAGTGCCAAACCAACTGGGGTGCTTCTTTGGTACTTCGGAACTTTAGGGTGAAATGCTTTCTTTGTGAATTGGTTATGCAAATACCCTGCCACTAAAAACAATGCAGCTGCCATCTTGAGAAAAATGTTATGAACTTAAAAAAAACAGGGGTAAAAATGTTTTAGCAAAACTAAAACTCCATGTGTTATAATGTCCATACAGAATTGCAAGTAAGAAAAAGCCTGATCTTTGAATCTAGCTGACTAGCGATGTAAGAATTGCATGTGCATAACATGTGATGTTAATATCACCTATCATCCAGCCCTATAATACACTACAACCATTTTTAGAATTTAGTACAAAAACCCCCACCTTGCGCTGTGATGTTATTCAGCGCCAGTGCCAGTTTTTATGCCGGTGGAAAACCAACACCTTGAAGTATCGTACTTTTGGTACTTTCACAAAGTACTAAACATATGGTACCTGGTGTGGTGGAAAAGTGCCCTAACACCCACACCTACCTGGGTGATTACTGCAGTAAAATCAGCAGTATGCCATGTGTAGCTGGAGTAAACCAAGCGACTGCCAGCCGTATAATGGTACATATCACCTTCTAATACCCACAATATATCATGGTGGTAAACTTCTGTTACAAATTTATGTGTATACATATATGCAAATTTATCAGTTTTATTACAGTACAGTATACAGTACTGTTTTAGTGTATAGTATCCTGACCATTTAGGCAGTACGGGTACAGTATAGGTGCAGTGTACCGTTTAAGTTTGTACACATATATGCATATATGATATTTGCATTGCAGTCCTATTGGACAGAACGTGATTTAGACAATAAGGTTTATACAGACACCCCAGTGGTATCAGTGCCAGATATTACATAATATCCAATCCAAGAAATCTCATCGTCTAATGCAATGGATTTGTTTGCTACACAAATTACATATAGACTTCCTGTAAATGCTTGAGTGAAGCTTGCTGTCACAACCTCCACAAGATTCCTCCAACCACACCAACAAAGAATCCCAATGAAAATTTCAATTCTTCCTTGTGTTTGGTAAGATCTAGACGTGGCTGGGGTACTTATTGATTTACTATAGCAATGTTTCAGTAAGGCTTACAAGCCTGCACGCAAACACATACAGCCATACCGGGGGCGTCGTCATCAAAGTAGCTCTTGAGGACTGCGTCACAGAATTGGCACAGGTTGGTGAGCTGGTTCAAATGCTGCTTGAGTGGACCACTAGGCAGACTGGCCTTCAGCAGGGGAGCGATGTACCCAAATACAAAGGCGTCCAGGCTTCCTGGCCTGAGATGGCACAGTACAGAGGCAGCATTACAAGATCTCCTAGGATGGGCCTGTATTTATTTTAGAAACTTCTAGAAACAGCATGAAATAGCAGGTGTTGACCTAAATGGAAAATTCCAGTGTATCTATACTCGCTGCTTAATAACAGATAATTCAGTCTCACGAGAAAGATGCCATTCCCTACAAGATGTAGACATAAGTTTGAGCAAACTAAAAAAAAAACAATCATAACAATGACTGACTTGCTGCACTGATTTGCCATCAAATTAAATATAAAAAACAGATGACAAAAGAGTACAGAACAGCAAAGCTGCCATAATGAAGATCTAGCAAAAATGTTCACTAGTGATCCTCGTTTCATTACAACATTAGGCTTATGGCATTTTTCTGAGATCACTATCATACTCACATCTTTCCAAAGAAATATGGGGAGGTTCCCAGCCGGTGTGACAGCAAGTTCAGGCACTCTTTGGCTTCATTGTAGACCTGAAAAGTGTCTGGATTGGAGTTAAGACACTCAGGCTGCAACCTGTTTAATTAGAAGATTAAATAAATGGCATCTACTGTATATAATTAGCCACTGAAAGTATGTGGCACGAAAACACAGCTAAGAGACCATGTGATGTTGTCATAATTCATTTTAGAAAAGTTTAAATATGACTGCTCATAAATCTATATCAAATGGAGCCCATACAGATAGCTGAATTACAAAATTAAATGGCACCAGTAAAAAAAAAAAATCAAATAACAATAAGAAATATTCAAGCCGGGATTCAGGTGCATTCATATAATTATACAAATTAGAAAAAATATACAACTGTGCACACACACATCTAGCTCATGACCATAGGTGAAGGTAGGAACGTAGATCGACTGGTAAATCGAGAGCTTTGCCTTTTGACTCAGCTCCTTATTCACCATGATAGACCGATGCAGCACCCACATCACTGCTGACACCGCACCAATCTGCCTGTCGATCTCCCGCTCCATCCTTCCCTCACTCGTGAACAAGACCCCGAGATACTTAAATTTCTTCACTTGGGGAAGGACCCACTCTCTGACCCGAGCACTCCACCCTGGTCTCGGATTTGGAGGTGCTGATTTTCATCCCAGCCGTTTCACACTCGGCTGCGAAATGCTCCAGAGAGAGCTGATGGTCACGGTCTGATGAGGCCAACAGAACCACATCATCTGCAAAAAGCAGAGACCTAATCCTGAGGTCACCAATCCGGACACTCTCAACATCCTGGCTGCGCCTAGAAATTCTATCCATAAAAGTTATGAAGAGAATCAGTGACAAAGAGCAGTCCAACCCTCACCGGAAACAAGTCCGACTTACTGTCGACAATACGGACCAAGCTCTGACACCAGTTGTACAGGGA
>JAODKE010000043.1:26279980-26290116 GCA_026779605.1 Mormyrus hasselquistii
CACTCTCAACATCCTGGCTGCGCCTAGAAATTCTATCCATAAAAGTTATGAAGAGAATCAGTGACAAAGAGCAGTCCTGGCAGAGTCCAACCCTCACCGGAAACAAGTCCGACTTACTGTCGACAATACGGACCAAGCTCTGACACCAGTTGTACAGGGACCAAACAGCCCTTATAAGGAAGCCCGGCACCCCATACTCCAGGAGCACTCCCCACAGGACTCCCAGAGAGACGCGGTTGAATGCCTTTTCCAAGTTCACAAAGCACATGTACACTGGTTGTGCACGCACCCAACGCACCCTCCAGGACCCTGCTGAGAGTATAGAGCTGGTCCATTGTTCCACGGCCAAGGTAAAAACCACACTGCTTCTCCTGAATCCGAGGTTCGACTATCCAACAGACCCTCCACTCCAGCACCCCTGAATAGACCTTACCAGGGAGGCTGAGGAGTGTGATCCCCCTTCTTGAAGAGGAGGGACCACCACCCCGGTCTGCCAATCCAAAGGCACTGGCCCCAATGTCCATGCAATGCTGCAGATGCATGTCAACCAAGACAGCCCTGCAACATCCAGAACCTTGAGGAACTCCGGGGTGGATCTCATTCACCCCCGGGGCCGGGCCACAGAGGAGCTTTTTAACCACCTCAGCGACCTCTGCCCCAGAGATAGGGGAGTTCACCCCCAAGTCCTCAGACTCTGGAAGGAATGTTGGTGGGATAAAGGAGGTCTTTGAAGTATTCCTTCCACTGACCCACAGCATTCCGAGCTAAGGTCACCAGCACCCTATCCCCACCATAAACAGTGTTGATGTTGCACCGCTTTACTGCTCTGAGCCTCCGGATGGTGGACCAGGAATCTCCTCAAAACTGTCCGAAAGTCGTTCTCCATGGCCTCACCAAACTCCTCCCATACCTGAGTTTTTGCCTCAGCGACCACCAAAGCCTCTTTCCGCTTGGCCCGCTGGTACTCATCAGCTGCCAAAAAGGCCCGATAGGGTTCCTTCCTCAGCTTGATGGCATCCCTCACCGCTGGTGTCCACCAGCGGGTTTGGGGATTGCTGCTTCGACAGACGCCGACCATCTTACAGCCACAGCTCTGGTCAGCCGACCCAACAAAGAAGGCATGGAACATAGCCCATTCGGACTCAATGTCCCCCGCCGCCCCTGGGTGAAGTTCTGCCGGACCTGCACTATACGCTTGGGTCTGCCAGGTCTGACCAGCTTTCTCCCCCACCAGTGGAGCCAACCCACCACCAGGTGGTGATCAGTTGACAGCTCAGCCCCTCTCCTCACCCGAGTATCCAATACATGCAGCCGTAAGTCCGATAACACGACTACAAAGTCGATCATCAAACTGCGGCCTAGGGTGTCCTGGTGCTAAGTGCACCTATGGACTCCCTTATGCTTGAACATGGTGGTCATTATGGACAATCCGTGATGAGCACAGAAGTCCAATAACAAAACACCACTCAGGTTCAAATCAGAGGGGCTGTTCCTCCCAATCACGCCATTCCAGGTCTCACTGTCATTGCCCCCATGAGGATTGTAGTCCACCAGCAGAACAAGAGAGTCCCTAGGAGGAGTGCTCTCCAACACCCCTTCCAAGGTCTCCAAAAAGGGTGGGTATTCTGAACTGCCATTTAGCGCATAAGCACAAACAACAGTCAGGCCCCGTCCCCCCACCCAAAGGCGAAGGGAGGGTACCTTCTCATCCACCGTGGTAAACTCCAATGTACAGGCACCCAGCCAGGGGGCAATAAGCATGCCCAGCCCTGCTCAGCGCCTCTCCCTGTGAGCAACTCCAGAGTGGAAAAGGGTCCAACCCCCCTCAAGGAGACTGGTTCCAGAGCCCAAGCCGTGCGTCAAGGTGAGTCCGACTACATCTAGTCGGAACCTCACAGCCTCGCGCACCAGCTCAGGATCCTTCTTCACCAGAGAGGTGACATTCCATGTCCCTAGAGCTAGCTTCTGCAGCCGAGGATCGGACTGCCAAGGTCCCCGCATTCGGCCACTGCCTAACTCATACTGCACCCGACCCCTTTGGCTCCTCCTACAGGTGGTGAGCCCATTGGAGGAGGGACCCATGTGTCTCCTTTGGGCTGTGCCCAACTAAGCCCCATGGGTGCGGGCCTGGCCACCAGCTGCTCGCCATCAAGCCCCACCCCCAGGCTCCGGGGAGGGCCCGGTGACCCGAGTCCAAGCGAGGGAAACCATGAATCTATGTTTTTACTCATCATAAGGGGTCTAATGAGCCACACTTTGTCTTGTTCCTCACCCAGGACCTGTTTGCCTTGGGTGACCCTACCAGGGGCATAAAGCCCCAGGCAACTGGGATCATTGGAACACGCAAACCCTTCCACCACGATAAGGTGCTGGCTCCAGGAGAGGATTTTAAAAATATTATAAAAAATTTTGTCGTATATTTGAAGTAGGAGATGTACTAAAATACAGTGAAATTCGTACTTGTGTGTAAAGATGCAGCAATGAAGATGTACATATATATGATTTACATAGAGCAAAATCAATAAACAAATAAATAAAAATGTCAGCAGTATGAAAAGCAGCAGCAATAGGATATACGGACATGTGTAACATGAGTAACGTCAACAGTATAAACTGTTTGTATAAAACAGTATAAAAGTTCCATGATAGATTAAGCAGCGGGAAATGATTTCCATTAAATCTTTACAACTAGTGTGATCTGTTGCGCATTTTACTGAAGGAATTTTATGCGATCAAACCTAATCTCTGCACTGATCGGTATTTTTAAATACTTGCTATTTAATAGCTGGGAATTTATGCACGTATTGAACGTTTGCACGTCCTGTTGATCTTCGGAATGCCTCAATGAAACCAGAGAAATGCAACATGCATCAAAAACGTGCTGTAGTGCCTAAAATGTGACATAATAAAGCAGACATATTTAAATGACCTGCACTTAATACTGCAAGCAAATACTTTAAAAACAACACATGCTTAAAAGCTTTTGACATGTGCGCTACGTTTGGCAGTCTGGCTTGTCAGAATTTTAACGCAACGCCTAAAAGTGTCATGTACCACATAAAACACAACATCCTACTCAGTTGCCAGTCAAACTGTGGTAAAGTATTACTGCACTTTTTCAAGTGAATCCCCATTGAAATCGCAATCTGTTTTGTACGCTTTTTAACACAAGCCAAATTCAGCAAATCCATTTCAGAGTTTTGCAAGGTGGAAGTCAAAGTTCTACATTATTGCCAGTCAAAATCTGGCAAAATTTTTCAGTACCATTCTCAGGTAAGGAAACTTTAAAATCACCATCTCTTTAAATGGCTTACTGAGCTAATTGACATGAGTCAATGTTGACAAGCCATTTCTCAGAATTTTCCCTTAATGCAAAACAACCTTCTGAAAAGCAAAGTCCCAGCCTACATCCATCCATGTTTTACGAATTTGTTCCCTTGTTTTACTTAAATTGCTGGTACATTTGACCAATTCCTCCCCATGATATATTAAAATGTAGCCTTCTTATTGCCTAATGCATGACTTTCATTTGAGCCACTAGACAACTGCAAATACTGTTATGGACAAAACAATTCAACAATTCTTTCATTTTAAGGGATCATCTCAAATTGAAAAATAAAATGTCGTGTCCCATTTTCAATCAATACAGGACACGATTTGTTCCATATTCACGACTTGACCCCTCCCGCAGCATATTTTGTGAGGGAAGCCCCATATTTCTTCAGATTGGAAGTGACAACCCAATGTTGGAATGACCTACAAACACAGTCTTAAAAGCCTTGGATTGCGAGGAATTGTTATTAACAAGAGGCACTTATGTATAATAGAGTCAGCAAGCATTACATTCCCTCGTTTTAGTTAAATCGTGGTCACGTTTTCAAGTTCGTTCCCATAATATATACTTTTTATCGTCATGTCGTGAGCGGTGCTCAGTATGTTTAAACCGTGAGAGGAACTGAGTAAAAACAGTAATTTACTAAGCGTCATTCGGTACGTTCCAGAGAATGTTTCATGTTTTTCTGAGCAGCTGATTTCACTTTCACGGTCACACTACATTTCACATCATATGCAACATCTTTTCTTTTCACGATTTATCTTAAATTTCCCTTTAATGTGACGCATTCAAATGTTAATGTAATAACTGTAAGCACAGTAACATATCCTCCTCATTGTGTTCAGTACTGGATACCTATAAATGCATTATGCATTATGGAAAATGAATCAAATGAAATTGAATCAACCTGTCCAGAAAACCCAAGCATTCTGGGGGCTGTTGGCATATTGGGGTTGGAAGCCTCTGCTCTAGATTCATACTGGTCCCACTTCAACATAATATCCCCAACCACTACATATTACGTCAAAGAACATCGAGAAAGCTTAGAGATTCCACTACAAGAAAAACAAATCAATAACAACTGACCCACAGACTGAGGAGTCTGTATCATGCCAGCTTACTGTGCACACCCTGTATTCCAGGGCAGAATCACTCCATCTGCTCTATTAGTTTGTGCCAATCAGACGGCCGTGGGAAAGCTCAGGACACACACAGCCATCCGAGACTGATCCCCAGCCATGCAGTTTCGTGATCATCACTCATCGCCAAGTCTTCTCTTTTATTTGCCTAATTTTTTCCATTTCACCAAAGAGATATAAACTGTACTGTCTGCACGAGGAAGCAGAAACACAGCAGCTGTAAAAATGGTGTAAAGCAGATGTCTAACACGCTTTGTTAAAAGAAATGTAAACGTATCACACACATTGTGTCCATTTCAAGTGGTCTAGAACAAAATTATGCTCTGGTAGTCTGCATGTCATCCTCTTTTCCTGTTGATTTTGACAAATAAGCACTGTTTGCCAAATAAATCCACTTTTGCCCATGTGACAGCTGTTAATGAATAAACAACAGTTTTAAAAACCTTTTAAAATAGTGAAAATAATGTCTAGCTCCAAAGACAATCAATTGAGAATGTTTAAAATAACCGCTCCACTGTCACAGCGACACAAATAATTTAGTAACTATAAAACATTCAGGATCTCATAATAAATGATGACAAAATGTACATTATAGTGCTAAAGAAAACAAAACGACTGTAACCTTTGCCTCCACCTCGGTGATGCTGTGCAGTGGCGATTCCCCTTTGGTCAGCAGGATGAGGGAAAGAGCCCCACGGGCCAGCCGACCCGGGATGAAGAAGTTGAGCGGGAAAGGACATCGGGAGGCAAACCAGGGCCTGGTCAGGTTGGTGTAGTTCTCTGTGTCCACCCAGAAGGTGTGCAGCTACAATGCAACAGCACACAAGTGCGGCTTAGCACAGCAATTCCTATGCCAATCGTCTTCCCCAGAATATACACTGTCCATCCTGCTGTGTTTTCCTACCATGTTTTGGGATTTACCCGTTTTGTCACACTGTGTGCGGATCTCTGAAATCAATAGCTGCCCATCTGCCCTCCTTCAGAAACCATGTGATCACTTATTGTTCTCTCCTTCACAACAGTACTTTACATGAACTAGCAAAATACAAACTTAAAGTTACTATGGTTAACTAAACAAAAGGAAGGCATGTGTAAACATGTCCCAGAATACGGCGTAAAACAGAAACATGATTAATATGCAAAAACATATGTGTGTGTATATATATATATATATATATATATTTAGAATTATTATTTCGGCATAAAGGCATTCAGAATGTGTTTACAGTCCACACAGATCGCCTTTTGATTAACGACACACATACCAGTGCTGGTCGCAGCTTCTCCTCCAGCAGTGCGATGTACGCCAAGGTATCTGCTCCTTGTTTGGCTGAGAGCTCGTAGTCAGCATTGTACCTCTGTTCCAAACAGAGTGTTCATTTTTAGTCACCGTGCCATTAAAACAGATCAAGCAGACAGTTCATGTTCTCAGGAAGTATCTGTATAGTTTACAGAACAGAAAATTCCACATCTTAAAATTTGACAGACATAATTCATTTTCTAATTTACAGTGCATTATAGTTTAAGTGTAAATAAATGTTTTCATATTATGATATATATTTACCATGCCTGTAAACAGATACCTTTCCCACTAAGCTGGCCTTGTGAGGAATATGTCTGTGTTTAAAAATGCTAAAATCAGTTCTAAACAAGGATGCCATCATCCTCCTATTTACAGTACAGGACTTGAAACGACTGTACACAAGTTCTCTCAGTGCTTGTCATGTTGACTTCATGCTGGAAGGCAACAGAAAACATCTTCACATGAATGGAAGCCACCTGCTTTCTCAAGAAGTTAAGGATCTGGGCTGGCTCTGTCACTGTGTGTCCCTCACAATGCAATGCCGGCACGGTCCCTGTGGAAATTTGGAGATGATAAATTCTCTGACAATAACACTAAAGCCCATTCGCCCATCCATACCCCAACCATTCACGTTGCTCAGGGCTGCAGGGCCAACCAATAGCAGTTCTTCAGATTAACAGCAAGTATACCTGTCAGTGTTTGCCAGGTCCAGTCAACAGGCTGAATGGCAAGTTTAGCCCCAGAAAACTTTGCATATGCCTGTAAAAAAAAATAAATAAATAAAAGAGCAGGGAAAGGGGACAAATTCTTGCTGGAATTACTAGGACTACTTTCCAGTAAAATTTCAAATGGAAATTTCACATGATTCTGATCTATAATGCAAACAACAGACCAGTAGATCTTTCCGAAGCCCAACAGGATGTTTCACATCTAATGCTTTAGGACAAATTTCCACGAATCATTAACTTGGATTTCAGCAAGTTCTTACCTATTCATCCAAAGGACGAACAACAAGAGCCAGCTATGTGTCAATGTCAACATAATCACAACCAAATCACAGGTGAATATTTTAAAACTGCTGGCAAGAGGGTTACATGAAGGTAAAACAATGACACTTATCCTGAATGAGATCGGAAGACAGCAAAATCCCCAGTGTAAGAACTAAAGAAACAGGTTTTCCCCACAGTAAGCTAAGACCCCAAACTACACCAACCCTCTCCGAAAATGTCACGCCGGACTGAAAGCTACGCCAGATCCACACCTGCCATTACCGCTTCCAGGCGGTCACCTTTCTGATCGTTAGGCGATCTGACCTTGAAAGACACCGTAAGTGACGACTGACCCGCAGGCAGCCACCATACGGTTCCCGCCAAGCTGGACGCGGTCTGTCTTAGAGTTTACCCTGAAATAGGCGCTGCGCGGCCGGTGCTGGCTGTACGGACACTTCGGCGCTCCCAGTGCAGTTAGCCGCGTTAGCCGATTAGCTCGCCACCCCCCATCATATCATATTCATTTCACTCGCATTTCTCGTACACAGAGACGCAGCTGGCTGTTAATACACATCTGCCGAAGGTCTGCGTTATTTAGCGGAGATGCCAGTTACCAGCACGACGAGCGACTCGGTGTGCACAGACGGCAGCCCCCAGCCTCCTCCCCAGCAGCTCAGCTCCATGGCGGCCGCCATGTTCCGCACCGCCAACGGGAAGCAGCGCTGCCAGTCAGTGCGGCTGCCGGCGTCCTGTCGTTAACACCCATGGTGGGGTTAGGGGCCCCGGCGTGAGCTCTCATCATCTCCGTATTATCAATCGTCTGTTAGCCTCCCTCTCAATACTAAATCCATTTTTTTGTATTTTAGGCTGCTCTCACGGGGTCTAGGTGTGCAACTCCCAAATTACTATATGTATTTTTAAATATCAGTGACATTAAACATTTTTTACAACTTTATGTTAATATGGTTTTTATAAAATAATACAAATGCAAACCAAAACGACTCGTTTATATAGTAAAACCAGGGTTGTAACTCGCGCAGGAAATCGTACTGCAAATCTATATTATTCCGCTATAAACCTATTCAATTGCCCACATTAAGAGAGTTGGTGAAGTTTGCAAACCGTACAGAATATATATAAGTTAATAAAACTCTTACACACATGTAAATGCATGTGCATGCAGACTTATCTCGAATTGAAACTCTCATGGTAACCAGCTGATCAAAGTTGGCAAGCCTGGTAATACGAACTGCACTCTACGCCAAAATGAACTGTTTTCTCAAACACATTTAACCTGTTTAGCTCATTAAATCAACTTCACACGTTTTTGCCACATTGTTTTACTGTTATTTCCTCTTAGGGAGACCCATGATATGCTTTAACATAGGCCACTGACATATAATTTATACACATTTCCATTTGTATTTAACTGTTAAGTCCTCCAAATGTCTTCCCATATACCAAAGACAAGACATTTCCCAGATTCCTGGTTGAGGATTTGGGTACTAAGCGCCAGCCAGACATTCCATATTTCTATCCGCATCCAGTAAAAAGGTTGGAGGACGTGGAAATTGTCATTTTACAACCAGAAATCAGTATCCTGCATGGATAGTAGAAACCTGATGTCGCAATCAGTTCCAGCTCTAAAATGTACCTGGCAGTGAATTGATCACACACTAATAAGGCATTTGGGAAGGCTTTGTTCTGGAATCTCCTGGCTACAGAGATAAATTTAGCGATCTGCGTCAAACCATGAAAAGCTCCTTTGAATAATCTGAGGAATTGTGCTGTTATTTTGAAGGCAGTGGTGCTGGAGGCATGCATTCTTAATGTACGATCCTTAGATTGGAGTTAGGTACGTGTCTCACTTTTTTTTGTCACGCAATTCAGTGCATATCAAGGCACAAACTACTTCTAATGCCGGTGGAGTCTAACAGTTAAGTAGTGTTAAGTATAGGTATATCGAGTAGAATTCACTAATTTGAAAAATTGTCTTTTTGTCTATTTTATCTTACTTTGCATGAGACTAATACAGGTGAGAACAAATTTGGGGCTGACAGTCTTGGGTCAGCCAGCGTTCAGCCCCCTCCGAGCAATTGGGGTTAAGGGCCCAACAGCACCATCAGTCTTAGGATTTAAACCAGTAGTCTTCTCATCACTGGCACCTAAATGGCTGTGTCACACACTGCCTCCAAGATTTGATCATGAGAGTGCTACCCACTGAACACCTTGTCACTCATGCTGCGTGCATTTAGAAAAGTGTATATGCCAGATCTGTGTTTATGTATATGTGTATATGTTTATGTTCTAGATACAGTATACATGAGTGTAATGCTCTGAGAAGCCACAAGCAGAGTATGACTATATGAATGTACTTAGTGGAACTAGCAGAATACATTCTTTTGTTTTTATTTTCATTTTATTCTGTCAGCCACGACCAATAAACATCAGTCAGTTATTTGGCTAAATAAGAGACACTGAACAAATGGGTAGGTAACAATGCCTGTAAAATATATTAAGAGAGAATCAACGTTGTAAATATGGTACTTTTGTACAATATTGGACATATTGTACTAGAATAAGTTTTCTCATGGGAGGCTTGTAAAAATGTTTCCACTGGGCAACAGACTACTGCACTTTAAACGTGTGTCATAGGTTTCAAACTATTTGGTATTCTCATAAAGATTTAAAATGTAGTCTGCCTGCATAATGATTTGGCAGGCAGTTTAGTTATGAATCCCTTTCCTTTATGTCATGGGTAAATTATCCAACCAGGAAGTTGTCCAGAAGCTGGTGGAAAGAGGTTAAAAAGAGATTAAAGAAAGCCAGATTTCAAATGTCAATAAATGCTGAACTTCAACAGATGGATGTATATGTAGACGGTTTCTTCTGAAGAAATTTTTTTCTGGAGAAAACATCTCTAAAAGACAAATGTTTCTTGAGTACTGCAATCTAGCAGTAGCTCATAAAATAGCAACACGCCCTTTAATTTCTCATTAAAACTCACAATATGTTGTGTAGGGTATAGACCATAAATATGTGTTGACTGCTTAAATCAGTTGTTTGAAGAGCATCACTCTAATATGGACTGTCTACACTGGCTGAGAAGAACTATTTTTAATTTATTTTGCATGTTATTACCGGAATCCTTGCAGCCATGTCATGGAAAGGACAAGATGCCCAGACAAATTTCATCATTTCTTGTAATTTGTTTTAGTCACAGGTTATAAAGTAGAAACATACATCAGATGACACTTAATATATCCAGTCCCTGTCACTGATGTCAGTCCCTAAAGCTTATTCAATGGTAATTACATATTATAAAAATATGCCATTTAAAAGAAAGTTATGTATGGTCTGTTAAATATATA
>JAODKE010000043.1:26290233-26308242 GCA_026779605.1 Mormyrus hasselquistii
TAATCATAATAACATAAACAAAAAAAAAACATTTTGATGACGCCTTATTTATTTAATGACAATAACCGCACAAAATATTTGTAATAGCTGCAAAACATAGCCAGAGAAATGTGCAGCTGAAGTGCGGAATGGGTACTGGGCACAGACATTTTCATAAATCCCTGGGGGACTGTGAAGCCAAAGACACGCCTTTGCACTCCGGGCTCCTGAAAAGAGGACAAAAAGCGTCACCCTTCTGGCTCTCTGTGGAAAAGACCTGCACAGATCCTCAGCAAATTGCCCCAGCAGGCAACTCACTTTGTGGAGGCATCTGGACTGTCTCCTTCCCTCCCTCATTCCCTCTCCTAAGAAGCTGGAAAACGCAGCCACGACCTTCTTTATTCGAAATATATGGTGAAAGTGTAAGAGTGTGAGAGCTTTATCCAGAGATACGGGATGGGTCTGTTCTGCAGAGCAGCGCTTGTCTCCCAGGTGATGCTACAGCTGTATATAGCGACAGGTGTGCAAGGCCAAGGAAAAGGTAAGCGTCTCTTTGCTTTTCTAGTCATACACTCCACCGTTAGGCTGTATCATGCTGAGTTTAAATTTTCTGTCATCTGCCTGAATTGAATTCAGCTTCATAATGGGACACATCACAGAATTTCAAAGCATACATACTTTTAAAAAGAGAAGTCATATTTATTTACTTATAACCTTACTAATACGGCACAGTAAAGAAAGTGTCCAGTGCTCTCAGCGTTACTGGATTGTAAATCTGTAGAAAATTAAATCACGTCCAATATAACCAGGAGTGCAGTAACAGGAACCAAAAAGCACCAAACATATACAGTACAGAACCTCAGTGCCTGGAAAAAAATTCCCCACTGCGCTGCAAATGACTTTGCATGACACACGTCATATGTTACATTTATTGGACCCTTACAATGAGAAACCTTTTTATTTATTAAGTAAAGAGATAATAATCTAATGCAAATAGTCACACAGGTAAAGATGCTTTATTGCACATCCTTGCAACAAATGACATAGTTGATACCTTTACACTAAAAAATATATAGAAGCATATCCATCTGTTGAAACAATTTCATGTGATAGCTTAACATTTGTGACAATGGATAGTGCTATAAATAAGTTAACCTTTTTCTTCATGGAGAAATAACTATGTTTGCGCTAAATAGTATAAACTTGTCCATCTTTACTATCTCCTTACACAGTAAAAAGACACGAGAACAGATTCAAGTAATTTTGCAGGCATTCAAAGTGGTTAAGAAATACTAGTAAAAATTAGAAAAGGTTTTTAAGAAGATTAAATAAAAATATACCCACTCAGTCTGTTTGTATTCTAATCAGCACACATTTATATTGCGGTTTGTTCCTGTAATGCCCTCCGTGTGATTTTTCAGACAGGATTGACACGTTGCCTTTTCAGTTCAGAAAGGTAAGACACAATGTTCTTGTGCTGAAATGTTTCCAAGGCAGACTGCTTGCGAAATGCAGAAGGTTCACAGCTCTTCTACACCAGAGAGCAGAGCCTTGAAAGCTGGTGTTTGTTGACAGGAAATTCCCAAAGCATTGCTAACAACTGGGCCATGATGACATGGGCGTTCCCTGTCCGGTGTTGACCACAGGTCTCAATGAGCTCCTTTCCAGTGCATCCGTTTCTGCACTGTTTTTCAGCTTTGATTATGGTGGTCATTCATTGTATAGTGTTGAGACACGTGCTTTGGCCAAGTATTAGACAAATGAGCTATGTTCAAAAAAGCGACCCAGATTTCTACAATGTGGAAGTGACTTGACTGCATGGTCTATTGATTTATAGAGGAACACCAGCCACTAAATCAATACACAAAAAATGCAGGCGTACAGCCGTGAAGGAAGTCTTCATGCAGATCTTTCTCCTTTTAGTGTATGACCTCCTGACGTCTTCGGACTGTCTGCCAGATCTTCTGCAACGGGGGTTAGAGTCTCAGGCTGTGGACGAGGTTTTCATCCTCACGTCATTCCGACTCCAGACGAAATCTGCCACAACGATATTTGGCCTTTATAATCCCAGAGATAAAAGCAAATATTTTGAGTTCACCGTATTTGGGAAGCTCAACAGAGGTTAGTATATATTTTGTAACCTTGCATTGCACTTGAACTATGAGCTTACAATATTAATTTAATCATAATGAGTTGTATATAAAGGCTATTATGTAATTTGTAGTCTGGCCACAAAATTTGTCAATTCAATTTCATTTCAAAGTAAAATTACAAAAGCATGAAATGGCTTTTGCGTCTCTTGTTAATAAGCATATCTAATGGTAATAAACAAATCTACTAAGTTGTGTTTAATTCTTAATTTCTCATGTAGCCAAAACTCTCACAACCAAGGCATTTAAAGCTGCAATTACAGTAGGCTAACTGATTTTTATTATTGTGACTAATGCTGACAAACGTGCTTAAAGTAAGACTTTTTGACGAAAATGACGTGTGAAGGTTCCTTGTATTCTGTGTACAGCATTTCTCAGATACCTGAAGGGTGAAGGGAAACTGAACGTATCCACCTTCAACAACATGGCGTTGGCGGACGGGGAACTCCACGCTGTCATGTTCCACCTGAAAGGTCTGCGGCGAGGTCCCAGCAGCATAGATGTCTATGTAGACTGCAGACTGACTGAGACCGTGCGGGACACACCCATAGCCTTCAAGGGCCTCCCCTCTATCACGGTGGAGCTTAAGACTCTGCCCAAGAAGTCCCAAGTGAGCAGACCTCATTGTTACGTTTGTCTTCACATGTACATTTTATTCATTGGCCTGCAAACCTACCTCTGATGCATTATAAGAAATGCATGAATATTTATTATCTATACTGTAATACTTCTTTGGCTTAACTGTCAGCACTGAACAAACACTTATCTGCTCTCGCATTCCTTCATTCAATAGCTGCTTTAGATTTATTTATTTGTAAGTGTTCTGACAATTTTGAGTAATACGTTCATCAGGAGTATAAAATGCTGGAGTATAGTTATGCATAATTTTGACATGTTTTTATCTGCCTGGCATATAGAAATCAATTCCTTAGCTCGTGCGTGATCCCTAACTGTTCATATTAGCTGCATATTCCCAGTGGCGATTAATTACTGCAGTAGTACCATTCTTCTTCTGGAAGGATGAACTGGCGGAACTAAAACTGGTAACTGGAGATGTTGTGGACAGTGTCCTCTCCCTGCAAGACTGTGACCTGCAGCAGAGTGACTCCATGCAAATGCTGGGTAAGTTTTTTCCATTCCATGACGTTTTTTCCTAACCCTCGCCAGGACACTTCTTATTATTGTAATTAAATTATGTATATTATAATTAATGTTAACACTTGGATTAACCTTAAAAACTAGCAGCACTAGAGCATTACGTGTTAAGCTTCTATTTCCCGCTGTCTTTTTTCGACCTGCTATTCATTATTATGTATAAATGATTGTTTCCAGCAAAATTTATCGTTGTGTCTTTGGTGAGATTTAGGACCCCGAAGAAGTTATTTTTAGCATATGAATTACGATGCTGTATTTCTTGTAAATCTATATTAGTTTCTGTTTTATAATGTTCTTTTAGCCAAACTGACAATGTTTGTTTTTTGGTTAACCACAGAGTACTTTCAGTCACAGATCTTAGTTTATGTTTCTATCCCTTTAAGTAAATGCAGAGAGATGTCTTCGCGAGAAATTCAGTATTAGTAAATTCTTTGCCTGATTATTTTTAAATAGCATTTTTTTTGTAAATGCAGAATACAGGTTTTAATTTTTCATTTTTAAATGTGATTTAGCTAAGCGACTTAATAAAAACTAGCCTCAGATGCTTCAAGACTACGCTGAAATTCCATGATGATTTTATAGTATCTCAGTACAGAACATAAATTTGTTTCCATATAGAGTTGGGCTATCATAAAGTTTTCTTTAGTTATCTTCACGGTTAATGTACAAGGAGGAACCATACTGTAAAACTGAAACAGTTCGATATTTTACTGGGAATAGCCTTTATTTGATTTGATTCAAGTCTCACAACAATAATTGCATAAGTTCAATGTAATCTTTCTTTCTTAGCTCTTCAGATTCAGTTACTTCCTGTGCTCACACAGATTACTATCACATATATATATACACAGTGGACACTTAAACCCTCTTGTTGCAGGAGTCAATGCGAAACAGATGTCAAATCAAATGCTTGAACTTACGAGGGTCATCTCAGAATTGAAGGACGTTCTCCTACGGCAGGTACACCCCGATCCTTGAGCTCTGAGCCCTGAGCCATCCAGCTGCTCTACTTCAGCCCTACAATGTTTTTATTTCTATACCGCAGGTCAAAGAAACTACCTCCCTGAGAAATGCCATTGTAGACTGCAAGGCATGTGGTAAGACATATCTGTGTTACCTTCTAACAAAAGGTCTACAGCAGGTATACAGAATCTCACATTCATTGTGTCTAATGTTCAATTTCTTTTCCTAATTTTGTTATACATTGTATTCTGTTGTGGATAATTACACTATATGGACAAAGGTATTGGAACACACCTCTTAATCACCAAATTCAGGTGTTTCATTCAGACCCATTGCCACAGGTGTATGAAATCAAACACCTAGCAATACAGTTAGGTTTGCAAACATTTGTGAAAGAATGGGTCGTTTTGAAGAGCTCAGTCAATTCAAGTGTGGTCCTGTCATGGGATGCCGCCCTTTAAATAAGTTAGTTTGTGAAATTTTCTTCCCTGTTAGTTATTCACCGGTGAGCTGTAACTGATATTATTGTAAAGTGGAAGCGTTTAGGAACAAAGGCTAGAAAGTCAACCATGAAGTGGCAAACCACATAAAGCAGGGGTGGGCATTCTTATGCAGAAAGGGCCGGTGTGTATGCGGGTTTCCGCTGCAACTGCCTAATTGGGTGACTAGCTTGGCTGAAGAGTCCTCACACCTGGGTTTGAACAGCTGACCTAAAGGTTACCCAAAAACCTGCATACACACCGGCCCTTTGCGGATAAGATAGCCGAAGCCTCGGGTAAAGTCAAGTGTGGAATGAAAAATCAAGCTTCTCTGTCTGGCAGTCTGAATATGAATTTGGTGGATGCCAGGAGAACATTATTTGCCTTTACTACATTGTGCCAACTGTAGAGTTTGGTGGAGGAGGGATAATGGTATGGGGTTGTTTTTCAGAGGTTAGGTTAGGCCCCTTAGTTCCAGTGAAAGGAACTCTTAATGCTTCAGCATAAACAGACATTTTGGGCAATTCTATGCTTCCAACTTTGTGGGAACAGTTTTGGGGAAGATCCTTTTTCTGTTCCAGCATGACTGTGCCCCAGTGCACAAAGCAAGGTGAATAAAGACATGGTCGGATGAGTTTTGTGTGGTAGAACTTGACTGGCCCACACAAAGTCTTGACCTGAACCCCATCGAACACCTTTGGGGTGAGTAGAGATTGCGAGTCAGGCCTTCACATCCAAGATCAGTGCCTGACCCCACAAATGCTCTTCTGGATGAATGGGCAGAAATTCCCACAGACACACTCTAAAATCTTGTAGAAACTCCGTATTGATGCCTATGGATTTAGAATGTCATAGGATGTCATACAAGTTTCTATAGGTATAATAGCCAGGTGTCCCAGTGCTTTTGTTCATATACTGTAGTATATTTGCTCTGCAGGAAACGTTTACGTTTACTGTATGTTGTAATGTGGCACATTGTGGGGTGGATATCTGCAACAAAGGAGCAGGGTTTAATCAAACAAATGCATTTCTAATGGAAAGACAAAATAACAAAAGACACTTTTTCCAATAACAGACAAAAAGGTGATTAAAACGCCAGGAAACAACAGACCGATCATTGGGCACAGAAGCTGAAATGATGACCCTGTGTTTTGGGTGTACCATCCCCAGGGCAATCTGCACACCCTAACACGCCAACATGCCAGAATATGTTAATGTCATGTTGTCATTAAAGGACTTGATGACTCGAAAATCACTCCGGCAAACATGCGAGCCTGTCAGCCTGGGACATGCTTCCGGACAGACATGTGCATAGAGACGGAGGATGGGATCACGTGCGGACCCTGCCCTGAGGGCTACACGGGTGATGGTGTCAGCTGCGATGATGTGGATGAGGTAATGCCTTCAACGGATGGCCTTGAGGCGCTTCCGTGTGGCTGTGTTCTGAAACCACCACAGCAGCAGACTGAGCATAGTATTTTGAGGAAAACTGATATACCGTAGTAGTGGTTCTTGGTAGAGCTGAAGTTTCTGAAGTGTCGGTCTGTTTCTACATAAACCAGTCTTAGTGTATAAGGAATCTCTGTCTTGCAAGTAGCAAGAAATGTCCTTTTTTCACAACCTCAGAAAGGCTGTTGCTTCAGTGTTTGAAATGGCCTGGAGGGACTGAGACTCACCGCTCTGCAGTTTCAGGAGAAAGAGACGGTCTGATGAGACAGTGCATTGCGGAACTGAAACTTGTGATAGAAATTCTGGATTTAAATCAAACCTCAGTTTGTCAAAAATGAAACAAAATCAGGATAATGATGAAAATATTCTCATAACCAAAATGTTTTTGAGGAAGTAACATTTCTTGGTCTAGCTTAATATTTACTCAGTCCACACAAACATTCCTGCATTCTACTTTTTTATAACAACAACCTACAGCGGCAGTAAAAGTAGGTTGAATTAAGGTGTGAAGCCATTTCCACTAAATGCTCCAGTTCCGTGGCCCAGTATAGATAATCTTTCTACGAAGCAGTCCTGAGTTGGCAGCAGGAGATGGAAAAATCTGTTGTTTACTCAAATGCTGATAAACTTGCAGATTAGTTAAATGAATAGCCCACTTCATTGACCTGTAGTTTCCATTACGCACCGTATCTGCTCTCGTGCAGCCAGGAATCAGCTGCCATGCTTGGGTCAGAAAATCATGCTTGATTGATCCACTGAGGTAACAATAACCATCTGCAGCCAAATGTTTTCTCTCTTTTTACCACAGGCCCAGAAGCC
Source organism: Mormyrus hasselquistii (assembly GCA_026779605.1). Lineage (NCBI taxonomy): Eukaryota > Metazoa > Chordata > Actinopteri > Osteoglossiformes > Mormyridae > Mormyrus > Mormyrus hasselquistii. The sequence goes on from JAODKE010000043.1 coordinate 26,297,228, forward strand.
CTTGGACTTACGTCATGTGAACAAACTCTTATTTAAAATTGCTTTAGTTACTAGGTCACCCCTCAGAGCCCTGTGTACTAATAGATGTATTTACAATAAATTACTCTTGAGTCTGACACGTCCTTCCTGATTTTCTCTTTTCGTCAGTGTCTGCCGTCTTCTACGTCACTTCGCTTGCTAATGCCGATTGGCAGAGAGGTGACCATGTTTGTCTTCTGCCCTATGCAGTGCCAGTTTAACCCTTGCTTCCCTGGGGTGCGCTGCGTGAACACAGCCCCGGGCTTCAGGTGTGAAAGCTGCCCACGGGGCTACACCGGCAAGACCGTGCAGGGGGTGGGCAGCGAATACGCCAGGAGGAACAAGCAGGTCAGTCACGTGGTCTATCTGCAGCAACACCATCTACCAAAACTGAAGCACCTTTACTAATACAGTTATATTTCATTTACCTATTACCCAAGTTTCAAAAAAGCAAAGCTGAATAAAGTCATTGGTCTTTTACAGATTCATAGTATGATGGCATTCAGACATTTAACCTGTCGTGAAAAATATCTGAGATGCAGCAACAGGAACTGAAATATAGACAGAATGTGGGGGTGGGGCAAGTGAGCTGCTGAACACATTAATTATAATGAGTTACATGAGACTCTTACCTCTTGTCTTGCCTGTAAAATACCCCGAAACCCCGATGCACATTCCTTCCTCACTTTACCATGTAATCATAGCTCCATTTGCCGTGAGATAGTCTCACACTTCCATGCTCCTCGCATCTCCATGTTGCTTTCCATCGCACTGAGATGTCTCCCTGACATTTATCACAGGTCTGTAATGACATAGACGAGTGCCAAGGCCCTAATAACGGAGGCTGCCATCACTCTCAGTGCCTGAACTCTATGGTAAGAACCTTTGTTGCTGACCGTATGGTCCTTTCTGTTTGTATGTTTTACCGAAGCTACAGTTTCTGAGTTTCTGTATGTGTGTTTTCACGTGTGTGTGTGTTCTGTGCAGGTGGGTGCGTAAATACATACGTGTGTGTATATGTGGATACACTGTTGCAGAGTGAGGCTCTCTGGAGAACCTGGTTTAATCAAAACCAAAACAAAATCTCTTTAAAAAAAGAACTGAAAACCTTGCTACAGCAAACCAACATCAAATCAAAGCAACTTTATCTAAAAAGCACATCTTACACCATATTCTGGGATGAGTCTCCCATCCCAAGATTGTGATTCTAATCTGAATTTTGTTACCGGAATTATCAGGTCAGTAGTGGATATATTAGCAAGGAATCAGCTAAACCCAGTCATCTCGTGATTCATATGTTATGGGACTGTATGCATGTTCCTATGTATTTGATAGTGGTTGTAGTCTTGATGACATTAACTTGGTGCTTTTATCCAAAGCACCTGATTTTAGGCAGAAAGGTTACATTTGTATGTGCTGGGATTTGAATCCACAACCTTTGCATCATTAGCCTGATTTGCTATTTGTTGTGCTGCAGAAACAGATTGTATAGGCTATCGCGTGTGTGCATGCATCCGTCTGTCCATCCATGCATCCATCCATTTGTCTGTCTGTCTGTCTGTGTTTGTATAGATCACATTTGAGGACCAAATTGTCCCCAAAGTGTAGTAAAACCTGAAATTTCCCTACTTTTGGGGACATCTTTTGAGATCCCCATTTGGATAACCTCAATTTTATAAAAATCTGTGAATGCAATCAAAAAAGTAAAAATGTCAAAAAGTCTTATATTTGGGTTGGTTACTTATAGTTAAGTTTAGGGATGCGTAGGGGTTAAGGGTGTCGTGATTGGGATTGGAGCATTTCACATAGAAATGAATCGACGGTCCCCATTTAGATAGGAAGACCAACTTGTGTCTGTGTGTGTGTGTGTGTGTGTGTGTGTGTGTGTAATACTGTATATAACAGAGTGTAGATTTCAGCACCCAAGCCTAACGACGTAATGGGCCCTTCTCTGTACCTGGTTAACCCCAGGGGTCGTTCCGCTGTGGGCCCTGCAAGGAAGGCTTCAGGAGCGACCACTCAGGTGGCTGCCAGGCCCAGCAAACCTGCCTGGAAAACACATGTGACAGTAACGCCCAGTGCGCGGTGGAAAGAGACGGCACCATTTCCTGCATGGTAAGGCCCTCTCGCAACTTCTCCGTCGCCAGACACCGAAACATTTTACGTATATCATTATATCATAACCATTATATTAGAAATATTTGCGAATCCATCATCTCCTGGCAGTACAGTGGCTAAGTGGGTAGCACTGCTGACTCTTGCAAGTGCTGTGTGTGTGTGTGATGTACATGTTCGAGTTTCCTCAAAGTGCTTTTCTCCTGCAATCTAGAAGCATGTGGTTTGGCTAATTGTCATCTTTAAACTGTTAGTAGTGTGTGAATGTGTCTATATTTGCCATGCAGTCCACTGGCATCTCGTTCAGGATGCCAACTACCATGTGCCCTTTGATGCCCGGGATAGTTCCCAATCCTGTCTGCAACCATGTACTGGATAAGCAATTGAAGTTTGAAAGATTGCAGTTCCTCCAAGAATACATGACCAGTTATACTTTTTATCAAAACTTAAGTTTTGGTTTTATGTACCTGAGTCTTTGTATTTCATTGAAATTTAAGCCATGAAAATGTCTTTGTTCCTGTTAGTGTGGTATCGGCTGGGCTGGTAACGGCTATGTTTGTGGGAAGGACACAGACATTGATGGGCATCCCGACAGGAAACTGAACTGCAAGGACCCTAACTGCAAAAAGGTAATGTCCCCATTTTTCGACAGATAGCCCACAGGCATTTTTTCAGAGGTTCAGGCTTTTGAAAAAAATTTGAAAGCAGGAACTGGTGTGCATATGGGCCAAATATTCTTTTCTTTGTTGATTTTAGGACAATTGTGTTTATGTTCCGAACTCTGGGCAAGAGGATGCTGACGGAGATGGAATAGGCGATGCGTGCGATGAAGATGCAGATGGAGATGGGATTTTAAACGAGCAGGTGCGCCCTCTGGTGCTTACCACAGAAATAGCCTAACGGTAAATAGTAAATAGTGATCCGACCTGATTTTCTATCTCTAACCCTGCAGGATAACTGCTGGCTGAAGCCCAACATAGACCAGAAGAACAGCGACAAGGATCGCCATGGTGACGCGTGTGATAACTGCCGACATGTGGACAACATCGACCAGAGGGACACGGACAACGATGGCAAAGGGGATGTGTGTGACGATGACATGGATGGTGATGGTGAGACCAAGGGCAACCAGCTCTCTGCTTCTACCAGCTGATCTCATATCTGCTCTGTCATTTTGATAATTTTGACTTGCAAGTTCAAAACTGCTCTCCATTCAGTTTTAATTTACCTTCCTAAAAACAATCCCACCCATGTAGCAAGGGAGGAGAAATGTAAATTGTTAAAGATGATCAAATGGAACAAGGGTGTTAAGACAACTGTAAAGGTAGACCTGAGGACACCTTTAACGCAAAGACAAAATGTAATGTGCACAAATGTGCACGTTACATAAAACAAATAATTATTTCGGCAATTAGGCTTAATGTTCACTTCCACACATAATTGATACTTGTGAATTGTGAATGCAGAATTGTAAAGCATTAAACTGACATTGCAGAACTAAACAAACTTCAGGAATATCATTCCACAATATGATACCAAAATATAGATAAAAAAATTATGTTTTGCCAAATGTTCAATTAATAGTGCATTTCAGCTCTGATAAAACTCAGTCAGTTTAAAAGTCACAGACTTTTAAAACAATACAGACCGAAACATAGCAGGCTGTAAGTGGTTGTACATAATGAGAGGAAGTGTCAGCGTTGTCAGTTAATGGATCAAACCCTAAGACACCATGTAATTCTGAATGATATTTGAAAACCTTAATAGAACACATGGGGAATGCATTTGGCCTGAGCAAGGGTAAAAATTAGTTAACTTATCAAAACCAGCTTAATCTGCAACAGATGGAGGCCCTTCAGTGGCTGGCCGCCTTTGCAAAATGCCATAACAACCCCCTACAGCATTAATCAGTCTGAATGTGCAAGGCCATTGTATGACAATGGCGTAGCAAGCGGAATGCACGGATGTGCACCACCACATAAAGACCAGTAGATGGCGAAAAAATGCCTGAAGCCCATTTTATATTCCCAGCGTTCAGACATGCAAGGTTTCTTGTTAAAAGTGAAGCAAATAAAAACATAAATAATCTAAATAGTATTTCAGACACTTTGTGGTGTGGGTTATGTGATGAACAGATGATTAAAGTAATAAAACACAGTCATGTTGTTTTTAGATATATTACCTCTTATCCTGCCAGTGGCCAGTGGTGTGATGTCACCACTGGGCACTTAGGCAAGGCCCTTAACCTCAATTGCCCCAGGAGCTGGGTGACCCTACACTGGTTAAAATCATCTGCTAAATAATAGTAATGTCTTCTGCTGCCTGAGATAGACATGTAACCCTCACTGGGATAAGTGGTTGAAAGATGGAGGGAGGGATATATTAGCTTTTAGGACTATTACACCCGTTTGTCCTACATTCAGTTGTGACGGGTTTCTAGAAATACTCATGAATAAAAGGTATTATTTACTGACTTTTCAGGATATAGGGGGGCTTGGCATATCAAATTTCCACATTCATGTATACATTTACACACTTCCTGTTAGCTTTAATGGGCCTGGCTGTTCTCCTCTGCCCTCGTCTCATTAACCAGGTGTTTCTGCCCACAGTACCGCCGTGGCTGCCTTCTCTCTGTTAGCACCGTGGCTGTTGCTGTGCTGCTGGAACCACCCTGTCTGGCACCGGCAATCACGCCACATTCAGTATCGCTTAGATCACACCTCTTAGCCATTCTGAATCTGAGCCAAACAGTAACTAAACCACTTCACTCAGTCTGTGTACTGCATAAATTAATTTGCAGCCATTTGATTTGTTGCTTGGGGGAGCAAGCTATTTGTGTTAACAAGCAGACGTACCTAGTACAGTTACCACAGAGAGTTATTAGTTATAAGTTATTTCTATTACGTATAATTCTTATCTTCACAGTACTTGCCACTGGAATACAGCATTTGGTAGTTTGTTCGTACCACTCTGAGCCCAGCCGAAAGGTGTGCAAGGCGATGACACGTTTTTAATCACAAGTGAAAATCTAAATGAGCACAAAAAATCCAGAGGCACAGACAGAGCTGTTTTGTGGTGACTGTCGTCATCCTGTAAAACACTTCAAGAACGATCAGGGGCTCACAAAAGTGAACAGTGAAAGCTTTCTGGAGGATTCCCCCGTGGCTATGTCTCCGGGTTTAATGACAGAGAAACCCGTGTGACAGAGCTCATGTGTAATGCTATGCCTCATTTGTATTCTGTTACTCATCTAACCAATGGAATACACTTGACTGGTCACTTTTATGATTTGTCCTGCATCTCAATGACATGTGATGCCTGTTAAGACCTGAAAGACTTCAATTAAACTGAGTGTGAAAGCTGTACCAGAGATCTCATTGGAAGACAGCCGTTTTTTTTTAAAAATACATCAAACTGATCCTTAAGGATTCTATACTGTAATATCTAATGAAATATCCCTGGACGCAAAGAACACAAACATATGAATGAATGACAGAACATCTGGAACATTCTAATTAAATATCTCCACTAAAGACTCTCTCCACACATCTTTTAGTGGCAGTTAAAAATGACAAGTCTGTAATTTGTAAGACCAATCTATTGGCGCATCCGCAGCCCGTACATTTTGGGTATGCATGTTCTTCATTCTGAACAGTTCTTACTTAAGCTTCAACACTGCAGTGCCTTGGGCCATAGTGCACCTTTCACCACTTTAATCTCTTCTGGCTTCCAGGTCTGAAAAACTTCCTGGACAACTGCCAGAGAGTGCCAAATCCTGACCAGAGGGACCGGGACAGCGACGGAGTCGGGGACGCCTGCGACAGCTGTCCCGAAATTCCCAACCCTAACCAGGTCAGCCACCAACACCAACGACATCAATCAGCGATTAAAGGCGGAGAGTAACTCATCAGGATAGAAAACCTGCTGGATACCAGCACTCCAGAATCAGGGTTGACTTCCCCTGATCCATGAGCTAGAATATAATGATATTGTAAGAAGTTCATGTTAAGAAGCTTTATGTGACGTCTTGTGTGTAATGTCTTTTAGTCAGACAGTGACCACGATCTTGTTGGTGACTCCTGTGACACAAACCAAGACAGGTACTGCAACTGATGCTAAGAGACTTTGGTTTCCTGTTGCTTGGATCTATCTCCTTACAGGAAAATCTGTCTTTTCTCTTACAATGGCAGCGATGGTGATGGTCACCAGGACTCCAAAGACAATTGTCCCTACGTCATCAACAGCCCGCAGCTGGACACGGACAAGGACGGCCTCGGGGATGAGTGTGATGACGACGATGACAATGACGGCATACCTGATATCCTGCCGCCTGGGCCAGATAACTGCAGGCTGGTTCCAAACCCAGACCAGATCGACAAAAACAGTATGTGACTGGGAGGAAAAAATATTATCAAACCTAAATCATTGACTCTTACTGTCTAAACACTAGAACGCATAAACTAGTAAGTGAAAGTCTTTGACCTGGAGTTCTCCATCAACAGTGTAACACAGTAAATAAATTAAAACCGTACATAAAACATTTACTGTACAGCAATATATGCTACACATATGAACAAATACAATATACGATAAGCACTTTATATAGACTGGTGTGGAAATAACAACATCAGATAAGACGCCACAGTAGTGCGACGGAAAGGGAAGGTATTTCAAAATAATAGGAATAACAGAATTATTTTATGTAGGCCTCAAACACTGTGTGTACCATTCCATCCATTTTTTCATAACTGCTTATGTACTGTGCATTACACGAAGTTTATTTGTTTCAGTTGATTAAATAATTGGTGGTTACGTACACGGGTACTCGGTAACATTTTTGCACCTCCAGGACTGGGGGTTTGAATCGCCCCCTTCGTTGCATGTTCTTTCCTTTGCTTTCTTCTGGGTACTCCGCCTTGCAGCTGCAGGCTAAAGATTTTCACTTAAGTAAACTGGCATCTTTAAATTAGCGCATGCATGTTTGCGTCTCCCTGCAAAGTACCAGCATCCTATCCCATGCTGTCAAGCAGTCAGAAGGATGGATAATTGTTTTTTTTGTGCTTTATGCTCCCTACTGAGATGACACTCCTCAAGTTTAATGCATCTGCTTTCTTGGGCAGATGATGGCGTGGGGGATATATGCGAGTCTGACTTTGATAAGGACAGGGTGATTGACAGGATCGACAACTGCCCCGAGAACGCGGAGATTACCCTCACTGACTTCAAGGCGTACCAGACCGTGGTGCTGGACCCTGAGGGAGATGCGCAAATCGACCCTAATTGGGTGGTACTCAATCAGGTGACCAACCCACTTTCCTGATGCCACTGATCATTGCAGTACTGGGCAGTTCATACCAGCAGACCACAGCTTTCACAGTATAAGGAGACTGACACCATAGACTGGTTGCTCTACAGTGTTAATGGATGTGTCCCTTTCACACTTCAGGGGTTGAGCCTTTTGGACAGAAAATAATAATGAAATGCACTTTGCCATATGGAGTATCTTCTGAAAATATGGAGACTGTAGATCCATTACTTCTTGTCACACTGGAGAGTTAATGAAGAATACTAAGTATTATACAAGGTCCTGTAAACAACAAGAACAGTCATATTAAGAATACTTTGTGAAACCTAGTTATTACTATGAATAAGCAAATCATAAACTCACAATATAATCTCATGCCCCAGTAATTGTCATACACCAGAAGGTGACACACCAGACTGAATGGAGGTTTTTAAGTTAGATATGTATCTGGTACTATGAGGTTTTTAAATTGGAAGTCAGTTTACAGTTTATACTGTAAACAAGATCATCTTTCCTATCTAGACATATGTAGCATAAGCATTTGTATTGAAATGATTGGATAATAACAGTCCAACCTTCTCTCAGGGTATGGAGATTGTACAGACCATGAACAGTGACCCTGGACTGGCTGTTGGTGAGTGTGACTGTAGTATCATAATCAGTGCTTGGTGCTACAGCTTTCAGAATGCATTAAACCTTATAGTCTCTCTGCAATGGGAACAATTTAACACGGATGTGACAATAGGTGCTTATAATTACATAAGAATTAGTGCTTTCGACTTTTGGATACTGGGATGTGGGCAGACAGTGCTGCCTTGTGATGTGAATGAGACTCCACATGCACCTTTTTTCTGTGCTGTAACGTGTCTCCAAAAGTTGCATCTCTGACATCCTCCAGGCTACACGGCCTTCAACGGAGTGGATTTTGAGGGCACGTTCCATGTAAATACGGTGACCGATGATGACTATGCCGGATTCATCTTCGGCTACCAGGATTCCTCCAGTTTCTATGTGGTGATGTGGAAGCAGACGGAGCAGACATACTGGCAGGCTACACCCTTCCGGGCTGTGGCTGAGCCTGGCATTCAGCTCAAGGTTAAGCCCGACTCCCCACGGAACATGCAAGTGGGACCGTTTACTGTGTCTTACCTAAGAACCAGACCTCATTGACATTTCGGTAACACTTTACATAAAGCAGTCATCATAATGCATTATAATGCGTTCATAAAGCATTATAAACACGGCTGTAACCATTTATAAAAAGGCATAACACATTATACCCATGTTTATTATGCATTATGAATGCTCTATGAAGCTCTTTTCTATAATGAATGCATCATAGTGTATTATGATGGTATGCATTTCACATGACTGCTTTTAGTAAAGTATTACCAATATTTATCCTGGTTTACAGTTCACAGAAGCTTGGTACATTCTGTAGTACGATGGCCTAACATTTCAAAAGCTTTTCCCAAAAAGCTCCCATGTAATACACTTCAGCTGTACAAGAACCATATTTTGAAATCATTTAGACAGCTTTGTTTTAGTGTTCTCTGCAGGCTTGAACACATGAAATATTGCCTTGTTCAAATATTAAAAGTCGTCGACTCAGATAAGCCTGGAATGCCATATATAGGTTAAAAGGTCCATTCAGAAACCTTGTTATATAGAGATGCTTAATTACATAGTGAAGTTTTCTTCTTTGAGTTACTTTTGTAGGCCTTGCCTCAACTTACATATATTCCTGTTGTTTACCATGTGATCTGATTTACTGGTTTAAATTGAATATACATGCTTCTGCTTCTCAGCGTGCTGAGGGATATGATAGTATTGCCATGCTTACTGTAAGCAACTGTAAGCAACAAGACTGCATTGGGGGGTCCTTCAAACAATTCAGCCCCTGAATAAATGTACTGTGCTTCTGGATGACTTTGTGCACATTGAGTTCCCAGAACAATACGACCCCTCTGCATCTACTGCGTTTACCAAGAACAAGAAGTAGTTCTGGGTGTCTTCTTACAATGTGAAATCTGGAATCGGCACGTGCCCCACATGTTGGTGTCATCGTCTAGGCGGTTAAGTCTAAGACGGGGCCTGGTGAGCACCTGAGGAATTCCCTGTGGCACACAGGGGACACAGATGACCAGGTAAAACTGCTGTGGAAGGACCCACGCAACAAGGGCTGGAAAGACAAGATGTCATACCGCTGGTTCCTGCAGCATCGGCCCCAGGTGGGATACATCCGGTGAGACAATCAGGATGACTCACAGAGCTTCTAAATTAATTCTTTCACAGACAATGTAATCCAAGCAGCTTTCCCCCAGCTGGATACATACTTCAGTCAGTTTAACACCTTTTACTGTGAGTTTTGAGCCAGTACTGTGAGCAGTTTCTTTTTCAGTTCCCAGTAAAAAGGTGACAGAATTTTACATCATTTTTACCAGATCTTCAAATTGTACATTTTGTTCAGTGAAACTTCTAAATCGTATTACAAGTTGACATATAAAATAGGATTGTACAATATGCCAGTAGTTTTAATTTTCACTGGACATAAAATCTGTGATGTCCATTGGCATCTCATTGTGATGAATGGGGTCCATATGCGGTTTTTCAATATATGGTTATTGTTGTGGTTTGACTTGGGCAGAGCCCGGTTCTATGAAGGTCCTGAGCTGGTGGCTGATTCGGGGGTGATCATTGATACCACCATGAGAGGCGGGCGGCTAGGAGTCTTCTGTTTTTCTCAGGAAAACATCATCTGGTCCAACCTCAAGTACCGCTGCAATGGTGAGTAATTTTAAACCAAATTTATATGGTTTCATACTTGGATTGTCTGCACAATCTGGAATCTTCCATAATTAATTCAGGTGGAAGATCAGCTTTAGCTTTAAACAAAATATTTCCTCACATTTTTTTCCATGTGAATTAGACATATTCCTATTGAATGCACAACATCTGAGACTCGGAATTAAGTTTGATTATGAATAATGTGCTTTGCAGGTATTACTGATAGTAAGACAACTTAAACTGCGGCTGTCCAGTAATAAAAAGCAGAATATGACAAGGTTCAAGGTTCACTGAAACCCTGCAGATGTTTTGGAACACAGTTGATGTTTCACCATCATCATATAGTTCTGCAGCTTTTTTAGTTGTGACAGGAAATATAAAACTATTTGTGTTCTTCCACTGATCTTTTTACATGAATAACATAGTATTTCAAAAACAAAATATTTTATGTTTGACAATCGCGTTAATCAGACAAGAAACCTCTGGCTTCAAGTCCCTCTCCAGTAAAAGGTCACTACAAGAAATCAACTTTCTAATAATAAACTAACATGGATCAGCCAAATAAAACGATAGAACTCAATGCATGGAAAAGCTTTATGGAGTGCTGATTTCCTTTGATGCCTTTTCTCTCCATAGACACCATCCCTGAGGACTTTCATGAATTAACTGCACAAGGTACTGGTGACACTAAGTGAACCAACCTGGATGACTGAGCATTGTAACAGATACTTCAGAGTCAGCCTTTTCAATATATATATATATATATATATATATATATATAATTTTTTTT
>JAODKE010000043.1:26318636-26333636 GCA_026779605.1 Mormyrus hasselquistii
GCCCATCACAGAAGAGAGGATGGATGGAATGGCCCATCACAGAAGAGAGGATGGATGGAATGGCCCATCACAGAAGAGACCGAGAGCCAGGACAAGGAGACATGCAAAGTACAGTCATGGAGATTCACACAGTATGTCCCGGGTTCTTCAGCTGCCCTGTATAACTTTATCTACTGTGACCTTCGTAGTCACCAAGTCTTTCAACTTTCCTCCCCAGCAATAATTCTTTCTATCAGTTTCTCATAAAGAAAGAAGACAACCTGCTTCACTGTCCTGCCCGATTCTCACCCTTACTTACATGTTGCACTTTGTGAAATAACCGCCTAAATCTCTAACATTCAAGCAGTACACACACACATACACACACACACACACACACACACACACACACACACATATATACACACGTTTGTATTGTATTTATTTGTACTTGTGAAGACTCTATATATTTATACGGGCATAATCCTAATATCCCAACTATGACAACCTTAACCCCCACCCAGCCCTAACCTTAACCATAAGTAACCAAACAAAATACAAGACTCTTGGCATATTTACATGCCTCTTCCCCCCCCACAATTATGGGACACCAGTCCTCCATCCATATTCGTACAGCTTATCTTGGACAGGGTGGTACGGGGGTCTGGAGTCTATCCCAGGCAGCAGAGAGCGCAAGGCTGGGCCCTCACTCACTCACAGACATTATCAGAGATCTGGTCACCTATTTTCCTGAATGTATGTTTTTTGGATCGTAAGAGGACTCCCACGCAGTCGCCCCCACTGGCACACGAGTGCTTCTCGTCGGGACTGGTGAGCAGCCGCTTCGCCGCTGGACCGGTCTCCCTCGCCTTGCCCAAAAACTCGGCGTTGCCTCAGCTGAGAGGCTATTGGCAGTTATTCCCAGGTCCTCTTTATGATGCAACGGGTGGAAATTGGAAAGTGGATGGTCGTTTCAGGGGATAAAGGAGCCTCCTTGCAGGAAGGATTCCTTTCCTGCTCATCTGTATAAGCACTGAGGCCACAACGATTATGGACCTTCTCAAAGTAGTCTGTGTTTCTCTCCTACTGCTCTCTGTGATTAATGAAAATTGGGGCAATGCTGAAATAAATAATTTACTACACACCAAAACCTAAGGACACCCCAGGCAGCTTCCCAGGCAGCTCCCAAACCCAGCTGAACTGTAACCAGATGAGTTTTTTTTCTTAAAGAACCTCAGTTGTGACTCACATTTCAATAGTTCCACTACTTTATAAGTAAGGCATCTAAAGATTAAATGTGTTTCTCAAAAGTAGTTCAACAGGAGGACGTCAACTGACACATGAATCTCTGACCCATTTAACAAACACCTTAAGGGGGGGGGGGGGTGTCTTTGGGTGTCCCAGAACAGTATACCCCATTGAACCTGATGCAGGATCAGATTAATCAAAGGAAACTCTGTAGAAATCAAATGTGATGCCATACACAGTGCAATCTCCAGAGGGCAGTAAGGTGATCTTACCAGTTTTTGTTCCACCTGTGGGCAAACTCCACCAGCAGCAGCAGCTGGATGAGCAGGAAGATGAATCCTCCACTTGCTCCTATGTAACGCCACACTGTAGCCAGAAGGGGGTGGGGGTAGAGAGAGAGGTCTGTTTCAGGGAGGCCTCTACACTACTCCTGGAGGCCGTGAAACCTCTTGAAAGCGCCGTCTGCGATCTCTCTCTTCTTCAAAAACAAGGCGCAGCGTAACACGCAGCTTTCGGTTAAGCGTGAGGAGAGCGTGTGGCCCTTTTTCAACGCGAATTAACTTGCGTGTGAAGTTCATGCTGAAGATGCCGGTTCCATTTCTTCATTACTATGTACACTCCAAACGCTTGTTTAACCTTAAATACCAGCCCTTTCATCAGCACCTCTAGCCATCAGATTATTCCATTACAGTGTGTCAAGAAGCCCCTTTGTCATAATGGTTATATGGCTATACAGCGCCTCCCACTGGCCTGTGACTGTAACATAACAAATGGCCAGGCTGGCTAAAACCATGCATACAATAAGGAGTAGTTCCACTCATTCATTTATTCATGTATCAATGCTTTTATTGTCCTTGCACTTGTGTTCTATGTGCTGCTTGTGGAGCCTGTTTGGGATCAATAACTGCCTCCATGAAATTCCTGACTCAGGGGGGAGTTTTCCTTAAAAGGAAACCGCACAGTCCATATTCAGACACGCAGAGGGGGTTTCTACCCCTTTCAGGATTATCAGTGACTACCGCACCAGTCTCCAGCTTGGAAACTGCCGTGATGCAATACCACGCAACAGAGCCTTGGCTAAGGGCCCTGGTAAATAATTAACGCTGCACAGTATTGCTGATGTGTACTCATTCTGTATTAACGAGCTCCAAAGAATAATTCACCTAGAGCTACGACTTTGCAAATTCAAACTGAGATGGAGTTCAAATAAAACATCAAGTTCAAATAATTGCTTCATATCACTGTTTTAAATCCTCCCCCCACATCATGGGGTGGGGGGTGGGGGGGTACTGCTCCGCCGATCTGACAGACGACTGCATTTTCATTCACTTTTTAAGTGCTTCCACACAACTGGGCCTTTCATCACCATCTTCTTTCTGCATTTTGATAAATTCTTTTCGATATTTGAGTGATCTAGTTTAAATCGAGTAATCAGGACGGCTCAAGCGTGAAGCACTGGGCCTGGTTCTACCTGAAATCATAACGAGGCTGCAGCTGGAGCCCTTTTCTCATAACGAGGTCATTACACCAAGCACTTTCAAAGCCTCTGGGGTCTGCAGGAAATGCTGGTTTTAAAGGCTTTGCAAGTTTCCTGGAATGAACTTACTAAACATGAAGCTCATCTTACATGCCCAGAAGATCAGAGACGGTACCAAGAGCAATGACTTCTAAATCCTATCCAAAAGGTAGCTTTTGGACTCAAAGGTAATGCTGAAGTCTTTGCGAGTAAGAGACCAAACCAACTGTACTGAATGATGAGACTGAGGGTGTACTCACACTAGGCATGGTTGCCATGAACCGCGCCCGAGTACGATTGTCCCCCCTCCCTACTCCCCCTCTGACCTGCACTCACATTGGGTTTCAGCATTCGTGCCGGAGCGAGCTTACGTCATTATGGTGCGACGGTTTCAGGATAAACAGGAAGAAGGTGCGCTCTTGCTGAATGCAATGGAGTCTATCGCTCTGGTTACTTTGTTGATAGAAATTGAGTCGTTTGGTCTGCGGTGGTCCACAGCCCTCTATCGCTTTTGTGGCACGGAAATTTTCACGCAATCGTGCTGCTCATATGCGGAGGTTTGCAAAGTATCAGCTGAAGTGCGTCGCAAAGACGTGACGCCACGCGTCCTGTTTCGTACTCCAGCACGATTAGTGCTCACACTACAGGTACATGCAAACCGCGCCTGAGTCCAACTGAACTGCGCTCTGGCACACCTCTTCCAAGCGGGCCAGGGACGGCTAAACGAACCGCGCCCAGGCACGATTGGGAGCACTCACACTAGTCAAACGAACCGCGCTTTGGTGGTCAAACGCACTCGGGCACGGTTCAAACTGCCTAGTGCACCCTGAAGAAGACATGAGCAAAGTCTAAAAATGATAAGGCCACAGTAATGGTGGATTTCAAAGACATTCTTAAACTATACAGATAAAGCAGAAGATGCCATACCTTCAAGGAAAGTGTCCTGATTGGGCAAGAAGAATCCCCCAGCACAGCAACCGAGCAGGGCCAGGAACTTCCAGAACCAGAAACTGGAAGAAAAATCAATATTACAGAGACTGTAATAAAATATAAGACCATATATATCCACATGCCACAATTTCTTATGTTGGTATTAAATGTATACTGTTCTCTTCCAATCTGTATTCCTCTCAGCAGTTTGCAATTTGTTGTCATAATCTAGTCAACCCTGATTCCTCTGACTACTTGTGATATTTATATTGAACCGCCATCTTTCTCAGTGGACGTCCCTCAATGCAGACATTTCAGGTCTAATCTGACCTCCTCTTCCATCACTGGTGGTCCCCCACGTATCTGACCTCATTAAATCTTCCTTGTCATTAGTATAAAGGTTTTCTGTGTATTCCTTCTGTGTATTGCTTGATCTTTTTAAATTATAATTTACTCACTGATGTCCTTCAAGCATGGAATCTGTTTTTACGTTTCACAGATCTTCTGAAAAACAGCCTGTTTTACACATTTATTGTTATTCCAGGCTATTTTCCATGCGTATTGTTTTCCTTCTATAATTTATAGATGTTATTGTAATTTCAGTTTTTACTTTCCCGGTAACTTTAGAGAAAAAAAAATTACAAACAAGAGGAGGCCATTCGCCCCATCAATTGATTAAGTACTTCAAGAAATGTTTCCTCTTCCTGATTTTGGCTTCTCTTGACAACTTCCATTGTGCCTCCTGTCATCCGCTTTGATTTCTATGGCCCTTCCATATTGACCTACTTGTTCTGATTCCTCCTGGATGATTCTTTGTATTCCACCCACTGTTCCTCTAGTTCTCCATCAATTAGATCCAGCATGACTGAATGAGCTTCTGATCCATCCCATGAAGCCTATGGCTATACTTTCCAGGTAGGATCTTGAAAGTTGACTGGCTCTGTTGTGCCTTTTCAGCTTTACTTGGAACCTGCACACAAGTAGCTCATGATCCGCTCCACAGTCTGCTTCAGGCCATATTTTTCCATTTTATCAAAGTTCTTCCATCATTTGCCACTGACAATGTAGCCTTTTTGTTTTCTGTGAACTAATTTTTATCATATCCATCTTACCTGCACATATATTGCACATTTTCATATTTCAACATTGGCACTACCTTTGTGGCTTTTGATATTGTTTTCCAGTGAGTATTGTGGTCTGAAACACTGCCAGTGACTGGAAGTTCCCTAGTTGAAATCCCATGGTTGGCAGAGAGATGCTGCCATTGGGCCCTTGAGCAAGACCCTTAAACCCTATTGTCTCAAAGGGGATGGATACTGGGCGATCCTGCACTCTCACCCCAAAACCTGCTCTGATCTCTGTATGGACCTTTCCCACCATGTTAGATGATGTAACTCCCAAGCAGCAGAAGGCAATTTTGGTGCCATTAGACAGCAGCATTGATCCATTACATTCATATCATAGCAAAGTCCAATAAATGAAATAATATTTTTTTATTATTATAAGCGCAATAAATTAACTTGTGTGTACATAATAATGTTGTGCGCACGATACATTATCATGAGGGCACAAGAAATGATGTTGTGTGCACTAGATCATCAGGGTTTTGAGCATATTTGTGTAAAGTAGCGAATAAAGCTCATAAAATTCGGCTTCAGTCTTGTTACACTGCAGTAAAGTTTAGCCTCACGTTCAATATTCAGTTTTTCGGCTGTAATATTTTTTAATGAAAAGCAAGCTAGGTGGTTATTAATCACAAATTCTTGATTCCCAGAACACAGACAGCAATGCACAGATACATTTTTATGATTTGAGCCCATTCACTATCTGTTTAATCCTGTTAATTGGTACCAAAATGTCTGCTGTAACAAGATATTAGCTACATATTTAGAGTTAATGGAAAATCTTGCACAAAAAAATTAACTGGCAAATTTTACCTAGTTTTTGAAGGTTAGTATGTAAACAGTTACTTAATCAGACCCTGAGTATCAATTCATAGCGCAAAGTGTGTTCTAGCAAAAGACTACTTGAAGTTGCTGTCTCATGTTAAGCGTAAAAAAGCAAAAAAGCAGGAGAACCAAGAGCTGAAGTGGGCAAATGTTTGATTTTTCGTAATTAAGCCTTACGGAGGCGTTTGTCTGAAAGAATGCACTAGGCAGGACATGTGATGTGATTAAGCTGCATGATAATCTCCAATGTGTGTAGCCAGACAAAGCTACAGCTGAATGGTGGATGGGTCATGTGACTTTACAATGGTGACGACCATGCATCTCATGACGCATAGCTGCATTGCATAAATACTGCGCCCATTCAAAGGTCTATATGTCTGCGGGGCTCATGGACATGGGATATGCAAAGACTTTCCACAAGGACTAATAATGACCAAAAAAATGCTTTGATCAAACCTCATCATAAACACAATCTTTCACTCTTCCTCAGTCGCATACTGAGTGCCTTTCCATTTCAGGGTCCCATTTTTTCAAGGTCTCATCTTCCTGCACTGTCTTGTTAGTTCTGGTGTGTCTGTTCACAATGCTTTCTTCACATGTACGGAAGTGGTTTAACATCTCCGCCTACTGCAGTCTGAAATTTTACGTTACTCCTGTCACCTTGCTCTTGACAAATGCAGGTTGTGTATCTGTTGTTGTTGTGCAGCTCTTGCTCAATATTACCTACACTCGTACCTGGCCATTTACTGGAAACTCAATCTAGTTGAGCTTATGCCTAGTCGACTCCTTGACAGCATGAATGTTTGCAATGTTCTATTTGTCTTACTTGTATGTTGCTTGGGACAAAAGTGTCTGTTAAATATGTAAATATAGGTGCTAAGTTTTTTTTCCAGCACCTCCGCTAAGACCTGTCTGCCATGGCTGACCATGCAATGACACAGATCTTATCTTCTCTGATGCACACAAGCCTCCTAATTTTCTTATAAGTTCCTCCTCAGAGTGGTGAAAGGCTACGACACACAATTTAGTTGTGAATTCCAAGACCCCGAAGTGCCAGGGATCTGCTGTCCATTTTGCAAGTGCCTCATTTGCACGCAATACAAACATCCAATTACAGGAATGTGAAGAGCTTCATCTGGAGACTAAAGGCTTCTTTCAGGGGAAGTACAGCTCATCCCTTGACAATCTGCATGCAGTGGAGCTCTTAATTAATGTCCATTCGTTGAAAAAGCAGCGAGAAGAAGAGCGGGGGTTTTGGGGGTTTGTTGGTTGTAGGCAAAGAGGAAGAGACGCCACAATATTAGAAAATTGTTTGCACAAGCTGTTTTGCTGATAGTGCAGGATGTGTTTTTTCTTCCAACTCATAAACTGGGCCGTAGATGTCGAGGTCAGCGGATTAACAACACAAATGGCGGGAAACTGATGGGTACGCCTCGCACCCGCTGAGAGAAAAATACTCCACTGGGGTTGAGAAAGGCATGACGATGATAAGAGGAGGGGTTGGAATTGAGAAGCCGACACCTGTTGTGAAAGGAGGAAGTTGTGTTTTGATCACGTGCTGCAAATAACCAATCACAGTGAGAATGTCTTGCTAGTATGCAACTTCCCCATTTTCTTTTGTTTGGAGGTTTACCCAATTGGGTGAGGAGCCGTCGGTTTTCTCCATCGTACTGCTTCTGAGCTGATTTATCCTACGGAGTCCCGAGGTGATTATCTGCCTTCTACTAGAAAATAAATCAGGAGGAAAATGAACACGAGTGGTTTAAACACAAGGTCACGTACCCGTTGTGGACGGCAGCCCGGCAGCCCTTGCTGGTGTGCACCCTGAAGGTGAACACGGAGAAGGTGAAGAAGAAGCAGGCCATACCGAAGCAGACCTTGTAGACTGCAGAGTACCCCACCAGACTCTTGCAGTTCTCCCCCGCCTTGAGCTTCTCACACAGCTCAGTGTAGAATGGGATCTACAGAGAAGAAGTGGCACATAAACCTTCATCTGGCTCAGAAGAAATCCCTAGCTAGTAAACCACACAGCATTCCTCAGTTCACACTGAAGGACACCGGTGATAACCTTCGTAACGCGGCTGCTCCATTCCTTGGATCTGAAAGTGCAACCTACTGGCTGAAATGCCTTCAGTTCCAGTTTGATTAACAAGGAAAAGCCTCACACACCGAGAAGGCGATGGGCAGATGTCTACAGGAAAGTCGTGCGTGTGAAAAGGCAGCACTTGCATCGGCCATCGGCCACAGGAAATGATGGTTGTGGTTTTGTTATAATGCGCAGTTTTGATTTTGGGATGTGTCCCTTACAGTGGTTTTCATTCCTATCACCCCAACGCTCCTGCCGCGCTCTGCTTAGCTCGCCAGTCATGGAACTGCAATAAACCTCAATTTGTTGTGCAAGTGAATGGGCTGACGGCACAAGCTGGGTCACTGATCCCTTGATGTTCGTGGCTAAATGGCTGTCGGGTGAAAGGAAAGCCAAGCACCAGTCTCCTAACATGCTTATTCTCTCACACTAACAAGCCTCTGGATAAAGAGGATCCTTTCTGTTCACGGAAACACTGCCGGTGCAGAGACTGGGGGGAAAAAAAAAGTGTGCAGCTGGCCACGCCCACTGCCCTTTAGAAAGGGGTGTCAGCGCGGCTTGTAGGATGACTTTCGGGAACCGCAAACAAAAGAGGGGATGAATAAAGGAGGTGCCTTTTTTCTAGGGTGTGTGATTTCCTGAAGATTGATGGAGAAACATACAAAGGGACACCAAGGACTGTGCCTTGAATTCCAGTGCATGCTAAAGCACAAAAAGGGAGATACCTACAATAAAACAGCAAAACGACGTCGTCAAACTTTCACGTTCGGATAAACTTCCACGACAACCGGCGCCCTTTCTGATAGCTCCAAAGCGTCAGCATGTAATAAAAAGAAAAATCTTTTGTGGGACTACTTTCGGGGGAGGTAGTGCCAGTGAAAAAATAATTTACACCTCCCAGTTAAATAGTGGATCACCATGGTAATACCAGTGGGTTACAGTTGTGGGAATTCAGTGCACGTCTGTATACAACTGCGGGAACAGCAGCCAACTAGTTACAGCTCATTGTCAGAAACCTTTAGTCCAACTGGAAACTGGCCAGTTCATTTATTGAGGAATATGAAGGCAGAGCTGCCTGTTCCAATAAACTGGATGCCGCTCTCCACACGGTATCCTTTTCCACAAAAAGGCTCATTATTAATTAATTAATGCACTGAGTGACAGGATCAGTTTAATTAAATGGCTCCCTCCATCTTCATGCCCTCTTTGCCATCTTCTGCCCCAGTGAGCTTGCCAGCATTGCGCAATACCAATTTTCCGAACCTTCGGCAAAGCCATGCGCCACCCTCTGCAGCTCCTGGGCTTGCAGACACCTTAAACCTGCCCATCAACAGGTGTCTGAATATGCACTACCAATCAAAAGGTTTTTCACATAGATTTTCTTTCTTTTTGAGATTTTCTACATTCGCATGTTATAAGTGAGTAACGTTTACCAAAAATACACTCAATATTCTTTGCTAACAAAAATCTTTAGTACATTCACCATTTGGAGCACCTCGCCATATGTTAGACTCAAAGGAACCCCCTCTAGCAGTCGTAACAGCCAAGAAAATCTGAGGCGTTCTCTCTGCAAGAGACATGATTACTGCTCTGCTTCACGGGATGAAACAGTTAACCAGTGCATTTAAAGTTAAAGGACAGCCTAGAATTTGACTATGACATCATGACACAACCTGTTAATATGATGGATATGCACCGTTCCATACTTTTTTCATGTTATAAAGGAAACTTTATTTTTTTTATTTGACATATTTTCAGTTGTGCACTCAACTTTCCAATGATTAACAAGAATACAAAATCTGCAGTTTATGAAATAGATGGAATTGTGGTAAACACTTGTGGTGTGCAAAAGTTTTTGACTGGTAGTGTATATGTGAAATTATTGTGACCTAACAAACATATTGACGAAAAAGCGGACATCTAAACCAGACACTGTTAATAAACAGGTATTAACCCATAATCTATTTGACTATTAATTAACATATTAACAATTCATCTATTGGACTATTGATCCAGATTTAATATCCATTGGACTTTGCTGACAGACTTCAGGCTGTCTATCTATTGGACATTAAAAGAGTAATCCAGACTATCTACTGGGCAATAATCACCATTTAGAGTCAGAAAGACAAACACAACACTTGGAAAAATCCTTTCACCTGAACATTATGTCAAAAATCATGAGAATGGCAAAAAATAATTCAGCAAGAAAAACAGGCCAGCTGCATTTCATTCACAGAGCACCAAGCAGCAACCCAGCACAGCAGGGATGGCTGCGCTTGAGTGTGTAACGTGGAAAGGGCTCAAAGCGTGACACAAGCAGAGTCTAGTGATGAATTAGTGCAGAAGTGTGAACGTTTTTCGAAGCTGGGAATAAAATCTGATAGAGTTACAGTACATATTATGTTGTTGGCTTTACTGAACATACAGAACGCCTACCATTCTGGGGGGGGGGGGTCTTTTTCCAGCAGAACAACTGAAGCAGAAAAATCAGAAGGAGGTACAGAACAAGAAGAAGAAGGAAAATAAGGAGCTTTAATAGAAGCAGGAGGAGTAGGAAAAAAGTAGAACCAGCAGAAGCAGGAGGAGTAGGAGAAAAGCAGAAGCAGGAGGAGCAGGAGAAAAGCAGAAGCAGGAGGAGTAGGAGAAGAGCAGGAGGAGTAGGAAAAAAGCAGAAAAACCAGTAGGAGTGGAAGAAAAAAGTAGTGAGAAAAGGACGTGGAAGTGTGTGTTCACTAGTAAGAAAGAGTCAAGTCTCAATTCACAAACTATACCTACGCAAGCAGTGCACTTACTTTATCCCTCATCTCCTTCTCTACGGTGGGTGACATCATGACCACGCAGATTACGGTGACCAGCAGGAAGTAGAGGGCATACAGGAAGCGGGTCCCCGTGGACTGGCGGATCTTGGGGCAGCAGCTGCAGCACAGGGAGCAGGCGGCCGAGCCGCAGCAGCACTCCAGCTGGAATGAGACGGCACCATTGGTGTCAGGGCGCCCCGAGACAAGTGGGGGAAGAAACCCCACACCCAGAACACACGATCAATATAGACCTGGTTACAACTCCCTGAAAGTATCACGTTACACTTTTCTGTATCACAAGATAAAGAAAATTATTACTTAGTCATCAGAGAAGATCTAAATCATAGCGACGGACTCTGTCTATCAAAAGATAGAACAGATGGGGCTTTTGAAATTATTCTGAAAATGTGTCACCATTCAAGTGCCACTTTTTTTTTTTTTTTTAAATCTAGTGTCTATGGAATTAGTTCCAGGATGTCAAAACACGGAAACCATGAAATTCTATGCAGAGAGTGAGACATGAGCAATTCTGCTCTGGTTTAGGTATAAATATGAGGGAAACAGACACACATGCAGAGAGAGAGAGAAGCACGCAAATCTCTTTTAAAAACTCGGAAAATCCTATAATTAAGGCACAACATCTCATTCTGTCACAGCGGTCCGTAATTACAGGCACAACCAAGGGTGGTAATTTTCCCGACTCAGACCAGTGTAGAGGAGCCTGGTTTGTTGTAGTACTGCCTTCCCAGCAGCCTATGACAGTCTGTATCTGGGGTAGAAGCAGCTACAGCCTTCTAGGCTGGACCAATCAGAGCAGGATGTCCCCCGGCTAGACTGGAAAGGTGTTCTAGCGGGACATTAATGTCGGTGTGCTTTCCACAGAGATCCACAGAAACGCATATGAACCTCCACAGAGTACCACGAGATTTTCATACTCTCAGTTCATTTCAACGCACTGGCATTTCAGTAAGTGTTCGCATCCTTTGTGCCATTTTGCTGAGAATTTGACTGGTATTTTGTGGCCAACTTGTGAGAATACAGACAAAATATAACGCAATACACGTTATCGAATATAGAGCAATAATAAATATTTCAATGAACCTCAACAGAGTATGATGAGATTTTCATTTTTCTAGCACGTTAAGTGAAATACCTTGTGAAATTAAGCACATATTTTTATGAATGAATGTTACCATACTTGAAAATATTATGCCTAAAGAAATGCAAAACCATTTAGAAACCATTAGAAATAAACATATACGACATAGATCCATGTACAGTTAAGTCATAATGAGGGCAGGAGGCTTCATACTGAGCGCCCTTAATATTCATTTGCTATTTAGTAGCCGGAATGTAGTATGCAAAGTGAGGGGTATGCCCGAATGCTCAGTATGGAGGAGACAATAGGCGAACAGTACCCGGACAACCTAAGCTATTGTTAGAAATCGCAAAGTATGCAACTGAAGGATGCTACACTAGTAGGCTTTTAATGAAATTCAGTATGTACTGTGTAAGTATTCAATTTCGGATGAACCCATTGTCTCCAAAGGAGCCCTTGATGGGGGGTGGCTGAGTGCCGCCGACTCGCAGTGGCCCAGGAGGCCCCCCTCCCCCTCAGCAGTCATCCTGCCGGCCGTCGGGGCCCAAGGGTGAAAAGGTCCAGGCATGACTGAACCTGGAGACAATACTACAGCTGCAGTCAGCGCGATGAGAATTTCCCAGCCAGCTTTAGCTGGGAGTGTCTTTTGTGGACTAGCTCTGTCTGTTATACACACCCGTTTCGGTGAAGAGGAGACATTCAGCCCTTGGTTTCAAGCCTTGACATAAAAATCAGGAGCCTTTTGTGAAACAGTAACTTCAACATGAGACTCAAACTCCCTGCGTTTCGTATCTAAGAGGCGGCAGTAGCAGTCAGCTGGATATTACTAATATCAATCTATACTACAGATTAAAAGAGCAATATAAGGAGAGGAAAACCACACAACTGAGACCTTTATGAGAAAGAGCACTGATCACTGATCAGATCACCGTCCAGCATTACCACAATTTGTTTGCCTATCAGGAATTTCAGCTATATGGGTCGTAATGTATATTAATCCATCCATCTTCTAAATACTTATCCTGGACAAGGATCCAGTATTGCATCCCACAATGCAACACAGTAGAATGGCACGGCCCTGTTTTGACTGTTTAACCTGGAGACGTATGGTGGACCTGACGGCCACCACAGCCCAGCCTCAGAATAAAAATTATTTGTGGAATAATAATAATTATTATCGTCGTTCTTCTTCTTCTTAATAATAGAAATACTTAATGGGGGAAGAGGGGGGGGGCAAAGGACAACAAACCAACGTCAGGTTAATTTGGACCAAACAAGTTATCAGTTCTACACTGATCAACGAGTGAGCTAACGTTAGCAGCTAACGGGTGACGCTAACAACTGCCCTCTGATGAGCACTGGTTGAAAAACACTGTTTTAGACAATGTCTTGTCTGTGGAAAATGGTCATTATAAATTTAAAAGGCATGCAGGGAGGTCAGGTAAAAATGTAGCGTGCTAAATACTAGCATACTGGATTCTACGCTGACTAACAGTACACAGTACATGCCGGTTACAGTATGCAGTACACTGTAGGCCGAAAACAGCTTGTGTCTTTGAACATGAAGACTAACAACACATTACGCATTTCCCCCGTGACAGCATGTTGCACCTCTAACTGCGTCATAGGCTGCTGTCCAATGCTGCATGTTTCAAAGCTTGACGAAAAACGCCAGAGAGCACCCTGAACCCAGAAAGTAGGTGACAAACACGTAGATATTTATGTGGTGGGTAGGCTTGTGTGGCGTCTAATTTTTCATACCTTTGAAACATTAAACTGTGGTACATGGTATTTTGACAGTATTTTAGAAAGCGACATTATTCCGGCATATTTTTTGAGATTATTTGAAATCTTGGCGGTGAGGAGGGTTATTCGCAATCAACCTGAGATCAGGAGGCAGGGCTCTCTGTCTGGTAGAGGTTCACAAACACTGAAGCTAGCTGTCGACATGAGATCAGGAAGCAGGGCTCTCTGTCTGGTAGAGGCTCACAAACACTGAAGCTAGCTGTCAACCTGAGATCAGGAGGCAGGGCTCTCTGTCTGGTAGAGGTTCACAAACACTGAAGCTAGCTGTCAACCTGAGATCAGGAGGCAGAGCTCTCTGTCTGGTAGAGGTTCACAAACACTGAAGCTAGCTGTCAACCTGAGATCAGGAGGCAGGGCTCTCTGTCTGGTAGAGGCTCACAAACACTGAAGCTAGCTGTCAACCTGAGATCAGGAGGCAGGGCTCTCTGTCTGGTAGAGGCTCACAAACACTGAAACCGTGCCGCTCGCCATGCCGACATTCCTGAATTCCAGAGAAACTTGTCTACCAGGAACTCGTCCCAAGTCAGAAACTCCATGCAAATGAAGAGCGTGTGTGTCCAAATGCTGCAAGAGACCTGAAGTTATATATAGCTGCCCTTGCTCACATGCTCAAAAGAAAAAAAAATAAAAAAATCACTAATTGCAGCCTGCATCACGCTCACATACTGAGTTTTCAGAGCAACGGCAAAAAAGAAAAGGAAAAAAAAAAAAACACTTGCTATCATGAATTTCATTCATGCAGCTACAAGATTCTTCGCGAGTGCATACAATTGGAATCAGCTCCTTTAAAATGGCATCCTGAGTACTTTCCACAGTTCCGGCTAATGCAATTAATGACAGAGAACTTCCACGCAAATCAGCATACAAAAGTGTCGCGGGCCAATGTGTTATTAATGTTATGGTGACTGTCTGATGTGTTATTAATGTTATGGTGACTGTCTTATGTGTTATTAATGTTATGGTGACTGTCTGATGTGTTATTAATGTTATGGTGACTGTCTGATGTGTTATTAATGTTATGGTGACTGTCTGAACCAGTTGAGGATTGAGAGACTGAAGGTGCCTTCCTTTTTGATTCCCCCCCTCCTTTAATCTAAATTATGAAATAAAGCACACAAATTAAGAGGGAGGGGAGCAGGATTATGCATCATCTACTAATTAAAAGTATAATTTTACTCACAGTTGCTGCTCTGATATGTTAGGTTGCCCAGCAGAAGATTAACTTTCAATGTACCTAGTTAGCTAGGCATTTATTGAATGTTACCAGACTACCACTGAAAACACATAACCTTTTAATAAATTCCGTCCCTTATGTGATTTCGCACATAACAACGGGGTGGATGGATTTGTGCTTAACAGAAGCGAACAAAGCCTGCATGGAAAGTGAGCTGTGAAAACTAGATTTGAGAAACATTTTCAGAACAGCAAGCAGAAAACAAACAGAGATGACATCAATCCCCTCTGCCCAAAAGAGACCATCGTTATTCAGTTATTACACAGCAGTATCTTAGCCATAACTGATACACGCAACACATTTTCACCACAGCATTCAGGCCAAGACCCATGGATACTGTGATTGAGATAAC
>JAODKE010000043.1:26335204-26353695 GCA_026779605.1 Mormyrus hasselquistii
ACACACACATATATGCATAGAGCATATATATATACCTACTGAAAACTGG
The DNA here is from genome assembly GCA_026779605.1 of Mormyrus hasselquistii. Taxonomy (NCBI): domain Eukaryota; kingdom Metazoa; phylum Chordata; class Actinopteri; order Osteoglossiformes; family Mormyridae; genus Mormyrus; species Mormyrus hasselquistii. Next base: position 26,335,254 of record JAODKE010000043.1, read on the forward strand.
GGAAACTTAGCTTCTCGTCAGACGCATGGAAATGCTTCTGAAACTTCTGTAACAAAGTTGTACAGAGCAAAACCAAAGAAACTGATAAATTCAGTTAAAACTATGTGAATGTACAGGTTCTTTGACTGAGGTACAGAATTTGTATAAATATACAAACAATAGCAAGTCTTTCTAAATAACCATGGGTTTTATATTATAATAGAATTGTTATTGTATTGGGCACATACTGGATACTATTCCACAAAAAAAAAAAAAAATTTAACATTTTTTAACTGATGCCGTGATGGATTTTGGGTCACGGACAAATACGAATGCTTCGTACAATCTGTCATAGATGAATAGGCTCTTAATCAAGAATTGAAGAACAGGACAGAAAAGCACATTGCTACACATTTACATTATATCACAAATAGTTTAAAATGTCTAAGATAAGAATCTTGGAATTCAAAAAATAACAAAATTGCCAAAAGCTATGTGTTTGAAAGCAGCCCGTTTCGATCATTCAAATAACTCCATTACATCCCAAATTTGCATAAATATGAGTCAAACCTGTATTTAAAATATTTTTCACAGATGCATCATCATGGTCTGGCATGGGGGTTGTGTACTGCACATTCCATCTTTTTCATTCCATCCTCATGCAAATAATTTGTCACTCTATGAATACCAAACCGGGCATTTATCTGCCACAGTCCAAGGTCCCAACCTGCACATACAATTTGTTTCTTTTGAAAAAATTTCTTAATATTACTAAAATGGGTGTTGAAACGGTATCACTTTTCTCCAGTGTATCTTCATTATGAAACTGTACTGAGCATTTTACACTGAGACAAACCAGTTCCTATGGACTAAGAGATTTAAAACGGTTATTTTGTGGTGGTTTTTTTTAGGGATAATTAAATATATTATACATTAGCCAGACTGAAGATACATCTGAAATCAACCTGCAGGAAATGCACCCCGCCCTGTGTGTGTGTATGTGTGTGTATGTGTGTGTGTGTATGTGTGTGTGTGTGTGTGTGTGTGGGATGGGGGGAGGGATTATACAAACATTACATTCACAGATCTTTATGGGGACCTGAAAAATGGTCCCCATAACGTTGAAAAACAGGTTTTTTTTATTCACACTGTGGGGTGCATTTGGTCCCACAATGTAATGTAAACATAATCCACACACACAATGCTAGTAGTCACTTTCTCCGCAAGGACTTCAAACTCAATACAGATATAAGATCCCATTTCATAAGGAAAGGGGGATTCCAAAGACAGAGGAAAGAGTTGAGACAGGCTCTCATAACCCTTTCCAAGCAGACTGCAACAGCATGCTCCCTTGCTAATGTGATGACAGCCCAAAGAATGGGCTGCTACTTCTCCAGTGTCCTGCTGGTCTTCTAGGGTGCTGCTCCTATGCTGATCTAATCCAAACACCACATTTTCTTTTAGACTCAACTAAGGAAGTGAAAAGACCACCCGCAGTCAAGAGGAGGAAAAACAACGAAATCCCACTCCAAGAAGAAATGGGTACAACGTAACTTTGGAAAGGAAGTGAAGGAAAGTTAAAAAGCTAATTCCTATACTTCAACAGCATCAGCCAGGGACCTTTGCGTGTAATTAAACGAGTTCCACTATAATATGACCATTTTTATACTACGAAACTTATAGCTTATAAAGACAACTGACAGTCAAAAGATAAATTACAAGATACCAGTTAACCTCGCAAAATAACTTTATGATATGAATCTTTACAGTCACAGTGCATAGAGCAGTAATGCTGATGCTGATGATATTTTACTGCTAAGAAATTTAGCACTATATTGTTTTGTTGGTATATTCAGTTACTGTGGAGGCTCAGTAAAACAAATCTGGTTTAGAAACGACCCAAAGTAGGTTTGGCAGATGCCCGGACAGCAACGTGGAAGTCAGGGCACTTTATAAAAAGCCATTAACCGAAGATCAGAAGCGAAAGGCTGCTACCCGACAGCTTCCCGTGACAGGAAATATTTCTGCACAGCGACTCCCCAAAGGACTGTCAGGCGTTTTGAGCTCGCAAATGGCCAGCATTGGATGGAAACACTAAGTTTATTGCATTAATCACAATGAGCACTATGCCTGCATGAAGATCGAAGCCTTCGAAAATCCCATCGCGTGTCTGAGGTGAGAAGCAGCAGCGTGATTATCCTGGTACCTTAATTATCAGCGCAAATGTGCAAAATGTGCACCAAGCACGAAGAAAACTCGTGGTTGAAATAACCCCCCGACACTCAAAATGCAATACAAACTACGCTCAAATAATTATATCAAATAACGATACTTCGTATTATTCCAACCACAGATTTGTACCAGTACCATTCCGTGCGTTTTTGTTTTGTTCACGAGATCTATACAGGAGAGGTTTAACTGAAAAGCAGCCTAATTTTCCACATTACACCCCCAAAAAACAAAGAAAGGTGTTTTATGGGGAAGTAAAATAGCGCTGCGCGCATCTCCCAGGACGGCTTTAAGCGTGAGTTCTGCCGGCGTCGGGCTCCGCTCTGGCTGCGGACTGGAGAGGCTGAATCCCGCGGCATGGCCATGTGCCGAAGAGGAAGCCACTGCTTATAACCAATATGCACCGCAAATGAAGCAACTGATACCGTTATAGAAAATGGTGAGAAATCACTGGCCGATCGATACCACATTGAAAACCGTGCCATTTATAGCTACTGGTGGCCAACAAGGGAAATAGTGTGATACATGAGAATAAGACAAAAAAAAAAACAAGTTGAGGTATCTGGATGTGTAAACCTTACCTGGGAGAGACAGCATGGGTTGCACATCTTGCAGCCGTGAATTAAAATCCCCTTTCAGGACGTAACTTACGGATTGTTCCCAGGTTCAGCACAAAAGGTTTCTGTCCTGTCCGCCGCACACCGTACGGCAGATGCGTCTCCTACGCTTACGCGAATGGGTAATGCCTGCCCCTTTTCCTACTAGGTAATGGCGCAGCAGACAGCTGTCCTTTACAAATACAATGGGGGGAAAACAACGGGGATCCAGTAACTGCCTGGACCCCCAATAAAAATAAAGGCACTGAGGATGGCACCCCAAAGCACCCCACACTGCTACAGCCGCCTGCCCGCAAGCAGCCGAGGACCCGCGATCGGCGATGCCTCCCCACAAAGACGGGAAGCGTGCATGGGATCCAGCCCCCAAACAGCACTCCCTTCTTCCTTGATGTGTCAAAAAAAAAGTGTATTTTCGTTTATTCTAATCAGTTCCGCTGTCGTGGCATTATTCGGTGTTATACATTTAAACGAATTTCTTTAATGCAGTATAAGACGTAGTTATATTGGGATTTAGCTCGTCTCACGTACAAGGAGATAATCTCTTATAGTGATTATAGTACCGGTAAGAAGAAACATTCGATACACACTTTTGTTATATATAGCCAAATTGTGTTTTCATTAAATACCAGAAAAACGGACAAAATATAATAGGGAAAATATAATAAACAAAACAGAGATAAATTTCCCAGTAATGCATCCAAAATGAAAACGAAATACCCGTTGGTTTTTATTTACACATTTTTGCTTTTCTTGTCACTTCCTATGTAATATTTCAGGACACATTTGCCTATGTGTTAGTGGCATATATGTAGCTTGTTTTGTTCAAACTAGTTTAAAATCCAAGACTTTTTGACTTTGCAGGGTTAAGATGTGGTTTGGTCAGGTGATCGAGCTTTGCGAAGCAGCTATGGTTCTTTCTGCATCCGTGACAACACGACTTCCTGACCTTTACCGTAGCCTGCGAGCGACAGACGAAAGCAAACGGGGTGAAGCGCTTTGTTTCCGCCATGCTGCAGTATTACGATGCTGGAAGGCAGTCTGGGGTTAAGCCAGCATACTTTACCATCTGGCTTGACTACTGAATGCTAACAGTATTATTCCTAATAAGTAATCATTCACTTTTTCTGTAAACAAGACCAACCATGAAATATGTACAGTATACAAGCTATATTGAAAGAAAACGTTTTTTTAAACTTACAACTAACATGTATGAGAGTTGTAGGCAACGTGCCAAATAATGGCTTATCAGTTTTACTGAACTTATACCTCCACAAGCCTTGCAGGGTGACTTCTAGCACAAGGAACGAAAAGCATGCTGTGCACAGGGAGATAAACTGCCATGGCTGGTGTGCAAAGCCTCACTTGACACAAGGTGGAAAAAGCTACGTGAAAATTCAGTACTGACAGCACATGTTCCAACAAATGCCATCGCTATTTTTAATGACTTTTCTTAATTACTGATAGCCAGCTGTGAACTAGCCATACTACTGCCTTCACATGGGCATGACCACGACCTGATGAGGCACTTTCAGTAAATACTATAATTGAAAATTGTGTTCATGTGCATATTATATACAGGTATCTTGAGGCTACTGTATTGGAAAGGATGCCTTAAAAAGTTAATTAAAAATATAATCATTGTGAAAGTAAAGTCTCCAATGTTATGTACACGATTTTTTTTTTTTTTTTACTTGAAGTCCAAGTGGAAAAAGTAACAAAATACACTTTATTTGCAAACTTTATTCACCTACATTATATACATATGTAAAGCTATAAAACAGAAAACACAAAACAAAACCAATTAACCTTTCTCAGCCTACAAAGCCTTGCTCTATGGGCTCGAGTGAAAGGGGAGGGGCATATTTTCTCCCCCAAAAACAGCTGTAGCCCTGGGGGACTCTTCCCAGATGGACTGCTGAAGAACGCTGCCATGCGGTGAAGGTCTCAGCAGCAGCATCCTCAGCCGCCACAGCGACGGGGCTCCATGCTATCAGGAGAAGTTCAGAAAATCAACTTCTTCTTCAGGGAACCTGGGGAGATATTAAAAAAAAAGTGAACTTCTATTGAAAAAATATCATTGGAAAGTGAATCTGATGCTTCAGTTCTTCATATAAAACCCGGGAGCCTCCGTTACTCCGTTACCATTGCATTGGTTTCTCTACATATTCCACTGAAAATGTCTCCATTCATGGATTTTTGCATTTTCTTTGTTTAGGAGACACTGTTTTCCAGAGCGACATACAAGTGAGGCAAATAGCACATTATAAACATATTTGATAATTGTTGGAATACAAATGCTCACACGACATTTGTAGACTTCGCTACAGGTAAAAATACCAGTAATACTCAAAGCAGTCATCGTAATGCATTAAGGATGCCCATATATTTACACGAAAGTGACTACACCCACTTCTCATCCAAGTTTGTATTAAAAAAGTCCAACGATTGTGAATGTGAATAACAAATCAAACTTTACAAAGTAATGATGAAGGTGTGCATGACAATGATGAGAAATCCTCCTAACCAAGAAACTGCAATAAAACACTGAGGACTTTAATCTAAGTCCATTTAAAAACAATGGACTTGGATTAAAACACTTAATTTTCCATTCTCCAACATTACTAACATATAAAGTGGCAGATTTAACAGATTCTTCAAAATCGAAATTTTCATTTTCCCATGGTTTGCCGCATCAAAGACACTGCCGTAGACACCTAGCTGACGTGTTGTGATAGTCGCATGCAGCCCATGCTACTCCAGCACAAACCGCTAACTTCCGCTCAAAACAACTCACATTAACTGTATCAAACATTATCGAACCAAGGGATATACTACGAAGGGAGATTAACATGCACCCATCAAAACCCATTCAATATTCCTCTATCCATATCTCACACACACACACACACACACCCTGGCTTGCTCGAGATTTATACTGTGTCTGTACAAGTACTAGGGATGGGCCGATCCACATTTTTTCAGTTGTAGTCCGACTCCGATACACAACTGCTGATACTGATACAGATTCTGATACATAAGCTCTTTCTACTTTAATATTTGAATATAAGTACATATTTATACTTTCTATTGTATCGCCGGCAGGTTTTGAATATCCCAGCATGTTCATGAGCCACCGTAAATAGTCCCAGTGTGTAGTTGTTGTGTTAGTACTTGTATATCCTTAGTATCACGTGCACCTTTACCAGTGCTGTATGTATGATCCTGAGATGTCCCTAGCCACTGTGGAATTATCCTAGCGTGTATGAGCCTTCCTGTTTATCATGTGACCTCCCTGTATTTGCTGTATGTGCATCAATTTTTCTCCCACTGGCAACAGCGTCACTTATCCATCGTTGCCGTTGCAGCTCCTTGTGCAAAACAAGCTGTACTCCGAGCGCAAAACAGCCCAAGCTAGCGACTCCCAAATCATCCATTGCTTTTTGTCGTCTCGCACAGTTGTGTGCGCTTTGTTCAATGGGATCCTCCACTGAACGCTACTCCCACCTCTCAAAACTTAGTTTTTACAGAAGTTTTCAAATTGCTGTGCTACCAGTTTCTGCTAAAGGCGTTACATACTTCCAGATTGTCACCCTCTCATCTGATTTTCTTACGCTCCTCGTACTGCAAAGGGTATGCGCAGGACATCACGACAGGCGGAAGTCACTGCGCTCACACCCACTGAGTGGCAAATACACCGAGTGGCAGCGTTACCGTTCAGCTTGAATGCTGGAAAAAACATCTATAAAATACACAAGAGCTGCCATACGATTTAACAAGAAATACGAGTTCTCTTTTTAGAAACTGCAGAAAACTAAACAAATAAGCATCGTGCGTGGATCAGTCACATATGACCGATACTCGATCCGCCAAACTGGTCTGAATCGGCTCCGATACCGATCCAAATATCGGATCAGTGCATCACTAATAGGTACACAGTACAAAAACATAAAAGAAGCAGTTCTTAAAACAGTTTAAACAGAAAATAATTATGATTAAAGTTAACACTCATTTCACTGTTTTGCTCACCAGAGGGGGTATTCCTGAGGTAGCAAAACAACAAATGCTGAAGCTGCACAATGTCAAAATATGCCATGTGTTCCTTATTGCGAACCAATTGTATTTAACTCTAATTATTAATAACAGGTCTAATGCAGTCCATTTTTAACTACAAGTTGTCTGTAAGTCAGACACTCTTAACCTGGAGACATACTGTACTGAAAATTCAGTGTTAAACCCCAAGTAATCCGGCTAAGCCAGGTGAACCGACTTCGTAGTATTCCCCTTAACAATCAATCACATTTAAACTTAAATGAAATATATTTCAACATTAGACCAGAATACATTTATGGCCTCAAAAATGTAGGACTTTTAAAGACTTTAAGGCCCTAAGTGGTTCAAATTTAACACTTAAGATTTTTTAATACCTTGGGGGCACCGTATATAAAATCAAGCTTATTACAACTGCTCCAGAGAAAAATGTACACACTTGAAAGCAATTAGTAAATTCATCTTTCATTTGGAAGAAAAGCATTAAGCCAGGGAAAACCCAGAGTAACCTACATATGTGTTTAACTATTTGACCAAAGACCCTTTATAATAAAGTTCCCCAGTTACGTGAAATGTAACTACAGATCTAAAACAAACAGGGGGCATTCCTCGTTACAGAAATACTGTGAAGGACACCAATGACTCTACTCCCAGAAAACTAATACTGTTGCATAAAAACCACCCATTTGTGGCTTTGAGGGGACCTTTTTAAATGAAAAGTTAAATGAAAGGTTTAGTTTTTCCGTTGAAATTTTTGTGTTGACTAAACTAGCAGAACGTTCAAAGCATATGCTGTGTCTGCCCATCAGTAGGCAGTGTTTAACAGAGAATTACCACAGTAACATTTACACAGTGCCCAACGCCCCTACTCATATACCCAAAAATAGCTTGTGGGAGGGGGTGTGGCCAATGAAATTTCTGTCCTCAATGGCGGGTGAGGGGTGCTCAAGAGAGTCTTCCTTTTACCGTGTTCTGTGGAATCTCGCTTTCTCTTGATGCCGATGGTGAAGTTCTCCTTCTCCTTCAGGGCTTCAGCAGAGGAGTTAGGTCGGGGGAGCTGTGGACCAGGGGTTGGGCCGGGCCTATTGCTGAAGTACCGCTTCTTCAAGGCCTGCAAGGAAAGCGGATCCGTCACTATGACCTGATGTATTAAAAGGTTCAAAATCTGCATATAACAAAATCACTAGGTGCCCAGTGGGACTGTTGTAAGACTCTTCTCAATTTCCAAATGCTCTAGCGATTCATCATATCCAACAAGCAGCAATTTTCTTTGCCAATTTTCCCCACTAAGAGTGAAAAAGAGGAATTAGCAAAACACTTTCACGGATCATTTTTTCACAGTGAAGAACATCAGACCTTATGGAGCAAAAAGAACAGAATTTTAAACTGACGTTCCTGCACACAGTTGAAGGGCATGACCGAGATTTTTGACTCATCGCCCTGTGAACACGAGCAGCACCAGAAAGGAGGGAGGACAGATTTAACAAAATAATAGTGCAGCTACAAAGAACAAATCTGACAAACATCGGTCTGATGACTCAGAGGAGCACAGAGATCCCTCAGAAAGATGAGGGGGGGGGGGGGGGGGTGGGAAGCTTGATGGAAAGGGGATTACTACTAAATGATCCCCAGATGTACTTCTGAGACTTCATGCGAAAAACACACAAAAGGACAGTAAAGTTGCTCAGTGGACACCTTGTATTGCATCACACTTCCAAGTTCATGGCATTAAAAAACTGAATCCAGCTGTATGTGTGCGTGTGCATGCACACATGTGCAGGGTTTCTCAGTTCATGATGATTCATGATTACTCATCCTGCATTTCTGTCGTCACATGATAGGTCACATGAGGCCTTGTGCATTGGCATGTCTTGGCAGTGGCAGTGAAAGGCCCGATTCTGCAAAGACGGCTTAAATCGGGAACCAGGCCTTGCAGATGGAGCAGGCCCAAGAGCCGCAGAATCCTGCACGGGGCTTGTTGGGTGGAGACGCCTCCTCTAGCGGTGCTCACGAGGTCACGGTGGTGTCGCTTGCGAAACAGCTTCTTCAGAATCACACCCGTTGCATACCATAGCAACATCCCAAAACAGTTGTCTGTGATTTCATGGTCAGAAGCCTATCTAGAATGAGAACAGGGTGATCGGGGGGGGAGCATTACCTGCATGGCCGTGATGCGGGTGCATGGATTGAACGTGAACAGGCCCCGCAACAGTTCCAGAAGGTCGTCACTGGCAGCACTAAAAATGTGCTCCAGAGGGGTCCCTGGGAACAGCTTGAATGACACATAGTCTGGGAGACTGCTCATCCCCTGTGAACGACAGCATCAGGCTTGCAGGTGAGTCACGGGACAATGATCTGGGGTCACGTCTCCTACTTCTACTTCTGGAGGATGGGCTCCTTCCTAGAGTCTGGTTTCTACCAAGGTTTCTTTGGTTTGCTCACTGGGGGCTTTGGGCAGGGATAAAGCGCTTTGAAATGATATAACAAGAAACTAGAGCATCTGCGTATGATGAAGATAATAGGCAAACACGACAGGCACTAAGTAGGGTGGGATCTGCCCCCCAATATCTGGAGGTGTGAGGCCACAGGGTTACCTAAAAGAGGCTGGGAATGTCAGTCAAGACATCAGACCGATATCGGTATCTTGATTTTTAATGAACATCAATGTTATATCAATGTTCACTGATACATAAAATTACTTTTTGCTTAGCTAGCTCGTTAGCTACCTCAGAGGGTTGATCAGCGCTACCATAGCTAGTAACAATAACAACGTTTTGCACTGCTAAAAGTGGGGGGGGGGGGGGTGATTCCCAAAAGCATTGCAGTGCAAAGGTTATCACTGTAGCACAAAGACAATCAGGTAGTGCCTCCTTTATGAATATTAATAAATCTCACCTGACATCATGAGTTTTGGAAAAGCACGTGCCGCCCCCGTCTACCTATTAGATCACACGACCCGGAAGCAGAAGCGCCTTCTAAGTATGATTACAACTGATTCAGGCACGACAGATCGAAGCAGCTAAATCGGCACCTTTATAATCGATTCATCATGATGCGTCAATGCATCTTTACATCCCTGATACCAATTGATCCATCATATGTACCATGTAGTTTAAACCCCACCCAGCCCCTTACCGGCCATGTCTCTTCTGTCGGCGTGCCAAGTGCTTCAAATATTTTAGTCAGCTGATCCAGGTCTGAATCCCCGGGTAGAAATGGTATCTAATTCATAAAAAAAGACAGCATGCTTAAATAACTACTTATATCGATATACGTTATTTGTAAGAGCTTTAAAAAGCATGCTATGTATATTATGATTATTATACTATGCTATTGTTTAGAATGCCTTGCATTGCACATAGAACATTTGTTTCCCCAAGGTCTTAAGAGTTAGCAAAGTAATATATGGACAGTGAATGAAATGTGTATCACAATAAATGTTCCTCAATTTCTCACTTTTTACTTAAGACACCATTCAGAAAGTCAGCGATGAACACACGGTGTGTCTTGCACTCTCCGCATGTTGTAATCTAACGGATCATTGATCCTGAACGATCCTGCATCTGTGAGCCCCCCAGGTGGTACATAAAGATTTATTGGGGGGGTAAATTGGAAGCATTCATGAGGTAGAAGATGGCCTGCACCTACTTGCTATATACAGAATGGGTGCAATAACATGGGGAACATGGCCACTCCCACGGGGACCAAGGTTCAAGCTTTACTCCGCCTTACACTAAACACTAAAAAGACAAACCGTGAACCCTCACCCTAAGAAGCAGCTCGGCAAGAATACAGCCAACGGCCCACATGTCCACCCCGACGCCATACATCCTGGCACCGAAGAGGAGCTCTGGGGCACGATACCACCTGAAGTCAGGAGGAAAAACGTTTGGAAACATTGGCTCAATCCAAGCATCTCGCTGCATTTGGCACCAAACATCCCCATTCATTTTAATTATTGGCAGAACAAGAGATAGGTAGAATGTGACTACCACAACTACTACTACTACTACTACAACAACTACTACTACTACTACTACTACTAATAATAATAATAATAATAATAAAGCTGTTTCAGTTATACCTTGTGACAACTTGATGTGTGTAAACTCTGTTCGGGCTTCCAAACGCCTTTGCCAAACCAAAATCAGCAAGCTTAAGGACTCCATTCTCATCCAGAAGTAGGTTATTCGGCTTCAAGTCCTTAATAGAAAAAAAAATTATAAAATCATTCATGGGCAAGTTTTTATTTTTACGTTATATAAAAATCATTTCCAGTGCAAAAACTTGGTCATGTGAAATGTCTGCTATGAGACATTTTGTTGAGTTCTGAGAATATAAGTGTGAAATATTCTAGCTTTTTTTTTTATGAAAAGACCTCTTCAGGTTTTTCTCTTTTTGCTACGGATTTTCCTTGACTTGGCTGAACCACAAGCAGACAAAGCATTCAAAGGATCCTTGCAAAGAAAACCTATGTGGGAGTGGGCAGAGATACATGAGACTGAGTGAAAGCATCAGATAGTTTAGCCCATGATACATCAGCCAGCAGTGCCAGAAGCCGACAGCCACAGTTTACAAAGAGCTGATATTTACAGTACAACTGCCACTCGGCTCTCAAAGGATACAGTCTGTCATTAACTTCCTCATTAGGAAATTCCTTATCCATACCATGCCTTGTTGTCTATTTTATTCTATGTAAGCATATTTGAGATTCTGAAAAGCACTGTGCAATTAAAATGTGTCATTATTATAAAAGAAATATAGTGTACTACAGCGGTAACACACAACTTTGTTGAGATTGATTATAGTGGGTGTTTAAGGACAACCAGACCTACAGCAAAGGCACGTGCTACAAACATAATGACCATGCAGACTTGTTAAGTCATCGGAGTTAGGAGTCATTTTTTAAAGCAGTAGCTAGTAACAATCTGGTCAACACAGTGCAAACCCCAATCAATGTGTGACGGTTCAATTCAACACCAGGCCCCACATAATGTTATACATTTAATTAATTGCCCTTAATTTTTTTTATTCCTGCACTGACCACTAAATTAATATTTACTGGGAAGCTTTCAACCTTGGTCGTATTTTAGCTGTCATAGCTGTTACAAAACCTGTAAGAAATTCGACACGTTTAGGAAACAGAACATTTATAGGTTTCAGGCCATTTTAAAAAGTTTGATCAAATTAAAAATAAACCAGGAACTGATTGAAGCAGCAAATACATCAACAGACTGGTCTTAAATTATTACGTTTACAGGTAAACCAGCATGATCTAGTAATCATAGGTGTTTTTTGCTGATGCAAGACCAGCCCTGCGTCTCACCCTATGTAAGATCCAGTGTTGATGCAAATACTCAAGGCCCTGCAGAGTCATCAGGATGTAGGCCTTGATGTTAGCTGGGGTCAACACCAAACTGTTGTCTTTAATGATCACCTGGAAGAGATGCAGTACTGTCAATTCATTATATGGTCACATATGACTGAGTCCATGTTGAAATATTGTTTCTTTCAACAACATAAACCTAATGCAGTAATGTCTACTGTTCTATATTTCATATTAATATACAAATATTAAAATAAACCACATAAAATGGAACAGTATGTTGATGGGGGTTTGCACATTTTATCTATGCTTATGGTTATATTCCAAATTGATGCATCAGTTGCACTTTCCACAAACTATGTATTAGGACCTGACATACTCACTGTATACTCTACAGTTTTTTGTGCACTTAAAATTTGTTTAAAACTTTTTTTTTTTTTACTTAAAAGTAAAAAATATTCCAGAAAAAAAATGCGACGTCAGTCCAGTGCAAGTCTTAACTGCGTCAAGCATTGTCTTTTTGTAAAAGCAAAAGCATAGCTTCTTGTTTTCATGCAGCACACTCAAAAATAGAGCAAACGTCCACTTAGGCCTCACAGAAAATATTTAAAACGCCTTGAGGCAACTTTATCTGAAATTACGATTACAAGCTGATCTGCAATATGTTAAGATGGATGAAAGAAAAGAATTCCTATTATCTTTATAATCTCAGACTTAGCAGCAGCAAAGGGAATCAGTCTGATGTTATTTTTCTCTTAATGGTAAAACTATACAGGTCGAGTGGGAGACATACGACAGTGGAATTACCTGGGTGCTACCCAGCACGCTTATGTGGGCCAGAAACACGCAGGGCAGACAAACAGCCCGCTTAGACATACTAAAGTCCACACACTAAAACGCCTTTGTTTGTGTGCTTACTTCCTCCTTCAGTCATGTTATTGCAGCTGAAAAAATGCATGGGACTGCATAAGAATGTGATGAGTCAAAGTAAGGAGAAGTCTGAGGCCACCTGGAGGAGATTATGATGGAAGGACATAAGGGGACGATAAGAGGCACAGACGAGATCACTGTTCTACGAGGCTTCATTACAAGTCAGTACTAATAAGAGCAAAACACCCAACCTCAAAATAAAAAAAAATCTACAGGCCAAACATTCTCTTTAAAGATATACACTTTTTAGAGGACAACTGCGAAAGCTAAACACTGACCTTTCACATGTTCACCTTTAACTGGCTGGCTTTTATACTGAGAACCACAAAATACACAGGCCAAGCTCCAAAATAACGAAACATACTCCTTGAATAAAGCAGATTTGGATTCTGGCTGGAAATCTGATCATATCAAAACAACTCAGCAGCAGCTTAGCCAAGACACCAAAACGCACCTGAGCACAGCAAAACAAAACAAAAAAAAAAACAAAGAAAAACCATTTTTTCAGCTGTGCTCAGTCCCCTCCTCTCAGTGAGAACACCCACCAAACAGCTGAAAAAATACTTAGAGCAGGGTGACCTCCTTGACCTCAGGGTTTTAAACACAGCTGGGTGGAGGGAAGAAGACATTGTGTGTCCAAGCAGAGATGCAGACAAGTACAGAAGTGATACAGCCCAATTAGGGTTCATGTCAGGTGCAGCAGTCAAATCAATCCAGCACGGCCCAGATGGAAGCGACCCATAGCAAGGTCCCTGTGATCACGATGCAGGCACCTACCTCCAAATCTGTCTCCATGTAGTCAAAAACCAAGCTGATGTTGGATTTGTGCCCAAAGGCATCTAGGAGCTTAGACAGAGAGAATTAAAAAACATTCAAAATTATGCACATTTCTTTTTAAGATTCAAAGGAGCAGCTCATTCCCTGCAAATTTTTTATTGTCTCAATATTTCTCAGAAAGGAGAATGCAAGATCAAAGAGGGAATCTTAAATTAAATTCTGGAAAACTATTTTCAGTGCCAGCTTCATGCCAACTGAGGCCCAAAGCTACTGCATGAAGAAGGATATGATGATAGGAAGCCAGACAAGCCGCTTAGAAACCAAATAGCAACTTAAAAAGGCCAGTTAGCTAAAATGCGCAGTAAACATGGACAGAGATGCTGAGTACAGTTCAATTGCTTTAAAAGATTTACTAACATGTTAAGTCAGTTAATCAGGAAGAAATATTTTTGCAACTAATTAGCTTTGATCTAATATTTATAAATGCAAAAGTGACAATTTTAAAATATTTGCATTTAACGTAAAGAAACTGGCTACAGTATCCTATTTCTGTCAAAATGCCAAAATGCTCAAAAACGCGTATGGTGCCACCTACTGGATTAAGAGTAGCAAGTGAAAGACATTCTGTGATCTAACAACTGTGATAACCAAAAGCTCTCAATTAATATAAAAAAAAACTAAATTAAACTCAGACACACAAATTATTAACGTTACAGCACACAGCAATGTAATCGGTTTATGCTACCAATGCATGACGAAAATAATGCAACAAAAAATATCTAGTAATAAATGATGAATAGTAAGCAAGAGATTTATACTTGTACTTAATGACGAATACAGCAAAACACGCCAAAATATTCATCCACTCATTCCTACTGTTTTTCTACATTAATTACATTAGTAAAAAAAATTATACGTAGATTAGATTTCTGTCAGAACAAAAATTGCATGCTTTTTAACAGAATACTTCTGGCAATTTTTATTTTGACACCAAATTTTCCATTTGAGAAAGAATTTTCCGTCAGTGGAGTTACTGAAACGTCCTGGGACAATCAAGTTTTCCTGTCAAGCTACCAAAATGTACCAACACCCTGCCCGATAGGAAAACTGGATGCCCTGGGACGTTGGACCACCGATGCCCTGATTGCAACAATTCAAACATCAAACACAATAAACTATGATAACTAAAATCCATTTTTGGAAATGGACTGGGAAATAATTATTATATTTGTTTAAGATGCTCATTCTTAATGATTGAAGTACATTTTCAAACTTACCCCAATTATGTTGGGGTGACTTAGCTCTTGCAGCAGCTTGATTTCACGAAGGGCAGTTCTATTAATTCCTAAAAGAAAATAAGGTTTCATATGGAACAAAATAAAATTAAGTATAAAGATAATCTGACAGATAAGTAACCATACAGCATGAATAAATCATACATCTTATTACACTGATTGATTGTCTATTGTGGGCTATTTGCAATAAAGTTGAATTAAAGTCTATTTCCGCTTAAGCACCGTGGGTGTGGCTGAGGGTAGAATACATGAAACTTGAAAGTGCGTGACTTTTTCAATGCTTTTTTAACTGAAGTACTTGAGAGAATAGACCTCTGTGTGTGAAATATTTCATCCTTGCAAAGGTCACTACAGAACTGTCCACCACATTATACAAGAGTGTCCTCACTGCATGATGGACCTAGCCATCACCTCACCTTCCAACAGGAGTCAAACGGTAGACTAATGTACAACAAGGGACAACATTGGTGGTGCTGAGGGACTAATCTTACAGAAATGAAAATGGACCTAATTGTTTAAAAAATATCAGACAAATGACTGATACATACATATAATGTTAAAATTAAGCATGCAGGTAAAAGCTATGAAAAAAATGAATTTATTGAATCTTTTACGGTGCTGTGGTAGCCAGCAATCTGGAAATAAACCAGCAAGAATCACTTACCATCCTTAGCCTCTGCTCTGTGACCAACTTTAATCTGTAATAAAAAAAAAATAAAGTTAATGAAATGTGGTTTACAATACCATTTCCCTCTTCCTTAAATGAAAAATGACCCAGCTGGAAAATCTAGGGAACAGGTGCAATTTTTCTTTTAGTATATAGTGAAGTATGCAGTAATAACCATCACAAAAAATAGATCTGAAAAAATACTACTGCACATATTAAACAAAATTAGGCAATAAGTTTATTTGACTCATTCCATTTAGTCGCAATGCCTTCTAAAAATGAATATTCTTTAAATACTCCCTAAAGCATTCCAGATGAATAAAAACGAATTTTAGCTTCATTATTAGATACAATCATACACATAGTCCAATGGCACAAAGAGGATAAAGTATTACCTTCTTTATAGCAACTATGGTGTTTGAATTCTTATCCCGTGCCTTGTATACAGTGGCAAACTGTGAATGCAGCACACATGCAACGTCAATGACCATAGCACACAGAAGCATTCTGATAAAAACGAACAGCCACATCATTACAATACCTCCATCAAAAAAATAGGTAACACTGAAAGCACAGTGACTTTGTCTAAGCAGCTGGACAAAAATACAATAACCCTAACTGAACCAAATGCTGAGCAGACCAGTACAAACCAAAACTCAGAAAACCGATCCAATTATATTTTCCCAAGAATATCTTATATAGGATTTTTCACGTTTAATGCACATTTCAAAATCGACTAATCTTAGTTACATAAGTGAAGTACACGTAGTTGACAGTGTCTGCAGCACCCGTGCAGTGCCCAATTATGAGACGAGCCATCAAGCCTGTTATATAAATGATGTAAAGGACATAATACGATCCACTAGGACCACGCACCTATCTCAAAGTAAACGCGGGCGTATGCTGCTTAATATCCAGACAAACTAAAGTCAAAAAAGCACACATTACCTGACCCTCGCCAAGAAAATCAAGCTTTTCATATCGTTTTGTTCTGGACTTAGAATCGAGCGCCATGACCACCGCTTCTAAATGACAGAAAACATAACTTCCTATGTGCGTGTTAAAGCCCCATCTCTACTTCCGGGTTAGAGGACGATCATAGTCTATTTAAACGCGGCGTCTTTTCATGTCGGCCTGGTGTTATAGATGGGGCATAACTGTACACGTGCTGTTATGGTTTAACCAATATAGTAATGGTAGTCAGGAATTACGTTAATAGCTTTATATGTGCGAGAAAGCAGGGCAGTTTCGGTCGAGATTAGTGAATTACGATGTAACGGGCTTGGAAATATGTGGAGCACACGCGCACACATACATTCGTTTTTAAGCTCGCTGTTTTGTAAGTTCGTTATATATGCAGCACATCTTAAATTCAAATTTCAGACGGATGTCCAAATTCACAGAAAACATATTTGTTACACTTGTAACAGATACACTTTTCTATGGCGTTCCAAACAGCAAATATTTAATCTTTGATTTATATGGAATATATCTAGCTATATACAGCAAATGAACTCTGGTTAATATAGAATGAAATTGAAGAAATATATGTATATAAAATTAATCCTAGTGTGTCTAACGACTATTTTCCTATGGCTTAATCTATCGATTAATCGATTGGCCGATTAATCGAAACGTTTAATTTTCCTCCAGATAATTAAACAGACCATTTAATATTTTTTTTCCACAACAAACTTATTGCAGGGCTTACATAATGGACACTGGCTTTTTGGCACTATACGGATATTATTTTCGCCACAATTCCACAAGCAAATTAGTAGTATGCTAGCTGTAGCGACTTTACATGACAGTTTAAGATTCGGTTTATTGAGCATAATTCACCATACTACCAAGTCTATTTGTGGTTATGTTGTTCATGAATACGTAATGCATAATCTACAATCGTCAATTTCCACATTGCCTACAATAATAAAGTGATGTGTATTTTGATGCCCTGCAGTTAGTAATCTGCTTAAATTCGGCATATGCTTTTTAAACGTATAAAATAGTTATGAAATTAGTTTGGTGAATCATGGAAGCGATAAGCATTGAAGTGGCGGTGAGCCTAGATTTAGCAACTATACAACATCTTTTAAAACAGGAGATATTGTGGATAATGAAATTAAAAATGTTAGTGGCATGGAGCAAGGTTTTTTTGTAAACTTTTGTAATCGTTTTCATTTCTATTTCAGTTCACTAATTACTTTCTTTTACTTAGAATCAGTTTTACTTTATGATAATAACACTGCTCCAAACTCCTAATAAGCCCCATGTGTAGGAACACATTGGCACCGTTACGGTTTACAGTGCATTTGCCTATTCTGCCGGTCCATCCTCCAGAATAGTGTGTGTTTTTCGTTTCAGTTCTTCAAAATACAAACTACACAGATATTCAGTGTGAAAATATAAATTGTTCATAATATATAGGTGCGAAAGATAATTTAAAAAAATGTTCAACATCCTTATAGGCTGCTTTCATCGTTCACTCTATTCAACCCCATTAATTTGGGTTGAACATAGGCCTGCACAAGGTTTCATTGTATATATATATATATATATATATATATATATACAC
>JAODKE010000043.1:26366402-26385845 GCA_026779605.1 Mormyrus hasselquistii
CTTTTTTGAATACCTGACTAAAGATATTATGCAATTTATGTCTTCAATAGGAGGCAAGTAACAACTATTTTCCACTTGAAATAAGTAAAAAAATGGAAATCCAAGGAAAAATAAAATGAAAGATATGGGCTTGTCATTGCATTTTACAATAAATTTATTGCAATTAATTTATTTTTAGACAGTGACTTTCAAATTGGCCATAGTATATTAATTCCTGAGACTGAGTGTTATGCCAATGACTAACACAGCACAGATACTAACAGCTTGCCGACTCCATGGATAATGAGGATGGTCAATATATGGTCCAGAGGTTACACAATGACGTTAGTGAATCTTGCCTGGGGCTGGTTGTGTTTGGTGTTCTTCAGAAAAAAAATTGCATTAAGACACTCACATGGTTTTACCATTAGTTAATGTCAGCTTTTGTGTTCCAGTTTCCATTTGTTATTGTATGTGAGTCATGTCTTCATTGTCTAGTTCTCTGGCTGGTCACCATGTCCTGTTTTGCCTGTCTCCTGTTTGGATTCCTGGTGCCTATCTCTGATAAGGCAGATTCATGTCCTCCGTATCTGCCAGTCCACCGCACTTGAGGCCCCACTTATACCCTTTGTTCCAGAGCAGTCCAACCCATGGGCAGCCACTAGTCTCATTGGTTACTTGTAATGTTTGTTTCCAGTGGGCTGAGGGACCTGGCCTTTGAGTGTGATGGTCCAGTTTAATGTGACATCTTTTGCCTGATCTATGTCAAATACTTCCACAAATAAAATGGGTGTCCAGAGTTTGGTGTAACTTTCAGGAAACACTTGCTACTGATTTATATCACTGAGAATTATGCCCTTAGAAAACGTATTCTAAATATCAGTAAATAAAGTAATATTATAATTCAGTTTTGGTCACTTCTTAATGTATGTTTTACATTAAAAATGTATGTAAAGATGTTATACACAATGATGCATACATTGATTTATTTTATTTTTTGTTCATTTTCCTGGAAGAAAAATCAGGTAGAAAATAAAAACTCAAAGAGGAAAAAAAAGGTTTCTTACTTTAAGGATTTCTTGATTTAATTATGATACAATAATGACGAGGAGTGGTTACGTGCTCATCTGGGGGGTCATCACATTCTTATCTATTTTTCCAGCCTCTCTTCCATGTGTATACATAAAGCAGAGTGTTTGAGATGGGACCGCCTGGCCACTTTGTGAGATGAGCTCGGCGTGCGTATGTACAGAGAGGAGACAAATGGAACAGAGCCAGGAGAACGGTGAATATAATGCATTGGAGCACAGAGCCCCATTAGGGAACTGGCATTAAAAAGCTTTTAAGAGGGAGATATGTGGCTTATGGTCAGCAGGACTGCAGAAAACAAAGTATTTAAGCTGAGTGGTAAGACTGGAAATGATGGTCCGGCAGAGTGGGACTTGGGATAAAAATTAGACAGTTTATAGGTGATTATCTACTAGCATCTGAGCATAAACTCGCTTTGTTGTTAGTTACATATATCCCACAGCATTGGTTTTCAGTTCTAATGCTAATGTGTGACATGATTCACTATATACAAAGTCATTTAGAAAACTTACTTTTTAAAATACTACCATTTATTATCATTCATAATACACAATTGTTTGTTGTATATATTTTCTTTTATAGTAATAGACACAGCAACATCTTGATAACCAACATATGAAAGACATAGATTTCATAACTGGGATATTCTCCGTAACTACCTCTTCATGCTAGTTTCAAAGAATAGACAAAAACATTTCTATTCGGATAATTATAGTACAGAAACCTGTTTTAATAGGTGTCATTTAGCTATGATTTAAAAGAATTCAACTGAATTATGTGCTAGCTGTCACGTCTTGCCTGCCATGTCCACCTGACCTTTCTGTCTCCTCCCTGGCATGTTACTTGTTTGTCTTACCTCTCATTCCAGCTCTTGGAGTGGCACCCCAGAGCCTGGCCCTGAGTCCTATTCTGTGGGCCCCCACCTCAGCCCCATGCTTGCTTTGACCCAGTCCCAAGTCCCGGTGCGGTCTAGGGTGCATGATGGGGCACAGACGAGGGGCAGGCCAAG
The DNA here is from genome assembly GCA_026779605.1 of Mormyrus hasselquistii. Classification (NCBI taxonomy): domain Eukaryota; kingdom Metazoa; phylum Chordata; class Actinopteri; order Osteoglossiformes; family Mormyridae; genus Mormyrus; species Mormyrus hasselquistii. The sequence continues at coordinate 26,368,480 of JAODKE010000043.1, forward strand.
AGCGGGAGCCGGGGGCACACTAACTGAGTCAGCTGCCCAAACCCTGGTCTGCTCGGCGTTGACCGCTTGGATGGCTTTCCTGTGGTCACCTTGGGGAAAGAAACCGCAGGTTCCTCCTCTCCCGCAGGTTCCTCCTCTCCCGCAGGTCCCTCCTCTCCCGCAGGTCCCTTGACGCTGGCCGTGCTGACCCTCTGAGACCCTCAGGTCCTGCAATCCTTACGGGCTCCCCATTACCAGTGAACAGGCCCAGGAGGATCAGCATCAAAAGGTTTGAAAGTCTCCCCCCAAAAGTCCTTGTCTCCAGTCACTGTGCCCCAATTTCTTTCCCATTGCCCTGTCCTGCCTTTATTGCACCCCAGTTTGTGTCCCCTGTGGCCCTCTCCTATGTTTTTGTTCAGGTCTCTATGGTTCCTCCACCTGTCTGCCCTATCCTTGTGTATGTCACACTTGTTGTACTCTTTGCTGTCCCTGGACTTGCTCTGGCTTGTTTGGTGCCTCTAGTAGTGTCCTTGATCATGTCCTGTGTTAGTATCCATCTAGTGTCACCTTGTGTGGTGTGCTCCACCTTGTCTTGTCTTGTCCTGATCTGCCCTGCCCTGTCTAGGGGTTCTGTCTCTCCTGTCCTTTGTGGTGCGTATCCCCTGTGTTCTGTTGGTCCTGCCACCTGTCCTTAGCCCTGTCGTTCGGTCCCTTTGTTCCTGTCTGTCCTTCGTGCCTAGACAGCAGGCATCAAGGGGTGGGTACTGTCAGATTCTGCCCACCATGTCCACTAGACCCTCCTGTCTCTTCGTTGCCATGACCGAAACAAGCCATGCCTGTGACTCTTTTGTCTTACCTCTCATTCCTGTCCTTGAGTTACTCACTACAACTGCCTCTCTGCTCCCTCATCAGTCATGTAGAAAAGTGCTTCCCAGTCCTGTGTTCCCCAGCCCCATCATCGATGTCACACCTGCTTGTTGTCTGTGCTTTCCCTTGTTCCCATCCTCCTTTTAGATCCTTTTGATCTGTTTATTTCCTGTATTGATTCTTTAAGTTCAATAAAACCCATTCTAATTTCTTACCAGGCCTGTTCCCAAGTCATTCGTCCCTTGCCTCATCACACTAGCTAGGTGCATTCTATAGAATAGCTTTTGTCAAGAAATTTGAAATTGTCTGATAATTGATTTCGTCCACACATTTCTCAGCTCTCTAAAATCTTTCAATTTCCCCAATTATAAGCCTAAAATTGCTCTTTATAGAGTGTATGATTGGTTATAATATGGTCAGTCAGACTCACATCTAAAATACTGTTGGTTTTCCATATGTCACAAACACAGCAAGGCGTGTGGAAGCCTTATAGCAACGTTGATGATCTTGTTTAACTTTGTAGCGTCTGACTCCAGACAAGTTTGCTTATTTCAGACACTATCCACCAGATCCCTAAACACATGAAATCTAAATTACTGTGTAGAGCACACACTGGAATGACAAGGTTTACATCGACTTGTAGTAACCTGCAATGACCACCAGAGGGGCCATTCTCTAAATTATCTATCCATCATCCAAGTGCATATGCAGAACACAGTCATGAGGGGGGCATTGGAACCTATCCCAGGCAGCACTGGGTGGAATGCCAGTCCATCATAGAGCAGATATACACTATGGGCAAGTGTGAGACACCAATTTGCCTAACCACAGGGGCAAGATTCATACCCCCAATCCTACAAGTGTGAGGTGGCCAAACGTCCAGCTGAACCACCATCTATCCATCTTCTAAATGCTCATTCTGGTCAGGGTCACAGGGGTGGGGTGGGGGGGGGGCTGGAGTCTATTCCAAGCAAGCTGGGGTACACCCTGGATAGAACAGTGGTCCACCGCGGGGCACATGGACTCAGTCATACACTGTGGGTAATTCAGAGATGCGAATTAGCCTCACATGTCCTCGGATCGCAGCAGGAAACCTGCACCATCCTGCCACTGAAAATAATGCTAATATTAAAATCCTTATTAACGAAATGTGAACACCACAAAAATTCAAATGGCTGACTGGTAAGACAAACATAAAAAATAAGAGTTAAGAGACTTTACCTTAAGAAAGTACTTGGGCGATGAATATGCATGAATATTATTATCAAATATTCATGCTTTTTGTGCCAGGGAACATTTATAAACCAAACTTCCTGTTTTTGCACAGAGATGAAGTCTTAGAGGAGGTGCAGGTGTTGGTAGGTGTTCAGATAGCTCTAACATCACCTAATAAATCAGCTTGGAGAGGCAGAAGGCCATGAGCAATAGTCATCTCACATCTCACACAGAACTTCCCTTTTAAGCATTTGCTGAAGCTGGGGAATTAAGTACATAAGGCTTGCTTTTCTTTCTAGTTTTCAAAGCTTTCCTGTTCCAAGTGATTCCAGTACTCCTATATTGATTCCTATTCAAGTATTAAAATACCCACTTTAAAATGATGGATTGAAAATGAAAGTGAAACGAAAGTGTGACAAACACTGAGTTCCCGATGACATTCAGGCTACAATTATCCTCATACCCTTTAGTCCCTCCCCACACCTACCTGTTTCAAAAAGAATATGTTTAATTTTTACTTGTCCTAGTTAATTTCCCTATAAGTAAACCCGCTGACTGTCTCCTGCCCTATTCCCATTGGTTCTGTGTGCAAAAAAAAAAAAAAAACCCTGAATAGTCCAGCAGCCAGTGGCACACTGTAGATGCAGGTGAGGTGTCTGATGTGGTGTTCAGCATTGTGGAGCATAGCTTGGAGCTGAAAGCAAAGCCACATGACAGAAGTAAGTCGTGCACGATTTTTTTGCTGCTTTCCAAACAGACTGAGGATGTGACTTTAAGCACCGCACATTCACAACACCACGAGAAACAACAGTTTCACACTTTTTTTTCCTCCAACAGACATGATGATCACCTCTTCAGTGAGGTCATCGTGTTCTATAAAAAAATGAAAACAGAACAACTCCCTCTGATAATATCTGGACCCACTATGTTTTGCTCCAAGAGGTGTGAATGATCATGTTTTTGGAAACACCCCAGCTGTTCAATTTGGGATCTTTGTGGATGATATTTTTCAGTGATTTGAGAGTATAGATATTTATTACACACATTGTTGTAAAAATTATCACGACTACTGCTCTGATAATAAATGCTTGCTTTACTAGTACATTAATGCAAATAACCTAATTGGTGACCTGATTATTTTAAATAATGTCTTAAAGATCTGTAATTCACTGCAATGTTTCACTAGTGGTGCTTTTCCACTAGCATACAGAAACCAGGCCATACCCAACTTGGACCACAAAGAGACACTAGTTACAGCCCGGTTCCAGCTCACTTTGATTTTCCACTGCAGAAGGGTCAGCTTGGAAAAATCATTGCGGGGTTTGGAGACCAACAGTGGCATAAAATCGAACAAATGCTTATTTACTATTCACACGATGTACATCATGGTTTACTATGTGCAGATTTCCTAGCATATCTGTGAGAATCACCATGTTATGTTAGCATCAAACACTAGCGGAATTAGTTTTAGCTTGTGCAAATTTTGCATTATAAATGCATCCCATTCAGCCATTCTATAGTGCGTTTTTAAGTAGGAGGATGAAAATTTTCAAGTTCCAAGTCATCAGAAATGCATCAATTTATTGTAATACGCGATACTACTAATAATTAATAATATATAGAATATGTTTTTTTTTGCTTTAGATTATGCATATTGATGCAGATCACCAGTATTTCTGTGCATTTTGACCAATCAGATGGTTGTAACGCAACCAACTCAGTTTAATCGCTTTTGGCCATAAGATAAGATTAAACAGAGGTTAGGGACTTTGTTGTTGAAGCTGTAGTAGCGAATGAGTTACAACACTAGCAAGTGGTCAGAGGTGGGTTGAGCTGTCAGATGAATCATACCTCGTACGAGTAGCTTGATGACAAGGTGTGTCTGAGAATAGCGGTTGTCCCCGCTCCAGCAGAAGGTTTGGCTATGCCATCACAGCTAAAGGCTTTTCACCTTTGATGTGCTGTTTTTTATAACTTTAAAAAGCATTAAAACCACTATTCTATTTCACAGTTTATTCAGGTTTTAAAAGCTTTGGATCCTTCCCAACTGAATTGAACGTCCCACAACAGAGCAGCTTCTAGGGGGATTTTTAAGATAGAATGAGAATGCTACGAAAATATATTTTCATAAAAATCAACATGGAAACAAGTCAGCTACGTTAATAGCATAAAATATAACATTTGTCATTACTTATAATTTTGGATTTCTTTCATCCAGTCCCAACTGTACTGTTTTAGACTTAATAATTAAGAATTAGTAATAAAATTAGAATCTGTTTTTTTTTTTAGGATTTCATCTATACTTGTCTCTTAGGTGAGTGATGCTGGTATGTTTGTGCTGTTACCACAAATGTATTGCTCTGTTTTCGTCTTGCAGTGCTTCTAGTTTTCAGATTATTTCAGATATTTCAGCAACTTCATAATGTTGCTTAGCTCATTGCTATCACAGTGTAATCTGATCTTACCTCTACATGTCACATATTTTGCAGTCACCCTGAATTACTTGTGATTAACATGTTCCTTTTTAGAATAGATGCATACAACTGGCTTGTGAATACCTCTCTACCATAAAGTATATCTACAAGAGTGAACCAACTTACAGAAGAATTTGCTGCTCATTGTAAACCAATCCCTGCACAAGTCATCGTTTGCTTACAGACTAATGCTTGTGGCAGCTCTTTTTCATCAGCATTTGCTCAGAGCTGTAGCTAGTGAGGTCTCTCCAAGCAATTATTTTTAGGTCCCACTGTAGGCCATATATGTTAAAACACTCAATATTTCATCAAAAAATTCACCTCTGATTGGACTTTCAGTTTTAGTTTTAGATCTTAAAGAATAGTTAAATGCTGTTGGTCTCGTTTCATCTAGCCTTTGGTGGCTGAAGTGATGGTTTGTAAGTCTGCCATTTTCTCTTGCCAGAAATTACTAAGCAGGTGCTCTCACAGGCTGAAAATCCTGTGTTATTCTCTTGTTTACTGTACATTGTGTTGCACCATCTAATGTTTCCTACTTCAACAGGAAGTGGTTGGCTATGGTTCTTTTCTTATAAGAACGCCTAGTTCCTGTGACTTTGATAAACATGCTTGTGGCTTTGTTTGCTAACCCCACAGATAAGTCTTCTTAACTGCTGCCGAACTGTAACTGAGCTGTAGTTCACCAAATGTAAATCTCCATTTTTTAAATTATTTCTGCCAAACAGCAAAAAGTCTGAATGTGTTTGTTGCAATGATTACCCCAGTTGATGCATGCTGCACCACTAGACTTGATAACATGGCAAAAACATAAAATTTGGCAGTTTGATGTCCTAATGATTAAACTCATGCATGACATTTTTATGTCAGAGACCGCAGTTCAAAAATGACTCAGCGGAGTGTAATTGCCAAGGCGAAACTCAAGGGAGTATTGAGTTATCTTAATGGTTAAGGTTTTTGAGTCAATTGTAGCCCAGCAAAGTCTCTTAGGGCAAGTTTCAAATACCTCATTTGTGTTAATTAGTCAAGCTTGTTAAGTCTGATCAAAATAGTTTATATGGTCACAAAATGGAACGTGACAAAACTCCAGGTGCCAATGACACTCTGACCATTTTCCTCCCATTCCCACCATCCCCATGCTTAGTGAAAATGACTTTAATAGAGTTGAGGATCTCACACCATCCTTAAAGTCCTTCAATGACTGAAACAATACTAATAAATCCTTTATATGATTTTTTTCCCCCATATGTTTGGAAAATCACCTTCTACTTTTAAACACACTTACAAGTACAGTTAACCTACAGTATGGATAAGGTGAAGGTATTCACTGAACTTTCAGAGTTCTGAGGAGAACTTCCAGAAGAAACAAAACTAATTCAAAGTTTTGAATTAACAGAGAAGGTTTCATAACATTTAAAACGGCTGAGCAGTTCACAGTAGACCACACACTCTAAATATGAGTCATGCACAAAGGACAGCTGCTGGGAATAGTCCTCACTTACTAATAGCAGTATTATCAATCTTAGTTGTTTCCTTCTTTCTTAATACTATAATCATAATTTTATTATTATTCAAATATCTGAGAGAGCTGCAGGTTCCATGCTATGACAACACTACATGGGTGGCATATGAAGCAGATATAATTCTACGTAGGCTTGTAGATGAGCCAGAAGGAGGAGATTTAATCTGAAAAAGTGAGATAAGGCCACATGTAGCCACAACTCAGAGTGAGAAAGAGACAGAGCATCCTGCATTATGGGACTGAGAAGGCCCTAAAATCCGCCCACAAGCCAGCGCATTGACCTTTCAGCTATATGAACTCTGTGGCCCTTCCCTTGCCCCTAGTAGTCGTAGGCTGGCGTACAGAGCTTGCTGCCATCAAGGCTGTGGCTTGTCATGTCTTGAGAGCTTGTTCCTCCAGGCCTGCCTGGCGTTCCGCTGATACCGATCTGTGCCACCCCCCCTCCCGCACTGTACTGTGGTTTTCTGTAAGATGGCCAGCACTCCGTCAGAGCTGCACTGCGTCTGCTACCACGGCGGCTTCCTGACCGCTGGCCCGATCGTGCTCGAGCCGAGCTTTCGCAAGCCGTATGAAATACAGCCTCTGTGCGGGTGGTCCGTCACACGTGAAATATTACGCCTGACTGACGGCTCGATGCAGTGTTACCCCAGGCGTGGTCCCAGTGCTACGTTCCAGGTGTTGTGCTCTTTTCATAGGTGCTGAGAAATCTGGCTGCTGCAGCTGCTTTGAATGAGTGCAGTAGCATCAATCATAAGGATCTGTTATATGCTGTTTTGTGCAGACCGAGGCACCAAAAAAAAAACACTACAGAAGTGTAGCATCGTGTAACTTGATTCCTTTCAGAGGAAGGCAAAAGTCCATGTGAGAATCACACCATATATATCATTGGCAGTTTTATGTTGACTGGTCATGAAAGCAACTCTTAACACCTTGGTTCAAGTTTTAAAATACACGGTAATCACATTCCGGGCAGAATGATTTCTCCACTTTTTCTACAAAGGGGCCAGAAAAAGGGACTGCAGGTTAGGATTCATGGTTATGCTCATGATCAGGAGGTTTTCAGTTCAAATCCCATCAATGATTTCACTGTTGGGCCCTTGACCGAAGCCCTAAACCCCAAATACTCCTGGGATCCTGCTTTCACAATTGTGCATCATTTTGGATAAAACTATCTGCTAGATAAGTAAATGTCCAAAGCACACATCGCGGCCATAGTGGCATTACGCAGCATTATCAATTCTTTCACAGCCATCTGATTTACATATATGCTGGGGGGAAAGTCTTTGCTGTGGAGTTCAGTGTTTTATACAGGGATTGTCTTTCTTCTGACCAGACAGAAGTAGAGAAGGAAGGGGGCAGCAAATAAAAATCAAACATATATATATATTGCCTCCTGTTGCACTAATTAAAACTAACCATAATTGTATTGATTCTATTATAAGGCAGTGCCTTCTGTCTGCATTTCTTATTCATTATAATAGATAACCAGTTAGCTGCTGAGGAGTTCAGTTATTGTGGTTTAGCTGTTCTTCCTGTGTTGGTTAGTCCTGCTGCATCAGTTAAGGTCACATGAGTCAGTTTATTGTCAGTGCTGTGAAGGTGATGGTACGGGACCCTGGGGATCGTCTATGATTTTGTTTAGCCGAATGAGTCCATTCAAAGTATTGTGTTTATGTGCCGCATCGATAAGACTGGTAAATAAATAAATGAGCATTCCAGGACGAAAGACCCAACCAAGAGTGTCTGTCAATTTCTCATTTCCTGCGTTGGTGTCAGAAAAGGGCGTGGAGGTCCAGATCACGGAGGGTTTTCTTTGAAACCTTTGTTTATGTTACCAGATGGAAGTAGCAGGAGGAACACCCAGTGACGGAGAGATAAGATCAGTCTCCTGGCACAGCAAGGGCATGAGGGTAGAGATGAGCAGCACCTCAGGTCCCAGCAGCAGATGGGCAAATGAACCTACTTTTCCCAGCGGCAGCGACCCCTGGCCTGCAATAAATCTGCAGAGCAGAGCCATCGTTCTTTCTCTCCCCGGCAAGACAGAAGGAAACATGAAATAGGTCAAAGCAGCGGAGCAGAGCACCAGACCAACGGTTTTTGACTCTGGAGGATAAATAGGTGAGTGTGATCAGACAAACAAGGATTTATGCGCCCTCTGGCAACAAAATTAGCCATACGGTGGCGTTTCAGTCTCTAAGTGTCACCCGAGACAATAACTAGGGAAACTAACTGCTCCAGCTTCAATGGGTGAGGAGGAACTTGGACTACTGATGGCTAAGATGTAGCTTCGCACTCAATTAGCCAACCAGAAACTTCCAGTGACATCCTGAGTCTCATGGCACAGGAAGAGCTCCTGTGAAGTCTGCTACCTTTGCCACTGTCCATGTCTGGCATGTAGCCTGAATTCTTTTGGACGCAGCCATAGTCTTGCTGAGCTCTTCCATGCACCATCAGCTTGGAGCTCATTCTAACCTCATTTGAAGCAATAAAGAGCCAGATAACTCAAATTCCCAACCACAGCTTCTTGGACCCTAATCAGGGACAGTGCAATCAAGTGCATGTTCATCAAGGCAGATATTGATGCAGGTTATGTTGCTAGTCATTTGTAAAAGTTATTATTTATGCATGCAGAATCACAGTCTACCCCTTTACAGACAACCGGAGACACGTCTCCCAGAAGGTGAGTGGGAGAGTGTCTAGCTACTGTGTATAGCTTTGGGAAATAATTTAACAAAGAGTGCAGAAGAATTTCAAAGTTTCTATTAATGATGCATTGAAAGATTCAGTGCAGGTGACTAACAGAGGTGGAAAGTTCAGGTCCAAAAAGTAGAAATACAGACAGGTTTTGTTTCAACCAACAAGTTGAGTATTAAGAGTCACAGTCACAGAGTACTCAACTGATTGGTTGAAACAAAACCTTAGTTTCGATTTGTATTTTCTAGACCTGAACTTTCCACATTTCCCAGCTCCAGCAGTGGATGAGGTAAATTTAGAAGAAATGGTAGCAGGATGATGTGAAGATGGAGCAGTGTGAACTGCAAAAAAATACACTTGATAAGAAGCAAGACCTTCGTACTTCCCCCGTGTGTACATGAGGCTCTGTAAGCCCAGGTAAAAATTGCCTTTACCACTGGGGTTTATATCATGCTGTCTGAAACAGTCTGACACATGTTCTGGCTGATGGAGAAGATCTTGAATCCAGTCCATGTTCCACCTGTGCGTGTGTCCAGTTTCGGCTTCAAGCTGGACAATCTCTGGGCAGCGTTCAGCAGTCAACCTCTGCGTCACACCAGCAAACTGCAGCTTTGAAGAGCGGCAGATGATTATAATGTGCACGGGCCCGGTAGTGGTGCTAGTGGGTATCTCAGTATCCCTGCCGAGACAGCAGTGTAAGGCTGACTGCCGCTAATCAGTACGAGACAGCTATGCAGTTACACATTACTGACCGCTCATCCTGGTCCCTAGTTTGTTAGATGGGGGGGCAGATTGCATTCCGGCAGTCGGTTCAGGCTGAGCTCAGCACACCAGTCCTGGCCCTGCCACAATCCACTTGGCCTTTTGTTCTGGACCCACAAGCAATGAGTGAGTGAGTGCTGGCATATTTCTATAGAGCCCTGAAGAAGCCAGAACAGTGAATTACTGCTTTACTCATTGTGAGCTGCAGCCTTTTACGATAGGACCTTTCCAGTACCTATCATTACAATATGTATTATACATTTTACATTCATTTTAAAACATCAACCTATTTACATATGTGTCATATGTTGTTTTTTTTTTATTATAATGCATTTACTTCCTGTACGTTCCGAAATATATTATAATTGTTCACATACACATTGCCTTATGTGTTAAAGCACTTGTGTTCAGCCCCTGCTTCACACTGCCCTGTATTTTGCACTTTAAGTATTATGAAAACCCTCCCTGTGTCACTAGCTGCTCGTTGCAGCAGATTGTATGTTGCACTGTGGTTCTGGGGAGATGTTATTTCAAGCCACTGTATACTGGGGGCATATGTTGAAATTCTGGGTCACAACTCAGTTCTATACATCATTTTACATACAATTTTATGTATTTAAGGGCCCCTGTCAAGTTGGGGGCTCCTGATTCTGCCAGAGTATCCATGCCCCTCCAACACCCCAGGTGGCAGTATTACTCTCTTGACTTGACTTTTTTTTTTTACTTTTTTTCCCAAAAGTTAGTTAGTTTTGTCGCTCATCATGTTGCAAGCTGCAAGTTTGGCAGGATAAATAAACATTAAAGCATTCAGAAGCACGCAATGATGAAATACAGCAGGATGTCTGCTTGAGTTGTTAAATTAGCTTCTCTGTCAGCCAGGTTAGCTCACACATTCCTTCAGTGGCCGGCTGAGGTCATCTTCTCATTTGAAAATCAGTTTGCCGTTTCGAAAAGAAAAACATGAGGCGACACTATGTGTCTCAGACAAGAATCGCAGAATAACTGTCAATAAGCAGTATCCGCGCGGCCTAGAAGGCTGCCAGAGACTGGTTTGTGCCATCAGCCGAGGGCACCATCGCCAGCTCCACGCCAACTGAGCCCTGTGCCCAACTAAAGCCAACAGATGCCTGAGTGACTTGAGTACATCTGCGACTCATTGGTTCGAAGGTGTGGAGAAGCACATAATATTCACATACAACCATTTCATATTCACTTATAGCCACGTCATACTTATTTATATCGGTTTAGCGGCTGTTAAAATCACCCATTGATGACTGGCAAATAGTTGTCATTTATGGTATGGATTTAGGTTTAGCATTGCGAAATGTGATCGTGTGAGCTTTATATTGTTTTCGCCAAACATACTTACAGTTCCTTTGGGAATGACAGTACTTTTTAAATCATTCTCTGCAGTATAAGACCCATGACTCAAATATAAAATGTAAACATAATGAGACTGAGTAATGACACAAAATGCATTTCCTGTTTGTATCTTTATTTGGGTACATTTTACACCATTATAGCAAACCACAGCCATCGGACTCATTAAACCTGGTAGCAAAGAATGCTAACGGTGTTTTTTTTCTCTTTCTTTTTGCCAGGCATATGCATGGATAGATGGAAGGCCTCCAAGCTTTAGATAAGATCTCGGTACATTGCATTCTCTACTGAACAATGGATTTATTCAATACTTTAGGTATTTCCGTGTTTTTAGAAAATTTGCAGAAGGTATTTAAGGTTTTGAGTGAGGCTGAAGTGTAGTACTGTGCCAAAGACGGTCATGTTTATGATTGTTCACCTGGGCAAGAACTATGTATTTGCTCAGAAATACATGCTACCTAACATTAGAATATACACAAATAGACCATACTGCAATAGAAAATAAAAGCCAATTCTTCTGGGGTGTGTATTTCAGCTTTCAGGTGGGCGAAGAGAGTTTGCCCTTAGTGAAGCAGCACAAGTTCCTCGGGATCTTGTTTGTGAGTCATGGTACGAGCAAACGTGAGGTTGACAGGTGGATCACAACTGCAGTTTTGTGGTTAATGAAGACGTCTGCGGTGGTGCAGTTGGAGTTCATTTGCAGCATCGGGATGGAGGGATGCCCCTCTCACCGTTGACATCAGCCTTTCACCCCAGAACTGTTGCCCCCAGATACATGCCCCCTTCTGTATCCAGCACCTTGTCACATTCTTCTCACTACCATTGTGACCAAGCACCATTTAACACCATCATAAATATGAAACATTATGATTGCTTTTGGGGCTGTTGTGTAAAAGGACCCGCATTTGCCAAATCAATACAGGGTAACTACCTTCCTCAACATAATTCCACGATTGGCCCTCAGATCTACTGATCAGAAATAAATTTCCACAAAATGCACCACATCTGCTGACAGAAAAGCTGCGAGCCAGAGGCAATCAAGGAGAATCCAGGAATGACAGCTGATAATATCTGTACTGATTGGCTTCTGTGATTTTTGGATGCTTAATACAGCTGATTGAGTCTCTTTATTATCTGACAGATGCAGCAGCCACTCTGCAAAGCCACAACCACGGCACCTGCTTCTGCTCAACTAATGACAAGGTCACTGTAACTCTTAGCATAGCATTAGCACTGAAAGGACTTATCTGAAAAATCAATTAGTATCTAATGCTGATTTTTTAGACTATATTTAAACTATGTTTCAATTGATGCTGAGGTTTTGCTTACTTTAATATGAATAACACACTTTGGGCAAAATGAATTTGATTTGGCTCAGTATTAATACAGATTCTCATTCTCTTGTTTGCTTGTGTGGCTTTTGTGTACAATTCTGCAATGGGGGGGGATTATAGGAGAAGGAATTCAATATACAATCTTTGCAGAAATATCTAAACATCCCACACTCTTACAAGGCAAAACTTCTGTAAGCACTTAGATCTTAATTAGTGGAGTCATTAGACATGATTTCTTGGTGTGCTAATGCTGTACAAAGCAACTCTATATCTATACTTCTATAATGACTCTCGTATGTTCACTTTTGGAAGATACCTTAAGGATTAAGTCACAAGAGATGTAATGTCCAGTGAAAATTCTTATTCCCCAATCAATACATCTTCTTAGAATTTTCAATCATAAATTGAACTAGACGGGCTGCTCTGCATGTGGGTACCGTGCCATGCATCTATCTATTCTTGGGCATGCCAAGCTTGCAGGTAGGTGGCCAATAAGGATTGTCTTATGGAGTGACCTCACCATGTCATGGAAGTAAGGGCTGGAATTTCAATGAGGATTTCAGGCTGATTAGAAAAGAATGGTTTCTGTTATTGCTATTGGAGCGTACTTTGGGCCTTGAGATTTTGCAGACCGTTTACATGCACATGAAGCTGTATAGCTCTAAAACAAAGGGAAAAATCGGAGAAGCATAATAGGGTCCCTTTAAAATTATTCTCTTTTTATATTTTTGAAGACCCACAATGTAATTTTTTAAATATATATTTTTATATAATGTTTTACCATATTAATCTAGTTTAGTATTTTAGTTATTTGTAGATTTGCAATACAGTTTTAATATTACCCAAATGCAATATCTTATATACCATTATGTGGTAGTACCATGTTATAATATATTTTAGCATATGGTTTACCGAGCTATACAAGATTTAATCCATTTACTTATTTATTTCACACAATTTTGTTCAATCCCTTAGTACTGCATGCACTACGGTGCATGCCAAATATAGTGATTCTTATTTGGAGACTAGTTCCAAAATACTCCGGGGATTTTACGTTGGCTGGCATCAGATGTCTTGAGATGTCCTCTGCAGGTTCAAAGCTTCCATGGGAATACAAGAGAGTCACTAAAAGAGCTGCCCCTCAACAAACCGCAGTCTGCTGAAGATCCACTTGCGGTTGATTGGGAGGAAAGAGTGGTTACTGGTGTGCCAGGAAGGATGAGCGTGTGAGCCAAATGAACTCACTCTTCAGTTTATCTCCAGCTGTAATACTGAGAATCACTCAAGTGACTTGCAAGTGTGTGGTTGGCCTGATTTGTAATCTGCCCGAGTATCCAGGAATGCATGCATGGACTAAAATTTTATCCATGTGATTTAAAAAAAAAAAATCAGAACATTTAGAAACATATCTTATTTACAAGTGCTGTCCCTGCTTTTCTTTAACTGTTTACAGCAGAAAAATATACAAGAATACAAGAGAAATGTTGTTTTAATTAAGCCAAATCTTACCCGACTGAGTCCATCTAATGATCTTTTGTCTCCTTCTTAAATCTGTATTTGCATTTATTGTTAAATCAGCGGACTACATGGAGTTTTTTTTTTTTTTTACATTTCTATCAATGAAAGACGTTTCATTGTTTGCGAGAATGAAAGCGAGATGACAGTGAAGTGACAGTGTCGCCATGCACAAACTACTCACTAATAAAACACAAATAATAAAGCACATCTTTCAATAGACCATGACCCCGCAGTAATTGCAATTATTTCAGAGGCTCAGCAAGGAAAAAATGCCACTTGGTTCCTATTGGAATACTATTTACAAAGCTATCAATAGCAAATCAGCAATAGCAATAGTGATCTTTCCTGGAGTCAGTCTTTCTGAAATGCACTTGTCAAAGTTGATTTATGGCATATTGTTCTACAGACATTAAGTGAAACCTATTGATTCTTTGTGTTCTTCATATTCACCAGAAAGGATGGAGAACTTCAAAGAAATTCCCAGGATCTTTGACATGTATTAATTGTTCACATTAAAGTTATAATAACTATTTTATGGAAGAGTAATTGTAAAAAAAATAATGTTGAATTTATGTTTTTTTATGCAAATGTTGACAAACTCATTTCACTAGAAGGCCATTTAGGCATCTTATCTAATGTTTCTGGCAGACAAGCATTTTCAGAAATGAAAGTGTTTCTTATAACCATAATGCTTTGATTTTTGCCCAGTGTGACCTCACTTTCAATCACTTGATCCTTGTTGACCTCTGTTTTCCTAAAACTTTTTGAATTTATTCTTAAGGGATAATTGTCTCAGTACTTCAGAGTTTATGTGACACACGGGTGAACATGTTACACATTTTAATTTGTAAACAAAACAAGAAAAATCTGTGTAATTGTCTTACAGACGGCAATTCACATACACACATACAATATTGATAAATGTATAACTAGCATTTATGCATTTATTTGCACCTTAAGATGTTGAATAGCCTTTGCATAAATCTGTCAATTCTAACCAGAATATAAAAGCTTGGCAACACTTTCTATGAATGTCTTGCCTATAAGTATCAATGAACACATTCATAAAACATTACGATGCATTAATTGTAAACATGGCTATAAATATTTACAAAAAGAGGCATAACCCATTATAGCCATATTTATTATGCATTATGAATGCTTTGTAAAGCTCTCATCTATAATGCACTATAGATACGTAATGCAGTGCAAAGCATCTTTACTGCTTATACTGACAATTATAATGCATCATGAATATATCTATAGTACATTATAGATGTGTTTCATTGGAGTTTATGAAGTGCTATAATCAACATTATAATCCCTTATGACTGTTAATAGAAGAAGCTTTAACGCTTTATTAATTCTTACACCAACCATTATAATGCATTATGAAGGTATCTATAACGCATTATAGATGAGAGCTTCAGTGGAGCTTATGAAGTATTATAATCAGCACTATAATTATAAGCTATAAGCTGTCAATAGATGCTGCTGTAATGTTTTATCAATTCTTATACTGACCATTATAATGTAACATGAGGGTATAATGCATTAAAGATGACAGAATCAAGTAAAGTGTAAAACTTGAAAAGCTTTCCTAATCTCCACTTGCTTTCATCTATGTCTTTAATCATAATAAAGAGGCTTCTAAGAAAAGCGAGTGGATACATTTTTGTTGAAAGTACACCAGATTGAAGATACCAGCCTTTTTTCAACTTTTATTGTAATCACATGTACACTAATTATAGCATTAAGCCCAACAAAGATGTAAAGTTTGAAAATAATTATGTTGGGTAAACAGGAAAGTTGCACCATTCTCTTATTACTTCACAACAGAAATATGCAGCTCTTTTTAGTATTAACTATTACCAAAAATACTTATATTTCAAACATACACGAGAGGGTAAGCAAAAGCAGAAAGAAGACAAATCAATATCAGAAACCCTTTTACAGCTTGTTAATTTGGTGTTTCAAGGAAGTAAAGAGTTGCATTGCTAAATGGTAACAACAGCAAAACACAAATTGTACAAAAACAATTGCATAAAATGAAATAATTAAATGTACATTTGTGTAATTACTGACCATGTAATTATTGCCTGTAGTACATTGGACAGTAGCATAAAAATAAATATTAAAGGCTTCACGGGAACTGGCTTATAAAATATAATATATAGCAGCCAGAAACCACTCGAATAATTGCAAGGGTTGAATCAACTGCAAAACCTTACAAACTTCCAATTAAATGTCCATTCCAATGACAAATGTTTGTGTCTGTGTGTGTATGTGTGTGTTTGTATGGGTATTCTCAAATGCACGCTAAACGCGTTATGGTCTAGCCTGTGAAACACAATAGAATTATGATAATAATGTTGTTTGCTGTTTGCTCTATTCACAGTGTTGTCTGTGGATCACGATGAATTCTCATATGGAACACAATTTGCTTATATATGGACAACAGGTAAAAGTGTCCATGCCTGTAAGATTCACTGTCAGAACATTCTCTAGGGTAAAAATAGTGTTGCTTTTGAGCTGTCAAGATTCAATTTTGACACACTGCAGGGCTGTCAAATGTACAAGCACTGGGGTAACTTCCTTGATCTTAGTTCAGTTCCTATTGAAGCACGATGGGTTGTCTAAAGCTGATTCCGCAATACCCTTCACAGGCTGTTAAAGTGATTAACTAGCCAGCAGTATTTTACTTAATGTCAACCCCCCCCCCCCCCCCCCACCCCCACCCACCAAGCCCCGGGGACAGGAAATAAACAAGGGGCTGGGTCTTTGGGGGGGGGCTTGCACATTTTTTTTTTCTTTTTTCCTGTTATTTTCATTTACTCAGTATTAATTCCAGCGAAGGACCTAAAGGATTCATACTGTTTGTGAAATTTCCTTATTAATGCTTATTTTTAATTCCTCATATACTGTATCTGTGCGACATGTGGTGTAAAAAGGCTTTGCGTGTGTAAATTCTTCCACAAATAATTCTTAGTTTTGATGGAAGATTGAATTCAAAGTAATCGAACAATGATTGTTTTCTTTTTCTTTGTAATACAATTTCCAGTTTTATAAGCTAAACACAATTGTTTCTTATTTTTCCCCTCCATGTAATGGAGGGAAGCAGCCAGCTAATCAAATGATGTTCAGTTAAATGTCCTCTGCTCATTTGTCAGCCGAGGTGAATCTTCACATTGAAGAAAACAAGCTGAGCATGAGTCCTCTGCTTGGACATTTTGCAACTGGTTTTCTGTCTCCTTAAGGTTTCATTTTTATATTTTGTGTTTTAGCATCATGTGTAAAACAGTCTGTTTGACATTACCAATATTACCATATAAAATGACGTTAAGTTCATTTTGCTGGTTGAAACTGATTGGTAATTTCAAGCACATTTTTTGCTACATCTGAATAAGTAGCATGTGTAAACTCAAGCGTCTCTATGCTTAAAATTAAGTTTCTGTGTTGATGCATGTGCTTAGGCTCATATATTATGTGTATTCCAACAACCTGCCATCACCTGCCCCCCCCCCCAAAAAAAAAAAAAAAAAAAATTCCATATTTACAACGTTACCTTGTAAGCACCTTTTCTTTATCAACCTCAAAGCAGTAAACCTAGCAACAAAATCAGGA
>JAODKE010000043.1:26411087-26427365 GCA_026779605.1 Mormyrus hasselquistii
CCCCCCAGCCCAGGAGCCTTCAGGCCTCGATCCACCTCCCTTTCGCAAAGAGTAAATGTTTTTTTCTGGGTTATAAGGTAGTGAATAAACAATAGATCACATTCTCTACAAACTGCACTTTGTGCAGTTCTGTTGATGATTTGTCACAAACAAATTGCATCCTAACCAAATGTTTTAGTGACTTTTCCAGAATCATCCACAGCATCTTAAGAACTTCAGGTGAATTTTTAGATAATTTTCAAAGAATACATTTTCACAGCTTCGGCTGGTGTAGTCACCAGTTTAGAATGCAAAATTGGAATTAGGCACTGAATATTTTTCAAATTCGTGTGCACCGTAATTTAAAGCAGAATATTAAAAAATGCTAAAATGGTACATTTTTACAATTCCTGTTTTTTCTGCTCATTTTCTATCTTTGTTTTCCATTTTTTTTGTGAGAAATGGAGGCAGGAATGGGGAGAGTTGAGGCTTCGGAGACGGAATGAAAGAAAGGGATTTTAATGTTGTGGACCTGCCCTGTAATTTAATATAATTAGGGAGAAAATGCTTTTGCTTGCAGAGTAGCAAAGTGGAACTGCCAGCATCAGCAGCTTTCAGCAAGAGCACCGAAGCACAAATTGATCTTTTTTTTCCTTCCTGAGGAATATAGTTGTTAACCTTTCCAGCATAAAAATCCCATCTGCCTCGGCCGTCTCATTTGAGTGGGAGACCCAGTCCTTACTTTCGCTGTGAGTGTTTATTATGAGGTCCTGGAGGGAATCAGACTAGTTTGACTAATTAAAAAATAAAATCCGCAGTCTGCGCAAGACTGTACTGTGTTCCAAATAATTTGATGGGAGATCAGAAATGACATTACTTATGCTTTGTCATATTCGGATAGGTGTAATGTATCTTTGTAATTGCCTGAGCACGAACGTGTGAACATTTTCATGTCTTGCGGTGCCCCTGAAAGCCATCTAGCTTGCCTGACACATCATAACAGGGAAACGTGCATCCAGCCAGGCCTGTGCTTGCAGCTGAACTTCTGTGTAGTTGCAGTGATTATATATGCACGATAAATCACTGTTGTGACTGGTATTCAGCCTTATTAAATGCAACATCCGCAGACAATTTTTGCTTAATGAAATGGGTTTTTAATATAAAGGAAAATGTGCTAGACATTTCTGTCACTGCTGATTGATGCTCAAGGGCATTGCTGCTCAATGTCTTCACCGTGTGCAGAAAAATAAACTTTGTGCGATCTTTGGCTTGCTCTCTGCTCCTGGTAAAACGCTAGCAACTTCTAGTGGCTGTGGGTAATTGCATTTTTGCCTGTTTTAGCAATAATCAAACAGTAGTCTTTGCAAATTATGAAGTATGTGGTGATAATTACTTATCTCACTGCCATCTCAGCATCTGTTTGCATTAGCTGGCAATAAGTGTAAATCAGAGGCGGTACCTCATTATGATCCTGTTACTGTAGCCTTACGGCTCTGATAAGCTGTGGGCGACACAGACAGGCATGACATTTGAAATCACCGTGTTGATGGCTGTCACTCCTTTGGCCCACATTCCCTACGGGAGCACGGACTGTCACTTGAAGCCTGTTTCCTGATGTGTGATGGGCTGGTTAAAACTATCGGAAGAAAAGAGTAACGCGGCTGTGTCTGGCAATCTGTTTATCTGCCGATCTTTGAGCTACCTGACAGTTCGTGGTTGTCTGCAATCTGAAGTCAGACCAGTCATCTTGTCGCAAGGGTGTCCGTCTTTTTGAGTTGCCTCAAAGACACGATGCCAAGGAGTCCACCTAAGAAGGCCGTCTCCGTCCTGCGTAGATGTTCTGTGGCCCCTTGATGGTCAGTTTACCTACTGGTGGCTGCAGTCCGAAATGGCCAGGTGCGAATTAATGACCGCGTGTGTTTGTGTTTACTGGGGACTGTTGTTTGCTCTGTTCTGTTTAGGCCCAATGATCTGTCTTGTTTTTCCTGAGTGAACCCATACGTGTACGTCCAGGGGTCAGCTCTTTATGCAAGAATTAAGCCCTCCCCCTGCAAATCACCCCCAGCTTACAGAGTACCAGCAGACGCCCCTTGAAGACCCACCGCACCGACCTCCTCCCAGCAGCTGCTAGTCACTGCCCACCCCCCCCCCCGCGTGACTCGCAGCCTGTGTTGAGAAAACGGTTTCCGTGCCTCCAGCTGGGATCTGGGGAGTAAAGAGGCTTCCTGCCAGCCTGGAGCTGAAACGGGCAGCTTCAGTTAACGTCGAGAGAGAGATTTAATGTAAAGCTAAATGCGATCCCCAGAAACCGCAAAGGCGTCGGTTTCACCAGTAACCTGAAGACCATTCTGTGGTGAAGGATTATTGCCTGGAACGTTGGATGTTCTTGTCGAAGGTCTTTAGTCAAAGTGACATGGAACAAATCTTAGTCACTTAATCAAGGTCTGTACTCCGTGTAACGGTAAACAGGGCTTTCGGTAAATGATAACCCAAAAAAAAAAAATAAATGAAAAGCTTCCGTTCCTTCAAATTGAATATCTCTACTGAGACCTAAATAGAGAGCAACTAGGAGACCACATCATTAAGTTTATATGGAGACTGTAACTGCCTTGTTACTGTCTGGGGCTTTAAGCAGATACATGTATTTAATCTGAATGAAACCCGAGTGCCGTTGTTGTGGCTCTCAGTTGACTGAAGGTAACCTGCAGGGCTTTTAGCAAAAGGCCACGAAGGAAACGCTGAGCGGATGAAAATGAATTCTTACTGGTGGATTTCACATCCAGGCAGTTTCTGCTCCGGCACAATAGCATGTCCAGGCTCAAGACCATAAATGGAAATGGACCCAAACAGAGCAAAAAAAAAAAAAGAACTCCATGACAACAGCCTAGCCATAAAAATAGTTCCCCAAAGCTCAAAACAGGATAGGGCATGTCCAACTGTTTGCCAAATACTGCCTTCTAGGGCACCAGGCCTCTTGAAATCTTTCAGTAAGGTCACTGGTTTTCTCACCTGCATGACCATGGGAAAGCTCTGGTCCTGTTGGGAGCAGGAAGCGGAGGTGGGAAAGTTGGCACTAAGCTACTGGACTGTCTGTCCAACATGAGAGAATATCGTTTAGACCTCTGGGAAGCCACTGATGGGAAAGGAGTTGGAAAACTTTCATATATGGTTGTCATATATATATTATTTTTATTTTTTTTTTGATTTGCGTGTGTCAGACACATATGAAATTTTATTGGCAGGACTGTTGAAAAGCCTGACAAACGAATGAGAGGGATGGGGCGCGTAGGGTGCAGGGGGGGGAGCCACGCAAAGAGGTGGTCTGAATCCCATCTGTCTCCTTTCAGGAGCCTCCACATCGACAGGCAGAAGGTCAAAGGGACGTCAGGAAGAACAAAGGAGGTTAGCTCCATATGACTGTGAGGAAAGGAGGGGGTAGTTTCAGGGTGCGGGTTCAGCGGCCATTGTGGCTATGATAAAACAATTGTCCTTAATCCTCTAACCGATGACCCAAGAAGAGTTTGTTCATAAAGTCGATACTTGATATCGATGAAAATTTGTTGAAATTATTTTTTTGTGTGTTTTTTTTTTTTCTACGAGCAGCATGTCTGTGATACAATAAATGGACAAATGGTTTTCATAGTGTTTGATGTGTCTATATGTGGGCCTGAACTTATAGGGCTGTTGCAGTAAGTGTACCTGCAGAACAAAAGATAGCGAAAGGGAAGACGAAATGGAGACGGGGTGGATTTGCCGTGAATTTACCGACTTACTAAATCATTAAGAATGGCTGCCATTTAGCTGTGGGGACCCCGTGAGGTTTTCAAATGGCTCGGACTTGCACAATGGCCTCCTCCGCCTCAGAGGCCAGACAAAATGTGATCTCCTGCCCTGCCTCCCTTCAGACTTCTCCTATTTACAAGCCACCTGAGGTCGGGGGTCATAATGTAATTGAAACTGGCCAAGGCTCGCTGAGAATAGGGCTTACATCACCCGCTGGTACTGTGACAGCTGCTCTCATTCTCCAATAGCAGTTACAAGCCTTTCCTGTCTGTAATGAAATCACAACGGCCGAGGACATTTCGGGCGCAATCCGAACTGCACGCATGCCAGCCTGTGTTTTTTTAGTATTTTCCGTCTGTTTAACTCCCTCCCCGCCTTTCCCCTGCAGCTACAAATGTTCCCGTCATCACTGCTTGTTTGTGGTGGCCTCTGAATTGCGGGGGGGGGGAGCGTCTTCCAAGCTTTGTGGGGTGAAGTGATAGTTGGGAAAACGTACCCCAGTCAAGGTATAAGTGTGACTAAGGCCCGATCTGAGCTTTCAGAGATCCACATACCTGCCCTTTCTGTCGTCATGGTGACTGCTGTGTCACACATGCGGATTGCATTAGTACACAAGGGTGTTGCTCATGGTTTATATTACCTGTGGTGGTGGTGGTTTTTTTTTTTTTTTGGGTGCAGTGCACATATGGTCAGCTGCTCTCTTCCCAGGGAGGGGCGGCCTTTCTTGAATAGCCTTGCAGAAATGGAGTTTTGCCGTCTGACTTGTTTGACTCTAAGAGGGTTTATCCAAATCCTAGTTTGATAATGCACCTTCAACAAATTATTATTTGGCGAATCACGGACATGAGTGCCCATAAACTAAGGAACCGCAAGAACTTTTTTTAAGGTCCTTTAAGGCTTATGACAAGGTTGCACCATAAAGTTGAAAGGTCACCGGAGCTGCGTCCTGATTGATTTGGCTAAACCCAATCAATATGTGTAAATTCTCCTTGGGCCCAGGAGAGTTGGCAGTCTCGGTGCGGGGACGCCGCGGTCCCCGAGCGGCGAGGGCCGGGCCCTTCATTGTTGTCTGGGCGGCTGCTTGGCACATTTACCAGGGGAGATCACTGTCCCGCGGCTTCTGGTGGAGCAGAGAGCCGCCGGCCGGGACCCCCCCTGGACTTGAGTCCCCTGTGCCTAACGGGCTTGTCAGTTTGTGCGTGGGCCTGTCTTGATGGAGAGGAACAGGTTAAATAAATGAGGGATTGTGTTTAGGTTAAATGCCGCCTTTGTGCCGTAATGATTGGGGAGTCTGGAGGGAGCAGATGGGATACCTCTCTATCCCATTGTGTCTGGCTCCCCCCTTTTTTCATTTTGGCTGAACTAATAGGCCAGATGGTGGTGAAGAGGAAAGGCCAACAAGTGAAGCCGGGCATATTGGGAGGCTGTTTAAAACAGGACCATGCTGCGGTCTGCGGCGGGGATGGGGGCCACGCTACAATAGAAAGTAATTAAAGAGAGGACTTCACTTAGCCCCAAAAGGTGCGAGCCTTTATCCAGCGCTAAATATTAGCTGGGGCAAAATAAGCCCAGGAAATTAAATATTTCTGTTGTGCATAAATGGGCAATAAAACTGCGCGTTGAGTGGGGGCACGGGTCTCGGGGGGGTGGAGGGGGGGATATGGGAAAATGGGTCTGTCGCCTTGTTAGCCGACGAAGATGTTTATGACCCTTAACGACGATGGTTTTGTGGGACTGGTCGTGGGGTTTTAAGGAAGAGTTGGACAGGAAGCTGCACATGTTGGCAAGGGGGGCAATATTTGTTCTTCTCATACTCCAACGTGAAGACCGGCTTGAAGCAGTAAATTGTAGTTGGGGGGGGGGGGGGTTGGGGATTTGCTGAATTAGACAGCTTGGTGTCTGTTGCGGTCCTACTTTTTCATATTCCAAAGAGAGTCCAGTTTCTGGCTTGTTCTACCTGTGACACCTAGCAGCCTGTGTTTGCCATGTCTCCCGATTTTGGAGCGTTTCAGCTTCTTTTCGGTCGGTCTCCCCCCAGGTTCACTTACTTTCATCCGGGCTGAGGCTTGCCCATAAGCTTGTGGCATTCTGTAATGACCTACGGCCTCGCGGTGCTTTATGGGCATGGATATCCCACAATGCTCTGGAGTCAGACGCAGGAGGCGTCCAATGAGCATCGTCACGCTTTTCCCTTTTCTGATTTAACGTTATGTAATTCTCTCTCTTCCCGGGTGTGATAAACCCTTTAATTGTAGCCAGTGTGGGTCGTTATCCAGGATTATCTTTATATTGTCCAGGTGGAGCTTGGCCTAATTAAAATCCTGTTTAATATCTGTGAAGGCTGATAAGAGAGGAACCCTCAGCGTGTCACATTTGATTGCCCCCCCCCCCCCACCCATTGGCCCTTCCTTTAAACTTGGGCGTGGGGGGGGCGTACAGTTATCTCCTTCCTGCACTCATCCATTTCAGAGCTTTCATTCTGCAAGCCACCTTCGAGCGGCAGGAAAACACCCACCGTTTTCTGTTTCTGAGGGTTTATCAAAAGCCGTTTGTCATGCCGGGGTGCTGCCTGCTGACCCATGGCGAAATTATGGACAGTTAAGGTTCAATAAAAGTCAAGTGCCATTCTGTTCACGGGAGCCCATAAGTAAGACCCTGCTTGGCTCTCACTTTGTCATTTCATTGGTGTTTGTTTTTTTTTTCTTCTTTTTCCAGTTTTGTTTCTTTTTTGGACAAGTGAAATATGGAATTATTCAAAGTTCAATTGATCCGTCTTCCAGTTGCTTATCCAGTACAGGTTCAAGGATCCTCGTCCGCCACAGGGTACGCCTGCACGCACACACAAATCACACACACACACACACACACACACACACACACACACACACACACACACACACACACACACACACACACACACACACAGACACACACACACAGACAGTTCATGGTTGGAAAATCACAACGTAGCTGTGAAGATTTTAAAGCCTGATATCCTCTATCTTAGGTTGTGTTTCTTTCATGTGACACTGTCATAAGAGGGAACAGCTTTCCATTATGAAGCCAGGTATGATGGAGAGTGATAATTGATGGTGAAATGCTCTGGTATGTGGTATATACTGCTATCAAGCATTGTTGTATATGATTGTTGAACTGTTCCTTTAAATGCTGGTTGTATAAAATTCCAGTCTAAACTAGAAACATCCAGTTTCTAAGGGGTAAAATATGATTGTGTGTGGCACAGTGGCTTTGAGTTCTGTGCCAGTGACCGGAAGGTCATCAGTTCAAATCCAGTGGCTGGCAACCCTTAACCCCAATCGCTCCGGGGACCGTCTGACCCCTGCTCTCTGAACCTCGCTTGCACGTCTCTTCGCTGATTTTTTTTCTTTCTTTTTTCAGCGCAGTGGACAGTGTGTTTCATCCCATGTCCTCAGTTTGTCTGCATTCCCCCAGAACGAAGCCGTCTCATTTTGGGCTCGTGCACGTGGGGCCCGTCTTTTGTTTTGTGGACTGCCAGGGTGGGATGATGCCTTTTTCTTTCCCTTGTTTTTTTGTGGCAGGAGGTTTGGGGTGAGAAAGGGAGGGGGGGGGGTTTAGAGGGTGTCTGTGTTTAGGGGGCTTTGGAGAGCCAGGGTGTTGTTCCTATATGATTTACTACTGCTGAAGCACCAGCTGTCCCCCTGTGTCTGTCTTGCTAGAGCCACGTCCCCACCCCCTTATTTCCAAGCCCCCTCCTCACCCAGGCTCTCTGGAAATGTGTTACATGTAATATTTGGCTGCTTTTCTTTTCTTTTTTTTTTTTTTTTTTAAAGAATAAAATTTCTTTGGTCTTTATCATTCTCCCCCCCCCCTTTTTACATGCTAAGGTAACATAACAAGACCAGCAAATTCCTCATCCAGTGCAGAGCACACTCTGTATATCAAGCTGTATTAATTTGCATGTGATTACTTTCAGATTATGCACAACAATAAATTAGACCCAACCTGCTTTTATATGACAGATTTTACTACGTTAACCCTGAGCCAGAAAAATATAACGGGAAATTATCCGGAAAAGTGAAACTGACTAATGATGATAGCCTTTTTTTATTTAAATTTTTTTTTTATTTTTTTAAATCCAAAATGATCGGATTGTTCCTTGAGCATTGGTTCTTATGGCCTGGGAGGTGTGTGTGTGTGTGTGTGAGTCTGTGTGTGTGTGCGGTCGTGTTCAGAGTGTGTCAGCAGATAGTGAGTTTCTTTAGGTCCAGGGTCACGACGACCCCTGTCTGCCAAAGTCTGTGACTCGGCCCCCGGGGCAGGACGATGCCATTTGTGAACAGCCGTGGTGGGCAGCTGCGTTAAGCTGCTTGTTAAGCGTCTTCTGTCCCATGTGCTCTGACAAATAGCCCTTTCTGAGGGTACTACTTCTGTAAGGTCCCACGCATGGACATTCCCTGGATTGTCGTCTTAAGTCCGCACTAAATCATTTAACTTGTTAAATGATATTTTCGTATCTCCCTTGAACCACAGCCGGGTCATGCTTCCCTCCCTGAGACTTATTGTCTTTGGGTTTTTTTTCTTCTGGCAGTTTCGGCTTCATATTTTTCTGATTTGCTTTTTTTGTTGTTTTGTTTTGTTCGTTACTGCATCGCTTTTCTTCATGTGCCCTGTAGAAACCGCGAATGTGTGCAGGGAATCTCTGGGCGCTGGATGGTCCTGCCGGCGGCTTTGATGACCTTTCAGAGAAAGCCGAAGAATAAAACAAACGGGCCAGACGCACGCTGAACCGCCTCTCCCCTCTGAGATATTCAAAATTCGCTGTTGACTCTGATCTCTACTCATGCCTTGGAAAACAATTAAAGGAAGAAGTTGATTATTAGAGTACAGAAAGCACATAATTTGCCAGGTCTCACTTGAGAAAAGCAATGCGAAATAAAGGCTTTTCATTGTTGCAGATCAGTTCATTGAATTATTTGCCTCCATCTACAATAACCATTTTTAGCTCTTGTGATGAGCAGTACAGGACAGAGAATAAAGTATTAAACGGCCTCCGTAATTACATATGGATTACCTAATGAAGTTCTGTTTATGGTGCAACACTCAAAAATAACTAAACAAACATATACTGCATGCATGTTGTTAATTGATGTACTTTTTTTCTTTTTTCCTTTTCCAAAATCAAAGCTCTTCATGCTCCCATAAGCCCTGGGCAGCATTAATTGCATACGATGGTCAGTTCTGTGCAGACAATGGCGATAATTAAGGTAGCAACTAATTGCCAATAATTGAGCATAATCTCATGTCTGAAGACCTTTTTTTCTGTATGTCAAATGATAATTTTCAAAACATCTAGTATGTCAGCCACTTCAGCAGTGAGACTTGTCCCCTGCCGCGTGTATTACAGAAGCCTGTCAGCTGACAGCTGTCCATTCACTGCCCACTCTCATCTGCAGAATCATCTTTATTAATTTCCCAATGGTAGGTTAGGTCACGAGAGTAACGCGGTTTAACGCAAATGTCACACATTTTATGAGCTGTGTCCTATTCTCTTTTTAACCGTCATCTTAATTTTCACACTTGTAACTTCTGCTTCCGATTCTTTGGTTGTGCTTCATTTATTCATTTAATGCGGAGAAAAATATCAGTAACGTGTCCTGATGATCTTCAGCTCTCCACTGAAGGATATCTTCAGAATACTGGCCTGTTAACCAACCATATTCAGATCTGAGACTCTGCCTTTTTACATAGTAGCCATTCTGCTGCCTACTGGTCTGGAATATGAATGGCCAAGGCATGAAGTCTGAACAGTTGACTAAGTGTGTGTGTGTGTGTGTGTGTGTATGTGTCTGTCTGAGCGGGTATACCTTACCTTATAGTGACACAATGTCCCCATAATGTGATGAATACCCATTTTTTTTTTTTCCCTGACTGCAATGAAAAATGAAAAATGCAAAAACTCTTGTCATAATTAGCGTTAGCATTTTCCCCATAGAAACGATCGGCCCCCATATGCATTAATGTAGTATTCACTACTGCAATAAATGGTATGTTGTTCTTAGAGGCAGAATGTTATTGATTGCCCTTGCTCAAAGTTAATAGAGAAACTTGAGTTGCTTTACTTTAAAATAGAAATGTATTGAATATTTGGCCAGACGGTTATGATGAGGACCCCTAACGCGTGTGCGCCTTGCTTACATGGGTACAGAGTTCTGCTGCTTCCTCAAAGCCCATGCCAATTCCATTACAGAGATGCCTGACTCTGACTCGCACGCGATGGCCACTGGACCCGACTTACCCGTGCGTGTTTTTTTATTTTTTATTTTTCCTCCCTGAACTCTCACGTAAACAATGCAGCCAAAATGGGCTGCAGATACAGGGCAGGCCCCATTGCTGTGTGCAGCATTCTTCTTAAGGCCGCTTTGATGTTCAGTGGCGTGTTTTGGTACCATGGAAATACTTGAGGAATGTGGGTGGGGTCACTATATGGAACGCTTTGCCGCAGATGCTTCCAGAAGAGGAGCGACAAAGAGATGAGATTAAGGGTCCTGAGGTTTCCCCGAATGACACATCTGTTCCCCCCCCCTTCTTCACACCTGCAGGGATCGGCGTGCACTTTGCCGTAATCAGCATTTCCTGTGTTTAGGGATAATTACAGTAGCCTGAGATCAAACCTCAACACCTTGTCCTGGCGAACGGTGTTGCCGGCGTGACTTTGCCGTAATGAATGGCAGCAGTGATTTGATAGGGCTGTGACCTGAAATGGGGCCATGGGCTCGACCACAGATTGAGCGCAGCTCGACCGCGGCCGCACTGCAGGCTGGCCTCCGCACTCTGCTGATTTTTGTAAAGCCTCAGCATTAATGTCGACACTCTCCTGAGAATTTGCTTTTTCCCCCCTCATGACTCATCATATTTCTTGAGAGATGCACAAATAAAACATGACACAAAAAGTTGCTAAAACTGAAATTATAGTATTAAAAAATGCCACAAAAGAGGGTCGAATTACCTGTGCCAGTGTGCCTGGGCCACTGCATCGCATTTGGGGAAACTGCATTGAGTTGTAGATGATGTGGGGGAAATCCTGCTAAATACAAAATCAGTCTTTTAGAACTGCTGATATGACGGTGTCACGGTGCGACTTTCAGTGTTGGACTGACCGAACATGCAGTCTAAGTCATGTGACTTTTGCTTTGACACCCATTGGTTGGTGCGCTTGAACTTAAATTGGCTGTAAACCCCTAAAGCCTCAGTACCTAGAGCTGTAGCCCAAACTTTTGTATCACTGTGGACTTAAGTCCTTCATCTCTTCCTGATCCTACTCTGAAACCTGTAATCTTTTAATGTGGGCCAGCTTATCGGCCTTGGTGAATCGGTCTTCAACTCAGTGGCACGTGGTGGTGTTGATACTGCTTGCGGAGAGTGGAGTATAGTATATCTCAATCTTTTTTTCTTTTTTTTGGGGGGGGTTCTTAAGATTTTCTCTTTGGCAAAGTTCTGCGCCTCCCAATCAAGCGGACGGCTCCTCAAAACCGTCGGGATTCCTCAGCAAGCCGGACCTCAAGATAGATTTGAGGGGGGAGGTGACACCAAACAGGCATCCCAGGAGCTCCTCTCCAAACTGACCTTTTGCAGGCTGTGCTTTGCTGTAATCAATGCCATGGTGATGACCTCTGGGAGACACATGGGTGGGTGCTGAGTCCTCCAATGGCTTTGGGTCTTTTTTTTTTGTTTTTTTTTTTTTTTTAATGCAGGCATCACACTGCAGGGCAAGAGATTAGTGGAAGCCATTGTGACTGAGACAGTCTATGATTAATAGTGTGTTTGTGTTGTGAGACTGCAGTAAGACTGCTTGGATGATACACCTACAAACTCTTCTGCTGCTGCACCGTACCCAACAGGCATGGGACTAAACGGCCTGGAATATCACATGGCAGCGTGGAGTCTTTGTCTTGATGGGAGTATTGCAGTTCCACATAACACGTGACTGCTCGTTCCAAAGGGCCAGGTTAATGGCAGTCACCGCTACTGTGGGAGGTCGCTAAGACGTTCGTTTTCCACATATAATGTTGCCATGGCGATCGGTCGTAAAAGCGGCAGGCGGTAAGCGCGGGGATCTTTAGGTGGAGAAACCTTTGCTCCGATTCAGATCGGCTGCTGAGCGCTATTTTGGATTCTCTGCTGTTTGTATGAATGGGTTTAAGAGTGTTCTAGTAAACAAAATCCATATGTGCATTGCATGCTTGGCACTGTGCGAATGCTGAAAACGCAAACTATATAGCACAACCATTTCTTGATCTCGTTACAGTAACGGGAATGTTGCCAGTCCGCTCAGAACATGCTGGGACCTGCCGATCGGGTCAAACCGGGTGCAGTTGTTGTTGGAATGGTAGATATTTTTTGGAAATTAAACTCAAAGCCTCCGTTTGTGTTTTTGAATGGAAGATAACAGGGATAGAACTTGCGAGTATATCGGCATAGCGGCTCGCTGAGTAGAACCGTTGTTCGACAGCTCCTGGTTTGGAGGTACGGATCCCACTTCCAGCTTCTTCAGCTGCTACCGTTCTCCGAAGGCATGTAATTAGGGTAATTAGCATCTCTAAATTGCTTGTACTGTATTATTATGAGTGTCTATCTGCATCTGCCCTGTGATGGACTGGCATCCCATCCAGGCTGGAGCCCAGACTTGTGCCCTCTGCTGATCAGGATAGGCTCCAGACTAATTTGCCTAAACTTTTTCTGATCAGTCTGAATTCTAAAAATGACTATACAGTTACAGTTAAGCCCCGTTGGCCAGTATGGGGGAACTTGTCATTTCCTGTCTGTTCCTGACCATTTCCTGAGTAGAAATCTAATGTGCACTAATCCAGGAGCTGAACTTTTCCCGAGTGCATTCTCTCATTCCTCAGTGTATGTATTTGGGGAATTTTCGCCATGCACCAACCCTTTATGGTACAGTGGCCAATAGCAGGTCATGAACAGACTAACCACCCCCCACCCCAGACTGCACATGCCAGATGTGTGTGAATATGCTGTCAGGCTGACTTTTAATTGTCCCCTTAGCGAGGGGCTAATCTCGGCAGGTTGTTCCTGCCTGGAGGTCCGGGGCCATTAGGCGTCACATGCTGCACTGGGATGGGATCCCAGCTGGCAGCTACAGTGCTGCAGGCGGGTGGCGAGCCCGTCTCCTGGGGTGGGGCGAGGGGGGGCTTTATCGCTCCAGCAGATACATGCCCGTGAAACCTCTGTCCGGGGGGGGGGGGTGTCACAAAATGAGGTGATAACGTGTTCTTTCTGGCTCCCCAGCTGCCATAACGAGGAAGAACCATCAGCTCCATGCCACCTCTTCCTCATGGTCACATGTGCGTGCTATCTGGTCATTCGGCCTGGCACCCCAGGGATTTTGAATATTTAATCTCGCGATCTGAATCTCATCTCATCGCCCCCCCCCATTTAAATGGCATCCTAAATGAGTGAGGTGCTTTCCAGCCCCCCCTTTATACCCTCGGTGAATGCAGCAGGAGTTGGATGTCAGGCTGGGTGCCTGCGCTCGCGTTGCAGCGGCTCGTCTTTGAGTGCTCTCATTGTTGTGGAAAAATAATAAATAAATGAGCGGCCGGTGCAAAGGTAGGGTGTCTCGTCTCTCTGGGTCAGCGGCCATGTTGGGGGCCGGGGTAGGTGGTGTCCGAGGGGGGGGTC
Source organism: Mormyrus hasselquistii (assembly GCA_026779605.1). NCBI lineage: Eukaryota > Metazoa > Chordata > Actinopteri > Osteoglossiformes > Mormyridae > Mormyrus > Mormyrus hasselquistii. The sequence goes on from JAODKE010000043.1 coordinate 26,424,528, forward strand.
GTTTGACATATTGACTTTCACTAGATCTCACTTCAAGTGCAATTGAGTTTGTCAGTGAAATGTGATCGCGGCCCATCAGCTGTCCGGCGGAGACGTTCCCGCTTCTGCTCCTGGCCGTATCTCCTTTCAGTTAAGCTCTTCCCTCCGAACGGCCATTGAAAAGGCAGTAATTAATAGTGCTGGACACAAAGGCCTCTCTGTTTACATCTTGATTAAAGAAAGCGGGATTGCTCGATGGTATGGGATTGGGGGGGGGGGGGGGGTCCTTTTACGGAAATTAAAGGTGTGGGAGGAGGAAAACTGTCCTCCCCTTTAGGGCCTGATTCAATGTCCTGTGACCCCAGGTCTGTTTAGATGCCTATAAAGATGTTTTCACATGATTGGCACAAAATGGAGCAGCATAGGTGTTTAGGCAACTTGCCTGAGGTGAACCTGTGAAGCCCCGGGGTCCTCAGACGCGAGCAGGGCAGCTGTGCCTGATAGAACTCCTACTCGGAGGGCCGCGGATGGGGCAGCTATCATATCGACATCTTGCCGTCACATGGCGCTCCCAAGCAACCTGCTTTTGCATTTTTGCCGCACGTCTCATTAGATTAGAATGGCATGGGCATCTTTGTGGGTCTCAGCTAGCTGCTGTGCCATTGTGCATGAGGTAGCAAGGCGGTTTTGGTGAATCTGGAAACATTGTAGCAAATTATCTCATTTAATTATGGCCTTTAGACGAAGATTAATTTTTTCGAAGGTGACTACGGATATCTATACTTGCTTTTGTTCCTGAGATGGCACGTGGTCTGATTTTAATCGCATTTTCCATCTGCGCGAAGGCATCTGATGCCAGGGGAGTGAATTTGGTGCTAGTCCTCAAAGCCAACCTTTTGTCGCATGACAGGAATATGTGAGGCCCTCGCTAAGTGTGCGATTTAGGAGACGCGCGGCACCATATAATGCCTAAATGGAGTGAAGCGGTGGTGCAGAAGATGGACCGGGCTAAATAAACAGTTGTGATTTCTGTTGGGGAGGCGTCTGGTGTTTGGGGGAGGGGTGTCAGCCATCTGCACTGAAACGACCCCACCGCCAAAAAGGGCTGTGCTGCTATCGGCCTGTCTGACCACACACATTCCCCCTCCACGGGGGCTCTGGGGGTCCGGGGGGGGACGCTGTTACCCATTGCATTTTGCACGGGGACGGCACCCTCTCCTTCCAAATCCTCGAATTGCTGGGTGGATTAGAGAGTCTAAAATCTCTTTTCCCCACCCTCATCCAGCCTTATTTTTTTTTTTTTCCTCTTCTCCACGGAATGTTGCTTTTCCCTGACCTTTCACCCACACTGCAGTGAATGTGGTCCGCTTTGTGGGGTGGGGGAGGGGGCGGTGCCAATGGCGGGGGGGTGGGCAAACAGGGTAGTCATGTGCCCAGGTGGAGTCAAATATTTGGCAGTTAAACTGCAGGCCAGAATTGGAGAGTAAGACTCAGAGTTGGCTGTTTGTTTTGGTTTCTGGACAAAAGTGGGAACGTATTCTCTGTCTGACACGTTACAAGAGGGCACCGACTGGCAAATTAGCTTTTAAAGTAGAAAAGTTGGCCTTAAAGCAGCGCTTATTGTTTGTGACGTTTGTTGATTCTCTCTGTGGCTTTGCCCAATTCAGACTCCTGCAATAAGTTGTGTAAGGGGACGGAGGCCCCTGGCACTGGGCGGTATTTCCAAAGCAGCTTCGGAGCCAGTCACCGTCAATCCTCCATGAAGCCCACGACCCTGAGGAGCCTTTTCCCCGGCGGTCCGGTTTCTGCATTATTCCAGGCATCTGATCTTTTGTGATACTGTCACCAGTCTGAGGAATGTTTTTGTATCATTGGGGTGCGTTAATGTTTGTACCTTGGGGAAGGAAGCTGCACCAGGCTTGCCCCCTTTATACTGACAGTGCACACGACACCGAGATGGAGAGAGATTGTAAGTGACGTTCTTTCGCAGTTCAAAATTCTTACAACAGATAACTTTCTCAAACTAGCTGTTAAAGAGATCACAGAAACAGCAGAGGCTAACTGACATAGACACCCCCCCCCACACACACACACACAAACACACCATGACCTAAACATTGTATTCTCATACAGCTACACCCTCCAGGTCAGCTGACAGCAGGGCTCTGTCAGTGCAAGCACAGGGAAAAAAAAAAAAAAAAAAAAAGTCCTTGAGTCACCTGTCTGTCTAACGTGACACAGAAATAAGGTCAATACCAAACAAAATAAACACCACATAAAGACTCTGGTCATTTGCTTTGCTGTTTTCTTAACCACTACTCCCCCTACTGCTTGTTGTCGGTATTCTTGGTGTAATGCTTGTCTCGATATAATATGTCCTTAGCTTTGTCATGCACTGAGGAGCCTGCAGCTCGATCTCGAAGGACCGGGAGCCAGCCGGCCGGCCCGGCGTGTTAATGATAAATGAACGCCCTGTGCTGGTGTGTTTGTTTTGAGCAGCCATCCCCGTTGACCTGCGGTCTGGCGCGTAGGTGCCGCGCGCGGCCTGTGCCCCCCCACCCCCTTCACCCGCTCCCATCCCCCGTATAGCGTTAGATCGATAGCGAGTTAAACGCGCTGCCTGCGAGCGGAGTGCTCCCCCACACAAAGGCTTCATTGTTCAGTCACTCAAGGGTGGAAGCCCAGCGATTCTTTTTTATTGGTTTAAGCCATTGTGCCCTGATTCTCCACATTCTTTCTATTTGGCCTGGGAAAGCCAGCTGTCAGTGTGCCCCCTCCCCCCCCCCCCCCCCCCCCCCCCCCCCCCCCCCCCCCCTCCCCCCCCCCTCCCTCTCCCCCTTCACACCTGTCCCTTACCGC
>JAODKE010000043.1:26442081-26471425 GCA_026779605.1 Mormyrus hasselquistii
GAGCAAGGCCTGTGGAGAGAAGATCTCTCGATTATGCGGCTCTCGACGGTGTTCCCCCGTTTTTTAATTAAAAGCCACTGATTGAAAGATGTTGCAGGGGATTATGCACAATAAGGACTCCTGAGAAACTTAGGTGCAGACACGCACACACACACACACACGTTTGTGCACCCACACAACCCTCCAGCGCACTTCCCTTCACCGAGACTCCTCCCAGAGCATGCTGGGAATTATTTCATAGACGAGCATGACTGCTTAGACTGCGCGTCGCAGAAAAAGCACCGGGCCCCCCCGCCCGGGGGAAAGCCAATTGAGTTGTCATTTTTTTGTTTGGGGGGGGGAAGGGGGGGGAGGGGGGGGGGGGGGGGGGGGGGGAGGGATGGATAGATAGAAAGGGAAGCACGGATGAGAGGAGAGGGACAAGATGAGAAAGGGCACAGGATGACCGCATTCTGATTTATGAAATGGGGACGAGGAGATTTGCATCACAATGCCGCTGAGGATGCCGCTAAAAGGGGACGCAGATGTGCTCCGTGTTCTTCTCTAGCTAGTAATAGCCGGCAGATAATTTCAAATCACCGCATCTCTGGTTGTCGGGATGAGATCCCGCGCAGAACGGCCGCGGCAGCGGCATGGAGCTCAGTCTCTTCTGCTCCGCCGTCTCTCCCTGAGTGGAGTTCCTAACCCTCCACGTGGTACCCAGCTCACCCGGGAGTTTAATAAGTCTGTTGATTAGGTCTGGCATATTTGCTCATAAATAATTGTAATAATTAGTCAACTCCCCTGCGGCTTTAAATTTGCCCAAAGATTATATTTTAACTACGTCAGGTTAAGTATAATCTTTTAATAAATTCATTATAAAAGTCATTATACATACTTTCTCATGTAAACTCCCTATAGTAACAAAGCCCCCTAATAATTGACGGTTGTACAATTAATCTATAAAGAAATTTCCAACTCCAGGCAGTTGTTAAACTTAAAATATAAACTCAAATGTCAGGATACTAGCCCTTGTAACTCCTTCCCTACGCGCATAAAATTTCAGCGGCCTGTGGGATCCCGGCCTCATGTTAAGGTGGTCAGAAGAAGGTTTAACTGTAACCACAGAGGACATTTGCACACTTCAAAACAGCATGCCTCACCCACTGCCTTCACAGTGACAAAATGGAAGCTGACCCACGGTAAAAAACAAAATTGCGGTTAAGCATCGAGACTGCTTGCAGCCGCCTGCTTTGAAAACAGGATGGCCTCGTGCGTGCTGTTGCGTCAGCTGCTAAACAACCTGCCACTTGTGTTAATGACTGCACTATCTTGCAGGAGATCTTTTTTTCCACCTCCTGTACCATGGTGGGCAGAGTTGTATTGTAATGCGCACTGCCTTGCGTTTTTGAGAAGATAACATACTTCATAAACAGCTAGTTAGGAAGCTAAGATTTTATGAAGCAGTTCCAGCTATGTACATGAGTATGCAGTTTGGCTTGTAAATATTGGAGTGCCAATCCATGATCACATGCTGGGTCCCTTACCTGCTATGGCAACTGCTGGGCTGCAATGTGAGTAGTATTGTCCTATTTTTCCCAATTTTTGGGTACCTTTACTCTCAATGTGCACTTTGTTATTTCAGATGAAAGTTTAGATGAAAATTATTAAATGGTGTGCATTGAAGGCTCCGATCCATTGCAACACACTTATAAATAATTGCAAAGAGCATGGCTGCTCCTTGGATGACTAGGGTGTTTTACTGTTAAAAAGTACACCTGTTGCATATTAAAAACAAGGGTAATTGCTCTGAATACCACGCCTGCTTTTTTTGAGTGGAGTTTGCATCTACGCCCTGCGTTGAGCGGGTTTTCTTCTGCGTACTTCGGTTGTCTTTATGCATTCCAGAGCCGTGCAATTAAATAGATTAGCATCTCCGAATTGCCCAGTGTGTGAATGTGTGTGCGCGTTGCAAAAGATTGACATCCCATCCAACGTGTCCCCCTTGTACCACACACCGGCTGGGATTAGGCTCAGACTCCCCCATAAACTTGTAATGAGTGAATTGTTAGATAATGGATGAATATTACTATCAGTATGAATTGTAAACCACAGACAAAAAGTCAACTTTCTGATCAGATATATGTAAGTACATTTAAGTACTTATTATAGTACTTAGTCGTTGTTCATGTTGTATTACACTACTGCCGTGACACATGAAACAAGAGGTTATGCGAGCGATAAAGTAATCCCATTCATTTTGGTGAACCTTTTATGCAAGTATTAAAGCGTTAAAATTAACCACATTCTGATTTCCTTTGGGGTGCCATGAAAACCTGAATGTTTCTCTCAGCTTTGAAGAACAGTTTACATTAGAAGCTGAGGAAAATGAAAACAAACAAGATGAACGAGAACGCTTTTTCCCAGGGTAAAAGTAATTTGAAATTACTGGGCACTGTGGCCCGGTGTTACTGAGTGGAATGTTAAAATGGATCTGTGTCAAACATTAAAAAAACTCAGTTGAGCTCAAATAGCATATCTTGCCTGCATGCTTCAAATGGTTACTTCTCTCATATTTGACTTGCTGTTTTATTAAATTACTTTTAGGTGGGTTATGCTTAAAAAGATAGACTTCCTGAAATAACTTAATACAGAATAATTCTAAGTGTTCTCCCTCTCTTTTTCTCTGCAGACTAGTGAAAAGTCTCTTGGACAAAATGAAGGCGATCTGTTGGATTTCCTGGGAGAATCAATGAAATCAAAGCACCAGCTTAAAAGTACTTTCAAGCATCAACTGGATTGGACAAAGCCGACACCACTTTCTCATGGAAGCCAGGCAGATTCCGATTCTAAAAGAGAATTAACAGGAACCCACAAGATCCCTCCACCAGATCTGGCAGGCTTCCCCCTCAAATCGCAACTGAAAAAGGTTACAGAAAGTCTGTCACCAAGTCAGTTTTCTGCCAGTGGGTCTAGTCAGATGAGCAGTTCATTACTGCACTCTTCTGCCACTAATGCATCTCTGACCACACAATCCGATAGCAATCTGATGATGCTGTCATCTTTAAGCAAAGAGAGGGGTTTGCAGGAGGTAGCCGACCAAGTGTTTGGAAACATTAAGAGGAAGTATGGCCGGAAGGAGACAATGAGGTGTCTCGTCAGCCATAGTTCAGATCTACAGTGGGGCAAGAAGGCAGAAAGCGAGTTGGAAGCAAAAAGTCAAGTTATTTCAAAAGACAAGCAAATGCATGGACCTGATAAAATGGTGCAAGTATCAAATGGAGAGATTGAGGGCACTGGAAATAGTGCAACAGAGGAAAGTGATGTGCTGTCAAGATCCATTTCTCCACAGATGGATGAGTTCAAAGGGTATCCTAGTAAGAAGCGACAATATCGCCGGTCATCAAAAGATCAAATACAGCTGGATGACATAATGGACGAGACCCAGGTATCCGAGATTGTGGAACATGCCATCAGGGGCTTTTCAGAGCCAAAGGCCCCTAACAAGGTAGAGTCCAGGACAGCTAAGCTAGTAGTGGAAAGTATGTCTGAGACACCAGAACCAGGTTCCACAGTGGACTCCGGTGAACTTGTGGAAAGTTGTCACGATAGACTCCGAAAAAATCCTTTGTGCAGGTCAAGAGCAGTTATCGACTCGAAAAAGGAGTTGAAACCTCCAAAGGGCAAGGAAAGAGGGTCATATCAGAAATCCAAAAACTACAGTCAGCAGAAGGACAGCAGTCCATCGATAAGTGTTCCAGAACCTCCTTCGGCCTATCCCATCACTCCTTCAAGCCCACTTTATGCCAACACTGATAGCTTGACAGTGATCACTCCTGTTAAAAAGAAACGTGGGCGACCTAAAAAGCAGCCTTTGCTTACGGTGGAGACTATCCACGAGGGGACATCCACCAGTCCTATAAGCCCCATCACCCGGGAATCACCTGGAACTTTGCAGCAAAGAAGGAAAAAGCGAAATTTAGCAAATCTTATGCCAATGAGTACCATGGATGCTGCCCCTGCTATTGAGAATAAGCTAATTAAGAGTTATTCTGGTGTTTTTGAAAAGAAGCCAGTTCAGGCAGCGAATAAAATGAAATTGGTTAAGATGCAGAACATCTTGAATAAAATACTTTCAAGTCCCACCAGCAGCAGTCTTGCCCGGAAGTCAAGGAATCCCATGTCAAATGTTGTTTCTACTATGGCATCTACAATAGAGGCTAGTCTTGGTAAACAGATCAACGTCAGTAAACGAGGAACTATTTACATTGGCAAAAAGAGGGGTAGGAAACCGAGAGCTGTTTTGAAGGTCCAAGATGAGCACAAAGCCAGTGATAAGCACCCTGTGCCTATTTCTAGCCAGTTTGAGAACCTAGTAGTGCCTTCAAGCCCACTAACTACAGCCGGGATGCCTTCTCCTAGGGCCATTCCTACGCTCTCTGCCCATGTCGCTGGAGCTGGGGGGATCCTGTGTCCTGCCACCACCGATGCCAGCCTACAGGACCAGAAGACTATGCCAAATCTTCAACCTATCAGTGCATTGCCCACAAAAGCTCACAAGGCCTTGCTTGGCAGCAGTAGCTGGAAGCTCTCCCCTCCTCGACTTATGGCTAACTCGCCGTCTCATCTCTCTGAGGTAGCCTCTCTCAAAGAAGTTACCCTGTCTCCAGTCAGTGAGTCACATAGTGAGGAAACAATCCCTAGTGACAGCGGAATTGGCACGGACAACAACAGCACATCTGATCAAACTGAGAAAGGCCCGGCATCTCGCAGAAGGTATTCTTTTGACCTCTGCAGTTTTGAAGCTTCAGAAGCCACTCCGCTGGAAGCTGCTGGAAAAGCCTTGAGAGGTCACTGCCCAAAGCATGTTACGGCAGTGGCTGTAGAGAATTTTCTTGCACAGGACAGCATAAAGAAACAAAAGCACCGGAGAAAGCGCAAGAGTCTACAGAGCCGAGATGACCTTCAGTTCTTGGCTGACCTTGAGGAATTAATTGGCAAATTCCAAGTCTTTCGAGTCTCACATCGCAGCTACAACTTCTACCCTGATAATTTGTATCCAAGCATCTTCCGGACCAACTTTGATCACTACTATCCAATGCCATACTTCCCATATGACCCTCTGCACTACCTTCGCAGGAATTCTGAAATTAAGTCAAAGAGGAGACGGGGAAGGCCAGCCAAAGCCAACAAGCCAATGACAAAGATGCCTTTCATACAAGGGTTTGGCTACCCAATTCCCAGCAGCAATTACTATGCACCCTATACAATGCCTTATTCGTCGATGCCTATCGCCACCAATATGATGAACCTAGGTTATTATGGTCAATATCCATCCCCGTTTTATCTGTCCCACTCCCTTGGAGCAGCGGCTTCCCCTTTCATGAGGCCTGCAGTGCCACCACCGCCCCCGCAGTTCCATTCTGGCACACAAGTCAAGTTGGCGGCCTCTGCAAAACACAAAGCTAAACATGTATCACAGCAAATAGGCTCTACTGTGATCGACGACGACCAGTCTGGCTTGGTGGCGCTCAACAGCAGCAGCAACATACCCAGCGTCCGACTTCACAAACACAAACACAAGCACAAGCACAAGTACAAGGAGGACCATCTCTCCACCCCCCAGAGCCTTGGCGGACTCTTCAGTGGAGCGAAAAACCCTGGTTTCTTGAGTCTTCTGAATGAGAGGCTGGACATCTCTGACAAAGAGCCGTCCCTGCCTAAGCTGAAAGACAAACAGTGTAACCAGCAAAGTACACAGAGCATTTCCCGAAGCTCCAGGAGTGTGTTTGAAGTGGACACCTTGTCCAGCCTCACTCTGTCTGACCCACAGCAGAGCAAACGCAACCGTGACAGGGAGCGCACTGCCGACTTCCATGCCAGCTTTGGCCGGACAAAGCCGGGTCTGTCGTCAGACCTGTTTGGGGTGTCGTCGTCTTCTTGGGAAGAAGATCATGACCTTCAAGGCAGGAAGCGGAGCTTGGGGAGCTTCAAAATGTACAGTGAGCAAAACATAGCTCTGTTCAAAAATGCTGGTCTGGAAAAGGTGCAGCAAATGTATCCATCCACCGGTAAGTCTTAAACCTCAGGAATCCAGCAATATTCTTTATGTAAATATTGTTGAGGAAGAAAAAAAATATTAAATGTTTTACAAGCATTACAGTCCTGAGGTTTTTTCACACTTTCCCATAATCACTAGCAGGCATTAGCAGAAACAATAACCAAAATATATAAACACACCAATTAAAAAAGTTTACTTCATGTTTGCAGTTTAAAATCTGTTTTGTTTAACATTGTTATCCGTCCCACTAGTGAATTGAAAACAAGGACAAGAGTATTGCTTTTAAAAAATTTTCGTTGTAGTGTAGTACCTCTCTGTTGAGTGTTGTAGTATAGTACCTCTCTGTTGAGTGTTGTAGTGTAGTACCTCTCTGTTGAGTGTTGTAGTATAGTACCTCTCTGAGTGTTGTAGTAGCAGTCTCCAGAGCCATCAGGCCAGTTTTTGTATCAAAGGCATGTATGTATTGGTGGAAATTGTGATGTGGTTACGATGAAACAGTTGATTCTTAGATTTAATAGCGTTTGATTTTTTTGGGATGGATGTGATTCCTTGAGCTCAACTGAAATGTAGTTGAAATATTTTTTGAAGCACAACAGCCTGCAATTCAAAGTGACCCCATTAAAGTAACATGCCGAAAGTGCTCTGAATTGCAGAGAATTACTGGTATGCATTCAGGGTAATATAATCTTTCCAGTGTTTCTCCAGAAACCGATTTCTAGATGTGTATTGGGGGACAATGGCAAGTATGCAACAGTTTCACTTCCTTGGCATAGTTCCATATTACTTCTGTTGTGATTATATGAGATTATTCAGATGACCAAATACTGCAATGTACCAACAACAGTAGACAATTTTATGGTTCTGGTATGACTGCTATATTATAGAGCAGAGCACAAACACAGAAAACAGAAAAGTAATGAATCCTACCTGCACTACAGCATAAGTGTCACTCAATAAGCAGCACGGTATCTGTGAACTTCATAGAAAGGAACAGATGTTTTGATCCAACAAAAGTCATGAGAACTATTATGCTTTGCATAGGAAAGCTATTTGAAACAAAACTGAAAAGTTAATTGAATTAATTGAAAATTTAATTGAAGCTGATCTCAAAATGAGATGTAATGTTTTCCAACAAACAGTTTTTCAAAGTTTTTGTGTGCATGTATGTAAATATAAAACATGATCATTTTTACACACACACACACGCACATGTATATGTGTGTATATCTATATGCAATACACACATAACATTGCAGTAAATATACCTGCAATTCAAAGTGACCCCATTAAAGTAACATGCCGAAAGTGCTCTGAATTGCAGAGAATTACTGGTATGCATTCAGGGTAATATAATCTTTCCAGTGTTTCTCCAGAAACCGATTTCTAGATGTGTATTGGGGGACAATGGCAAGTATGCAACAGTTTCACTTCCTTGGCATAGTTCCATATTACTTCTGTTGTGATTATATGAGATTATTCAGATGACCAAATACTGCAATGTACCAACAACAGTAGACAATTTTATGGTTCTGGTATGACTGCTATATTATAGAGCAGAGCACAAACACAGAAAACAGAAAAGTAATGAATCCTACCTGCACTACAGCATAAGTGTCACTCAATAAGCAGCACGGTATCTGTGAACTTCATAGAAAGGAACAGATGTTTTGATCCAACAAAAGTCATGAGAACTATTATGCTTTGCATAGGAAAGCTATTTGAAACAAAACTGAAAAGTTAATTGAATTAATTGAAAATTTAATTGAAGCTGATCTCAAAATGAGATGTAATGTTTTCCAACAAACAGTTTTTCAAAGTTTTTGTGTGCATGTATGTAAATATAAAACATGATCATTTTTACACACACACACACGCACATGTATATGTGTGTATATCTATATGCAATACACACATAACATTGCAGTAAATATACCTGCAGTCCATTTTTTAATCTTGTACATCTGGCAAGAGAAGCGTAACGCATAGACGAAGACAACTATAATTCATAAATTTACTTTTCCTTCTATTTTTCTTTGCTTGCCAGTGATTCTCCCTGAGATATATTATTCACACATTTTGATTTATTTTCTACAGACATGCAATAAAAAAAACTCTCCTTGTGTTAAAAGAGCTGGACAGCAGCCAGAAGTTTAATGAATCCAGCCAACTCCACTGAAGGGGAATTGGGAGCCCTGGGCTCAGTTAGATTACATTTTCCCTCCCAAGGGGAAAGGGGGCTGGATCACAATCTGCTTAACCCCCACTGCAATCCACCTCCATGACGTACTGACACACATGACAGACCAGGCTTGTCACGATTAAAACACATGGGGAACAACTTGTATTGCATGGCATTTAATATTTATATAGCTTCCTCAGTCAGTTTCAAAGCACCATCTCTCCATACATTTTAGTTTCAACAAAAAAAAAGGCAAATAATTTTTCCTCCACTGTATCATCTCTTCTTCTCTTGCCCCCCGAAAAAGGTAATTCCCAGTACAGCTAAGCATTTTTTTCATGTATTCATTTACATAAAACAAGGTCATATAGTCTTCTTCCTCTTGCAAAATGTCCTTGCTGAAAGATTAAGGTTCTTTTATCAAACAAAGCCATTATATTGTTAAAGTTGATAAAAAAAGAATATATATATACTTATTTAGTTAGCTTAATATATCACGAGGTAGCTGTGCTTAAGCTGTACGATTATAAACAAGCTCTCCAGTGATCTGGAAGGGCAAAGAACAATTAGGTGCTGCAAGACATCAATAGTTCATAAAAAAAGATATTTTGCATTTTTATTCTGTCTGTTACACGCACACACACACACACACCACATACAAAATGTGTGTCTGCGTTGGGGGCAAGCTTGGGGATACCCATAGCGCACCCTTCAAGAGATTTTTGTTTTTTTAATTTTTATTTTTAGTTTTGAATTTCACAGAGCAGGCACTGCATTTTTGTTTATGTATCGGTGGTGTTGCAATACAAATTGAATCAAGGTGGCCAGCAACCTTAATTTCAGAGCATCCTTACTGAAAAGTCAAGCAATCCGATAGCAAAAGAAATTCTCTGGTGCCACCTCCAGTATGTGCACGTGCGTGCGTATACTCGCACGATGGCAGGCATCAGTGATTGTCAGTCATAGAAATGAATCGACAACACGGACCAAATGCTGACAGATTTACGGCAGGCATAAATGGCTTATTAAGTACTAATAAATTTGCCGTAAATGTTGCTCCTTCCAGTGCTCCAGGAGACTGCTCATGCTGTGATTATATGCGCGATAGATTGCTGATTAATCTCACATTCATGACAGCGCTGTTTGCTTTCTTTGTTTTCCAGTAAGTCTGTTTATTATCGTACAGTACATCTGTCTTATTGTTTCGATGAGTTGTGATATGCTTGTCGATTTTGATAATGTTTCAGTGCTCTGGATTGGAGTGATGAAGGCAAATACGACTGTCCTGCCATAATCAAACTTTTAGTATCATTTTTTCAGTGGTTTGTGGTGGAATAAGATGGTCAAAAAGTGACAGATTTATTCCGTAAGATTGACCAATTTAAATTTGTGATAGAACAGCTTGTAGTCAACAGACACGCATTTTGACGTGCATTTTGACACGGGGATGCATACCAAATTTTATGGGTCTTAAATCTGCTAAGTAGCATTGTGTTGCAAGCAGCAAATGTGCTTCTTAATCCTAAACCTTCAATTAAACTGTCTCTACGTAAAGACCAAGATTAAGTATCGCTTGAAACTGAGTACCCTACTGAAGCGATGTCACGCAGCGTGGGACGCTAAGAGGATGAAGGTGGGATTGTCAGCATTTTGTATACAGTATGCTCCTCTAAATTTGGTCTTATCCTATTTTGCCTTTTATATGAAGATAAATACTGTGGCAAAAAAAAAAAAAAACAAATCCAACCTAAATGCAAAGACAATCGGCATTACAGTTTTAGTCAATGGATACTCGCATTAGCTTATTTAATGATTAAATGCAACGTTGCGTGTTGAGGGTAGGTGTGGGATATGCTCTGCTAAGGAGCACTGAAAACTCCTCCTCGGATCCGTGAATGTTTTGGCTTCGACTCAGCCAGCAGAGATTTTCTCCCAGCATATCTAGGTCCTATAGCTCTGACCACAACTTGCCCCTGAAGCATGGATGTGGTTTCTTAGGAAGAAATGGCTCCTTCAGTCATCATTATCTCTTTTAAATGATGGACTTTGATTAGCTGTGTGGAAAAGAAAGCAAGTGAACCGGAGATGAACCCACTTTCTGAAATGGAAAGTTACCAGCAGGTGGCTCAGTGGTTAAGGAGGTTGGCCTGAAACCAAAAAGCAGACCTGCAAACTGTACTGAATCTCCCTACTTCCTCCTTGCTAGATATTTACTAAATGTGTCTTATGGTGTAACTGTTTCCACCAAAGGCCACTTTTGAGTGTGATCTAGTTATCTCGGATTGCAACATTAGTACAATTTACATGCTTCCATCTAGATCAATGGTTCTCAGCTGGTTTAGCTTCAGCACCCCACATTATTCCTCAGTCACTGAGTCACAACCTGAAGATATTTATCTTTACTTCTACAAAAATGGGGGGGGGGGATACACAAGCAGCACAACATTTATGGCATGACAATGTGCATCATTCGGGACAAAAGAAGTCTGTCATGACCTAAAAACATCTTGATTTTTACCCCCCCCTCCTCCCCGCATGACCCAATGAACATGGTTCCGCACTCCACTTTTGGGTCGCAACTAACCAGTTGAGAACCACTGGCCTAGATCAACCATCCTTTCATCCAGTAGAGTATTTGTGAACCTGGAGCGGGTCCATCACAGGGCACACACACACTCAGACAAGACAGACAGACAGTCACACACTGACTAATATTTAGACTCACCGATTCATCAAAATGCATATTCTGTGGCTGCAGAAGGAAACCAGAGTACTGGGAAGATGCTTGTGCCAATACAGGGAGTTTGTGCCAATTTCACAAACAGAGCCAGAGGTGGGATTTGACCCACCCCAACATTCCAGGTCTCTGTGTATTTTTAAAAAATATTCTCATCTTCTAAACAGCCACCCTTGTATGTTTTCTGCTTGTTTGGTGGAACAAAAACAAATCCCTCATTGTAATGCTTTTGATTGCACAAGCCTTTTTGCATTACTGATGTCAAGGTAGTAATATGTGTGCATACAGTTTATGATATAAAGCAGCCTCTGTATTGAGACGCCAGTTAGATAAGAAAAACAAGTATGCATGTAAACAGTGCAAATGCACATTTACTGAGAATGAATTTCACATGGCGTTGCCTTTTGCCTCTTCCTGTTTACCGTGTCATGGTAATATGCAGACCCTGTACTAAGGAGTCAAACCGCTGGCGGCGTTTGCCTCAAGATGAGCGGTCACTTGGGAGGGATGGTTTGCCAAGGTCTGTCTGCTCCTCGAAGTGCACAGGCCTTGTCCGATTGCACCCCGAAGTCCTGTTAAAGTTTCATAGCAGTCGATAAACAGGCATCCCCTGGGAATATTGCCACAGCCAGGGAAAAATGGCAGCAGGCTGTGGTGAGAGGTCACACAGAAGATCAAGGAGTCAAAGATGAACTGATTTGTATCCTTGTATTCCTTCAACTGCGGTATAATTATACGACGTCTCTGATGGAGAAAACAAATATACTTTTGCAGTCTGTTTTTCTTGTAAATACTGGGTCTGCTGATTTTCACAGTAACTTAGCACTTAGCCTGAGATCCTGAAGAGCGATTGTGGTTTGTCACATACGCTGACCCTAATTTAGCAAACTGTGATGGTGAGATCGTAGCACCTCATTATTGAGACAGTTGTGAGTGGTAGTAATTAGAATTTGTTTTTTTTTTTTTTTTCTTTTGTCCATTCTTGGCCCTGCTAAAACCGAATGAATGAATTTGTAGCAACTGATATCATTAGCGTGCTTTTGCTCAGACATATACCATGTACATACTCCTCAGCCGCAATTATCAAGGCTACATACAGGGAAGCCCATGCAGTAGCGGTAGCGAGGAACCGGTCGTAGCAGGTCTACATCGCCTTGACACCTTTGTGTTGACATGGTGGAGAAAAGGGTGAAATGAAGTTTGCAAGCTGTCTGATGTGTTACTTTCCGCTGAGACCAAAGCTGCTGTTATCGGTATAATATTTTCAATAAATGTCTGTTATGGGAAGTGCAAATGATATCCTGCAATGGAATACCCTCCTTATTTTCTGACTTCTGCATTCCTTACATGCAAGGCACAAGACTGGGTCGCCTGTTTAATTAGAACTGAGATCGGAAATTGAGTGGCTCTGGCATATCAAATGAATCCATTGTTAAAAATGAAGTGAAACCTTTTGAGATCAAAACAAAGCGTGATGTGCCACCTATCTCGATGAAGCATGTAAATAGGTCCATGGCTTCATTCTGCTAACGTTAAAAATCTTTCCCTCGTAACCCTGACCAGGATAACTGGAGAGATGGAAACAACCATTACCATTCTCATTCTGAAATCTCTTTGTATTTGCTTGAGGGGACTTTACAAAATGAATTGGTATTCTCTTTCTATATATTATTATTATGCTCTTTTGCATTACTATTATACTCTTTCACATAAAGGTTACATTAAGCTATTTTACTGTATGATAATCCAGAGTCCATTATCAGTAGTATTGTCAAAGGTTTAATAATGCTTTTGAAATTTCATAATTAGAACCCTGATGAAATAAAATGCACACATGAGCCCCTTTACTAAGTAGGTTTGTCTCATAGCCTCTTTTTATGGATTCTCATTGGCTTCCCTCTTTTCAGTAATTTAATTGTGACGGGGTCTGATACAGATTAGGCGACAGGAGAATAAAATATTAAAGTGTGAGTATTGAGGCTGTCTGATATGTTGCAATGGGGATGGAACGGCAGCTCAGCAGGTACCACTGCGTCCGCAGGCTTCTTTTCACGTGGGTTCCGTTCCTGGCCAGACTCTGCGAGTTGCGCATTTTGCATGCACTTCCTGTTTCTGCTTATATTTCCTCCCACAGCTCAAAACACACAATTGGGCAAATTGGCACCCCTGCATTGCGCATCGTTTGTGCGTGTGCGTGCGCGGCCCCCCCCCCCCCCCTATGATGGACTGATGGACTGTCATCACATCCAGGCCTTTTTGGGGGCACCAGGCTTTCTGTAACCCTGTATAGGACAAGGGATTATGAAAGATAGATGGATGGTGAAATGAGTCTTATTAAAAACTTGCAATGTAACCCTTCTGAGAGAAACATAGGACAATTATCGGGTGCGTCTTGGCCTGCTTACCTGTAAGACTCTGGCCTAAGGTAGCATCATTTTCAAGCCCATTCTCACCCTATCTTAATTTATATCAATAAATAATAATAATAGTTCTAATTTTATCAAAAGTAAAACTTTGTTATAATGAAAGACACATTAATATAATGTAAAAGAGCAAAGTTAGATCTGGATTGTGTGCCGTTCTCTCAAGTGTTTAATAGACTAAAAGAAAAGGTCTTTATGTAGTCCCTATGTTTCTTTTATTAGAAACAAAACAAATCAGGCCAAGGCTGTTAATTAATTTATGAGAAGAAGCATCTGAGCTGTGTAACGTATCAGGCTGTGGGTTTTCCCCACCAGTGCTCAGATGCAGCAGTATAGAGCAGTTTGTTAGCACTCCTCTGTAATTTTCTGATAATGAACATCACACATTGTTTTGTAATTTCTGTAAGAGAACTTTTGTAAATTCATTACTAATTCTTGGCCATCCACCCACAAATAAGGTATAATTGTTATCAGTCATTGTTTTGTGTTTACTGGTGGTGGATTAAACAATGGAATGGCCTAAGAGTATATTAGTATCAATGATATAATTAAGGCCGCACTTTGCCTTCAGAATAGCTTAATTTCTTCTTGGTTCAGGGCCATTATGTCAGAATTCTATGTGTAGTGGAAAATCAGACCAATATTCAAGCAAAAAGAAAGGCAAATCTATGCTATAGTCTGCGACGCAGAACTTTCCATAAAGATTCAGTGATTTTTAGGTCTGATGGGAGGTCATGAGAAGCTCCGTGGTGTTCATGAGACCGTTCTCAACGGCTATCTATTCGCACCATTGGGTGGATCTGCTGTTGTAAAACGGCCTCATTCTCTAAGGCTGATATTCTATGCAACCACATATAGGAATCATTGAACCTAATAAGTCCCGTGACATGCTCATACCAACACTCATTGTAGACCAAAGGCATCTTTTTGCATTTTCTGAGGATAAACCCATCCAACTGTAGTTTTTCCATTACTCGTATGTCTAGGTTTTGTGCACTTTACACCAGATTATGTGTCTTTGTACACTGGCCAGGGAAGCTCTACCGTCAATTTCAGCCTTATGAAATTCATGTGCAGATTTCATTGTGACTGGATTCCAGAGTTGCAGAGGCTCTGTAATAATTTTTGAGGCTGTATTTTTGCGGTGTTTAACAAGAATGCTGTTTTGTGCCCAGCGTCCCCTATCGGAGAGCTTACGCTTACAATTTCCCCTTTGCTGATGGAGTTTGTCAGGATTTTTGAGACTCTTAGTCTCAACATATCAAATATTTTTGCAGATATTGCCTTTTTGGATATGCGAGGATCCTTAGGTTGCTTTGAAAACTAAGTCTGATTTCTTTCATAGCTGTCCACACAGCTAAATTGAGTTCAGCCCAATATGCGTCACTTTTGTAGCTAGGTTTATGATTTAGTCACTTTATAACGGAAATCTTTTTCCTTGTGGTGTTTTCAATGTTTTGTCTACTCTCTGAATATTTTGTAAATAATATCATTTGATTGTACTCTTTTTACATTCTCTTCTTGGAATCATGTTGATCTAACTCATTCATGCAGCTTCCAACAGGAATTGGCTAACTTACTGGGATACTGCCCAGCACTGTCCCATAAATCCATCTTTTTTTGCAGCGGGTGTCCTGCTAACGTCCCGGGGTTTGTGCCTGACACAGTTGTCACAAAAACCTGATGTTTTGATCCACTTTGTGGATTCTTCTTTATAACCAAGGTTTCTGCTTTGTACCTGGTGTTTTTTAACACCCTCAGTATTAGAGGTATGATGTATTTTTTCCTATGTAGCGGTGCCTGACTGAACCCTTACCCATCCATAATATGTACAGAGCATGAACTTACCGAGCTGATTTTCCTTTCCCCACTTGAACTCCTGGTCTCCATGTTTGTGCTAGAGTGTCAGAAATGTGGAGTGCCAAGAGAGTCCATAACTTGGAGGTCCCCAATCAAAGCGTTGGTTAGGGATTTCATGAGGATGTGCGGCTCATGTTGGACTGAAAGTTAATGTCGCTTTCCAGTGATGGGTTGGCGTCGTTGAGGCTTCCCAGTGATTCCGTGGAGGTCGAGAAGGCAGGATGTGTGTTGACAGGACCAGTATATTATTTGATTAACATTTTTTTCCATCTCTTTCTTCTTGCATACTTTCCTAAATTGGAAATTAGGCTTCAGATGCTGATCATGAGCTCTTTTGTTTTATTCCCAAAAGACTCACAGTTGTAGGAGTGCGTTTCTTATTGGCTGCGGCACACCTGATCTAGCCGCAATGGCTTCTGGTTGGCTCACGCACACTTTGATTTGCATGCCGGGGACGGGATGCAGCTGGAATGAATGGGTGTATCAGGTAAAGGGCCCGGGGCAGAAACAGTCGTCGGCAGTTGTAAATGTCCCTGTAGGTGGCCTTTTTTTTTTTGGGGGGGGGGGTGCAGCAGCCATGCTTTGCTCTGCTCCGTTTCTGTTTTCCCAGGGAAGCCGCATCCGGACAATGCCTGCACACGCTCAGTCAGTCAAGTAGCTGCAGTTCATTGAGATGTCATGGATCAGTTCTTTCGCCGAGATCGACGGACCATCATATCACATTACGGCAGTCCGATTCTGCTTTTGGTTATGGGAAGTGGTTTAAGCGGGCAGAAGTACGTTCCATGCTATCGTCATAGATGGAACGCTTTAAAGAGTTGCTCGATTGAACCCTCTTCCCTTTGTAAATCACTAATGGTGATCCCTGAGAGCGGTTTTTTGTGAGGTTTAAAGGACAGCATGTCGCTGTCGTCACTCCTGTGCCGGCATCAAACGAGATCAGCAAGGCTGACGGTGGGGATTGTGAGTTTTGCGTTCTCTAGTATTTTTGGGACAAACATTCATCAGGACCGGCTCGCTTTTTTCAGCTTGGTACCGGCTGGAGTCTCTGTGCTCGTTGGATGGTATGTGCATGAATGTGTGTCTTGCTTATAAAGTATTTTACAATGTCCAGAAGGTGCTGCCTTGATGCATAGTGATCTCTGTCCAGCAATAGGGATGTTACTTATTAAAAATATTTCCATTTTTTTTTTTTTTTTTACATAAGATTCTTTAATAATCTGTTCCTGATGATGTTTGAATTATGTTACACCATGAATATCCAGACCATTACGAATATTAATGGTAAAAAATAGAATATAAAATGAGCTGTAACCTACAGGGAATTTCCATTTTGTATTTTAATTATGGCGGAATTTTACCAAATCTGCAAAGGCATCTGATGGGCAAGAATAAGCACTTTTCAGCGCGTTGCCGGGACCCCAGTGTTATGGGTCATCTCTCATTTCCTGTGTATTTTCTGTAAGTGAAACATTATGCCAGTTCTTTTTTTTCTGAGCTGCGTTACATGGATCCGTGCGCAGTGTGACGTTAATGTACTGAACAGTGAAAGAGAACTTCTGAGAACATCTTCCCCCCCCCCCATGCGTGCTTTTGGCTCCTACACTGAAACACTATTCATGAAGCTCCTTTTCACAGCCGAGCACTGATTGGTTTCCTGAAAGTCTATAGAAAAGAGCCGGGTTAGCTTGGGTTTATTTTAGACGCGTCTGTCCACCTTTTCCTTAAATTGCTGTTTGTCTTGGTAGAAGTAAATATTTAACAGTCAATCATGACATGTTTTTCAGTGACTTTTTTTTTTTCTTCAGATTTTTGCTCTCAATCTACGTGCTTGCAACATGACATTATGGAAAAAATTTAATAATTGAACACTTCACATCCAAGCTAATATTTTTGATTATTTCAAAGAAAAGTAAATGTTTACGCGTAAATACTTTTTGTTCCTTTTTACTTAACATTACACCATCTTCACCTACTTATGAACCATAAAGCAAATTATATAAAATTATCCAGTATCCATTAACTATATTTAGCTATATTTCTTAGAGAGTTTAACAAGTTAATGTTAATGTCTAAATCACAATGAAAATTACGAAATAGCAATTTTTAGTCTAATTCGAAAATCCAGAGCACTCACCTGAAAAATTAATGCCTATTAATGGTAAGAAATGTTGATGTATGTTTTTGGTATTTGAATATAAAATGGAAACCTCAAGTACACAGTGTTTTGTAATGATGAAATGTGCTTTGAGCAAAACTTTTTATGTAGCACCTCACCACTGGTTATGCAGGTTTATTTGGTGTTTGTTGTCTGCCAAGTAATCATATAATGTGAGTTTGTTTATGGTAAATAGAGTAGTCTGAATTTAATAATGATTCTTAATAGAGGCGTTGCGGCTTCATTCCGTAGAGGTTCTCAGCTTCGAGCTGGCAGCAGAGGTTGACCGGAGCTCTTGCGTCCTGTGTCTGTACTGCGTGTCATTCCCAGCTCTTACTGTGCCTTCATGAGCTCCCAGAGAATCCCTGTGCGCTCCGCGTGAATCTTATGGGGTAGCTGCCTCTGGTCAGTCACAGGCCAAATGTAAGCCGTATGAGAGCAAAAATCCACAGATCAAACCTATGCAAATAAAACATCTGCAATAAAACTTTACTAGGCACAGGTATGAAACCCACAAGTGCGTATTTGTTCCTCTCTGGGGGGAACTTTTCCGTGGCAGAATTCTCAAAGTGTGTAGCTCGGGCTGCTTGGACCGATCGGTTCCCGAGAGGAGGGAGCTGCTACTCATCTGTAAACCTCTGGTGTTCCGGAGGCTTCCGTCTGTTGACGGGACGTCAAGAGCTCTGTGTATACACGGGAGCTTGGTGCCTGCAGGCCTCCCTGAGAATGATGCGGCTCCCTTTGCCAGTGCACTGCTAGTTTTACCCTTTTACATCAGTACATCGACGCTCCGGCATCCCTTCTGCATGAGAACAGCAGCTCTGGCCTGCGCCCCAGATGCGTGTAGGATGGCTGCCATAACACATTTTGTGACTTTGTGGTTTCATGAAGATGCTTCCATGGATTTCCTGCCATTATGGAAAAATCCTTTGTGCTAGAACATCTTTTCTCAGATTCATTAAAAATATTTATATAATAAACCTAGAAATGGCTAGACTGGGATCTGCAAACAACCGTTCCATTAATTTGTTAGGCGATCTTGACAATTAAACATTCACAAATATGAAATATGTCAGCAGTTATATTGGAATGACTGATGTAGTTGTCTCATGTCCTTATGTTAAAAATAATTTAAAAAATAAAATACTAACCAAGTCCAAAATGAACAATTTCAACCTTGTTTCCACTCTTTTAGCTTAAATGTTTAAGTGGCGGCCGGGTGTTTTACACGTCTCATAAATGCTTTCTTTTCTTTCACCCTCTTTAGAACACGGATCTCCTTTGAAGCGGAGGTTAAAGCGGAATGAAGTGGAGACGATGCAGTGTGAGGTACGGAAGATGTGTACCTTCTCCAAAATCCTCTCCACCAAAAAGAACCTGGACCACGTTAACAAAATTCTCAAAGTAAAAAGGCTCCAGAGACAGGCCAAGACTGGCAACAACATTGTGAAGAAGCGCCGAGGACGGCCTAGGAAGCAGCCACTGCTGCTGGAGCCGGAGCCGGCCAACCAGATGCCCGTGTTGGAGAAGTGTGTGGACCTCCCCGGGAAGAAGACCCTGCGCACCAGCCTGCTGCCCGAGCCCTTGGAGTTCTCCAACCATGACTCCATCAGGGACACCATTGAGTCGGTGGTACACATGGCCCGATCCCAGCCTCAACAACAGCAGCAGCAGCAGCAGTCGAGCCGTGGGAGCAAGAGGTGGCAGAAGACGTCAGAGGAGGTCCAGGCCAAACGGCCACGGCGGTGCAGGGGGACTAAGGAGGAAGAGACGGGTGCGATGGAGAGGAACACCGGCAGCTCTAGCCTTCTGCAGGCTAATTATTAACCCGCACGTCCTCTGCAACCTGACCCTTTCCATCATCTTGGCCTTCAGCTGTATTTTTCCATTGGTTGTATTTCTATAACTGTTGAGGGCATTTTTGGAGACCTCTGGGGGGATGGGGAATGAGGTCATGATTGTCAAGCTGGCATTTTGTATTAAGCATAACAGGAAGTACCTTGCACTTGGCTACCGTTCTCCGTTCCTGCCTCTCAAAGATGCTACTGTGCAAGCCCAGCCGTGCCGACTGCCCCAGAAACGATCCTATTAGTTCACGGCATCTCGCTACCATGGCTCTGCCAAACCTTTACCAGCAAATGTAGATAATAATAGGTTTGCTTATACTGTGCAATGCTGGTTACTTTGCCTTGAATCCAGTCTTTTAAAAGCACTGTACAGTGCATTATTTTAATATTACAGATTTCCCCCCCACCCAGCACCCACCAATTCCCCCCGTTCAGGAATGCTCAGAGCATGGGCAGATGGCAATATTTTGGAAACGAGACCTTTGGACGCTATCTCTCTAGCTGTGCACCAAAGGTCTGGCAGTAAATAATAACACATACGTATTTCAAATACACATATTTTTTTGTGTGTAACATTTCAGAGTATTTCTCGCTTAGCAGATTTATAGGAAATAGTCAAAGTTTTACCATAGGAACTGAAAGGTATTTTTTAGTTTTTTTTTTTTTTTTTTTTTTTTAAACCGAAAAACAAAGATGGTTGTGATCCACCGCTATTTTATCAGGCTTGTTGAACTAAGGAAATTTTTGAAGTACCATCTGATTGAACCTGGTCACTCTTCTTTGCTTCTTGTTCATAGTGAATCAGTGTTGCCTACACCTTCTGTTTCACTTTCATACTCTGATTTGAAGAATCAGTCTCAGCACTTATAAATGTGATTAACCCTTCTCGTTTGTGGGCTGTGTCTTTGTTTCTGCAAGCAATGGATATATTCTGCAATTACAAACTCATCCTCTTTTCACGAGTATTCATGGCTTCGAATAAGCCAGTCAAACAAACAGTGAGACATGAGATTCAATCAAGGTGCCAAACTCTGAGGGTCAGGCCTCCTCCCAGCCAATAATGTGTAGCGTTAGATGCGATTTGTATAGCAGGCAAGCATGTGGTGCTGGAAGCTCTGCGATACTTGTCGAAAAAGAAAGATAAAATGCAGGTTTGTCTGGGGATGGGTTCAGTGCCAAATTACACCTCCTTTCCCCTCCATACCATAGCGGGTGAGAATTGTTTGATGCTCCGTCTATTTTGTTTTCATTTTGCGGTGTCTGTCACTCAGTGTTCGCTGTCTATATGTACAACTTACAGTGTACAAAATCAAGTATTAAAATATGGAAACCAAATTTTCAAAGACCGATGTCTTTCCAATTGTTTTTGACCTGGTCTCGCAGGGGTAAAATGGCAATAATTTAGGCAAATTCGTTTTGTACAGTATTTTTAGCATAGAGCAGATATGACAAAGACATCATGTCATACTACATCAATGATACTTCCTCTCTCCTTCAAGAAAGGTTTGTTTTCTTACTAAGCTTTGAGGAACATGCTTTTCAAAGTCAAAATTTCAATGGTATTTTAAAGGGAGCCTTGCACTAAAATCTACAATCAATGCATGGACCGTTCCTGTTTTCTTTTTCGTTTTCTTTTTCGGAAAATCCGGTCCGTGTGTTTCTCACTAGGCTCCCGGCTTGTTATGCGTGTGCCTTAGGTTTCTTTCTCGATGTGTTTCTTTCGGAATGTGCAGGAACGTCAAGCCAGGAGTTGGATTAAGTCCTGCCAATCCCACCAAATCAGCTAGTCTTGCCGTTGTAGAATCCTTAAGTGAACATTTGAAGCCGGTGCAGGGTGACACCCCCCCAACCCCCCCCGGCCATTTCTCGTTTGACCGATTTCCAACCAGATGCATTAGTCTTCAAACGTAGTTAAAGCTGAACTGTTTTCGTTAACAAGTGAATCGCAAATGCAGAAATAGTGGTGTACTGTGGCCTTCTGGGAAAGGAGATGTGCTCTCTCGCACCACGCAATAGAACATCACCCAAGTCCCTTTGCTGTCCTGTGTGTGGTTATTCTGAGATTGTGCTGTGTTTTGTGGCATTCCTCTTTTGCTATGCATTGTATTATACCAGTAAGCAAGCTGGAAGGCAAACTTCCCTAGACCTGTTGGATCAGTTCATATGTTTAGCAAATTTTGTGTGTCTGTGTGTGTGTGTGTGTGTGTCTCTACATGCATGCATGCATACATGCATGCGCGTGTGTGTGTGTGTGTGTGTGCGCGTGTGTGTGTTTTTCTTTCCACCCTTTCACAAAGATAATTAAGTGGTCTTATTTTGATTTTGAAAAAATTCGGTAATAAGCTTAGCTAATTATGTCTCCATTCTGCAGAAAGTGACTATCATTGCAACTCTTCTCACTGCAAACGACCAGAGCCTTCTGTCCAGCTGCAGTGTAGCCTTAATTTGAGGGTCAGCTAAACATCCATTGTAAATAGTGTAAGTAATGATCTGACTTGCATGGATGCGAACTGTGTTTAAGGTGAAGGTGGCCCTGCTCATCCCGCTGCTCCTGTACAGGTGGCTCTTCAGGGGCCTAGGTGGTTGAAATATTTGGTGCTGGGTGTCGCAGGTGCAGAGACCAGCTTGTGCTGTTTTCTTGGGACAGGAGAAATGAACTTGTTTTAGCAAACAGATATTCCTTTCACTCTGTGGCTTCATAAGTAGCTTGTATACTTTCTCGATTGGGAACAGTTTCTCAACATTGTTGGAAGACTTTGCCAAAAATGGAAAAAAAAATAAAGTTCATTTAATCCCTGATCTAATGTTGAGCCATTCAAAGCTGTTTTGAAAGAAAGCTAAAATATTAACGTGCAGCTTTTACCAAAATACATAAATTCCGAATAGTAACAGACTGTTGGTATTTATTGCTATTTGGGATCTTGAGGATAGGCAATCTTGAGTTGACGGACTATCACGCTCCCAGAATGCATTGCTCTTGAGCAAGCTGTTGTTGTGTTGAAGTGTAAAACAACCAGATGTTTTTACTTTACCAGCCGAAATACCGGTGCCTTTTAAAGCTCAAATGTGTTCTTTTCATCTGGTTCTCGAAGTTCAGCAGAATATAGTGAGGTAAATTCAATGTTGCAGACCTGCATACAAATGAGGGAAACTGCCCTGTACTCACCACAGACATGATTGGCAAAAAGGAAACACAAAATTGAGATTTTACTGGACCGTGAAACACTAAAGAAAGGTAGCAACTAAAATATTTTCCACTGGCATGATTACGGATTGCATTGTCACAGAACTTTTCGAACCATATCATTGTTAAATAAAAATAAAGTGCAAATTAAATATTGAGAAAATAAATCCAATGGAAGGATGTACTTTGCAAGAGCACAAACTGAGCTCTAACCTGTGTTGGTAAATTTTAGTTTGTATACATACTGTTTTTAGCCTCTTTTTAACAGAGTGAATTTTTTTCTTCATTTGCATGTTCTCGATTGTATGCATACATATTTTAGACGAGCAGAAAGTTATTTGAATTTAAATAAATTCAGAGAAAACTTGTACATTGTTTGATAATTTTTTGTAATGGATTTTTAAGTCATGAAGCAATTTTGTACATTGTATGAATATTATAACTGCAAGTTTTTGAGGCATATATGTGTGTGAGTGTGTGCGCGTGTGTGGGCGTGTGTGTGGGTGTGTGTATATATTATACACACGCAAAATATGTTTGTGTATTATGTTTATATACTTATCTATGTATACAAGCACACGCACGCACACGTACACACAGAGTATGCGCATTTGTATATGTACACATATGTATGTATATACATATATATGTATTTGCTGGCATGCTTATGGTCATGTTCGGTCATGATCTAGTTGTTGTTTTATGTTTCGTTTTATCCCCCTTTTTTTCTTAAAGAAAAAGCTCGTCTGTTTGCTGCCGTTTGCTGGACAGCAGTATAGAGCACTTATAATAACAAAGTCGATCTTCTTCATGTTATTCATTGTGTGAAAATAATAAATGAGTTTATTGAAAGTTGCTAAGAATAAGGAATGTCTGCCTCTTTATTCTGAAGACTTCGCTCTCTCACACCCCAGGTTTGGCCTGTTCTCTCGCAGTAGGATTATCCAAAATTAATTCCTGATTTTTCTTTAAATATAAAATAATGGTAAATATGTATGGTATTTGTTTGAATGTTATTTATTTATATATATATGCGGTCATATTGAATGTTATTTCACTCCACTGCAGCAAAGTAAAGGAGACGTGTTCTCATAAACGCTCCACCCCACGTACTCTCCACAAATTGCAACACCCAAATACACTAGAGTTTTGATAAATTGGTTTGGCTGCATCCTTGGTACCAATTGGTCGAGGTAAAAGCGTGGAGAGGTCTGCGATTGGATGGTATCCCTCTGAAAGAATACTGTTGCCATGGCTGCCGAGGCAGCTGCCTGCATGCTCTAGTCACGGCCTTGCTCACAGAACCGCATAAATGTGTCGTGATGTTCCCCCCCCAGTTACCTGCGCTTTGAGTGGGCTGAGAACTTAAGGTTTCAAAGCATTTGAGTTGCTGAAACCAGATGGAGAAATAATCTTTCTCCTTTATAGGTAAAAGAAAAATGCTGTTTTTTTGCAGAAGCAGCTATTTAAGAATCACATCCTGATTTAGTGGTAGAAAAGGAGAAGCAGGTAAAATGTTATATATGTGTATATACACATACAATACCAGTCAAGTTTTATCCACCCACAGAAAGGTTTGTTTGTACTATTCTCTTCACAAAATTTAAAATATTTTTAAAGACATTAAAACTATAAAATAACAAATATGGAATATATTTCTCGGGTGAGATGGGGGTGCTTTGTGGGTTGAGATTGCTGGTTTAAATTCCATGGTCAGAAGAGAGATCCCACCCTTGGGCCATTGAGCATGACCCTTATCCCATATTGCTCCAGGGACTGGCTGGCTCTTCTGACTCCTCTACGCCTGTTCCATGAGGTGGCCTCCTGGGATGCTTGTCCAGCTGTCCTGAAGGAGCTCCCACATGTATGCTGAGCTCTTATTATTCACTTTTCCTTCACCCGCTGGACAAACTCCTCAGGTGGCCCAGTCATGTGACGTGACACTCTATCAGTCTTTGTAGGCAGCTTGGCGTATCCAGACTTTTGACTGGTACACACACACACCCCCAAATGTACGGAAACAATTGTGATTAGATCTGCTTGCTCTGAAATCAATAGTCACTGCTGAAATAAATTTTGCAGGTTGATTCATATCTGAAAATGTGCCTTGTGTCTGGGAACAAAAAGAGAAAATCATGTGGTTTTGTTCTAGGCAGGGTGAGGAATGCAGAGACCAAGGGACACTGTAAAGGATGGGAACTTAGGGTGTTTCCAAGGGCCCCTAAACCACAGGGGCCCTAAAAGATTTGGAACATAATTTTATTGTTCAGGGTTGTGGGCCCTATGCAATATATTTTCTTGGGGCCTGAAATTGGCACCTCAGTAGGGACCAAATAGATGCTGCATTAAATCCAAGGGGCAGTTCTTGTTCACCTTACTAAGTTCTTAAACACAGACAAGTGATGGATAAAAGTTTAAAACTGTAATGAGCTAAGGCCAGGATAAGTGGATGGAAGACGGAGGGACTGATGTGTAGGAAGAATAGCACAGGGAAAATTACTGTAATAATCCAATGAAGACCAAATAAGCAATTGATTCTGATAAGCTCTGTTTTCCTGTGGAAGATAAATGGAGCATTTTTCAATGAAGATAACGAAACGAAAAGCCTCGGCCTAGTGGCGTGGACCCTTCTATCTGTCTCTTTATTTGACTTATTCTCAGGAATACGGTCAGAGGGCTAATTGATTTCATGATGCGATTACAGCCTGAGCCAGAATGGAAACCAGACCATCTCCATCCCTGTGTGACATGAGCTTATACTGGCGGTTGGATAATTCTCTTTTTTAAGTAAATAATTTTCTATTCAGCATCCCTATGTCCCTCCAGGGTTTGCCAATGGTCAGCTTACCATAGGTGCATAAAAAAACATCAACTGCAGTTGTGGGATCAAATTTGGTAATTATATACTGCGTTCCTGGCTATGCAAAAATTTGTGGTAAATCGTTATCTGGGACAAAGAGTATTGAAAAAATGTGACACATTAAAAATAAGTTAAAATTAAAGCATACAAAAGATTTATTTATTGATTGTATAGCAGTTTTGAGAGCATGTTGTTTCTGTCAGCCCTCTACGATAAAAAAAAAAAAAAACTACCGTAGAAATAACTTATTTCCAAGTCTACAAGGATATTACACCAATAAATGTTTGATTTGGTTTGACTCCCATAAAAACTCAATGTCTGATAGTGTCTGAAAGCTGAGAAGTTCAGCGTGTGCTTTCCAATGGTTTCTTTGAGTTCTCACCAGTGGCTAAAATCCTAATATGTTCTTTGAGGGGGAAAATGAGGTGAGCAGACATTCCAGGCAAATCCCAGGAGTCCAAGACACATGTGAATGTCTCACCTCTGCTTATGCAGGTAAGAGGAGCACTAGCTAATGTACAAGACACATTTAGTAATACTGGTTTTTCTAACCACTAGAGACACAACCATAGTCAAGAATAGTAACAGCCAAAAAAATGAAGCTGTAACGTCTATGTAAATAATTACCATTAAAATGCTTTTGCTATTTGTTTTTTTTTTTTTTGTTTCTAATTTATTTTTTATGGATGATTTTTATGCAAATATAAAAGGTCTTTAAAACGAATGTCATCCCTCTCCTAAGTGTTTTCTCTCGCTTCACAGTTCCTCTCCGATTCCGCTGCTTTCCATACTTTGAATACCAGTGACCACGCCACTTACGTCTTTCGATCAGGTACGAAATGAAAGCCCTCGTTGAGCTCCGAACCTGCACTGCTTTAGAGCCAGGTTCCTTAAACACCACCCTACCTGCAGCCTTCACCTAGTCCCTCGTCGTGTACCAACCCTCGAATATTAGAACGTCGAAATGCAGATGCTATCTGGTGGCAAAAGCAGGAACTACAGTCAACAAACTTAATTTTATGCTATGCCTGTTTCCCTTTCTAACAATTTCTTCCAAAAACTGCTTTAATCTTTTGAATGCCACATTTTTAATTAAATTTATAAACATCGTGTGCCACGTAGTTCAAATTTCCCTAACATTCCCATCAAAATAAATTCACCCTGGTGTTTATTTCTCAACAAGCACAACAAAGGCTTCAACAATTTAAGCTCAGGTGGCTATGATGATGGGTAAGATGTTGCATTTCAGCTGATTGCTGTGTACGCTCGGGGGAAGGGGAGCAGCGTTCAGTGTCTTTGGCCCTGGTGTGCAAACATTTTGGGTTGTACAGGGTGGGGGGTGTTGTTGGGGGGGGGGGGGTCAGCTTATGGCAGACATCTGTTTTTACACATCACAGTCTGCAGCTCTCATGTTCTTCTTTGACACGTCGCCCCAGGTAAGTTTTGCGTGAACACTTTGAAAAAGCTTACTGTGAACAGTGTGTTATCTAGATTTCCTTGCATTACATGCATTGGGGTCCAAACAGAACAGGACAGGATGAGGTGCTGAAACCTTTATTGCAACATGGTTATAGATATTGTGCCACTTGCCTTAAAGTATAGACCCATGTTTTTACAGTAATGGTAGAGCGAAAATATACTCCGTAATACCGGTGGGTTTAAACAGAGTCTTTTATTTGTCTTGCGTAGCTAATTTATTTTCCACATTTTGCTTATTGGTTTAGTTCACCCGGGTGGATTAGCCACTACCCTGCTCTGATCGGCAAAAAACAGACGTGAAAACGATAATGTGTGAGAATAGGGCTGCTTCCAAAAGGCATAAACAATCTGTACAGAAGCCAAGAAAACAAATAGAAAAGAGAGAAAAACAAGAAAGGAAGCATTGCAGAAGTTCATCGCCTTTTGCATGCTGTCAATTATGGTCAAAACCTTGCAATCAATTCATCTCGCACTGCAACATCTTCTGTAGGCTGGCTAATCAACCGATATGACTTGATTTTTTATCGTACTCGATGAGCAATTTTACAGAGATGAGTTACGTCGCGTGGAAATCACAGTAGAGCAACCATAACTATGTCCTCAATGAATGGCGCCTCAATAAAATATTCGATGCAAAGGCAAAACAGTGAGCAAGGCGAGGTACAACAAATTGGAGCAGTAAAAACCCAGCTCTATAAATAAGATATAAACGCTATACTGTCTTACACATGAAAGCTAGGAGTGTAGAATAGAAACATGGAAAACGCAGCAAGCCAGCATGCTTTGTACATTCTTTGAAAAGAACCCCAGGAATAGTGACTGCATGCCACCCCAGGCCTGGATCATCTGCTGTGGGCTGTCATCATGAGCGAAGTATGCATGAAACCAGGATGAGACAACTATATCATCGGATGAAACAGAATTCAACATTTGCCATGCATGTATCTTATATGTACCATAAATCTTTTATTCTAGCATGGTGGTGCCTCTTTCGGAGAGGAGTCAAATGCCAGCTACATTCTGTGCCCGTGGAATTTGCATGTTCTCCCTGAGCTGTGTGGGTTTTCTTTTGTAGTTATACAATTTGCAGTCTCTAAATTGTTCAAAGTGTGAACGCACATACTGTGTGCAGACTGGCATACAAACCCAGTGTTGCCTGCCTTGTGCCAAATAGGATAGACTACAACCACCCCGACCCTTTGATGGATATGCGGTGAGACTGTGGATAATGGTTGTAAAATTCATATGTGACATATATTTTTATTTTTCAGTGGTTATGTTGTTTTTAATGGATCATAGTCATTTCAATGTATGACAAAGGTCATCTGTTACATGGTGACTAGGCATCAAATTAAGTAGACACAATTCTAAGGTTACTACTCAGTACCTAATTCTCATGATTCACTCAATTCTCACCTCAACCCCCAGATTCTAAAACAAGCCGGGTAATTGGCATATATTGTTCTTTTCTCCCAAAATATATATTTATTGTTATTCATTGACATATTCAGGATTCAGAGGATGCCATTTTAAATGCCTATTTTAACTATAATTCTTAAAATTTTCTCAGGCAGCTATTCTAGGTCAATTTGAATGCTAATTTTAAATGGTTAGTCTTAAGAATGAAGTGAAAGATGGACTTTTACTTATATTATGCAATCGGAATGTCATGGCATCCGTACTCATATCTGCCTCCGGCAATGAATGCTCATTCACTGTGTCAGACTTGCGAGTTGACCACACATGTGATCCGCGCACTCTCCAGGATCACGGGATGCGGTCCAGAGAACGAAGTGAGCATACTGCCATCTGTACTGGGCGTCTCATTCTCGTAAACCGGAGAATCGGAAAGTGCTGATGCTCTGAGCAGAATCGCCATTTGTGAAGAGGGTGTGTCCAGCGATGTGGGACGCATTCAGGCGTCCTGCTTGTAAGCCTTTATTTATGCAGTTGAGAAGCTGAAAAATTTGCACAGGTTTGTCTGCACAGAAAAATAAAAACATGAAGATATGCAAGAGAAATACCACACATGTCTAAGGCATAAAGCTGGCGTGACTCTGACAACTTATATGTCAATGTGGACTTGCCCATAGAATTCAGTCAAACCTCAAAATGTTTAAAGCGCTTTGTAATTAACTTGCTAAAGTCTTTATGTTGATTTCAGCAATATTAAAATTATTTGCATTAGATGAACACAGCTATTTACACTTGCAAATAACTTATTTACATGAATGAAAACTGTACTGTCATATACATTTCAGAGTAGGTAGGGGGCTGCCGTCAGCTGTTGGGTGCTCAGTAGGATATTAATTCTAGCACTTTTTTGTCCCTGTTTAGTACAAAGAATGTAATTAGTTCAGTACAGTGATAAACCTGATAGAACAATGCCACAATATCACCGAAACCCTTTGACTTTAGCCCATCTTTTCCTCTCCATTTTTTTTTTTGTTTGAATGTTCACAGGTACCACTTACTAAGTTATACTGAAACGGTACTATAACATGAAATCCTGCGAAAGAGCAAAACTCTCAATTAAATTAATGCCCCTGCCACCAATCCCCCCCCCCCCACACCCCC
>JAODKE010000043.1:26474016-26487359 GCA_026779605.1 Mormyrus hasselquistii
ATATATGTGTGTGTGTACGATATATATATATATATATATATATATATATATATATATATATATATATATATATAGTGACTGTTGATTTGTTTTCTCTTTTGTGAATATGAGCTGATGATATATGAAATAAGCAAAGTCTTTGCAGATCCTGGCAAACAGAAGCTGTGTCAGTTAAGAGAAATAACTGGCACTAAGTGACAGACTAAATACATTTTTTATATTTCACTCTTGATGCCAATTGAATGGAAAGTAGTGGAAAAACCATACAAGCATGGCAAATTATGACATATATATGTAAGTGTCAAGGTGCACTCTGTCATGTAACGATCAAGGCTAGTCAAACAAGGCTAATCAAGTCGGAGCTGCATGCAGCACAGCATGTGAGGATGCTGTGGTTATAATCAGAAGGATGTCGGATCAAATCCCCGGTCTGGCAGTGTAATGTCAGATGTTGGGTCCTTGTGCGAGGCCCTTAACTCCCAATTGCACCAAGGACTGTCGGATGTTGCTTTGGATAAAAGTATCTGCTACTGTATATACAATGTAAGTTGCTACCTCAGAGATGCCCAGCAAAGTAACTGGACAGACTTGAGTACTGGCTAATGGCAGTGTTTGTTAATCAAAATCCTCACTGAAACAATTTCTTAAACTTGAAGTGAGAATAGAAAAATAATATTTTCCTTCCCATTGAACTGAATGCCTGCTCTATCTAAACAGCCACCATATTATGGCCTGTACAATAATTCCAGGCAACAGTTATCAGTTGTTTCTGGTACTGAATTATTATTATCGATATTTTGTTCTCTGAAATTTGAGTCCAGGGAAGGAGGACAAAGAATATTTATTCCAAACAAAGCTAAATATAAGTATGAATTTTGAGTGTAGATGTCAAATGCTGGCAATTATGGAAATTGAAAACAGTGTCCCATCGATTTCATTTAAATGCGGTTGCTCAGGCAGTCCGCCTGGTGACAATGCAGCTTCTCAAGGTCTCAGAGGGAGTTCTTGGAGACCCCGCAGGTATGGAAAAAGGAGATACCATTTAACTACCACAGCACTGTGACAGGTTTGAGCCTCAGCAGAAATGCATGCAAAAGCAGCATAGACATTTTCATGGGGGGAAAGGTGAGGGAAAATGCTAAAATCACATACAATTGGTCAAATAAAAATGTTCACACTAGTGCCAATGTTTTTGATTGGTGGGTTTGACTGGGAAGAGCAAAATAATCATCTCCTTGATATCAAATCACTCAACTGAGAACCATCTAGAGCTAGCATAACTGGCTTTAGTCGTTGTATTAATTTTCTTGATTTAAGGGTAACACTTTACTTGAGGGGGCACAAATAATGTAGTATTATGGTATGACATTTATCAATTAGCCACAAACTCGTAGTTAGATTCTGATGTCGTATTTTTTTTACCGCAAGCAGTTACTCTATTTAATTCTGTAAACCTTTGTAAAGCACTAAAAGATCTACTGAAGAAACTGCCAATGAACTACTGAAGGAACAAGTAATGAGTAACACAAGTTAAGTACTGATTTCATATTTGTTCATCATCTTGATGATTCATGATGCATCTTTGACGTCAAGTAGCTACTGCATTTATTCATGATTTGTACTTCAGTAGTAACTGAATACTTAATGTGCTCCCTGAAGTAAAGCGTTTCCAATTAAACGTATGCATTTGTTAGGGCTATTGTGTTACTATTGGTCAATCTTAGTTTTTTAATAGTAATAAATTTCTATTAATCACGTTATATACAGTTAATTAGTTATTGTTTGCATGGGGGAATGGTTTACAACCAGTGGATGCGCCTGTTTTAAGACTGGAGTTATTTGCTTCTTAATGAAGGTTTGTGATCAGCTTAAAAGCACCGTATCATAAGGTAAAAGTTCTGTGGCTGCTTGCGTTTCGTCTTATGGCTTGTGTGGTCAAACAAGAAAATACATGAATAATATTTTTTCCAAGTATTTTCCCAGTTTTCATTTAAAGCCTTTCACTAACGCACATGTATGGCCACCTTTTCTGCAGGCTAATTCAGGAGTACATTATTTTTCCAGTGTTTCATGAGATTATTATATGGTAGATTCAAGACAGCCCTGTTAAAAGGTAAATGCAAACAATGAATCATTTTACCTCGTCTGTATATTTTCTGGTCATTGTTTGTTAAAAATACTGGTAATCATATGATTAACAGCTACTTAAAGCTGTCAAAACAAACAATGCTGAATGCCCGTTTGAGTATTTCTGAGATTTGAATTCTGTGCAGTTTCTGGAATCTTTTTATAAATCCTTTTCCTGCTGAACATCTGTCTCCCAAATGATTGTTGATGTACGTTCCATATTGTTTTCATTGTCTTATCAACAGCATGGTACTCAGAGATGTCTAGCTTGGTCAGAGCTTAACTGAGGGGGAATAAGTGGGCATTTTAAATGTGGAATCGGGCCAGTCTGGTAGTGAATTACACATCCTAGCAGAAGCTCAAAAAAGCACATAGAACCTACTGATGAGAAGAAGGGAGGTATTATTCAGTGATGACAGCAGCTTTCTGATAAGCGAAAGAGTACAATCTGAGGACGGAGAACTTGCTACTTGGGTGTCTGTCCAACCTTTAGGAAAAGTCACATGACCCTACTTCTCAGATGACAGCTAAGAGCACTTCACTAGCAAACTTTCTGATCACTGCCTGAACAGTGTAAAGATTAAGCACTCAGAATATTTTTGTGTCCATGTACTTCTGTGTGATTTTTTTTTTCTCGTTGTAAATACCGTCCATCCAACCATCCATTTTCCATAATCGCTTATCCAGTGCAGGGTTACAGAGGGCCAGAGAGTTAATCTGGTCATTGCTTGTTTTAGTCAGACATGATAATTTCAAAAATGCTTTGTAGTGAGGAAACGAATGATAGAACCCTGGAAAACATGTAACCCATTTTCTTTGGATTGTTATGAAATATGCTTATGCTCTGGGGTAGATTATTATAACATATGTTTTTGGGATATGTAACTCACTTTACAATACTGAGTTACTGAATACTGAATCAGTGGGACGGCCACTCAGGGAAAAGTCGCCAAATGTGAACTGGCCATATTCCCATGAATTTGGATCCGTTGTCAGAGTGAGAATGTCCTAAAAGAAATTAATGATTTACTACTGAATGTGTAATTTGCAAAGGCAAGTTATTATGAACACATTTCAGACAAATAACGTGCTTCAATGAGCTGCAATCAAATTCTTATTATGTATAATGTTATTGCTGGCAGCTTTAACATAAACGAGTCTGTTGTACAGCCAAGTGTATGGAGAGAAACCGAAGTCATTAAAAAAAAAAAACAATCACATAGGTATGTAGTTTAAACCTGTAGTGAAGTCTTTTCTCCAGAATATGCCCATGTGAATATTTTTTCTGGGTTGCTTTTCTCACTGGTGGCAGTAAAGGGTAAAGCACAGCGAAATAAAATTTCCCATCCAGTAGGACAAATGCAGGCAGGCATTCCTTCTTGAAATGTTCTGGTTCCCAATATCTTTGGTGACAAATCTTGCAGCCAGATGTTTCGCAGCGGCACGAGTGTGCCCGCCTCCAAAGGCACGATCTCGCGTGCTGCGGCGGCTGCCCGCACAACCGGAAAGTGGAGACAGTGTCTTGCTTTTATTAGTGGCTGTTATTTATTTGCAATGCGGATGGGCTTTATCCAACGGGACCCGTGCTGGTCGTAATTCTGCTATATATTTCCAGAGGAGATTCAAGTTAAGCACCTTATGAAGCCAGCTGCCGCTGCCTCCACCAGAGACTGTTGCTTTCAGACATTTGTTTAAAATTCCAGTTGCTTGATGGCTATAAAACCTGGAACCTTCCATAACTGATCATCCAGTCCTAGGTCGCAGTGACAAACACAGGGCACACCCTAGATTGGATGTCATGTGTGTCAGGGCAAGCTCACACACTACAGAAAAATTTACAGGCACTTATGTACTTGGCGAGAACACACACAAAGGACCAGAGGTGAGATTTTAACCCCAAACACAGGGAAAATAAGCCTAGAGTGATCACCACTATGCTGTACCCTAATATCACGTGCCCGATTTCAAATGTGTGATCAGCAAAATTATCATAAAATTTAAATATCAATTATTTTATTATACAAATATTAAATTGCTCACATTTATGTAATTGCACATCTAAATGGTGATCTTAATGGGTGAAAACGTGCACACCCAAAGTTAACTCATTCTTATTAGGGACGCATAAGGACCACCCTCATTACAACATCTGTGTTTTGTCTCTTGTCACTGGGTAATCAGCTCCGCTGTCCCATGTTTGCTTCTTCATGGCAGCAATGCCAAAGGATTGTACTCCAGTGACAGCAGGGGTGTAAACCAATTATTATTATTTTTTTAATTAATGGGCTTGTTGGTCTGCCTCAGAGGAGCCTCACAGGCATGCAGATTGTGATTTAGCTGAGCCTGGTGCGTTTTCAGCATATTAAAAGAGGCGACAAACCGCACTCTCTAAAGAGTTAACCTCTACAATAGATCTCTCCAGCGCATTCTTCATAAATAATGCAGGCAAAAGTTTAGGGCAGAACTTCTTGGCTCTTGGCATGAGCGTGTCTCTGGTGCTCGATGCTTTATATTCCATTCTCCAATTCTCACAGTCTTTTCTTCCTATGCCAGCAAAAGGGATAATTTATTCCAAATGTGGCAGAAACTGGCAGGCTTTAACATGCATTACTGTCCAAGCTGCGCATAAGTCTCAAGATTAGGGAAGGATAGTGACAACTATGGCAACAGGCAATGCCTTAATGTAATGTATATTTCTTGGGCTTAATCACGCAGCCTGCACCTCCTCTTTTCCAAATCTATCTTAAGTGATATATTTTATGTCTTGAAAGCACAGGAAAGTACCATAAGTACAGACTGCTTTAATTCACCTAACACCAGCTCCTTGTCCGGGCACCACTGGGAAAAGTTAAATGGGGAGAATTCCCCTAGAGCAAGTGGTTTTCTTTGTCTGTTTTTTGAGAATGATTCAGGCATTGAGGTTATGGTTTTAATATACATGAATTTGTAAATATCTCTACGGCCTGCGGGTGCAGAGCCTGCTTTTGTGTTGGTCTGGAGCGGGTGAACGTGGATGGTCAATTTGCAGTCTCGTGACTGTCAAGGACATTTGACAGATTTGAAGGTGACATCAGTATTAGCTGATGTATAATTTAATTTTGGCATAGCTTATGGTTCCGCCACTTTCTGGTCTGGCACTAAAGCGTTAGGAATTACTTTTGCATTCCCACTTGGGGCTCAAGAGAAACGCAAGAGCACTTCAAAATTGTTGTTTTTGCTGACAAAGTTTCCTTGAGTTGAATTTCAAATGATGCCAATCCAGTAAAAATACAATAATACACAAGGTACGTGGTCCATGTTAAGCACATCATCCATCCATCCATCCGTCCATCCGTCTTCTAACTGCTTATCCTGGTCTGGATTGAAGGGGGTCTGGAGCCTACCCCAAGCAATACACTTTAGTATAATTATGATACTACTGCTACTGATCAATGCAAATTTGCTCCTATGCAGAGTATCTCTTTCTTCAAACCCTATGCTGCCTTGGACAGACTCCAGGCTCAGTGTGGCTCTGTACAGTTATGGACGATTGATGACTGGATTCATATGTATTTTGGAAAACTTGACGTAATGTTCCATCTATTCATCCATCCATCCATCCATCCATCCATCACCATCTGCTTGTCTGAGGCCTGAGTCGGGGGGGGCAGCAATTTCAGGAAAGATACCCAGTCCTCCCTCTCCCCAGCCACCTTTACCAGCTCTTTGGGGGGGATGCTGAGGCATTCCCAGGCCAACAGAGAGATATAATTCCTCCAGCATGTCCTGGGTCTGCCCCGGGGCCCCCTCCCTGTAGGACATGCACGGAACACCCCTCCGGCTAGCCGCCCAGGAGGCATCCACACCAGGTGTCCAAACCACCTCAACTGGCTCCTTTCGACGTGGAGAACTGGCAGTTCTACTCTGAGACTCTCGCGGATATCCAAATTTCTCACCTTATCTCTAAGGGAGAGAGCCCAGACACCCTCAATCCAACCTCCTGTACCCGCAATCTCATTCTTTCAGTCACTACCCACAGCTCATGACCATAGGTGAGGGTAGGGACGAAGATGGACCAATAGAACGAGAGCTTTGCTTTCAGGCTCAGTTCTTTTTTGGCCATAATGAACCGGTTTAGTGCCCGCAAAACTGCAGAATCCACTCCAATCCATCTGTCCAGCTCTCCATCTCATCTATGTTAATGAAAATATTTTAATGATGGCAAGTCTGGGCTACCATAATACTTGGAAACCTTTCGCCCCTGAAAGAACAATGCAAATAAATCTTCTTTATGGTATTTTATCAATAAGTCTAAATGACTGAACCATTGATTAGCATAATATTGAACCGGCAGCATGGAATGAAATATTCAGAACTGGCATAGGATTTCAATTGACTTGCTGCACTCATGCTTGCAAAAATTTCAGCATATTCATATTTATATTTCATTTACACAAAAGGTTATGTGCATGTATATCATCTTCTCAAAGATTCTTCCCTTCAATTTCTTTCCCATGAATCATTTCATTTTTTTTTTCCTGAATGCTATTGTATGCTGAAAGTTTGTTTGAGGTCAAGTAATTAATTCTTAAAGATGTGAGATCATTATATGTAGCTGAGTGAACAGGGAATATGAAATGCAAGCCAGTGTTACCATTATCATTCTGCTCCTTGGGAAATATTCCTGACTGCCGTTTTAAGTGCTATTTTGCAATGGGTGAATGAAGCTGTTATGATTTACTTGTTAATTAGTCTAATATTTATAAATCTGTCCAAATAAGAAGGTCTGGCAAAACAGCTGAAATAAACAGTAGAACAAAATGAAAAATCTGGCCTTCTGATTTTTTGTAACATTTTAGTTATGCAAAATTACAATGGCAAAAAATGTAGATGTCAGCCTGTCTGAGCTTGTGGCTGTTATGTTTTTCTACCGTCTGTTAAAACATTATTGTTGCTGTCTTCTTTTCATTCGTACACCTTGATGTTCTCACCATTTTGGAATTCCTTCAGAAACACACTTTCTTTAATCCCTTTAAGTGGGATGGGACCAAGAACTTGGCACGCTATTCTGATATCATAGCACAAAGGAGACCAAATGTCCCCCATAAGCACCTGTTTTTTTTTTGACATTGTGGGGACCATTTATTCAGGTCCCCACAAAGATCTGTGAATGCAATCAAAAAACTAAACATGCCTGGGTAGGGGTTAGGGTCCTCATGCTGGGTGCTGGGATTGGAGTTTTCCCCATATAAATGAATGGAGAGTCTCCACAAAGATATAATTACAAACCTGTGTGTGTGTGGTGTTTGTGTGTGCGTGTGTGTGTGTGTGTGTGTGTGTGTGTGTGTGTGTGTGTGCTGGGGGGGGGGGGGGGGGTGAGAGGCTGATGAAAAGGGGGAACAGCACCACATCCAGAACAGATCTGTGAGAATTTCTTGGAGTTGAAGTGACGACACAAAAGGCTGCCCAGGCTGGGTGGGTGGAACGGCAGAGGCACCCTGTCCTCTTGGCAGCTGCAAGTTAATTATACAGAGACTATTTCAATGGAAGGATTAGTGCATTCAACAGAAGAAAAGGCAGGGAAGACTGCTTCACTTCTCCTCCTCTCCCAGCGGAATATTCTGTTCTCTGGCCTCCCATTGAATATGCAGAATTTAAATGTTGTGAATCAGGAATCATCTGCAAATCACCTGATAAGCCGTCTGGCGTCCTGGAGACTCTGTCCTTGAAGCCCTCACAATGAAGCAAATGGTTTCTTTAAAGGATTTAGGGTATTTGTTGTTTTGACCAGCAGTA
The DNA here is from genome assembly GCA_026779605.1 of Mormyrus hasselquistii. Classification (NCBI taxonomy): domain Eukaryota; kingdom Metazoa; phylum Chordata; class Actinopteri; order Osteoglossiformes; family Mormyridae; genus Mormyrus; species Mormyrus hasselquistii. The sequence goes on from JAODKE010000043.1 coordinate 26,481,919, forward strand.
GCTGCTTGGCATTTTCAATGAAGGACAAACTTTCTCTTTAAATCTTTCATTGTGAAGGTTTTTTTTTGTTCCACCAAAAACTATTTCAGTTTTTGGTGTCCCTATTATGGGTAAATATTTTAATGATTTGGTGTTTTCTTAACCATTTTGTCAGATCCTGTTTTGTTGAGAGTCTTTAATGGACTTGCTGGGTGGTCACCAACTTGGCACTTGTAGGTATGATCCTCTGCAAACCCCAAGGACACATATCAGGCACGGTTCTGGAAATGTACTTTGTTGGAATGGGCCCAAAAATACAAAGAAGAAAAAAATGTGTTAAAAAGCTTTAAAATCCTAAAATAAGATCTCCAGGTGTTTGCTGATATTATGATTGTAACTTCTCTTTTCAAAGCTGTAGCCGACAGCATATTGTGCAAAACACGGTGAATATCAGCACTAAAATGATGTTTGTTTACCACTTTCCATTTTAATTACCTTTCAGACTTCTGGCTATAAAACAAAACTTTAGAAGAGTGATTATCCATTCCTGAAATGAGACTGTATCACGACTGCATGAATGACTATAACTAGTTACATACCTAAAAACGCTTTTTTTGCTTTATTTTTTATTTGAGCACCTCTTTGCTGCTTGAAATTTCTAGTAGACAAAGGCAAGGCGGGGCACCAAGAAAGGTCAGGAATCATACAGAAGCCCAAATTCTCCCTGAAGCCACTATTTCCCCTCATTCCAGCTGCTCATTTAGCTTCTCCGGAAGGTCTTCTCCTTGCAGTCCACCTGCCTGTCGCCACCCCTATTTCAACCTGATAGGCAGAAAATGGAAATTGACACCCTTCACCAAAGTACGACATCATTTCTGAATTCAATTCCCTTCTTTTCGGCTGATTGCGCTGGGGCTCATTTGCTTCTGCTCACAGTCTGTCCTGCTCATCATGAGCCTTTGAGTTAAGACATTTCAATCCATCCACCGCCTTTTTATACATCTGCCTTCGTACTGTCTGAATCAGTTCTCCTAACTCTATATTCTGTGGTCTTCTACCCTCTGCAGCTGCTCGATAAATTTCTTGATAAGATAAACTTTAAGCTAAGAAATTTGACGCCAAATTACAGAATACTTGTTTAATGCTACGAATATTGTTCCTGTATAATTTTTATTTGCTGTGTGTAACGCTGTGGCCACCAACCGCCATGACTTGTAGTTTGAATTGCTTGTTCCCCCGATGTCCTGCAGATCTCCCGCAACAGTGCAAAGAAAGGTGTGTGAATCTGTATGCTTAAGCTGTGTGACTTCCGTGTGTTACACTGGCCTCTTACCCAGAATGCTCCCTTGCCTTGTCACCTGTACTTCCTGGGATAGACTCACAACCCCCCTGTCCACCTTATACTGGAAACGCATTTGAAAAATCTGGATGGACCATACTTTTACTTTTGGTACATGGTCTAATTACACAAGAAGCCCTGGTCTCCTTTATTTTTCCGGCTATATGTACAGTTGTAGGTTCTGTAAGTCTCCTTAGATAATATATGCTGCTCATATAAAAAATATGCATTCAGCTGTATTACAGTGCTCACAGCCAAATCCCAATTCCCAAAAGATCCACCTTGTATAAACAGTACTATGCAAAAGTCAAAGAATAATTTTAAAAGCTATTTATCTGGGTAGTAAGTGTGTATTTGCTTATAAAAGGTACACAATAAGAATTTGTTTTAATCGAGAGAAACACAACAAAAAGTAACAAAAACTTTGGCCCTGAAAGTGTTTGTGTAGGTTCTCAGTCGTCCAGAACATGATCATCTGAAGGGCTTGAACTGAAGGCAACTGGACTTCTTTTTCAATTTCTTGTAGATGTTTCACTTCTCATCCGAAAAGCTTCTCCAGTTCTAAAAGTCTGATGGGAAGTTCCAGGTATTTATCATCTACTGGGGTTGTCACCATGAAAGTTGACACACCCTGCTGATCAACGGGTTTTTAGGGGTACTTGGGGCCAGGTGTGGATCAAGGTGTGGAACCTGAGTCAAGGTGTGAATCATTTACAGGTGGTTCCCAAACATCTCTCGGAGTAGCCCCACCCAGGGAATTGTCATCTGAGTGCGTCGAAAAGTCATTAATATTCACGATAGAATCTCACGGGCCAATAAACACCGTCTAAGGCATTCACAGGCGAATCTGGTAGGGCTTCTCTCATGAATATGAATGACTTTTCCCAAACCACCTTGTAAAACTAAATTTAGCCCCCAGCCATGCCATTTATTCATTAAATTTCACCACCAGCTCACTTAATTAACTTAGTTAAATAATTTGATCAGACCAATAATTTGATTAGTCAAATATGATATGCTAGTGGTCGATTCGAGTTTGAATCACAGGGCCTTCAACAAACACACTCAGGGTAACGGGCCTACTTGACGCTCATTCAATTAAAATTTAGATCTGATCGCCTGCTCCTGTTTCATGTAAGTGGTATGTCAGCACACAGAGTCTGTCAAAGATTATTTAGACAGATATATAGTAGAAGGCCCCTGCAGGTTTGATGTATGGCCGAAACCAAAAATTCTTCTGCAGAAATTACTGAACAATAACAGAGCTCCTTGGATTTATGCGGCAGCAGTATTGCATTTTTGATAAGTTTATCTATGTAAAATCTAAGCGCAATTCCCCCGGTTCACTGCTTTCAGTATTTGCTGTCTTACCTCATTCATGCGTGTCATTTTGCTTTCACAGTCAGTCAGTCTGTCTACTGCCGAACTGCAAGAATCTGGATTTCACCCAATTTTAACTGTGCATGCTAGGGATGGTCAGATTTATCGATATGCACCAGCATAGAAGTTCACAACACTACTGTCCCACTAAAAAAAGTGTACATCAGATACAATTTGGGATGACCTCGGGACGCAAGAGATGCAAGCTCGCTTTTGTGTATGTGAAAGGAAAAAAATCATCGACTCCTTATGTTTATGAGAAAATGAGGAAGAATTTGTAATACAAAAGTATTTTTTTTTATTTCTTCGCTAGTTTTTCTTTAAGTAAAAACACATCTTTATGATATAGGCATACAAGCAAGTCTTTAGTTTCATTCTGCTGTTTTACTTTGCTCTTTAAGTCACCATCACCCGTCACTCCCATCACACTGTACTCACCACTGGGTCAGAACATCTGAAATCTGACTGTCACTGGGGATACTGCTGCTGCACCCCACCTGGGCCAGCCCCTCCCTCAGCATGCCACGCCACATCACCAAGATACCAAATCACAATACAGAGTGCCACAACGGGAGGGTCCCGGGCCTACCCTGACCAGCACCTCCCTCAGCATGCCACGTCACATCACCAAGATACCAAATCACAACGCAGAGTGCCACAACGGGAGGGTATTTTGAAATGTGACTAACACTTTTGACCAATAGTATTATATTTAGATTGATTCCCCCTTTCTAAAGTGATTCTTATGCACACTTTCTCATATCCAGTTCTTTTAGTGGCCAATTCTTCCCAATTGTCTCGGCCCAGTTTCGCGCCAGTTGGAGGCGTGTCCAGTGGTGCATTGTATCGTATCATGTCGAATTGTACCGCATTGCAATAGGGGTGAATCCTATCATATCTTAATAGTAGTTGCTTCATATGCACCTTTAATCAAATAATCAAATTGTTGCCAATGCATTGAGATGTGTATCGCATCACCTCAGTGATGGATATGCACATCCCTAATGCAAAACCCAACAAGGGAAATTAGTAAAAAAAAATGGTATTAAAAACACTTATTTTAAAGGGGCACCCAAAAACGAATATCCATCCATCACCCGGGTCGGGTCACAGGGGCAACAGTCTAAACAGGGAAACCCAGATTTCCCTCTCCCCGGCCACTTCCTCCAGCTCCTCTGGAGGAATCCCAAGGCGTTCGCAGGCCAGCCGAGTGACATAGTCCCTCCAGTGTGTCCTGGGTCTTCCCCGGGGCCTCCTCCCAGTGGGACATGCCCAGAACATCACCAGGGAGGCGTCCAGGACGCATCCTGACCAGATACCAGAACCACCTCATCTGGCTCCTCTCGATGCGGAGGAGCAGCGGCTCTACTCTGAGTCCCTCCCGAATGACCAAGCTCCTCACACTACAGTATCTCGAAGGGAGAGCCCAGCTACCCTGTGGAGGAAACTCATTTCGGCCACTTGCATTCATGATCTCGTTCTTTTGGTCACTACCCACAGCTCATGACCATAGGTAAGGGTAGGAACGTAGATCGACTGGTAAATCGAGAGCTTTGCCTTTTGGCTCAGCTCCTTCTTCACCACGACAGACTGATGCAGCACCTGCATCCCTGCTGACGCCGCACCGATCCGCCTGTCGATCTCCTGCTTCATCCTTTCCTTGTGAACAAGACCCTGACATACTAAAAGTCCTCTACTTGAGGAAGGACCCCCTCCCCGACCTGGAGAGAACATTCCACCCTTTTCTGGCTGAGGACCATGGTCTCGGACTTGGAGGTGTTGATTTTCATCCCAGTGGCTTCACACTCCGCTGCGAACTGCTCCAGTGAGTGCCGAAGGTCACGGTCTGATGAGGCCAACAGAACCACATCATCTGCAAAAAGCAGAGACCTAATTCTGAGGTCACCAAACCGGACACCCTCAACGCCCTGGCTGTGCCTAGAAATTCTGTCCATAAAAGTAATGAACAGAATCGGTGACAAATGGCAGCCCTGGCGGAGTCCAACCCTCACCTGAAATGAGTCCGACTTACTGCCGGCAATGCGGACCAAGCTCTGACACCGGTTGTACAGGGACCAAACAGCCCTTATAAGGAAGCCCGGCACCCCATACTCCTGGAGCACTCCCCACAGGACTCCCCAAGGGACACGGTCGAATGGTTCTTGGTTCTCCAGGTCCACAAAGCACATGTAGACTGCTTGGGTAAACTCTCACACACCCTCCAGGACCATGCTGAGAATATAGAGCTGGTCCACTGTTCCACGACCAGGGCGAAAACCACACTGCTTCTCCTGAATCAGAGTTTCGACTATATAATGGACCATCCTGTCCAGCACCCCTGAATAGACCTTACCAGGGAGGCTGAAGAGTGTGATCCACCTATAGTTGGAGCACACCATCCGGTCCCTCTTCTTGAAGAGGGGGACCACCACCCCGGTGTGCCAGTCTAGAGGCACCGCCTCCAATGTCCACGTGACGCTGCAGATGCGTGTCAACCAAGACAGCCAGGGGGCAATAAGTATGCACACCCCTGCGCGGTACCTATCCCCATGAGCAACTCCAGAGTGGAAGAGGGTCCAACCCCCATAAAGGAGATTGGTTCCAGAGCCTGAGCTGTGCATCAAGGTGAGCCCGACTATATCTATACCTCGCGCTCCAGCTCAGGTTCCTTCCCCGTCAGAGAGGTGACATTCCATGTCCCTAGAGCTAGCTTCTGCAGACTGCCAAGGTCCCCACCTTCGGC
>JAODKE010000043.1:26498833-26509957 GCA_026779605.1 Mormyrus hasselquistii
AAATGCAGCGACAAACTGTGTGAGCGCCCTCCATGCCCATTTTGCTTGGGGCCCCCAAATTCCTTCAAACGGCCCTGCATCCATCCATCCATCCTTCCATCCATCTTTCCATCCATCCATAACCAATCCTGTACAGGGCTACTGTGATTTAATTCACTATGATATAAATAACCAGATCTAAAAATGAGAAAAACTTGTGTAACTGCAGTTGAAATTTTTTTTTTTGCTAATCAGTTCATTTTCCCTCATGCATAGCCTAGATGAGAAAGGCATGAATTGGACTATTGACTCAGGGAAAATATTTTTCCATGGCAAATATCTAACCTTAGGCAATACAGTGTCTCTAATATGATACCATAATCAAATATTAATAATAAGGATAAGCTTAAATCACTACTACTGCTTATTAAACAATGATGAATGTCCAGAACGGCTATGTGATCACACAAAGAGATTGTTGCAGCATCACTTTGTGTTTCGCTGTTACTGCACTTTCACCGGAATGATGTGCGACTCAGCACCCGCCAGGCCTCTGCAGCTGTGGTGGTTGCTGCCCTGATGTCGTATTGGAAGTATAAAGAATCACAATGGCCGAAATGTTCTCTGTGCCTTTGGCATTCACTAACCAAGCAGCTTCCTTTGGTTAGGCTTACTGGAAAAACACCCACGACTGTGTACACAAATGTCTTTCCCGTGAGGCGTTTTATCATTGTGATCTTCACCACCCTCTGGTGTGCAGGGATGTGTTATTTAGTACAAACACAGATTGCCAGGAAAACTGAATGACTGTTGTACAGCTAGTCTGGTTCATTATTCTTGGTGGTTGGATTATTCAGACTTGAAGCATTCAGGTAGCATGAAGTGATGTGTGAAACAATATTTTTAAAGTGTTTTTTTTTTTATGTTAAAGGATTCTAAGTCCGCCCTGCAGTGTGTTGGCAACTGGCCAGGGTTGGTTCCTGCCTGCACTCGTTGTTCCTGGGATCGGCTGCAGTCCCCCCCATGACCTCAGTTGGCATTAAACGGTTACGGTGACGGATAGATTCTAAGTCTGGGGCTATGGTACACTTGCTGTAAAGAGAGGGTTGCTCACTTGAGGTGAGAGCTGAGCAGTACCGGTCCGAGCTAATGTGGCACCTTAGGTGACAATCATTGTTGGTGCCCCTCATTTAAGGCAAAGTGAAATTGGCTGGCAAGTTGGCGCCACCTTAAGATTTGGCACCTTTGGCGGCCGCCTGTGTCACCTAAAGGATTGACCAGCGGATGAGGTGAGCATCTTCTCCTCATGATGGGAATGAGGGAAATGGGAAAATGATGGAATAAGGGATTATGAGATTGACAAGCAGGTCAGGTCAGTGTTCTGTGGCAGCTGTATTAGCTTGTGATGGTGACCTTTGGCAGACTACTGGTGGATTTACATACATCTCATCAGCCAGTTCTCAGTCATGATTTGTTGGCATAATATCTGAAATATTGAGGTTATAAATACAAGAGGCTATAATAACTCTTTGTGACATGGTGAGGTGCAGTCCAAGAGAGCCTCGAGTAGAGCTGCTGCTCTTTAAAATTGAGAAGAGATAGTGGAGGTGGCTGCCTCGTGCCCGTTGCTTCCGGGATAGGCTCCGGACCCCCCGCGACCCAATAGGATTAAGCGGGTTGGAAAATGGATGGATGGATAGCGGAGGTGGTTCCATGGCTCATCTTACAGCTATCCTGGGTACTTCCCAATGGGAGGAGGCCATGGGGCAGACCGAGGACATGCCGGAGGGGCATATTTTCCAGACGGCTTCGGAAAGTTCACTGGAATCCCCTTTGCAGGAGATGGAGTCCTTGGCTGAGAAAAGGCAAGCGTGGGCTGACCTTCTCGGCTTACAGCCACCTTCTTCACCAGGACGAGTGCTTTGAAAGTAGATGGATATGTATACATGCTGTTATAACTGGCGATGTTAGGTTCCAGTTGTAGGAAGGGCTGAGTAGGCTTCTATAGTAAGGCTCTAATTTCCTCCCACTCTATACTCTCATTTGTATAGCTGGTGTTGCAAGGCAAAATCAGGCATGATGCCTTGATGTATGGGTTCTTCCTTAGCTAAATCTGAGGGTACATTAAATTATTATTGCATTTTTTTCTGGACTGACTGAGAAACAAATTATCAGTATTGTGTTTGAGAACTTGTAAACAACTCAAGCTGTGTGTTCTGTTTTTTTGATTGCAGTTTATTCAAACTTTATTCAAAAATTATGTATTTTACACAGACGTAATTCATCTGCTAAGACTAGTCCTGGTGGATTTTAAATAGGTGATGCACTCTTTATTAAATTCAACATGCTGCCAAATGTTTAAACGTAGAGGAAATTTTGTAGTATTTTTCACAAACGACTGGATATTTTGTGTGTGGGAGTGCTCTGATCCTGAAAATGTCTGTGTGTAGTATTTTGATTTGCATAAAAGTTTGTTTTTGCTATGTTTTTGCTTCTGAAGTATCATCTTTGATAAATAAATGGTCTGACCATATGGGCCTGTAGCCCATGTATTGCAAGGCTCTCACAAAAGTGTCTCAAACTTAAACTAAAGTGACTAGTATACTACATATACTGATAGACTACGAAACCATGCAGTCATCGTCTAACCTCTTGTCCAGTGGATGGTCACTGGAGGGTCTCCACCCATCCAGGCATATAAGGCACAACAAAATGGAACATCCTGAATGGGAAGCCAGTCACACACATAAACACACGGTTGCATACACAACACTAAAACATTCAGTATATGCGATTAAGAGACACCAGATAATTATCCTGACTCAATGTCCTTGGGCTGGGAGCAGATAAGAATGAGATGATCAAAAATAAAGCACTAGCCGTTTTGTTAACTTTGGGGATCCAGTTTCCATCCAAATTGTGTTCTATTTTTTCAACCTGAGAATTGCAATGATATAAAATATCACTATATGATATAGCTTATGGCTTCATTATTTGCACATTACCAGTGTTTACGGATAGGGGCTGCTAATCTGAAAGTTGGTGGTTTACGTCCCAGGTGGTGTTGTAGTATCTTTGATCTAGGCACCTCACCTCAATCCCTCCAGTAAAATATCCAAATGTATAAATACATCAAGGCATCAGCTTATACATCTAAATGATGCCAGAAACTAAATTCATGCCAGGCCTGTAGGATTCATAGCTTGGGGGATCAACTGAGCTGCTGTCTCCTGGGTTTAACATGAAGCCTGTTCTTTTACTTTATGTTTCACATACATGTCAGCTCAGCTCATTGATATGCATCAGTCTGTTGTTTTCAGATTATGACACCAGTCTAGCTGGCTTGGCACCAACAGACACTGAACCTACATTGCAACAACCTGCTGCGTGGGTAAGGGGATTAGCCAGCTGAGCTCAGTCTCTGTCTGATAGAAGCTAAGCTAGCAGTTATGTGTGTTGTGTTGACTCCACTGAGTGACTTTTCTGTCATCTTGCATGGCTCACATACTGAAGAGCTCAAGAGCTCTGATTCATATCTCTGTGTGTCATGACAAACATCAGCCTATGAATGTTGACATTTGATTATAGTTTTTCAGTATTGTGTATTTTTTTTATTTGACATATTGTGAATTTATATGTGAAAATTGTGAATAAAAGAATAAATTAGAAAGTACACGATGATGGATTTTGATGAAAAAGGTCACAGACAAGTTTGGAATGAACAGAAGCAGCAACAGAACAAGTCCAAAGCAATATAATGAAGCAGAAGTAAAAAAAAAAAAAAAACAACCTATTATATGTTTTAATAAGATTAATATAATATGCTTCAACAGTATGTTACAAGAGTACTCTAATTAGGAGAAAGATGATAAGTTTCTCTGTGAGAATGAAGTAACTGAAGTCTCAACATGTGTCTAGGTAATCACACTGCTGCCGTCTATCAACTTCCAAATGGGAATTTAAACACAAATATTGCTTTCTTTTAGTCTAAGTTTCCATAGTGCCTCACCCCTTTTTTGACCTTAATATATAACTGTAAGCACAGTGTCTGATGTGGCGAGCTGGGCCGAGATACCCCCTTCCTTTCCCCTGTCAACTTGAATTATTTTAAATTTTGTTATTGCACTTCTCAAGCCAAGCAACCTAATCACATTAAAATGGGAATGGTTTGTGAGGCTGTAGCTTGTTTGAATTGGCATATTGCAGTTTGCCTGAAAAATATCCCTTTTGGAAAAATGACCCCTGCACTCTCTTTGATAGAAGGCCTTCACAGATGGCATGCCACAAGTCTTCAGATGAACACATGAAGTGCCTGTGGTTTGAATGATTGCCTCGGGGCGCTTTCGGAATAGAAGCTGTTTTCTAAAACGATTCCTTACATATTATACCTTCTGTTTAAATTTTGATGATTTACAGAGAATAGTTACGAGTTTTATAGGTTTGCTTGATGAACCCGACCTGATTGAATGTAAGAATCACACAGTATCTTCCCCTTTTACTGAATGCAAACATGTAGCTTAATATAGAACTTAGAAGATAATGAAATGAGCTCTTCGTAGTCATAGTGCAGAAGGTCACTGAAGACAGTCTAGAAGGCCATTCAGGGTCTTCCATGCTTTGCACCCTGTGCTCCAGCAGCCCCCCACGGCATGTAAATGGTTGGAAGATGGATAGATTGGGCTTCTCTTCCTTATGATTAGAGTTGTGTGCAATGAATTCTGACTCCGAGTCGTGGGTGATTCTAGGATTTTTTTAAGGTGGGCGGCATAATAGGGGCCTTTATTCATTTGGAGGGGCCAATGTATCATTAGCCAATGAAATGTTTTGAATTGTTCAGTGACGGGGGAGGGGCCACCCAAGAGCTAACTGGAGCCACTGCCCTGTGGCACCGCCCTGGTATATGGCTTTTTGACAGCATTTTGTGGGAGTTATAATTTTGTGTGAATATGGATGGATGGATGGATGGATGGATGGAAATAAAGCAATAGTTCACATCTTCTTGATGCCAAGTAGCACCCAAATACAAGGTAATATATTAATTTTAATAAGTACTAGAAAGTATTTCTGATTTTGTAGTTTAATTTGAACAAAGTGGTTGAGTATCTCACAGATATCCACCATAACGCATTTAGTTTACCCTGATTGTTATATGAGGATTTAAACCTGCCTACTGTATGACAAGTTGCTGGTGTAATTGTTTTTTTTTTTTTATTATTATTTTTAATTTACAAGCCACACATTTGTAATGACTGGACTTTAGGGCATCATGCGTGGAAAGCACAGTTGCTGGATTTGCATGAGGTGATCCGTGCACATAATCTACTTTTGTGTGTCTATTCATTTATGAAAGACAATATGCGATCTGGTTCAGCTCCACGGCTCCAGTGAAACACTCATACAAAACGATATGAAATTTCATATCCCCACAATAATGTCAGTGTGCCCTTGCCAGTTTGTAGATTGTTGTACTATCCATCATTTTAGAATATTGAGAATAACTGGGTCTATTTGCTCCCCCCATATTCCAAAAAAGAAAGTACAGGATGTGATAATAAACTAGCTAAATGTAAATGTCATAATATGAAAAGCATAATAAGATCCGTCGCTATTTGATGAGCTCTTCCACTTCATGTAATTCTCATTCACATTGTTTGATCTCCTGCAATTTCCTGTTGCTGCTCAGAGGCCTGAACATGGAGAGTGACGGCTGAATCCCATGAAGACTGCTTCTGAAAATTCAACAAAAGCATAAACTTTGCATTGTGTTTTCTGTTATATTTCTTTGCTTTCTGAGGTGGTTGTGCGCCTCACCGGAGAGATTTCCCGCTCTCCTACCGGCCCAAATGCCCCACGTCATGACAAAGGAAGCCACACCCACCCCCTGCCCCAAGCCACTCTACATGTCTAATGTATCTGTCTGTAAGATAAAGGGCAGTAAAAAGTCAGGCGACTCAGTGGCCACGCAAAGCATTAGCTTGAGGGCCAGGAACGCTACCTGTCATGGCTCCATTGAATTAGGGCTGTATGTAAGAGGGCTTACTGAGGCTTGAAAACTGAGAAATATCTGTCAGTAGAAAAGGATGGTGGCTTCCGCACCTCGGTTATAAACAGGTTGCAGAAGCTGTTTTATCAATCAGCAGTCAGGGTACACTTCTCCATCTAGTGGTACATTTCATTGAGATTGCCGTGAGGGTGTCTTCTCTCTGGGACCATCCATCAGTTCCACTGCCCCATGCAAAACAAATGAAAACTGAATGGAATTTCAGAAGGGTAATTCTGCTTTGGACTGATGACAAGGGACTTGGCTTTTAGCCTCTGGATAAATCCAATAGCAAATTAATTCATGCTGAATCTTAACTCTCTGTCATTGATCTAGCTTCCCAATCTGTCAAGCTGTAGAGTAGGTTCCCCCAATGTGCTTAGTGAGCTATGAGGAGCCCTTCCTAATAATGCAGACAAGCAGAATAATGTAGCATGTTCATTCCCGGTGAAAATGTCCAACGATATAGCTTTATTACATGTCGTTTGTTGTCTGTCTGGTATCTGCAGAAGACATTCCCTAGACATCACCTCCAGCGAATGGAGTTTTGCCCTTAGGTGCAGGACATATTGCGAGTTATTTTGAGTGTTGCTTTAACAAGGCCCGAGGTGTAATGCAGCTGTCAGCCTGTTGTCAGTAGTTCAAACAGGAATAAGCCAATGAAAAACAGGGGAAACTCTCATATGTCAAATCACAGGAGATCAGTTCATTTATCCTAATCTTTGGTTTCCATGAGAACAAAATTAGTATGCATCAGGGTGTTATTAAAGCATTATACCATGCCAAGTACTAGTGTTTACCGTCGTATCATTGTATAGCTTTATTAATATACATAATATCAGTGTCTTGATCTATCAGAACCTCTTTTTGTAATTCTAGCAAAGAAGAAAAAGTGAAAAAAAAATGCCTGGACTTTGCAGGAATATTTCAAAGAATCACTTATTAGTATTATATAGTCCTCGGTGACTCTGAGAATCTTCATTAGTGCGAGGAGATGCAATGGTGCTTTGGGGATGACCTCAAGTTATGTAACCGCCATTCCCAATAATTTGCACACCACAAGCAAATGTCTGTGCGGCTGCCTGGGTAACGATATTAAGCTATTACCATTTCCTGAGCTCAAGTCTTCACTATGTACTATTACGGCAATTTCTGTGGGCCAGCAATCCTCACGATCCCTTTGCCAGTACATGTCCCCCTTGGCACAGTTTCTCCTAGCCAGTGCTCCTACCCAGCACTGAACAGCATATGAACCTGTGATGCCCAGAGGCCTTCCCTAGTCCCCCTTTTCAAGAAAAACAGCCTGATAGGAAATGTGAGCTGACATGGTATATTGAATGAAATGAATACAGCCTCTTTAATGTCTAATTGGAAGCTCATAAATAGACACTAAAACAACATTTATTAGTATCCACTGTCCAGCGGTGGACTTGGGACACAAAGACTTGGGAACAAAAAGAGCACAATATATATCTATATATTGATGATTTATATTTATATTTATATATTGATGATGTGTGTGTGTATGTGTGGCCTGGTATACTCAGCAATATCCAACTGCCAGCTTTTGAAAACCACAAATGCTGTCCAACCTCTAAAGGAAAACGGAAAGTGAGGATCAGATGGGGGACGTCAGAGAGAATGCAAAGCTGGGGAAGAGTGGAATGAGAGGTGGGAGAGAGAAAAGGATACGGTAATGGGCAATTTTCAGGGGATCTCCTCATGTCAGAGCAGATAGTTCTGGGGGGGGGTTTCATTGTTAACTGGCCTGAAGCAGACTGATGCTGGCAGCAGAGCCAGAATAATGTGAATTTTAGGGCTACAGATGAACGACTATCTATATCCTACCTATATCCTCCGTAGCGGCAAACGTATCTGTAAGCGGCTCAGAACTCCGGATGAAGGGATCCTTGGCTTTACAAAGGAGAGCTCTTTCTATGAAGGCAAGTTCTCCTTGTTCAGAACCACCCTTCTGCACAATGCCATGGATGTGTACGTACGTACATGATACTGGGCCGCCATGTTCATTCAATGAACGCCTGTTAATTTTGCTGCCACTGGTCCATTGCTGCCATCATCTTGAGCCATCAGCACTGGACCGTCATATGGTCCGTTTTTAAAGAGCAGAATAGAGAGGACCAGAGAAACATGTAAGGTGGCCGAAATCTCCCTATAAGCAGATTAGTGATGCATATGGTCCAGTTGTTATCTTCTCGCCTCTGTGGCTCCTGTTTGTTACTCTGCTGTTTTGTTCTAAGGGTGTAACTAGAGGCAAATATCTTATGGCAATTGTCTGTGGAGTCCTTCCAGGATTTCAGCACAACTTGTGGAAGTTCTGTGCTTCTGTGTGCAGAGGCACAGAACAAAACTGCATGATACTGGTGCAGAGATCAGCTGAGATACTTTTTGAATTTTTACCAATTACCAGGGTGGGGATCAGAGGAAAAACGAAAAAAAAAAAAACTACAGCCGATTGCAGATTTGAATGTCGCTTTCTGAGAGTCAAAACTGCTCTTCATTCTGAGAGCAAGAGACAGCAAAGTAAGTTGCTCCACACACATGGAAGGAGGGACTGATAGAATTTAACTTGGATAAGATAACCTGCATCTCTTGTCACCTGGCTTCCTGTAGCCCAGAGTGTATTCGGCTCACCCCAAACCCAACTCTGCGCAGGCATCAGTGTTTTCAGTGGATCAGGTGGTCTCTCAAGATGTAAGCAAATGTCTATTTTCAAGAAGCAGGTGATGATACCAGGTGGGGAGGACAGAGGTACAGGTGCTTCAGAGCCCTTGCTTCTTGTTTCAAGCACTCTTCCCTTTGTGGTGAACCCTTTGTGCTCTCTCCAGAGCATTCCTCTTGCTACTACAGTGGGCTGGCAGGCGAGAGAAGCGTACACATAGCCAGCAGGGCTGCAGCACGGCAGGATGGGAGATGAAGTCCCCAGAGGAGCGGTTTTATTTTTAACCTTTAAGGGAGTGTGAAGGTCCCACTCATCTGTTCTTACCTGTGTTTCAGTTTGCTTTGTTTTCCCTGGTGTGTAGCTCAAGGAGGCTTCTTTGGAAACCCTTAGAAAAGCAGAGTTGACGGATAACAGTGGTGGAAAGGAATCCCTGTGCCCTCTGCCTTAGATAATCCTTGTTAATTACCAAACTGCAGCAACTAATCAGCTTTCAGAAAGACTGGGAACTGGAAAGAGAAGCAAAAAAGCAATGTTTGCCTTTTTATAAAAGCCATTCCAAAAAAGTATTAGTATTAATTGTAGTGTTATATTATATTATATTATATTATATTATATTATATTATATTATATTATATTATATTATATTATATTATATATTTATTTACTTATTATTTGTCATTCCATTATTTGATATTCAGAAATTGGAATACAGACACTCCCCAGGTTATAATGATCCATGATACAATATTTTGACTTTATGATGGATATGATTAAATATTCAATAAATCACTTTATTATAAAATAGGCTTTATGTTAATGATTTTGCTAGTAGGCTAATGTAAGTGTTCTAAGCATGTGTACGCTAGGCTAGGCTAAGCTAAGCTGTGGTGTTTGTTAGGTTGGGTGTACTGTACTAAAATGCATTGTCAGGGCCCCCTGTCAGCAGGATGACACTATCCGATAGAGCAGACTGTAATCAAATGCTACAGACATGTCATTCCAAATGTCTTTGAACTGCAGGGTGAGAGAAGCATAAACGCAAAGACAAAACGCAAGGTTAGGGCGGAGCTTGAACCCAGAGCACCTGAGATGTCACCATTTCTGAAATGGTAGTCTGGCATATAAAGAAAATCCATCCATTCATCTTGTAGCCACTTATCCAGTCCCAGGTACTGGAATGAGCCTGGAGATTATTCCAGTAAGCGCAGGGGGGAAGACAGGGGAGAGCCTGGATGCTAGTCCATCACATGTTGAAGAAGATATTTTAGCAAAATGACATAATATGCTCACTTTGATCATCCTCGGAATCCATATCCACCTAAAAGATGTAACACATGCACCTTAAACCGAATTTAAAGCATGTCCAAGCATTAAAAACAACATTCCTCTGTAAAAGCAGTGAGTGCTTGAACTTCAGAAAAACCGCACATTCCTTCAAAGATATTGTGGCTTATAACCATGTTGCTGCTGTATTAGAATGAGTGTGATTATGGGATTTTTATAATGTTCCATCCTGTTAAAGCACTGGAAAGCAGTTGTTGCAGTAATTACCAGCGATTCTTCACCGAGGCCTGTCAGAAATTGCCATGCAAAGACTGTAGGGTACAGCCGCTAGGCCAAGTAAGTCACGATGAATATGTATGAGTTCCCAGGGGGAAAGAACTGTGAATATGTTTGGTTCTGTCCACCTTGTCCATTTCCAGAACAGATCGCAGCAGTGAAGAGTTTAATAATGAGCAGACACCCAAGGCCCCTTGATCTTTAGTACACATTTTAAATATTTTTTTGTTCATGTAGGGGTGCTTGAAACTTGTTTCTTAGAAGAATTGGAGCTTATTATAAACAGGGGGATTATGGGTGTTATCCAGATTTATTATTTCAAGACCACCCTGAACCAGTGTCTAAGATCTTGATGACTCCCTCTATGTAGCCAAATATATTGTAGTCACAGACCAGCTGTTTGTGCTGTGAGGTAAACTGCTGTCTGCGTTCCAGGAAGATCTGAAAATGTTACCATGCAACATTATAACTTTAAATATATTATTACTTGTACAGTACTATAGCTAATCTAGAAACTCTGAAATTCAATGACAACCAGTAGTTCTGTACAGAGTGGTGTGAATTAAACATTAAAATGGGGCATCTGGGCAAACGGTATTGTTATGTTCTTGTTTGTGTACTTCCATAAATGTTATACTGAGGCCATAAGTGGGTGTGGTCCCATAAGGGATTTATAAATTATGCAAAACTGGTTCCACCACTAGAGGTTGCTATAGATACTCTTGTGGCCTCGCCCACCACCCCCCCCCCCCCCCCCCCCTCCCCACTTACCTATACCTCGTGGGGGGTTTCAGGCGTATCAGTGGTTACGGGGGCAAGAAGTGATGTGTGGCCGTGGTTGGCAGGAAGCAAAAGTAATGGAAGC
>JAODKE010000043.1:26510057-26531046 GCA_026779605.1 Mormyrus hasselquistii
ATTGTACTTTATTTGTTATTGCCAAAATATGTGTATCAAATGAACTCCATCACATTTCCATGAAGGACAAAATTCATAATAGATATTGTGTCTCATTTGATGGTCTTCTGTCTCTAGGAGTTCAAACAGAGGTTGCCTTGCTATAAGTGGATTTAAGTTCATTGATTAATCAGGTCATCACCACTGTATACTTACTGTAAATCATAATTTACCCATGAATTAAATATAAATGTCAGCATGTTCACAAAGGTACTTTATGTAAGTGTTTTGCCAAATAATAACAATAATAATAATAATAATAATACATAATAATAATATAATGATGATGTCTCAGCGGTACAATAAATAATCTTCAACTGTCATTCATGAATTGATATTATGTGATAATTTCTTTCTGCTAGCATCAGCTACAATTTGCCTTGGCCAGTATTTCACACTTGTAAGTGTATCTAAGAGTCTGCTCTTGAAAATCAGAAATATAATACACTGTTGGTATGATACACCAAAGAGTACATATTACATGCACAATTGAATTATTGTTTTTTTGTAATCCATCTTGTAGGCCAGGCAAAAAAAAAAAATCATCTTACAGCCTCTCAGATCACTTATAATGTGAAGCTAGCGATGGGTTATAAAGTGTCTTCCCATTGACAGGATTCTCATGTAAACTTTATGGTGCCTCAGAACATAAAGTCAATTCAAATTAAATATACAAGCTTCCTGGGCCTGGGCCTCCCTAACCTCATTTAAGGAATTGTGATGCGTTTGTAATATCACATTTATTGGTTTTCCCTAATAAAAAGGGGTCTACATGCATTTCATGTATTGCTGAGTAAATAAATATGAAATGAAAAGGTTACACAGCATTGTCACTGTATCAATATCATGTCAATGATGATTATAATTTCACCTCTGTGTCCCAAGACTGTTGGGTGGCATTCATTTACCGGAAGTAATTAAACTATTCCCAGCGCGCTTCATCATTTTAATAACGACATATGTCACTGACAGTATATACTGTATGTATCTTACGGCATATTTTTATCCAAGCGCTGGGATTGGGCCCTCTCACCTCTGAGGTTGATGTGTACATGTGCAGTAGTATAGATTTTTATTTTATATTTTTTATTAGTCTTGATTTCACGTCATACATGACTGCTGCCTGACAACCTCTTTGAACCTGAATCAGCCAATAAATATGTAATATTTATGCTATATCGTTGTGCTCTCTTCTCCTTTACAATCTCAAGCTTGACATTATTTCCACAAAAAAGTGTCTCAGGTTGTCTTAGATTCCTTGTAAAAAAAAAAAAAAAAAGCATGCGACTTTGTTAGAGATGCTGTAATCTAAAGCCCAATCTAAGACAACAGATGACCTGTAGTTTATTTTAATAGACGGTAATTAGTACCTTAAATACCTGTGTGACGCATGCAGAGCCCGGCTGCTTGAATGAAGCTGACATTACCCTTTATGTTCCAGGCCGCAGTGTCTCCTGCAGGTCACTCCACGGCCCTGTGGACGGCACCACAGGGGCAGTTACTCCCATGCTGTAGATGCGATAGTAAAAGCGTCGGTTAAAGTCAGTCACCGTTACAAACCCCGCTCCAGTGTCTCTCGGCCTCTTGGCCGTGCACCCGCTGGCCTTCCTGTGCTGGTGCTGAGTAAGCAAGAAATAATAATATTTTTTTTTTCTTTTCATAGAAGGAGCCCCTGTGGCTGCACTCAGCATCCTCTAATCCTGTTCCAGGACCGAGAACATTTTCCCCTCTCAGCAGTTATTTTTGTATTTCTTTATTAAAGAAAAAAACAACAACAGCAATGAAAGCAGCTGAAAACAAAGAGTCAAAGTCAAACTGCATTTCGACGGTTTGTAACACACAAATACCACTGAGGTACCACACCCAGCTGTTTGGGTTTTATAGCTGAAATTTGTGCTTTTTGTATAGTAAGTTCCAGTCTGCCTAAACAATAGTTTATCAAGCCCTGTCGGACCAGAACTCAGTGGATTCATTGGGTTCCAGTTACTGTATAGATTAATACTTACAGCATGCTGGCGAAATAAAACCTGCATTTACTATCTGTCACAATGTACATGGCCGAATTGATTTTATTCCAGTTCAATAATTCTGAAATTTGTCTTTCTTTAAAGCCAAAAAGAAAAAAATGACCGTTATTGTTTGAGAGTATGGAGACAATACATTTATAATTATTGATGTAATTATCCTTTTTTAATACTTTTTTGTGGATATTGATTTTTTTTTTTTTCCAAATAGGCACAGTTCGCATTTAATTTTTTGGTGAGTATAGAATATTTCGACTGACACACTAGAGGATTTCCACTGAATTGCAGCCAAATATTTTTCTTATTTCTTTCTTTCAGTGCTTCATTTGTAAAGTCATAATTATTCACTGGGAATCATATTTATAAGCAAACATCCCAAATTGCTTGCATTGGAGTGAACAGATTGGTATATCAGATTGGTATATCTCTTACAGTTTGTGGATTTGAGCTTTAGCTTTTTGACTTGAAAAATAAAGTCCCAGATGCCATTTAAACATTACAGCATTTGTCGCACCGTAAAAGACATGCATCACTCACAGCCGAACCATTTATATAAAAACTTGCTGCAGGTGCCAAAAAGAGAGAGCAGATAACTGTTTTACAGCAACTCAGGGCCATAATGTTCATTGTTGCCTGCCAATGTTTTGATTTATTAAACAGAACGTTGAGATGACACATAGTACTGACAGTGGAAGAGATGTCTCATACCACACGCATGCGGCAATGTGGTTCGTAAAGACAACTTAATTAATGGCAGTCATTAATAACTTTGCACATTGTTTTGTCTTCATATTACACAAGTAATAATTTCGCAATACCAGCAGAGTGAAAGCTATTGGGCCTTGTTCAAATGGATGTGTCCGTGTTTCTGATTAGATATACATCTTTTCTCACAGATACATAGTTGTGATTAATCAGGCTCGACTGCTTGCCATTTCGTTTCAGATCGTAGATGTAACAAATCAAAAATTGCACATCAAAGCGTATATTTGTAATGTGATTCTGAATTTAGACCGAACTATTAATGAGCAGTTGCGATACTGCTCAGTTCCTTATCTGTAAATGACAAATATGAGTGATCTAGTGGCCGCACACATCAACCAGAAAAATGTCCACAGTCATTGTAATTGGTGACTATAAAGGAGCCAGTGTCATGAGCAGCAATGCTATAGTACATTGGGAGTTTGCACAGGGTAATATATATTTTCTTACACAGCCCAAAGGTTACTGACCTAGTTTAGCATGTGCTAAATAAATAAATGGTAATTGATCAACCTTGTTCAGCATGTAGGGGAATAAAGTGTAAGTTTCTTGGACATGAGTCAGCCATTTTAACGCTTCTTACATTTTTTGAGCATCTGAACTCTACATTTAGATTTTACATACCAACTCAAATATTGTGCTTCCCTTACAGGTTCCAGTTACTCAGAAGTTCATATTTATGAATGCAGGTCTCCATGCATGACTGTATAAAACCTGAAAGTATAACCTAAATTCTACGAATGACAACTTATGAGAATATATTTTGCATACAAAAGGCATCTTTGACACCTGACATATGTTTGAAATTACAGATGTTAATACTTGGTAATGAAATCAATGCTGTCTTTGTTGTGCACACATTAATTAGCAGGAGGATGCTGACAGCTAACAGTTGGGCGCATGGCGACAAGTGATGAGCTATATGGAGGAGTGGGGATGTGTATGCATTTGTTTGGGCGCACGGTGACGGAGCTTATGTCCTGTTGTCAGTTATGACAGGGGAGCGGCTGCCTCGTGCGGGAGTGATTTCAACGCGTAGCGTTACTGGAACAGACATCTCTAGCTATCATACCAAGCACACCTGTTCCAGCCTTCACTGCAGAGGACACAGCCGTCCACAAGCACCCAGGCAATGAACCGTTACACTACGCCCCATATGCTTACGCTTAATCAGGTTAAGAGCGACGAAGACTGTTTCTTGAAAACTTAGTCAATCATTCTGCCTTTAATCACCAGCTAATCAGCATAAAGGTGTTAAACTATAAAAAGTCAAAAGCATTGTTTAGATAGCTGGGCAACATGCACGAGGTTTGATGAATTCATGTTGATTATCTACTAATCCATATTTTAAGAAGTTGGGCAGCTGAAGTCGAAAACTAAAGAATGCTATATATTTGGGCTAAATCCCTTTACATTTTACTTTGATAAAGTAATTAATTTTAAATAAAATAATTTAATAAAATTGTGCTGCAAAAGTTAATGCTGAGGTGTCCGAGTACTCAAGCTAAAATTTTTGCAAAAAAATTTCAGCAAAGGTTAATAAGGATTTTATTGAATGAGACATATTTTCAGATTCCCACATTATTAATACTCCATTTATATTTCATCTTAAACAGGGATTGGAAAAGCAATATATCATGTTATAAAATGTACCCTCAACTGATATGATTGATGAAAGGCAATTTAGTCTATATACCACATTTACTACTAAATTTTATAATAGTTCATAATACATCCTCTGCTGGTATGTAGGTAGTCTAAATAGGTCTTTGATAATGGAGAATTAATTAGTAGTTAATTACAGAAACACAGGTGAGAACGAGATAATTTGTCCTAAATTACATTAAGTGTCTGGCTGTTAGCTGCCCTTGATTAAAATTCATACAGGACAAACACAGTCATTAAATAAGGCTTTGCCTTCAGTTTTTGCAGCTTAATTTGTTTATATTTTAATCAGTCTTTGGGCAGATTTTAAACACACCGAATATCCTAAAATAACATCCACCAAGCACATGTTCATGTACACACATACACTCTCTAGCCTCTTTATTAAGAATACTGTTCTAATACTTTGTAGTCCCCCTTCGCTTTCAGAGTAGCCGAAATTCGTCATGCCACGGACTGAACAAGGTGCTAGAAGTATTCCATCGATATTTTGGTCTACGTTGAAAGGATTGCGTCAGTAATCGCTGCAGATTTATCAGATCCAGATTTCTTTTCCTCTTCCACCACTTGCCAAAGATGCTCTGTTGTATTCAAATGAATGAGAAGGTCATTGAAGAATACTGAACTCATTGTAGTGGTTATGGAAGCAGTTTAAAATGAGATGTGCATTGTGACGTGATGCATTATTCTGGGATAGGCTGTGGCATTTAAACAATGATCGACTGGTATTAGGTGACTCAATGTATGTTAAGAAAATAGCCCCCACGTCATTGCAGCACAGGTGCTTCCACCAGTCTGAAGTGCTGACACAAGACAAGTTCATCACACGAATTCATGACATTTATGCCAAGTTATGACCCTACAATCTGTATTCCGCAGCAGAAATTGAGAATCATCGGATTGCAAATTTTTTTCCAATCTTCAACTGTCTAGTTTCAGTGAAATTGGAGCTACACTGGGCACAGACACGTGTTCCTAGGTGATAGGAGCGGATCCCAGTGCTGCTTTTGTAGCATTCGCCTCAAGGTTCGATCTGATATGCATTCAGAGATGCTTTTATGCTTATCATTTTTATAAAGAAAGTTTATTTGATTTACAGTAGCCACCCTGTCAGCTCAAACCATTCTGGTCATTCTCCTATAACTTTTCTCTTCAGCAAGGCATGTCTACCCACAGAACTACCGTTCACTGAATGTTTTGGTTTTCACAATATTCTGCATAAATGCTAGAGAATGTTGTCTGTGAAAATAGGAGCTCAATCCAACCCATCTTGTCTGGAATCAGCAACCATGCCACAGTCAAAGTCAATTAAATCACATTTCTCCCCATTGTGATGTTTGATCTGACCATTAACTGAAGCTCTTGACCTTTGTCTGTGTGAGGTTAGGCATTTAGTTGCTACCACATCATTGGCCGATTGGACATTTAGATGAATGAACAGTTTAACAGGTGTTCCTATTAACGTGGCTGGTGAGAAATTAATTTAATAATCTTTTTGTATATTTATTGTGGGATTGCATATAGTGATGTTACATTCATTTCTCCCAACTTATAGTTCCAATAAGCTTTAACTTTAAAGTGTTATTCTTTTTGTCTGTGTCTCTGCTGATTTTTGATTAATTCTACAAGTTTCCTTCTACCACCCCATCTTTACGATATTTAATTTCCAGCTCATACAGTATCTATAATCACTCAAAGAAATAAAGCATTGAAATATAATTGCTTGCAAATTAAGTGTTATGTGTCTTTCCCTTGGGATCAACAATTTAATTTGTGTGAAAATATTCTGCAAACACAGTCCAGTAGAAAAGTTTATGGCAAGGGCGTGATGACGGCTAGTCCCTTTCTTTCCAATAAGTCAAATAATAGTGAATCACTCTGGTAAGAGCTCCAGAAGGGGAAATGAGCTGGCAGGAGAGCGTACATGGAGAGCTAGCGGCTAGAGTGCATTGTAAATATCAGTTTGCTGCCAGATGCTGTCCTGGAACGAGACAAGCCCTTCCTTTGTCTCTACAGGACCCCTGTGTCCTTCCTGGTGTGGGATGCAGACCTCAAACTAGCCAAGATATTTTCTCCTGTCTGTAAGCTTTTACAGAAGAAACACTAACAATGAATTATAGGAGAAATCATTACCCTGGATCACCACAAAGCACAATTACCAATATGTATTTTAAAAACGAATATGCACAGAAACAACCATAATCACAGCAAAGCGGCACACGGCTGCCGTCACAGCAACGCTTCTCAGGTGGTCCATTGTTTCCAGGCTACTGTATACATAGTTAAAGTTGAAGATTATTTATGGAAAAAAAAATCATCTTATACAATAATTTTCAAGTTAAAAAAGTGCAATAGTCCTTTCAACTGAAGAACAAAATTGTATGTTAGGTTATAGAGTGCTACATTCAAGATTTTTATTTGTCGCATTCACAGCTATGGTGGCACACCGAATATATTATATAGTTATATAGTGATAGATAAGGTTCTATACACAACCTCTGTGCAGCACCTGAGAAAGAATCCCTTTACTTATTTACAATGCTGTCACCGATAAAACCTAAGGGACACCGTAGCTGTGCTCTGGATATGAGACTTCTGACACGGCTGGGGACAGTGGGATGTTTATCCAAACTGACTGATGTCCTCCAGTTGTTAGCTGCACTGTGACACTCTTTGCCCATTGAAGACAAGAGAAAAGGCCTCTGTTAAAGTCTTCGAGTGTATCAGCCTGCAGAGCTCCTGTATCTCTTAAGGTTGATGGCCTGAAATCAAAGCTTTTTGAAAGTAATTTCAGGTTCGGTTGGTTACATGATATTGATTGGTTTCAAGCTTGGTTACATGACATTTGCCTGAATTGAGTTTTAGTCACTGTATTCCCATATAAATAAATACTAAAATCATAGTTACTGTTTGTATCCCCGCATGATATTTGAACAGTCGGGAATATTTGTTTCCCAATATAAATCTTTCAAGCCAAATGCCTTTTAAAATATTTGTAGCCCACAAAAAGTATTAATTTTGATAGCTTGGCATATAATATTGGCAGTGTGGGGACTTATTTGTTTAAAAAAAAGCTGATTTACCCCTGGATTGTAGCCCTTTTCATTTGGCGGGACCACAAGACCATATGCTCCATTTTTGTGGCTTCGTGGCCTCTGCTAACTGCTTTAGTGTGTACAGCATGGAAACTATTTGGTGCCAAAACTTAACAACATCAGCTCTGCACTTAAAATGAATAAATTGTGAATAGCACATTCAGCTAGTAAAATGGTCCATGGTTTCAGCAAAGAAACATTATTGAATTGAGCTAACCAATAATGCAAAGGCAGACTTTGCAGTAAACAATAAATGATTATTACACAAACTGAAGATGATTAAAATCCTGTATGGTGATATCATATTATATTAAGTTACAAAAGGAAAGTTGTTGCAATATGATGGTCTATAAAAAAATCAGATTTAAATAAATAAATAACTATGAAATGCACAGTCTTGGCTAACGGAAATAGCGCTTGTGATAAATTGATGCACGTGATGCATGGTGTCATTTTCAGCACATACATCTCCAACAAACATTTATGAAAATGTCACTGACACCATCTGTGCAGCTACCCAGACCCCGCTAGCGGAGCAGTGTAGTTTGCTGTTTACTGACCCAGTTTGCCACTGTAGTGTTGGCTAAAAATAGTCCCGTTGAAGAAATTTCCATTAATTCTGCACAGCTACTTTTGCAGTTTTAAAGTAGTTTATGGCTGATTATTGATTGTGGCCAGAATGTCCTTGTTACAAACACGCATCCTTTATGACTGTGCTGCATGTTGAGTGTCTGCAGTTCTTTGCTCAATCATTTTCAGAGCTTCCTGTCAGTACAGTATGACTCTCAATGGGGCACTCTTTGCCTTGGCAAAAATGGGAAGAAATGCATCTCATGTAATTCATAGCTACTATTTAGAGAGACAATACATTGCATCCATTTCTTTATGACCGACCACCTCCCATGTTTGATATCTGGATCAAGTAGCAGCCATTTTCACAAAATGATCGTTAGTCGTGGTTTATTCATGTGTTGTGGATGTATATGACTGTAGCGGAGCTCGATGAGTCAAATGAAATGATTACATCACCCGTTGAAGGCAGCGCAAGAGTTCATTTTGTTCCTTAAACTGGAGACTGAGACTGGGTTTAGCTAATTGTATCTGACGTCCCAGTGGTAATAGAGCAGCTCATTTCCAGATTGTGCAAAACCCTGGGGACAAAATGAAATCACCCCAGCCATCCCCTCCCCAGAGACTCACCTGTCCAAGACACAACAGTTTTTTCGCGAATGTAGGTCACTCCAACCATAATAGGGGGTGTATTCCCTGAAGATCTGTGTTCAACAAACATTTGAAAAAAAATTGTTAACCAAACTAAATGTTTTCAGATCAGATTATTGATTGATTGAGTCTAACCAAGGTGACCCTGTTTTTTTGCAAGAGTGATTAAGGTCAGTCCTTGGATGAAATCCAGTTATTTTTAAAAAGTGCCTGCTGCTACCATAAACAAATGACCAAATCCTTTATTTAAAGTATACAATAGAAAAAACTCATTATATGTCACTGTTGGATATTAAATCTATATAGACATACTGTGTCTGGAACAAAACTAAACCCCCACCCCGACAACTAAACCAATAATTATGTTTGATTTATCATATTCATGCTTTACCAGTGTTTCTTACTATTATTTGCTGGTAAGACGCATTCTGTTTTAGTGGGGGTTTTTTTTATATATATATTTACAATTACAATTATTATTTTTCATAAACACCTGCTTTATATATAATTCTGGGTTGTGTAATTTGTGTTAAATGAATGTCTGTCAATAGTTATCCGAGCAGTCCTGCGAGAAATATGAACATTTCCAGTGATAAATGATTGTAGACTAGAGCTAGACAACCTATTGGGCAAAATAAATAGGCTTTCATATAAATTTACATTGGAAATTGCTGCCATCGAGAGAAGGGAAGCATTTTATTGAATATGCAGTGCTGACTTGACTGTTGAGTCCGCTGAGAGGGTGGGGGGGGGGGGGGCGGTAGCACATTCAGCCAATTAAATCAGAGACAAGTGGCTGAAATCACATCATCAAATATAGAATGAACAAAAACTATGTAAGATTCTGTTCCTCCACCTTTTTCCAACAGTAAGTAAGTATTTTTACCAGTGAATGTAAACAAACAAATGAACAAATGAATGCACGATTGAATAACAGTTGACTGGCACACACATATATTGATATGTATATGTAAGATTTGTATAATAATTCATAAATTCAATTTATTTATTTATCTCTGCTTGTGTTTTTATTTCTGCTATTCCTTTTTCTCATGTTTGGTCATCATGCAGAATTTATAGCAAAGATCCACAAATGTGCTTGAACGCATGCAATATTAAAACCAAGCCTGTACGCTCACCTGCTGCTCAGCTAAAACTGGTGGCCACTTGGGGATACAAAACATACCAAGAAATGTTTTGAAAAGAAAAAAAAAACATTATCCACCCTTACAGAAAACCACTGATTTGGACCTGGGTGGCAGTTTTTCACTTAGGCAAAAGCAGACAGCCTTTTCCAGATGAAAGAAGGCTGATGTCAAAAATTGGCTTTTCCATATGCAACTGGCACGATGATTTACACTGGGGACCATACAACTGAAAAGGCTGTGGAAACAAACTATGCAGGGTTTTCTCCCAAAATATGAGGCATTTAAATTTTCCATACTCAACATCTGGAAGTTTTCCAGTTACAGATCATCGATGGGTCTGTATTTTACTTCATGACAATCTTGGGAAATGTGAATGGAATGTTAACATAACACTAAATCCCCTTCAACATGCTGCTTACGTCTGTTTATTTATGAACTTGCGTGATTCACCAGCACAAAGTACACTTTGGTAGGCTTGCATCAATCCATCTGGACCAAAGACGATTAGCCTTATGGTCTAAGTACAATAGACAGTATGTTAGCACTGGGCTTAGTTGCCATATGGTTACTTTCACTGTGAGTAATTTATCAATTAACTGACCACATGGCAGATTCTGGTTTTATAAATGTATAATCCAGTGTAAATTCTAATCAAAATTATGTACAAACAGTTTCTACAAGATATGGTCCCTGTTCTGGTTCAATCCATGTGGAAACACTGTAAGATATTTAGAAAGAAACTTTTTCCCCCTTATAAAACATTTAACTGTTAAACTAGTGACACTATTTAATATTGAATGGCTATGGAGTAATATGATTAAGGAAATCACTGACTACATAAACATACTGTAGACGACACCGTCATGGTGTGACAAACAAAGACATGGAGTGTGCGGTCCTCTTCCCCAATACTCATGAGGGACATGAGATGGGTGCTCATTACTTTTGGTACTTTATGTACCTGTATCATGGTATATATACACAGAACACACTGCTGGTCAAGTCCATCTAGGACAATCTATAGGACATGAGGAGAAGATTATCCAACCTGCTTGAGAGACCTTGCTAAATGAATTTCTGCTTGTTTGAAAGATGAGTCAGATTGAGATTAGAGGCTTGCCCTTTGACCTCTGGGCTCATTCCCTCGACAGTGCAAACCTTTCATTGGCCACCAAGCCCCACCACCCCCCACCCCGTGATTGCATCATACTGTACAGCACTTGCCCAATGATCTGCTCCTCTCCTCCGAGGGATTTAAGGAAAACAAAGCGGCCAATTATTGCAATCACAAAGTCCATTTTTCTTTGCAAGGCAGCGGAGTATGTTATTATTATTATTGTAAACTTTTCAGTGTGAGTTATGGCACACAACATTCGCTCCCTTTGAGAATTTGCTGGACTGGGGCCACTGCAGCTGGAAGCCATCGTGAGCTCCAATTACTGTCTGTCTGTGTCAACATCTGGAAACCACTTCTGATGTTTGGGCAGTCTGCGTTCTGGAGCGCGCAGTGCTTTTTAGCCATATAAAGCCTGCCTGATCGGCGGTGGAATGTGGAGGACAGAGGTGCGCACAGGCCCTGTGGATATCTTTCAGGTTGGCTTGACGTTGACAAATGGCTGGAGTGATCCATTAAAATGAAAACACGGATAAGAAATGGGAAGCACGTGAATGCTATTACCAGCAGGACCCCGAAGGAGTTCGCAAGCGTCGGATAAGATCCCCGCTTTCGCTGGTTGAACAACATAACCTGGCCTCTGCAACCTTGAGCTTTCAAATACTGAAAGAGGTCTTGCTCTGGATAAAGAGGATGGACATGTCAACTTCCTCTTTTGTAACTGGACACCAGTTTGGTGGATTGGAGGGTCCTGCACAAACTCAAATGCCCACCTTCAGTGCTATTTTTATAACTTTTAATTTAACACACAATTCCAATGTTAACTTGATATAATAAAAAATGATCATTT
Source organism: Mormyrus hasselquistii (assembly GCA_026779605.1). Lineage (NCBI taxonomy): Eukaryota > Metazoa > Chordata > Actinopteri > Osteoglossiformes > Mormyridae > Mormyrus > Mormyrus hasselquistii. Next base: position 26,521,976 of record JAODKE010000043.1, read on the forward strand.
TTGAGGAGGGGAATGGAAACTATAAAGCAATAATAAGCTAGGAAATAAATGATCATGATTTCTTAAATTGAAATTTCTGCATGTGTGCAGTTTTTGGCAGTGCATGTGGGACTTGTGTTCTCTCTCTGGATTTACACGGGTTTCCTTTGGGCATTCAGTCATGCTTTGGAATTAAATGTTCTTCATTGTAACAGATGTCATTTTAACAGTGTGATTGGTGTGAAGGTGCTGTACACCGTACATATGTTTTAATGTCATCAATACTTTTGCTATCAATAGTTTATCACTCTATTTATCTATATACATTAAAACCAATGTGCTGCACATTTATTGCTATTTTTACCATTTCTACTCATTTCTCTTGCTCATATTGTTATATATGCATAGTGCTGGCAAGACATACACATGAAGAAAATATCCCCAAATAATATAAATAAATAAATATCCCCAAATATTGTTCAAAAGATCAAACATGCGCTGTAAATGTAGGAACATACTTTGCTTAGAATGGATGTGATGAGATATTTTTATTTCTATATTTGAACGTGCTGCATAAAAGCTCTGGTACTGATTTTATTTTGATTTCACCATAAAAGCATTCATGGCACAAAGATGTCTTGCAATGCCAGTAAAAGACAACTGTTATAATTTACCACCTGTATTAAAGTATGAGAAGTCTTCTAGGCTAGAACGATTAACATCATGAAAATAACATCTAATTGGAAACTGCCGACAATGATGTCACCTTTTGCCATTTAATCACATATACAGTATGCAGAAGCAGCTTAAATTGTGGAAGCGCACTGCACCACCCACAAATGAGTGGATTCATTGTTTTCTTAGGCCAGTGTTTCCCAATCTGGTCCTCGGGGACCCACACACATTCCAACTTTTTGCTCCCTCCCTACCCTACCAGTAGGGAGCAAAAACATGGACCGGTTGTGGGTCCCTTAGGACCGGATCGGGAAACACCGTCTTAGGCCCATCGATATCATCATTCCATCAAAGGTGGTGTCACTAGTCTTAATTATACAATTAATTTACATATGTCACATATTGATTCATGAAGCTGGAGTGTCATCTAAACTGCCTGAGGAACGTTATGTGCAGTAGGTTGGTGAAAATGTTGAGAATACTACTTTTCTGGGTGTTTCGACGATAATTTAAACAAGCTCTTCAAAATGTCTGCTTTGTCTTGAAAGTAGCGCTGACCCAGTGGCTGTAGCCTCTGCGGTTCGTCTCGTCTCCACGCTGCTGCATGACGGTCTGGGCGTCCCTCGGCCCATGATGAGAGACCCAGAATATAAACACACGGAGAGTGTAATGAAGATTAAATGGAAGGAGCCAACAAGCGAACCATTGTGTACTTACCTGCGGTTAAAAAACACAGGGCCTGGATTTCATTAGGCATTCTGGGAAGTCCAATTTATTGAATCTTAAAGAAAAGAAACAGTATATGACCCTTGGCATGGAAGGAGCTGGATTCCATTGCCAGAGACGAGCACTTATTTTTCATAAAAATCTGCAAAACCACAAAAACGAGCGGCAGTGGAAAATATCTTGCCGCCTCACAAAGCCAAGAGTTCACTGGGCCTTGGAACCTGTGTTTATTTGTGTGTTCTCACTGAGGGCTGAGGTCAGCCTTTGAAATCCCCGCGACTGTCGTTTGTGTTCTTTTCTTTCGTTTAATGCATGCAGCAGTTTTCGCAGACGTGGTAATAAGACTTTAAAGTAGCAATGATCCGCCTCTCCAGCTACATAATATATTTAGCCACACGATACTCTGTTCAACAGAAACACTGTGAAATATAATAACAACGCATAAGCATTTTTAGTGTTACATCACTGTGGTTAGGAAAATATTAATTTCCTACGCAATCATTTCCTTGTGACTGTGCAGGCCTTTGCATAGGAGTTTTATTCTTTTTTGGCTCATATCTGAATAATTTATTTAGAAAATAAATCACTATCTCTTAATAAATACACACTGATTTTTTTGCCTCCTTTACATTTAGATGTCGCAAGTCTTATGTCTTTAGCACCAAAAACATTAAATGCTATGCTAGACACACAGATCGACGACCCATTTGCAGTGCAGTTATTGGAACATTGCCTATTGCGGAGGATCGGCAATCGGTGAAAGTCTTAAACCATCCCCTCCGCCGTCATCATCCTAAATTAGGTGCTAACGATCTGTACCCATATCCATCCCTAATTAGTGTCGGCGTTATGGTTTTTTTCCCCAGCAGATGCATATTTGGACCCCAGTTGAGGCCATCTTTTTGCACTTCGGTTGCAGGTCACGGGAGACAGGCACCAGGCAGAATATATGAGGTGATAACAAGGGACAGTTGGGAAAATAAACCAGATAGTAAATAAATAAATAACGACATTTAAAAATGAGCCCATTGTTCCTGATGAGGTTTCATGCAAGACTGGCTATGACTGTAACAGCTATTATAGGAAATCCTGGATTATACCCCCAAGGCTGCCATATGGAAATCTCATTGGGTTTCTGTCCAAACCTTCTCTTAAAAAAGGAAACTTGCATTCCTGCACATTGAAGTCATGCAGTATCAAGTTCGATCGACTTTGGCAGGACCTTAAAAAACACAGATGTAGGCTTTCTCAGTCCCCCGCCGCTCCACATCCTGCTGGGCTTGTCTGGTTTGGTCACTCCATAATAACCTATTAAACCTTGAAATAAGATACAGCTTTCCAGGGTTCACTGCTCCTCTAACCGAGCACAAAGGCGTGATTACCTTCCCACTGCACTGGCAGAGAGGAGCATGTTTGTGAAAATGCACGTTTACTTTTAGACGAGCTGGTTGACTTCTTTTTTTAATTCCAGTGGCATTGTGCAGACTATCTGCGTTCATGAATGTGCACTGAAGGCTTTGATGGACAAATGGCAGCATTCGCTTAGGCAAAGCCTCCTCAGGGAGTGATCCGCTGATATTTTGCTCCAGTTTCCTAGCACACACCTGGTGGAAGCTTTGGCAGCGTCGTATGTTTATCTCCTAGTTCACAGTTACAGTCAATACTGCAAAACCATCATGTTCTTCAGCTGAATCACATTAGCTGATTGATAATCGGCGTTGTCATTGATTTTCCCTAACTGCTCAGATAATGAAGGGTCATTGGGAGGAAACGCTAGACAGGGTATGAGGTGTGCCATCGCAAGGTGGTGCCCAAGAATAATTTGGAGGACATTTGTGACTGTTTGGAGGAAACCCACACAAACAGGGAGAACATGCCATCTTTACCCACACATCGAGAATGAAAGGTATAAATATATGTATGGTATATCCTATAAAATATCAGGAAGGTATAAATATATATAAGGAGGTATAAGGTATAAAATCAGAGCATCACAGCCAGGGCTACAGAACATGTGCTTTCTTTACATTAAGAATTTTATATTCAGTACAAATATGGGAAGGATACTGACATATTTCTAATGTTTCGACATAGTAGAAGACAGTAGAAGACAACAAACATTAAATGCAAACTCAGACAAAGCTATTATGTCATTAGAAGAGATTATGGAAAGCTAAGGCTTGAACATAAATCAATATCTTACTTTTCCCCTTTGGAAAGATGCTTTTTATACTGCATCTTTACTGCTGATCTAAAACACTTCTGGAGTCTGTGAATGTCCCCTATGTGCTGTGATTAAGCAGCTTTAAGTGAAGAAGAACCGCAACGTGGGAACTTGCATCAAACCCTCGCAGCCAAGGTACCGCTGACGGGTTTGGCAGAACATCTCACAGGTCTAGATGTTTCTAGAATCTGAGACAATTCAAAGATGCAAAACTCACATGGAATGTTCTTTGTTGATTACATGAAACTAAAAATGGAAAATTAGTATAAATGCTGTACAATAAACAACAAAGAATACACACACACACACACACAGAATGGTTTTATACAGTTTTTTGATAATGCATATTTTTAATTAACTGAGAACAAAATAGGGAAACAGACTGTAGTTCTAATACTCACAGAAGGAGATTTTTGGAGGTGTAGCGTTATGTACACCGATACTTGTACAGCAAGACATTACTTCTAATTCTTTTTGACTTTACAGTTATTTATCTGTCCGTATACAATGTCTGCTGAGCGATATCCACCTATCTATAAAAGTTTTTTCCAGAAATCTTTAAATAATTTGAAACATTTAATGGAATTTATATGTAGGATAGATTCAATCTGATTTACGGATATATTAAATTTTAGAACAAGTGCACTTCAATTTTAGATATTTCAAAATGACTTAGAAATATTGCAGCACATCAAATATAGCATAAATACTGTATTTAAAGAAGTTTAATGTCAAGAATTCATTTGGCGTCAGATTTCAATGTTTGCTCAGCAGACATGATACATAAAACCAGAGTAAAAGGAAGAATAAAACACTTGAAATGGATACATTAATGGTGTAAATTCTACTCTAATACGAGGTTAAGTGCCATACTGATTTACGCATGACTGAAGAGAATTTGAATACAGCTCCTTACAGTGAAAAAGCTGGAAGGAAATAGTTATGAACTACCCAATGACTCTCATTTTATAAGATATAGATGGAGTTAAATGTGTCTCCATCGTTCATTTAAACAAATAATAACTGCAGTTCATAGTAGTTTCCCCCCTTCTATTCTGAATGAACATTTTGTGGGTTTGGCTGACAACACACTTCTCATTGTGTCGTTTTAGCCCAGATGTTCCTCACCAATGGGCTGCTTTGCATTTAAATTGGATTTTTGCATAGAGTGTGCAGACGACTTCCTTTTCATGTCCGTCAGGCAGGCCAGTCAGCAGCAGAAAGCTCAGAGAATTTGGAAAAGGATATTTTCTGGGAATAATGTTATTCATTCATTTCTGACAGTTTAACTTTGTACAGAAATCCATTGAAAATGTGTCGCACAATTTTTTTTTATCTTTACAGTTACAGTCCTTTATTTGCTTTTAGATTCTCTGTTATATTTAGAGCATACATTTATTTAATCTCACATCAGCCCTGTACAGAAAGAAAAAAAATGTGTTAAATCTATGTAGGCAAGCTAGAGATCTGATCTGGGTACTGCAGTAACAAATCCCACCTAATGAAGTGCTCAGATATGCTACTGCTGACCTTACATAAGTATACCCAGCTGAATGTACGTGGAAAACATACTGTACACTGTCAGAGAAACAATGTCTGATATGACAGCCAATCATAACCCAAGTGCATGTAAATAGCCTCAATTCATAGATCGCACAACGGACACCAACTGTAAAACTTTAATTCTTAATCAAATCAGCGTTATTTTATACCTATCCTATATTTGTCTGGATGCATTCATTCTCTTTTTACATCTGATTCAACTTTACCTTACTTTCAGATTTTCTGGATGTTCTGCATGTTGGAAATGTTTCAAACATCTCAGCAGACATATATAGATGGAGCATAATGGAATCCTCAAAATCCCTACTAGACTGTGGAACAATGACAAAAATTGATCTCATCTTTTGGGCTACAAGCCCAGCAGGGCAAACACCTTAGCAGAGTGCCAGTATAAAAAGTCAGAGTCTGTAAAAGTGTTCTTATTAATAATCTTTTAATCAAATGCCTCTAGTCAGCTAGTAAAATATGTGGAGGTCCAGGGTAGATTTCATGCTATATTGGACATCCACAGACCTACCCCTCCACTTTTCAGTCTTAGTAGACCATCATAGTACATCATGTATTGCCCCTTGCACATAGTAAGGACAATATACCTATGAATGATCTTCCGATTATCTTCGCTATCATCCAGTCCAGCCTTGAGGTGTGTGATGATCAGTGTAATGACTCTGGGACTCAGTGAGTCATCAATGCAAAGTGTCTCTGGGACACCAGACTCCTCTTCTCTCTTTCTCAGAATGATGTCATATACCCGTTTTTGTTGTTTTTATATTTGATTTGTTAAATCTATTTCTGCTTACCTCATAAACAAAATAGGTCATTTCCAAACGTTTTTGCAATTTTTACAAACTCCCTTGCATTTAGATGTTAGATGCTACTTGCTAGTCTCCAAGTGGACCACTTTTGCCTATAGAACTGCTTTAATTCTTTGCGACATAGGTCAGTTACATATTTGCTTCAATGAACAATTGTACAGACTAGCCTAATAAAGCCAATGAGAGTGAGTGTGTGTGGATTATGTTCACATTACATTGTGGGGACTAAATGTTCTCCACAATGAAACAAAAACCTGTTATTTTGACACCCTTGGGACCATTTTCCAGTTTTTTGCAAACATCTGTGAATACAATCAAAAAACAAAAAATGTCAAAAGTCTCATATTTTGTTTGGTTACTTATAGTTAAGGTTAGGGCTGCGTAGGGGTTAAGGTCATCATGCTGGGATTAGAGTTTCCCCATAGAAATGAATAGAAAGTCCCCACAAAGGTTAATTGCGAACTTTTATGTGTGTGTGTGTGTGTGTGTGTGTGTTCATTCCTGTTCTAGTCATTGGGACTGCCTCCTTCTATTTGTTTTTTATTTCTCTAATTGGGCGGAGATTATCTTATTGGGTGTGTGCAGTTCCACAGTGGAAAACAGCAGCAATTTTGTTATGTAAAAGGCCTATAGCTGTTCCAATCAAACAAAGGCCAAACTGGTCAGAATCCCTGGTCCTTACATGACTTCTATCCATGCCAAAGTCTTATTAGCGATGTTCCGAAATGGAGTCATCGTGGTTATCCCTAAAGAGCACTGTTCACATAAGTCTTATTTTCTTACTTTACAATTCCTCTGAGGACCTGTGTATATATGTGTACAGAATGGAATTTACATAAACATGATGGTAGGATGAAGTATTACTAACAAGACAGTAATAAAATGCAGCAGTCATATGGCTATTGATGTTGCTACTTTATATAATTATTATATCCTAATTGCAATTGATATAAATAGTAATTATGTAACCAAATTGATTATTTATTGTATTAGAATATAAATCAGTTTGGTATTTTATACCCATATACAGAGTACAGAAGAGTGTGAAGATTTTGATTAATTTATTTTAAATAATTATTGTTTTAGTCATACCGTGTTGCCATGGTGTCGTAAACATCACAGTGACATGTCACAGATGCTAGATTTGAATCTGTATCCAAGATGTCGTGAAGCCAAACCACGTAAAAACTGTACGTAACTTAACCTCAGCACCCAGAAAATCTAGAGCAATATAAATGTTGGACAGCATGTAATGCTTAATGTGTCTTTAAGAAAGATATTACATGTTTGAAAACAATTGCTAAATGAAAAATATATAAAAACCAAATGATTTGGATAGTAATTATTGAAATTTGTTCACTTTTCTCTGGTTTTTATAACAAAATGTGCTCTTTCAATATGTGAAATGGGCAACATATTACATAATGTACACTATGTGGATACAAATATTGGCACATCTGGTGGTTACACCTACAGGAACTTCTATGACATCCCATTCTAAATCCATGGGCATCAATATGGAGTTGCTCCCCCCTTTGTAGCTATAACAGCTGCCACTCTTTGGGGGAGGCTTTCCAGATCATTTTGGAGTGTATCTGTTGGACTTTTTGTCCATTCATCCAGAAGCATTTGTGAGGACAGGCACTAATGTTGGACATGAAGACCTCGCTTGCAGTATCCATTCTAATTCATCCCGAAGTGTTCCATGGGGTTGAGGTCAGGGTTCTGTGTGGACCAGTCAAGTTCTTCCACACCAAACTCACTAGACCACATCTTTAAGGACCTTGCTTTGTGCACTGGGGTAGAATTATGCTGGAACAGAAAATGGACATTCACCAAACTGTTCATGCAATATTGGAAGCATAGAATTGTCCAAAAATGTCTTGGTATGCCGAAGCATGACATGTTTCCTTCATCAGAACTAATGGGCCTGACCCAACCCCTCCTTCATCAAACTTTACAGTTGGCACAGTGCAGTCAGGCAGGTAATGTTCTCCTGGCATCTGCCAAACCCAGAGTCATCCATCAGACTGCCAGGCAGAGATGCATGACTCATCACTCCACAGAACATGTTTCCATTGCTCCAGAGTCCAGTGGCGGCATGGTTTACACCACTCCATCCGACGCTTGGCATTGTGCTTGGTGATGTGAGGCTTGCATGCAGCTGCTTGGCCATGGAAGCCCATTCCATGAAGCTCCCGGCACACAGTATGTGTGCTGAGGTTAATGCCGAAGAAAGTTTAGAACTCTGCAGTTATTTAGTCAATGGAGCATTGGCGACTTTTACACACTATGACGCCGCTATGCTAATTTACGTGGTCTCTCACTTCCACTGGCTCACTTTCTGCTGCTTCTAAGCACTTCCACTTTGCAATAATACCACTTACAGTTTGATCAAATCTACCAGGGAAGAAATTATACAAACAGATTTATTGTAAAGGCGGCATCATGTGACGGTACCAGGACTGAATTCACTGAACTCTTCAGAATGACTCATTCTTTCACAAGTTTTTGTAAACCGGACTGCATGGTTGGGTTTATTTTATACACTTGTGACAATGGCTCTGAATGAAACATCTGAATTCAGTGATTAAGAGGTGTGTCCCAATACCTTTGTCTGTATAGTGCATAATATGAGGTAGACATTCACTTCTGTGCAAATAGGATCTCGTGTGTTCCACATGTACATCAGAATAGGATATTTATATAACCGTTATAAAAGGCAAACAAAATTAATGCATATGGCCATCTTGGGATAATCTTGTATTAGTGCTTTACCAGAATAACGAGTTTTGCTGCGGTCCTGCTCATGACCGCAATGAATGTGTCGACTTAGGGTTAATTTTAAACCCAATTATAGTAAAACGTAACAAACAACTTTGCCATCTGGAGGACAGCACCCTCAGCAGTACAACTTGCTATCTATTGTTTTTTAATTGGTCCGGGGGGAACACTGCCTCCTACTGGTCTGCCAACCACATTTTTGTTATAAAGATTACCAAGCACCCCACCCCCCCCACCCCCCCCCCCAACGCCAGATAGATCTCCCCACAGACAAAAACTAAAACAAAGCAAAAAAATATGAAAAT
>JAODKE010000043.1:26534502-26550220 GCA_026779605.1 Mormyrus hasselquistii
AGCCATGTATTTTCTGACTAGGCCACTAGCACACCTCATACAGCTAGTCAGTCTGTCACTGACTTTTTAAGCCAATTGAATTAATTAATTAATTAATTAATTGAGCTGTTGGTGAAATTTAACAAATACAAATACATGGAGTGGCTGAGGCGCCCCTGAAGAGAGTTTATTGTGTTACTTTTAATTTATAATTTTTTGTTTGCATATGTTCTAATGTTTTTTGTTCTAAGCCAAAGTACACCTGCCACCCAAATAAACAGCTTTAAACATTTCTTTGGAGTGCCTACAGTAAGACTTTTGCACAATAGTATGCATATATACTCCGGTTTCCCCCCATGGTCCAAAGACATGCTGAGGCTAATTGGAGTCGATAAATTGCCCGTAGGAGTGCATGTGTGCGTGAATGGTGTGTGAGTGTGTGTGTATACAGTATATATACACACACAATTATAGTGTTGGTTATAATAATTCATAAGCCCCAATGAACAATGAAGCTCTCATCTATAATGCAGAATAGATGCCTTCAATACCCTCATAATGTGTCATAAGGGTCAATAAAGAAACATTAAGGATGCTTTGTACTGCATTATGTATCTGTAATGCAAATAGTTGAGAACTTCACAAAGCATTCATAATGCATATTAAACATGGCTATATTGTGTAATGTAATTTTACACAGTACTGTGCAAAAGCCTTAGGCAGTCCAAAGAAATGTTTAAAGCTGTTTATCTGGGTAGCGAGTCCACTTTGGCTTAGAATACCTTTCCTGGAAAGCGACACACGAGCATGTTCTAGCTACAAAACTCAAGGCAAAGGGCAATAGCAAATGACAGGTAGGTGTATAATCCATCCATCCTACTTATCTATGTCAGGAAGTAAATAAATGAGAGTAATGATAATATGGCACGTGTATGAAGTTTGCACGGTCTCTCTGTGTCAAACAGTGGCCTTGATATGCAGCTTGATACTGTATGTAAATACGTATAATATACTCACTGGCCACCTATACACCTGCTCATGCCTACAAATATCCAATGAGCCAATTACGTGACAGGAGATTAATGTAGAAAACCATACAGACACAGAACAAAAGTTACAGTTCATGGTCAAGTCAAACATCATAATGGTAAATAAATAAAAAAAAGTGACTTTGCCCATAAGGAAGGCAAATAGTTACTACAGACCTTGAAAAAGTCTTCAGGAAAGGCAGCTTCATCCCAGGACAGACCCTGGGCAAACTCATGGCGTATAGCTGTCCAGTGAGAATATTATACATATTTACATATCAAGCTGCAGTGAGATATGAAGACTCTTAAATGCTTCATATATAACTTCACTTGGTGCTGCAAATACCCGTCAAGCATCTGTCCAAAATATATCAAACCATTAAAAAAGACCCAGTTAGGACTCAGGCTGTATAATAGGCAACAATTTACCTGAATGTTAAGCCATGGTCATCTGGGAATAAATCAGGGAACTCTGAGGAATCAGAAAGCTGGCCTGAGCTGGAAGTCTAGGGATGGACAGCAATGCTACTAACTAATGATGTCAAAGATGTGTATTATAAGCATAATATTAGTACATAGCTGCATTTCTTTGTATGTCTTTATATTCACCATATCTTTAAAAGGGTGAATAACACTATAGTGGATGAGACACATTGGTACGGCAGTGCCAGTTTTGAATTTTCATGAGCTACCTGACCTAATGACAAAGTGTTATAGAGATTATATAATATGTGCTATTAAATTTATGTTCATGCATTCAGAGGCGCTGACCCTGCATAACTAAGTAAATAAACATAGAGGGATTTTGGATATTTAAATGAAAAATTACTATAAATTTGCTTTTATTTAAAATCATTTCTGATACGTTATTGTGTAGCATGTAAATAATAAAGTAAACAATACACCATTATTATTTAAGCAATTAAATAAATAATCGACAAAATTCAGACCATGAAAAATCTACACTCGAGGCATGAGCTCAGAAGATGTTCCAAAACTCGGCCAACGCGTGAATGCAGACCTCTACGTGGAGCTTTCCTGACCCCTAGTGGTGGACAGCACAACAACTGAAGGGCTTTTCAGAAGTAGGATGATCTACATAACATTACGCTAAGCATTTTGAAAGATCTCTTGTCAGTGCAAGGATAGATCAATGGTTCATTTCCTGGTTTATGCGTTAAGAGAACACTAGATAAGCTGTTATGGATGGATGGATGGATGGAAATAAATTACTATTATTGTTTTTTATATACATTTTTGAAAATTATACTATTTAATTTCCAGATGAAGATAAATTATCATCATAGTCTCACATCTACAGTGATGAGGGTTCATTGACAGTTATGTAGTTACACTTTATGTAATTGCATGGCTGTAGTTACATAGTAATACTATTCAAAGTTTACACAGTCAGAAGCTCAGTAAGTCACTGTTTCAACAGATGTAATCCTTGATTCAACACCATATACTGTGTTAATCAATGTGTCATTTGACTGTTTATATATATAAAAAACACTATGCTGGGATTCAAGCTGATGTGGAGTTTACTCTATATAAATTTCCCATTTAAATCATGAAACAGCCAACACTGAAAAAGTTCAATGTGACACTATCTAAAGATTAATGTAATGTATGGCCACCCAGAGTCACCCAAGAATGTGTTTCATTAGTGTCTGCTTCACATCTGAAATGCAAATCGAGATGACTTATTATCCAGATAATTCCTTCAGTATAATGCAATTAACATGTGAGGTAGAGTGAAAACCCAATACATCCCATGGCCCTGGAGGACTGAAGCTGGCCGACGCTGCTGTAACAGATGCAGAGAGTGCTCCATCAAGCCACTAATTACTTCTGCTTGCTTGAGGTTCTCAGTTGAGTTGGGCATTTGATGTAAACAAATAAGCTTTTCATTACCTATTTAGCTGAGGTTTAAGCAGAACCGTTGCCTCTGTTCTGTGTGTGTGGATTCCGCATGATCACACTGTCCATAAAACCTATTATTTTGACCTTGTGAAAACATTGCTTCAGTCCTCAGAAGGGAAAACTCAGTTTTATTAAATTAAAAAAAAAAAATCAGTGAATGAAATCAAAAGACTAAAAAAGCCTGGAGTGGTGTATTTTGTTTGCTTATTTATGATTAAGATTGTCATAGTATTTAGATGCATAATCTGTGTGTGTGAGTGTGTGTGAGTGTGTGCTCTATGATGGACTGGCATCAAGAATATACTCCTGCCCATAAATGACTTTAGACTTTTGTCCCAGGGGGAGCAAGAGGAAAGAACCCAACCAGTCATTCATCCAGATAAATGAATTTGAAAAAAAAAAATTAGTGCACACATTTAAAATAAAGTATTATTTTTAATTGAACCCTTTATTGTCGCCATAGGGAATTTCTTTTTACACCTCCCTCAACTTGCTCTTCGTAGAGCAAGCTGTCCACAAAGGGCAGTCACCTGTTGGGGTGTCCAGAGAGCTGGGGGTTAAGGGCCTTGCTCAAGGAGCAGCAGACATGCTGAGGCTGGGTTTGAACCTGCGACCTTGTGATTACAGGCACACAGGCTTAGCCCACTGAGTCACACGCTGCATGGAACTTGCTATGGTCATGAAAGTCATAAGTTCATTAAATTACTAATGTAATTAAGTTTTCCCTCCATGTAAAATGTTCCAGTGATGGACTTTCAAAAATTCCTAGGAGCGGACAGACAGGACTGATACCTCGACTTGATGCCCAGCAGTATCTGAGTGATATCTGGAGTAACTATCAGTTAGATAAGTTAGATTAACTCTGGCCCATAGCCCAATGAAAAGCGTGATCACTTTTATTAAATTTAGGTAAGAGGATAGTTTGTGGCTTGTATTTACCCTTCTCTCCTCTCAGGAAAACTATTGAATAATCAGGTGCAGACATACTATAAGGCAAATGTATACAGCTGCCTGGGACCGCCCCATGAAGACAGAATTTCTGGAAGTTACATTTATGGATATAAGATAATAGAATCATTTCAACTATAGCAACGTGTCTGTTATTATATTTTTTAATAATAGTTTTCAAGACAGATGCAGTTGCCCCCTGTGCTGGCTGTAATGGACTGCTCCTACGTTGAGACTTTCCGCTACTCAGCTTTCCTTTGCTGTCCATGAACAAAGCAGCTTAATAGAAGAAAACGGTGCAAAGATAAAAGACTAACATTACATCTCTTTGATACCCACTAGATACACATTGATATTCCAAACACAAGCCACAATTTCAGGTGTAACTTTTCAATATAGTTTAATTTTATTGAACTTAATATGTTCAAATATCATTTTCATCTGACCATTAGGGGGTGCAATTGCACCCTCAGTATAACATCTACGGTAAAGTCACAATACTGTTTTGCGTGTGAAATTTAATTTAATGGTCGTAGTCAACACACCACACAGTGCGCAACAATGAAATGTGCGCATTTAACCCATATGTGACTTTCGTGACATAGCAGAGGGCAGTTAATTCAGCACCCAGGGAGCAGTGCTTGGGGATGGTACCTTGCTCAGAGTACCCAGGGGGATTCGAACCTTTCGATTACAAGTGCACTTCCCTGACCATCAAGCCACCACTGCCCACAGTAATAACAGTATAGTGACTTGCCTTGACTATACTTGATGATCAGAGGGGACTTTTTTCCTCATCTAAATAGATCTGACTGCGAGAATGTAAACATGGCTTCTGACATTTTGATGCCACTATTAAAAACTCGCTAAGCAAGTTCATAAAAGTACAAGCACCTCTGCGTGAGACTGTGTATCACTGGCACCACTTTCCACTAGGCAGGAGCATTTACAAAACGGAAGGACATTACAGTAGTTTGATAAGCACTGGGTATGAAAGGAACTTTAAGGTGACTTTCGGGGTTTTTTTTTTTATTCTTAAATTTTGACAGTCTTGTTCAGCAATCTTTACATCTACAATAAGTTAAAGAAATCAGTTAATCTGAAAACCGAGGGGAACCCCTTCAGAAAGAGGCTTGGCAAGATACATGCCAAAAATGCGTCCAGACTGGAAAGGCCAGCTCGCTGGTGGCATGTGATTCCTCTGCTGACTTCCAAAGGCTGGGACGCCGAGATGTTTACAGACACGGCTGTATCATGGGCACGATACAAATGCCTTCCAATTATAGCAAATTGCTGAAGGACATCAAGGAAGTCCATAATTATGCCAGCAGTTAAGACCGCATGTGCCAATGGGAATTTAACTAAACATGTAGTTTAATCTCTGTTAATTTGAATATGTATGATACCTTTTAATGTTTTTTTTTTAAACTCGTATGCAAAGTTTCAGTTGGATTTGTCTCTGCTTTTTTTCTGGGTTATGTCATTAGGAAACCTGTAAGTTTTGTGTGTGGTGTAAGACACAGACATGAAGAATGGTTTTTGAAGTCCTTGCTCTGTTTCATACAATACTGACTGCCCATATCTGCATTAGTCTTATTATTAGCTTAAATGTGTCTCTGGTCTTGCATACTTTTCAGTAGAAGCCTTAAAATGCTTCCTAAGTTTTCTGAATTGTTAGTAATTGCTTGGCAAAAAGAGCATCTGAAAGAGCATTCATTATTTCACAGTGACATTACCTGCTTTGCCCTTCAGGTTCAGGTATTTTGGTCTGCCCTTAACTGCACCGAAATAAAGTCACATGGCACCGTTTGGCATTCCTTGTGAGTTATACAGGCGTTATCTAATGTTATAGTACTACCTGGAGCAAATAGTTAATACATTTTCTTGCCAGGAGCAGATATATACAGATGTGGCGTTCATTTGCATGTGGACGGACTGCCTCCCATGTTCATGCAGTATAATATTAGGATATCAGTTTAAGGTCAAAAGAATGCAATAAAGAATACTCTAAAAATCCTTCTTAAGCTTAGAAGTATTGCTGCAACAGAAAAAAGCACAGCAATCATATGCTACATGGCTTTGAGCCCTATTATTCAACTCACGGTCCTCGAGGTCCGAGCACTGCTGATTTTCCAGCCTTCCTTTACCTGTGAGCCAGGTAACCAATCAGAATCCATCCATCCATCCATCGTCTAACCCACTTATCCTACTGGGTCGCAGGGGGGTCCGGAGCCTATCCCGGAGGCAATGGGCACGAGGCAGGGAACAACCCTGGACAGGGGGCCAGCCCATCGCAGAGCACACCAATCAGAATCAGTAATTATTAAACTAACTACTTGGGAGAACTGAAAGCAAGGCCTGGATTTGGAATTGATGTCCAGATTTGAAGAACCCTGGCTTAGAGCATAGCTTAACACATACACTTAAGTAAGAGTCTTTGGACTCTTACTTAAATCAGTACAGACAATTTAAATTTATGGATTTTATAGCAAAAATCATTATTTTATTAAATTATTTACAAAATCATCACATTAGAAACAAACAGCAGTTTTAAGTAAAAATTTTCTTTAGGTAATGATAAATTATAGTTCCAAGAAAGTTGTTCTAAGTTAAAATTCTCATTGACAAGCAGTCTCACTGGGTAGTTTTTGATTAGTAACATCTTAGCAATAACTTAAAACCCCCGACATGTGTGTTTCTTATCCCTTTGGGAGCCAATAACTACAATTACAATTAATAGCAAAATGGTGAGAACTGAATGAGTCAGTCAAAAAATTGATGACACGTAATAAATAGAAAAAAAATATGTGCTGATATGTTTAACATTAATTGTCAGCTGATTCTTGTTATGAAACCAGACAAATTTGCAACATTTTTACAGAATTAAGCAATCACCCCAAGACTTTCTGTGATTTAGAATGTATTACATTTTACTTAAATATTGGGGTTTCCTAAGCTATGTCTTCACTCAAAAGTAGATTTATATGTGTAAAAAATAAAAACAAAATTCACAATATAGCATATCATTCCAATAATAAGATACAGTGGTACCTTGGCTCATGAACTTAATTCATTCGAGGACCCAAAAAGTTTGCAACCTGAATCAATTTAAAATAATGGAAATACAGACGCTCCTCTACTTACGAATGAGACGAAATTGGTGTGCAGAAAAAAAAAGGATGTTGCAGACAGGAAATGGGAGCCCAATGAACACAATTTGGACTTACAGTCCTCTTCATTCGTATGTCTGAAAGTTCGTAAGTTGAAAGTTCGTAAGTAGAGGAGTGTCTGTACAGTGGTACCTCAGAATGCGTTCTTAATCTGTTCCTGATCCTTGGACTTATACCAAACAGGACGTATACCAAACAAATTTTTCCAATAAGAAATAAAAAGAAAATGATTAATCCATTCCCATGAAAAAAATCCTATTGCTATTGGCATATATCATACATTGACGAGTAATTTTGAAAATGTGATTTTATTTGTTATAGGCTACTGTACATTATTTTCATGCCTAAATTTTATATGTACATGTCGTGATGCCATGCGTTGGGTGGCGATGAACTTCTTTGTACTGTAGACATACAATATGAAGTTGGCACTATGTGTGATTGGAGAATATGACACTTAACCTTCCTGTGGTGTTAGGGTCGGCACTGACCCATTTTTAAGTTTAAAATGCATAAAGCTGTGTTCTGTTTTTTCCATTGAGTCCTGTGTATTTCAGTATGTTTCCTAGGTCTGTCTTTGAAGTCTATTGTGTGAGTTTGGCATCTGATGGCGAAGTTGTTTCTTGTTTCCCCCCATCCTCCTTTGGGAGGGGGGTTCGAGTATGTTTCCCTAGGTCTGTCATTGAAGTCTATTGTGTGAGTTTGACGTCTGATGGCAAAGAATCGCGTGACTTGGCAAGCTCGGACTTGGGAAGTAGGAGCCGGAGATGTCGGGTTGGGGAAAAAGGAGATTTAATAGATGAACGGAGGGGCATGCAGGATAAAACAAGAAAAGACTTCGCCATCAGATGTCAAACACACAATAGACTTCAATGACAGACCTAGGGAAACACACTCGAACGCGGACACAGAACTCAATGGAAAAAACAGGAAACCGTTGGTAACAATCGAGATTTCGCACGATGTTAATGAGGGGGAGTGGCACAGAGGAGGATCGGACAAGTAGGGCATGAATTGTCCACTCTGGTCTTAGGGTCGGCGCTGACCCGTTTGTAAGTTTAAAATGTATACAAGCACCACATACATTTGTGTACTGCATCAAGGCTTTTGACTGTCAGGAACCTCTATTTAAACAACAACAACAACAACAAAAATCACGAAATTATAAATGCTTTGGTCAAGATTATAACAACTTTGGTGTTAGGGTCGACACCGAGCCCTTTTTAAATTTAAAATGCATAAAAGCACCACATAGACTTGTGTACTACATCAAGGCTTTTTGACTTTGTGAGGAATCTCTATTTAAACAAAATAAACTAAAACAAAATCAAAGCAAGACATGCCCATACATGTAAAGCAAGATAAGACCAATTCAGTTTATTTATATATTCTCTTGAGCTTCATTTTACCATTATTTTTTTATTGAAAACGAGAGGTATGCTGTCAAAAAAAGGTCCAAACCACACCAAAAATATTAAAACCAATAATTTCATGGATAAGGAAGCCTAACAAGGTAACAAAGAGGTAAGAAACAAATTGAATGATAAATAATTGTTTTGAGGGTATTTAATGACTGATTTAAGACACGGGTTGGCACCTACCCTTCTAACATAAGAGATAGGAACAGAAAGGTAACACAGGACGAAGGTTAAATAGGAGTTACTTAATAATTTATGTTATTAATGAAGTACTGTAATTTTATGTATAGATATGTAACTGTTAAAAACCACCCCAAACATGTTTATCAATCCATTATAACAGAACGTTCTGTCTCTCTATATTTTTTTCTTTTTTCTTTTCTTTTTCATCTGAAGAGATATAGTAAATGTATACATCTACAACAGATTTTGTACACATTCCACAGCCGTAATGTGCACTGTGTTTTGGGTGGTTGTTTGGGGGGCTTATCAATGGACCCTTCTGGGGGCTGTTTGCATTCGCAACCTGAAAATTTTCGAACATCTGGTTCGTAACCAGATTTCTCCATGAACAGGACTGTTTGTGGGTCGAGTTACTACTGTATATTTAAAAGAAAGGAGGACGGACTGGTCTGGAAAGTATGCAGATAAGAAGTGCTGCAGCCCTATTGGACAGATTTGTAGCTCTCGCTTTCCTGTGCAATTCTTAGAGGGGAGGAAGAGTATATATATAAGACCGTTGAATGGAGCGGAGTAAATTCTGCAACTACAGGGTTACTAACTTACAGAAAACCTTGCATCCATCACTGGATACATTGATGCCTGTTTCACATGTTAGAGAGGTAAATATTTTAAATTCATAAAATGGCAACAATATTAATATGCATTATAAACTGGCAATAGATTACCTTGGGTAGGATAAATGGTGTGGATGGATAGCAATTTCATGTAATTTTGACAATTCCATTTAAAGATCATGATTCCGACTGCAAACTTTTGGTAAAATTCAAAGGCAAAAAAGTACAAATATAGGAATAAAACATTGTATTAGATGCATTACCTTTTTTAATTTTATGCATATGTGCATATCTGTGTCTTTTCTCTTTATTAACATTTGCATTCTCTAGGATATTCCAAAGAATATCACACATATTTTTTGACCTCATTCACAGGTTGGCTACTCAAGCATCTTAAAGGTAAGGCAGGGTTTACTAAACTAATAAAATGTGTTAGCAAGAACGACTTTCCTTACGCAGGGGATGGAAACCCTGATCCTGGAGTGCTAGTACCCAGCAGGTTTTCTATCATCCCTTTTCTCCAACGCACCACTCCTGATCTCAGGCAGATAGGCATTCATCAGGATACCAGCACTCCGGGTTCAGGACTGATTCCCTCTGTCTTAACATATAGAATTTTGGCAGGCTGTTTGGATTCTAGCAGGTAACCACATTAGAAACAGTTAACTTGAACATTCACTTCAAATATATAAAAAGCACCAGCCAGCAGGCAGTAATAGGCAGGTGAGAATTTCCAGAGCATGTCGATGATAAAACATTTAGCAGGAAGTGATAAACATGTAGCTTGTAATCGATAAAACTATTTGCTATGCAACCTGTTATCTAACTTGAAGCAGAACTGTGACATCTTCAAGATGTGTGTTAGTCATGTGTAGGGAACAAGCGGTGTGGCAATAATTAAAGGTACCTTATAAGTGGGTCGCATTGTAATGGAGAGAATGCAGCTGTGATCATGGAAATGGGGCTTGAGAGGTTGATCAGTTCTCTTATGGAACAAATATGTTCTGTTCAAAACATTCAAATGAGAATCTATATAAAAATGGGTGGAGGGTAACTGGGTTTTTTGGTTCTGTTGGCTTAATCTGCAATGACTCTTGGAAGAGGGTGATTGAAAAATGCCAAACACAGCGTCACTTTGCTGCTTGGTCAAAATGTGGGATTATGTTTATTTTACTTTGCGGGGACCAAATGTTCCCCGCAATGTAATAAAAAACTTTTATTTTGACATTGTGGGGACCATGTTTCAGGTGCTATCAAAAACGTAAAAATGCCAAAGGTCCCGTATATTGTTTGGTTACTTATGGTTAAGGTTAGGGCTGGGTATGGGGTTAAGGTCATCATGCTGGGATTAGAGTTTTCCCCACAGAAATGATTGGGGAGTCCCCACAAATATATAACACCTGAGTACATTGTAGGGACACAATGTGATCAAATCCTGTCATTTTGACATTGTGGGGACCAACTTTACAGTTTCCACACGGGGAAACTCAGTTTTATAAAAATCTGTTACTGTAAGCAAAAACTGCTGAAAGTGTTATATGTTGTCTGGTATGGTTAAGGTTAGGGCTGGGTAGGGGCTAAGGTTGTCATTACTGGGATTATGGTTTTGACCCATAGAAATGAATGGACAGCCCACATTAAGATATGAATACAAACTTTTCAGACAGCATCCACCACTGTTTTGCACATACTTTGCCTCTGACAGGTATCTCGTCATGTTTGTGGATGGAACACACCCATTCTAATTGTGTTTCTTGTTTGAATCACTCCTTGGTAGCTGTTGCCTGTTTTCATCCATATATTTTCTTTCTTTATAGAAATATTTTTCTTTTTGGAGCACATCGATATAGTATTGTGTCAGAAACGAGCGATAGAAGTTGTCTTGGATCACATCCATGGTGACAA
The DNA here is from genome assembly GCA_026779605.1 of Mormyrus hasselquistii. NCBI lineage: Eukaryota > Metazoa > Chordata > Actinopteri > Osteoglossiformes > Mormyridae > Mormyrus > Mormyrus hasselquistii. The sequence goes on from JAODKE010000043.1 coordinate 26,545,674, forward strand.
AAGCTGATGCTTTGCCAGTCGCTTTTTCATCCCATGGGCTTTTGGTGCGTAAGTAGCTCTCGCCTGTAGCCACATGTAGCCTAGTGTTGAGTTACTGCTTTTGTGGATAATAGACAAGTTGTCTGTTATACTTCAGAGGAGTTTCTGGAGACATACCATGCATACGTTGCTGCAAATACCTGAATGGTATAATATACAGTAGTGTAGTGACAAATGGTTCAAATGGAGAAGGTTTTAAATTTTATTTGAAAGAAGAATTTTGGTTGCTTAGCCTGAGCTGGTTAGGCTTCTTACAGTCTTTGTCTGAAATGAAGATTTATGTAATATATGTACAAGAACGTTGTGTTTTGCTATCCTTTGTAAAGACATACACACAAAACAAATAGTCAATCACGAAGCCCTCTTGTGGTCCAGGCTACAGAAGTAATGCAAAACTCACCAAGTTATGTAATTAATTAATTAACAAATCTGACTTGAAAGTACTGGTTTTTGACTATACCTCCAGAGATGGCTGTAAGCCATGCCTCACCCCTTTACAAAGCAGTTGACCCACCCATCTGCTTTATAGTCAAAGTTACAAAATGTCTATTTCATAGAGATGTTCTGTAGGGGCACTGGAGGCTCCCAGACTTCGCATTCTAGTGAAAAGTTTATGAACGTCGCATTCTTTCTGCTATTCAGACTATTAGACCGTAAATATTTTCATTGCATTCACTACCTTTTTGTCCAAGTAGTTGCAAGGATTACATGAATGACTAGGCAGGGAGTTGACATTAAAGGACAGTGTCAACAGTACATCCTTTACAGCACTTGGGTGCTGATTTTTAGAAGGGAGAGTGTATCTCCATCAGGGCCTCTCCCATAAGCAGGAGTGAGTTCACAAATGATACAGCACAATGAATTACTTGTGCTATGGCTGCACAACATCACATTGTGATTATACTGCACAATAATCACCAGGGCTCTAAATAATGGCCGACACATCTGTCCGGACACTGGCGTTTCAGTATTATACAGATGTTTACTTACGTCCCCAATATGGTAAGTAGATTAGTAGAGTGCCTAAAATATTAATGGAAGGTTTATTGTGAACCAAAAAGTTAGTGATCTGTATAAATTTGGCGTATTGTTATGTTTAATGACTTTAAACCCCACAACCACTGATGTCTTTTTACTTTGTTTATCTGCAATATTCCCTCTTTTAAGATGTTGTGGCTGCTGAGCTGTCCCTTTCTTCACCTCCATTTCAGTGATTATCACTTCCATGAACTATCAAAAAGTTTTAGGCATCACTATACGCATCTCATAAATATTTAATCTATCTATCAAATTGTGGGCATAAGCAAACATCTCTATACAGTCAGCCCTCGTGCATTTGCGCTTTGTGATTCACAAATTCACAGATCTGTGAAAATTTCATTCTTGTTTTTTATTAAACATTTTTAATGTGTGTATGTATTTTTGTTATGTCTCACTTTTTCGTTGTTGGCGCACACATAGTATTTTTACAACTTTTAAATGAAATTTAAGTGTTTTGGGAGCATGACTGGGGTCATATTTAAGATTTAAACTATAGAAATAATCACATATTACCATTTTTAGTGACTTTACCAAGTATTCGTGAATCCTTCTCTTTCACAACGGGTTCTAGAACCTAACCTCGGGAATGTCCAAGGTCTGACTGTAGTACTGGTACTTCAGCCGTCATCTAAAGCCCTGGTGATTAGTGCTTATAATATAGATTACATCGCGATGTGATATCAGACAGCTCTACACGTATTTCCGCAAGGAAGGAATTAGCTACCACCAATGACAGAATAACAATTTAGCACAGACTGGACAATTCAGAGACACAATTTCACAAAACAATTTCTTTGTCTGAGGCATACCAAGAACACAAAGGAAGAAGAAAATACACACAAAAATTACATGAAAGTTCTGCCCACACAGAACTGACTTCAAAATCAAACCTACAAACCAGGAAGTGTGAGACTGCAGTGCTAAACCGTGTAAATATGTACAGAAGGTCAGACAATAAATTAACCTGTTGATTTTTTGGTTAATCATGCCACAGTGTTTTTCTTCGGGAAATGCACATCAGCATATCCTATTCTGCATGCTTCATACGTTGACGTTTGGTATGTACATTAATGCGTATCATTAAATTACTTGCAGGAAGTGATGCCTCTCATGGCAGATGGAAAGGAGCCAATTTCAGAGAATGAGCAGCAACAGCCTGAAGCCCCTTCGTCATTCCAGATGATGAAGACCAAACTCTTCAAAGTAGTCTCCTACTTTTCAGGGGACATGGAAGCGTTTGGAGAATGGATGAAAGGTCGATAGCATTAAATTGGACTTACTTGACTAAATATTTTAAGATTTTGGATGTTGATATATTTCCAAATGGATGCAATTCAATATACTCATTGAAATAATTTCTAACCACAAGAATTCTAAAACATTCGCAAAAAATTACTAGTCACGACACACTCAAACTTATGGGTCTGTAAGTAATACATCTTAACGAAAAGCTTTGCAAATATGAAATTTGGAAACATGGTTGATGACATGCATTGTCCTTAATAAGTATCTGCACTCCATCCCAGGGCAGTTTTTGCTAATCCAGATTCTGGATTGGGTGCTCCGTGGGGCTGCTCAAGTTATGTTTGTCAACAATCCACTCAGTGGACTGATTATATTTGGGGGCCTGATCTTACAAAATCGGTGGTGGGCACTCAACGGCTTTGTGGGCACCCTGTTTGCAACAATTTCTGCACTTATTCTAAGGCAAAACAGGTAATCTCATGTTCCTCAGTATTTCTTTGTACAAGATGTGTGAAACATGCATTAAATTCCTTCTCGTAAGAAATATAAATAGCATAAATTTATGAAAGCTGAAGTTGCATAGGAGGAGAATAGAAAAAATGTTCTAAATAATGTTAAAATCCATTCTATGGAAAGGTAAATATGGCAATGTTCCATAAATGAATGGCCCTTTTGTTTAAATGCACTTGACACAAAGCTAAGCTGTTTTACTTTGTCAGATGATAGTTTGATCTCGGCTAATTCTTTATGTTTGCTTGTTTGTTTCTGTATAGTTTGCAAAAAGCATTTTAGTTTATTTTCCACTTTAAGGAAAGCAATAATCTTTGAATATGTACAGTACATTTTGCTAAAGTTAATTTAATATTACTAATGTAACAATGTTTTTCAAACCTAATTTAGAGGGGCAATAGCTGCGGGTTTGTATGGCTACAATGGAATCCTAGTCGGCCTCCTAATGGCTGTGTTCTCCAACAAGGGTGACTGGTATTGGTGGCTTCTTCTTCCAAACATCTTCATGTCTATGGCTTGGTGAGCTATCTTGTTTTTGTATTAATGCTTAAAAATTCTGTAATTGTGTAAAATTTGCAGTATCAGAAATAAGAATGTATAGAGTATGACTATTTCCTCTGAAAATGTAGATAGCAGAAATTTCAAGAAAAAAACTTAGATTTGAAATAAGTGAGTCATTATGTAAATGTGAGAATTTTGGGGAAATACTAAAATGCTGAAGTTGCGTTCTTTTCAAAAAATTGTGAAGGAATTCATTCCAGACCCAGCTGCTTATGCTGTTGCCCTATTTCTTTATTCTTTGCATTTTCCAGCCCAATTGTTTCAAGTGCCCTTGCCTCTATCAACAGTAGATGGGACCTTCCTGTATTTACTCTGCCCTTCAACATCCTTGTCTGTGTGCACATGGTGGCCACAGGCCACTACAACAACTACTTCCCCCAAGTTCTAATCCAGCCAACAACCTCTCTCCCTAACCTCACCTGGTCAGAGGTGGATGTGACTCGTGTGAGTAATGGCATAAGTTGAATCATAATGTTATCTTTTGAAGGTACCTACAAAAAGTATATCTCACTCCAAATGATAATCAGTTGCCACGTTTATATTGAGACTGCTGGAAGCAGTATTCCCCTTGTTATTCAGTACCAGATGCCAGTATTCCTCTTATTATTCAGTACAAGATGCCAGTATTCCCCTTGTTATTCAGTACAAGATGCCAGTATTCCCCTTGTTATTCAGAACAAGATGCCAGTACTCCTCTTGTTATTCAGTACAAGATGCCAGTACTCCCCTTGTTATTCAGTACCAGATGCCAGTATTCCTCTTATTATTCAGTACAAGATGCCAGTATTCCCCTTATTATTCAGTACCAGATGCCAGTACTCCCCTTGTTATTCAGTACAAGATGCCAGTATTCCCCTTATTATTCAGTACAAGATGCCAGTACTCCCCTTGTTATTCAGTACAAGATGCCAGTACTCCCCTTGTTATTCAGTACCAGATGCCAATATTCCCCTTGTTATTCAGTACTAGATGCCAGTATTCCCCTTGTTATTCAGTACAAGATGCCAGTACTCCCCTTGTTATTCAGTACCAGATGCCAGTACCCCCTTGTTATTCAGGACAAGATGCCAGTACTCCCCTTATTATTCAGTACCAGATGCCAGTACTCCCCTTGTTATTCAGTACAAGATGCCAGTATTCCCCTTATTATT
>JAODKE010000043.1:26559511-26577684 GCA_026779605.1 Mormyrus hasselquistii
TATGCCAGGACATTAAATACCCAAGGTATGGGATACCATTTCCGGAAAGTTTTATATTTCTGTATATGTCAGGTTTAATTTGCCACGTGTTAGCAAATGTTGAGCATATGTGTTGTCATTTGTTTAATGCATTTGAAGAATTTGTAGGGCTTTGACACGGAAACTGGATTCCTGCTGTCATTCACATGTGTGTCTTCGTGACAAAATGCAATTTGGAGACCAGACGGACTCTTGATAAAAGGTTTTGTATCATATGACCCCCTTTTGCTGATTAGCTGATTATGCTAATTGGATTCAAGATAAGAATGGATCTGTGCAACAATGAAATCCTGCAAAAGGGTTTACTGCAAAAACATGATGTCCCCATTAAGACGTTGAAGCCTAGTCAACACTTTGCAACTTTTGATAGGCATATTCATGCCTTTCACATTGCACAAATGTCATGTTAATGAGCAAAGTAATGTTGCATGTTGGAGCTTGCTACGGAGACATGACTGTTGAACATGAGGGCAGACAGGGAAAGAGCGAGAAAGGGGAGGAGAGATGGGAAAAATATATAATAACAAACAAATACAAAAGTAGAAAAGTCAAATAACCCAACCATAATCCAAACTGTGGCCATGCCGTGAATGACACCCTTTATGAGAACCAATGATAAGTGGCTTGAAATCACTACTGTTTTCTTGTTTACCGGCATGAGCAATTTCCTCGGGGATCAATAAAGTTTTTCTGATTCTGATCACGTTTTCCTTATTAAGAGCAGAAAATAGAACAATACATAAAAACCCTTAAACTGTACAAGAACAGGTTTACAGAGAATCATCATGTCTCCAAACATGCTACAGGTAAGCCGGTGAGTACTTCTGTAGTGAAATTAATGACAACAGTGCAAATAAAACATATGTCTCTATCACATAGGTGCAGATTCATCACTGAATGGTTGCTAATTGATTGTGGTCATTGACACAGTGATTGTAAACCTTAGTAACAGGCCATTGATTGTTACACCCGGAATGTATGTAAACATCAGTGTTTGCCAGTAAGCAGACATAAATATATAAAAACTTTACCTTAAAAGTTCAGGCAAGAATGTTGTGCAACATCAAAATAATCAGGCAGAAAGAAAATTGAAAATGTCAAATTCCAATAGCTCGCAAGCCTCGGGTAACTAGCAGTTGGCTAATAATAATAACCAAAAAAAATAAATAATAAAGAAGGCAGACTCCAAGGTAGGAAACTTACACCGGTGGAGAAGGCTGAGCACATACTGCCGCTATGTAGGCTTTGGCATCTCCCTCTTTTATGACGGTTGGCCTAGCAGGTAACAGCAAGGCTGGCTTAAGGCCCAGGTTGTGCAGTTCTGCCAGGAATTTACGGTATTTGTTACATTGTTCTATCACCTCGGGAGCATAATCATCATATATGGCAGTGGGGCTGCTTGCGTACTGCATGTCATCTCTCCTGGCTTTTACCTCCTTTCCTTCTGCTGGTGGCTGTGCACTCTGATGATGACGGCCCTCGGCCTCTCACCAGGCTTTGGTTTAGTCATGAGTGATCTGTGAGCTTGATCCAATTCAGGTGGAGAGGGCAAAAAATTATCGCCCATAACCTCTGCTAGCAGCTCAACAAAGAAAGTCACAGAACGAGGGCTTTCAATAGATTCCAGTAGTCTGACAATTCTGATATTGTGCTACGGGTATGGGACTCTAGGTCCATAACTTTAGTTAGTATCTTAGCATTGTAGTGCAGGTGGTTTCCAGAGCCAGTATGCGCTCATCATGTTGGCTAAAGTTGGAATCGAGAGCCACAAGATTTAAAAGTAGATTTAAATTCCATAGCAAGTCAATTATGGAGGCCATTCAAAGTTCATTGACTATAGCATCCATGAGGATAGCAATCATGTCTTTTCTGCCTTGTTTACTCAAGTTGGAGGCAATGTATTTATAACTTGCTGTTTACAACAATTATGTTAATTCAATGGTGAAACAGAACAGAATTAATCATTTTTCAAAAACAAGAATGTAAAAAATATGGAAACGAGATTCAACACGTCTACCCCATCCAATATCCAAACCTGAAGTCAAGGTCTTTGTTCTTAAACACTGGGGCCACCACCCCAGTCTGCCAATCCAAAGGCACTGACCTCAACCTTCATGCAAAGTTACATAGGAGCATCAGCCAGAACAGCCTAATAAGATTGAAAGCCGTCAGGAACTCGAATCTCATCCACTCCGGGTCTTTTAGTCGCGTCAGTGTGCTCTCCAAGTCTCCCTCCAAGAGGAGTGAAGAGATCATGCCCAATCCAATCTATTATTTTAGCGATATGGAATGTAAAATGTACACAATCGTGTCATGAACATGCTGCTATGAAGCAGGGAAGCAGGCACAGGAGTCCTGGGATTTGGGGGAACAAGGGATTTATTTGGGAAGAACTCACTTGGGAACATGGAGCAACAAGCAGGACTAACGTTGATGACCGGACTGGGGAAACATTCACAGAAACACACTTCAATATGCACAGCAATTAACAAAACTAGAAACAGCTAATCACAAGAGGATTTCACACGAGGTAAATGAGGGAGCATGGCACACAGGAGGATCGAAACGATCGGGACATTACAACTTGTTACAGTACGTCTGAGATTAATTTTTCCAAAAGTATTAAGATTTCCTCTATTAGCTTAACATGTTTTAGTGGAATTTACACCTCCTTTAACATCCATGAGTAACTGCATGATCACGAAAGCAAAGACATCCAGTTTTAGAATAAATCCCAGTTTTGCTGTCCTATTTAATGTTACCAAACATTAAATAAAGTCAACAGGATATCTTAGATAACTATCTATGCTCACTCAAGATGATCAGCAATTCTCTCTCTGGATATCTTTCCTTTATAACTGAAGGGTATGCACCATCATAATTATATAATAGCTACGGGCATGTTAAGGACACGCGCTTTTGATTCTTTTACTTTATCTGAAGCTCCATCTGACCAATCAAAAATGCATTTAGATTCCTTCAAGAAACATTATGTAAGTGACAGTGATCTCACCAGATAACAGGCAACCCTGCCTGTTAGTGCAGCCACAATGAAAATTTCACTCGTGGTATCATCAGTTGTCCTGTAGCTGAACTCCTCAGTTCCTGTCTGGCTACTCTATGATGGTTAAAGAAAGCAAATGGGTGGAGTGTGGTTGTTACTGTTCCAACCCGATTAAAACTCTGCCCATCAGATTATCAGGGATTTTAGAGATGCCATACATATTGACCTGCCTGTGCATGATTCCACATGCTAAAATGATGAATGAACATGAGACTCTTCAGGTGACATTGGACACGTTGATAAGAAAATCTGCGGGTGGCAGATAAAAAGACACCATTGTTAATAAGGCAGTTAAAGAATGTTCTTTTTCCAGTGACTGACCTGATTAGTGGTATCATTTTTAAAGTCTGACGCAAATTTGTCATGTGATTGGTTTTTAAAAATGAAGCATGCCAATACAGGTAGCCCTGTTGCTTCTCACCACCAGGGTTACCATTTACTTTAAGTAGCAGACGCTTTTATGGAAAACAACATACCTGTACTGTACAACTGAGAAAGCAGGGTCAGCCAGTCCTTGCGGCGACTGGCATTAAGGACCTTACTGAAACACCTAATGGTGAGATCTCTCAGGAATTTGAACCAATGATCTTCTGATCACAGGAATGACGTCCCAATAGAGAGCAACGTACTTCCCTGAGAAAAGGTTAAGGGTTCAAAACCTGTGTAGAGTTTGTATAAGTGCTGTGCTTTCCCTGTGGGCTTCTTCACACATTCCAAAGCTGGAAGCTCTGCTTAGGGCAAGCTGCTGTCACTAAACTGCATAGCATGAGAGTGTTTGCATGAGGGAATGCCCAACACAAACAGACAGACTACAACATTGTCCAAGATAAGTGGTTGGATGGATGGATGGATTAAATTAAATTTATAGAACTAGGACAAGCCTGTGTTGGTGCTGAGTGACAAATTTGATAATAATTAATGTCATATTACATTAAAACCAATCAGCTTAACTAAAGTAGTTGATCCGGATAACTACCATTTGAAGGCTTTGAAAGTTCTTTGGATAGTAGGCTGGCTCGTGTTATCTGAATGACCACAAGACAACAATTGATTTAATAAAAAGACATTTAATTGAACAAAACACTAAAGTACAACAAACAAAGGACAAACCTTATGAAGGTATGAAGCAGGTTGAAAAGGCCAGACGTGATATGCGAGTATGTGATGTATGCAATGTGTGTATGAGTGTTTGTGGCACGGGTGTCCCGATCTTTCGTAACCACAGCTTCCTGTCAATTTTTGCCGAGGGGTGGCGCCCTTGGAGCCAGGACCAAAGTGGTTCCAGTGGCAGTATGGTACTTACATTGGCCAGTGGATGACCTTAGAAAACTGATGGTTCCATGCAAGAAACATGCCAATGGGTCCTAGGGTAATTACTGTATACATATTTTTAAATATCACCTCAATGTTTTTCTGTGTGTGAAGATTAGCTCATGCAATCATATTTGAAAATTAGTCCGTGAACTTGCAGACAGAATTTTGCACTCATCATGAAGCAAGAGAACACCTTTGACAATATGCTAGTTTTGCCAAAAGCATATATAGTGCAATATAATTTGCAAAATTTAAGTGGAATTATATAATTTAACCTTAATGACTATGGTTTACTCAATACCAATGAAACAAAGAGAGTCAGTACTACTAAGTACTATGTTTTTGTGCAATACACCCTCCTCTGGCAAGGTCTTAGAACTGCAATAAATCAACGATTTTCATAAAGCAGCTTCAAAAAAAATTTAATAGTCTAAACAAAATACATCGAATATATGTTAATAAAAACCTCTTTAATAAAAAGTACCTTACCTTAGTCTTAATTCCAAAACAATAAAAAAATATATACAGGAGGAAACTGCCTTGATGTGTTAGACGCTAATCAAAGTCGGCGGTGGAGCTCAAAAGACATTACAGGTTTATACCAAAATAAAAAAAAAAAAATCAAGCAGAATGTTGGATCATACAAGTTGATTCTCAGATGTGCTGGGAAAAAAGGTTTAAACCTCAAAGAAATAAAATAAATAGAAAAATACCATTAAAGTTTGTTCTACTGGTTTTTACTTCAACTAATGGGATCCAGCTGATATACTAGTATCTTCAGAGCACAGTCAGTCGCCACATTTAAGAATCCGGGAATAATAATTAAAAAAAATATATTATCATCATTAAAAAACACAATATTTTGGGCATTTCAAGATCAAAACCAGCCATGGCAAAATAACTAATAATTCTTTTTAAGGTGCACTTTGTTTAACATTAAGTTTAACATAAGTAAGGACCAAAACAAATACTTCTGGTATGACCTTTGCGTCAGTGTCAAAATATGCTATTCATTTACATGATTGTCCCCTTTGGTTTTTTTTTTTTTTTTTTTTTTTTTTTTTTTTTAAAAAAAAAAAAAAGCATACTTGAAAATGTCAAACAGATTTTAGGTACCTACCTTGTAATGGCTGATATGGAAAAAAAAGTTGCATAAATACATACATTCATAATAGCATGGTGCTGAAATAATTAAACTGCTTTAGCAAAAAAGTGTACCAATGTCTAGGACAGAGATCCTGGTCTCATGTTTACAGCACATACAATTCCTTATCCCTGCCAAAAAAACAACAGTAAATATAAAAATGGCACTTGAGAGAAAACATGCCTGTAAAACCTTCAGAGTGGCACCTCTCTCATTTGAGAACATGGACAGTTAAAGTGGGGTGAGGTACTCTTTTGCATGCTATATTTGCAAATCTGGAAAGTGTAATTTTTTGCCAGCACGTAAAATCACTACTTCTATTGGTAAAAATCTGTAGCTGTAGAATATTGTATATTAGTCTAATTGGATGGGCAGACAAAGGTAGCACCCTTCTGGGCATCATATCGACCAAGGTAGAGTTTTAAATGAACATCCAGGTAATTAAATGTTCGATGAACCTGCATGCCTCAGTGAATCATGCGTATTTAAAAACTGGAAAATACCATTTTCTCCAAGATGATCAGGAACACTATCAGCTTAATCTGAAATTCAGCCACGAAATAAGCCCTTGTAAGAATTTCAACTCAATCAAGTATTCATTAATTATATATTAAAAACGCGTTTTACTTAATATGGCTGTGCATACATTCACAAATCTTCCCACACAATATATACACTTGAAAAAAAACTGTCAAGCAAAAACAAGGTACACAATCCAACAACACCTGCAGATAAAGTGTTGAAGGTGTAAATACCAAATATAATATGTACATCATCATTATAAGTTTACAAGAATTGCAAAGCTTTGAACGACATACAGATTGCACAACATGCAAATGTATGACACGAAAAAGTATTTGAATTACTCAATTACATAAAAACACAACGCAACACATTTCTAACGTGGAGTGCTGCCTCACATTTTGGAGAGAAATAAGAATTCTTTGCTGTGCATTTAAGGAGTCCAGTGTACGCACGACGAGTCATTTTCATGACAAAACCCGGGAGGTGACAGAGGTTTGACCTGCAGTTAACTACGAACACACATTCAATAGTTCAAACGTCAAAAAACAGAGAGTGCCCCTGAGCTAGCTACAACTCCAGATAGTGCAAACAATGCGGTTGCTGTGGAGACGTCACTCGAGGTGCCAAGAAGCATCACCTGGGGTAACGAGCGGAGAGGAAGCACCACATGGAGTGGGTGTCAGGCTACAGTCAATTCCACAATATATCCAGGTTTCTCTCCATGAATTGGATATTTAACTTGATTGTCTCCACCGCTTCACTCACACATCTCATTTCCGAGCCCTTGTCTTTGAGTGATGCGAAAAAGTACTGTACCTGTAAGAGAAAAAAAATCATTTTATATATAAATAAAGAACTGCTGTCGATATTGAATGAAAAAGGCAGGCAGTTTCATAATGAATTTTGATGGCCAGTACACAGACAACAATGCAGATTTTTTATTTTTTGGGTGGTTTAAGCCATTACACTATTTGTGCCAAATCTTAATAATAGCTATGAGAACAGGCTATTTCAACTGTAACCAAAAAACTGGTTTAACATTTTGAGTTCACAGTAATGTGCACACTTCCACATTTATTTACAGGCAAATTTTAATTCTTTTTTGAATGTTTGCATGCACACATATTCACTTACAGTCTAATAACTCTAAACTCAAACTAAAAAAAGATAAGAAATCTGGTAAAGTGAGCTTAGAGCAGTGGACAATGCATACATCTCAGAACTGGTATCCCTATAGATCTATATAATGTACATTATGCACACTTCAATTTTTGAATGTTCACCTGCACACTAACAACGTACACCCCTTGCATTTTTAGGTTATGTCTGTACATATTTATTATACTGTATCCATATAATGTGCAATAGGGCAATACATAAACGCATTAATAGCTCGATCTAAAGCCAAAATGAGACAGACGTCCTTCAAAGTATGTTTTCATCTGGATACTGTACCTAATGCGCAGTTCAGAGCCGTGGCGCATACACCATCTTTACTCCACCAAATGATATGGCTGTGCGTTAGGGAACGCAGCAATGCTGCTGCTGCTGCATGTGCTTGTAAAAGTACTAATGAAACCTTCCTCACTCAGAAAATACTGCAGACCACTCGCTCTTTCTGCCCTCATCAGGTGCCTTGTAGTGGAAGACCCAACACAGTTGACCATAGCAGAGCCTATGTGTAATTTCATGTTCATTGTATCAGTATCACATTAGCTTTTAGCGAACTAAAAATTATAAACTGACAACCAGTGTAAAAATAGACACAAAGATCATTTTTTAAATATTCTATTTCATTTTAGGCAGGATTCATTGTTCAATCCATTCAGTTTCTCTCTCTCTCACACACACACACACACACACACACACAGGACCATAACAAAGATTTCAAATGCTTATACGAAAAACACTTGGAAAGTGAACACTTTCTGACCTCCACAAGGTGCCTTTCTGTTGAGAACTGAGAGGTTGTGGACATTATGATATATTGCAATGCAAAGGAGCCAATGGGAAATCTGGGGGTAAAACAAAAACAAAAAAAAAATACATTATAAACAAGTGACTAAAGCTCAAAGCTTTCCGTTAATCAGATTTCTGTGTTACCAGAAGACCTCATCCAGTTCACTCACTTCTTAATGATTGTATCCCAGTTTTCCTTCACAAAATTCCATGCATAGAGGTGGCCGGCAAAGTTCCTGGAGACTGTGTGGAGGATTAAGGGAAGTTCTTGTGTCTGGATGATACTCCCTTCTAATGCATTCTGCATCAGCCTGCAGGGGATATGAAGGGTAGACCATTCTCAGGAAAAAAAAAAAAAATGCACTACAGGAAGGCATGTAGGGCCACTTGTCTAGCAAAACCATGGTCATAAATCTGCATGTTTAATGGCACAGCTCTCATGCCGGCCTTCCTGGCTCACCACACAATCCTGCTGACGCTATCTGAGCTGGCCAAGGCCACCAGCATCTTGCGCTTGTCTATGTCGACCATGGATTGATGGTAGGTGCTGAGTAAGGTACTCCAGCCGGAGTCAGTTTTGGCTGCCACTGAGAACACAGCTTTCATGATGTCACCGGGGATCCTGTAGCAAAGAAGAAAACCATCGTATCACAAAGCTGATTTTAATACAGCCATCAGAAACAGGCTGGCAAAATAAAGAGGTGGAGATAAGCAGCATGAGCCAATTACAGCGCATCGCTGCAGCCACCACGTGACAAACCACCTCAAGGATGATAACCTGAGTGCAGCCGTGTAGTGGGTGATACTTCAGCACCACACTAGTCCAAATGGACCAGTGTGAGGTTTTCCCAGTGGCTGGAGTGCCAATCCTGCCACCAACCCCCAAGTTTTCCCTGTGAGTTGGAGGACCTGCTTATAGGGCTCGATGTAGATCAATGTCATACCCAGGATGAAGCAACTGCAGGTTAAAGGCCTTGCTCAAGGGCCCAAAGAAGTAGAATCAGTCCCGTCATTCACAGGATTCAAAGCAGAAAGCTGCCACAGATCCCTAAGCTGAGAGCAACCACTCCATCAACAAGAAAAAGGACGATCACTAAATGTTGTTTGTACATTACACAAAACTGCTCATTAGGTAAACCTGATAATGGTGAACAAATCTAAATTAGACAGTCCTTTTACAACCTGGACAAAGAAATACAAGCACCTGATCAAAGACATTATTATTATTATTTAATTTTATTTATAAAAAAAAAAAAAAAAAAAAGACATTTTTGAGACATAGAAGCACACCAGGTCCTGATGTGCTCATTTTCTTTATGTTTCCATTCACCTTTTTGTTTTGTTGGACTCCACCCACTGGTCGAATATGAGCACTGCACTGTTCGTGCAGTTCTCTCTCAAATAGCGGCAGGCCACAGTCAATAGGTCTGACCTCAGCTCTTGTTTTAAGATGGAAGTCTCCTCTTCCCAAGACTGACTGTCCATCAGACCCCCAAAGAGATCCAAAATGTATTCCTTAATGATAACAGTAATAATTAAAAAGAAACTGTAAACCACATAGCTCAAAGGAAGCTTAAAGTAAACCAACAGAAGCATCATACTTTATAAAAAAGTGTCTAAAACATGCATTATTACTTTAAGGAAATTCGGCATAATGAGGTTCAATGACTAGAAAACTTACAATTTAAGCATAGCGACAGGTAATCAAGTGAAAGTAACAGCTTTTCCAATAACTTGTAGCGACTGAAAACAGTCAACAAAGCAGCAGATAACATTCTACACAAGTAAACAGGTTCCTTGTTAAACAAATTGAAAGTAATCACTTATTGCTACTCAGACCCTATAGATGTATCGAATCTATAGACCACTCAAGTTCACTGATACACACCTTCATTCTTGAAACTTGTCTCAAGTCCAGTCTTTTTTCAAGCAGACTGTAAATTTGGTCAAGTTGAGTCAAAGCTTCCATCAAAGGGGCTGGGTGGGTCTCATATTTCAAATATTTCAGAAGGTTCTTGATCTCCCTGAATGAAACCTTACCCAGCCTGTCAAAAAAGTAATAGTGCCATTTTCTGCTGTGCTAAAGTCTCCCAGGAATTAACACTGTTTATTGGTGACAAACATACCTTGAGAGCATGAAGAGGTTATTAATCATTCCAGCTCGATCTTCATGGGCCAGAATCTCCGTATTATTTCTTATTGCATCAATCAATGCATCCCAACCTTCAGCTCCGTAAGTGACAATGTAGAAGCCCTCAGTTCTGAAGTTGAATTTCAACCATTTTACACTCCCAGGAACATCAAATGATGCTATCATGCAAATAGGGAGCATCAAATTAGCACCTTTTGCAATTATTTACATCCAATCACAGACTTGCATCACAGGATAAGCACTGCCAATAATAAAATGCACAAAAAATATGTTTCTGGCTGCCACGATTCAGAAAACGAACAGCAAGCTCAGTGATCCTGTAAAAAAAAAAAAAAATAAAAAAAATGTGGCCACATTTAACTAATTCATATCCTTGTTTAAATTAATATTGTGGCCAAGTTTTACTATGGGAACGAATTAGCAAAATGTGTCCATAAGAGAGATAATTTTTATCTTTATGTCATGAGTAGGGCTCAGCACTACGCTCCTCAAAGCTTCATCCTTCATCCAGGCACAGAGTGATAAGAATCTAAACAACGAGGATCAGTGACAAGCAGAATAAGTTACACTGCATAAGAAGGTCCAGAGATACTGTGGGCTGCAGAACAGGCTGAAATCTGTATAGTGTTTGTATGTGCATACTATGCAACTGATGAGTTGGCCTACAAAGGCATGGATAGCAGAGATGTGGCACTACTACCAACTATTCACCCTTCCATAGCCTCACAATATTAAATATAAAATTCAATCATAAGCTACATAACACAGAACGGTGACATACAAACAGCAAACACAAACTAATAATGTTTACCTGTTTTATCTTTCAGGTGAAACATCTGTTTACAGTCTGGGTGGCTGCCACAGCTGTCATTGACGTACGTCAAAGGGATGTGCCACAAATATCTGAAAGAGATATTACATCATGTAGCTCAGCTTGTTCTCCAGAGTCTTTGTTTAATGTTACCACAGATTTTGACACAAAAGGTTTTGTTTCAGAAAGACAGAAATAAACATCCTAATCAATAATAATTAGGGATATAACAATAAGCGTAATATCATGATAAACATCCTCGAAACAGTTCCGATATCAACCAAGATATCACGTGGTTATTTCGCTCGTATAAGCTCCATCTCAAAAAATACATACTATGTTAACGAATGCTTTGCGCTCTATTTAATGTGTAACCCATATTAAATCTAATACAAGAGAACTATTACAATTTATAAATTGGTCAAACAGAATCAAATACATATTTACAGAATATTAACAAAACCATAATTCATCTCTAAGAAAACAGACGATTGTGAGGTGACGTCATGAAGTAACGTGGAGAGTGCGGCTTATTTTCTTGCAGAAGCGGTTGAGGCTGGCTACAGCGAGGTCTGCCATAGAATTTAGAATACGGTAAAAAGAAAACTTGCTAAACTGAACTGTACCTTTGGACATTATTATGCCTGAAAGGTATACAATGATTGTTTTTTCCCTTTTTTGAGTTTGATATGTGGGGGGAGCTTCCGGATTTAATGGAAAGATAAATGGGTGCTAAAGATACGGGACAGAGGACTTATAAGGTGATTATGAATAGATACAAAATTATTATTTTATACGATCTGTGCACAGTTCAAAATTAGCAAAACTGCAATAGAATATAACTAGATTTACATTTAGGATTAACTAGGAGTAACTGATTTAACCACTGGACGCAGAACCCAAAACAAACAATATTTAAATCCATACTTAGAGGTAGATTTACTTTTTCCAGTTAAATGTATTCACAATTCTTCATGTTCTACAATTAATATTTACTAAAGATTACTGTTCTAAATTTTGAGGTGTCACTGTCTTTTCCCCACCACTCCCATCGAACCTAGAACTGACCAGTAGCACTACTAAGTGGACCCAAAAAAAAAAAACAACATACGTGTTCCATGTGCACTGTTTTCATGCATTATTTAGCGTGTTAGTATGTAAGGGCACGGTCTATATTTCACACACTGAGAACTGACCCAGCAGAAAAAGGGCAGAAAACACTACTTCGAAATTGCAGATTGTGTTTTGATTACAAGATCCAGCTGCAGTAATACTTAACATTTTATAAAGGAACTACTGACTGCTTGTTTTTGTTTTATAATTACATGCATTGTTCAGTCATTCACTGGAAAGGACAATTACTGATACGTTTTGGCAAAGGCTTACGGTCATAGCTGGATATTTCACTAATGAAGAAAAGCAGAAACACTTTGTTAAAAATAACTAATTTGATATAAATAAACATGTTATTAAGAGTGTATTTTTTCTTAATTAATATTGTGATAATTATCGCATTTTGAACCTTTTATCGCGATATTATCGTACTATGGGTTTTTGGTATCGTTGCATCCCTAATAATACAAATCAGTTTTTAGTAGCCAAATACTGTGAATCACTGGCAAATGTCAGATGCATAATGTCACCACAAACCACAAAACTTCTTACTCAGACTTGGCAGTAGGGTCCGCAGTGAAGAGGAAGTGTTCCTGGGACAGTGTCACACGATTGCCTGTCCTGTTCACAGTCACCAGGGGAAAGCCTTTCTGCAAGGTCCATGTTTTCATTATTTCTACTACACTGTATGACTTCTCCTTTGCAAGGGAAAAAAAAAGACAAAAACAGGAAATAAACAATAGAGCCAGCTTGACCAGCAGCAGTTTAGCACACATGCACGGGCATCCCCGTGTTATTGATCATGTTAAAACGTGCCTTATACCGTGACGGCATTCTCCAAGCAGAGCTAAGGCTAACAGCGACAAGGTTCATTAAACTTTAAGCAGCGGTATCTATAGGCTGTTTGTGCATCTGTGCCAATAATAAACCAGAAAGAAGCTGAAACTTGTTAGTATCTTTAATATAATGTATAGGCAAACACAACATCTCGGGGAGGTAATGTTTCTCTCTCTCAATTTTTCTGACATTTATGCCTGGTTCATACTTTAGGCATCTAATTTTAGACGCAGGGGTGGCCACAGAGACTGCATGGGGGGGGCTGCGTGTCTGAACAGACGCAGACAGTCCACTAAGTGACGCAAAGGCTTTGATCTTTCTCTGACCTGGAGGAAAGCAGTAGAAAGTCAGGAAGGAGTTCAGACCAAAGATAAGCAGCCTTTTGTATCCTCTCTCATCAGCCGGAAAATACAGGTGCTCCTCGATTATGTTGTGTTCTGATAAACCCATAGTAAGTTAAGCCTGCATACATGCAGCGACCCGGCGAGGAAGATGGTAAATCGGCCCACAGCTGTTGTAACTGGCCTTCGAGATCCTGCAGATTGGCCTGTGCCCGAGTTGACATCCGAGTTGATCCCACACACGTTTGATTGTGGAAAGATCGGGGGACCTGGCTGGCCACAGGAGGACCTCAACCTGACACGGGCAGTCCACTCGTCATCAGTCCATGCCTCCCAATTACGGCACCAGTACAAATGCAGCCGATTCTGCACTGGTGCTAACTGCAGCCTACGCATGGGACGGTGAACCTGTAGTCCAGCTGAAGCCAGTCATTGAGACACGGTGCGGGATGACACAGAGTGTTGTTGAGAGTCTAATACCGTGTCAGGAAGGCAGGTGCAGATGTCATGGGGTTCTGTGTGACACAACATGTGTTCAACGGTTCCAACATCGGGCGACTGACATCTGCATGGCCCACATGCTGGGCAAACGCACGATATGACCAACCAGCCTCATAAAAACCCACAATTAGACTCGTATCAAACTCCGGCAAGTGCTGGTAATGCTGTCTAATGAGTCTGGTGACTAGATGTGCCAGATCCTTGCACATGAAATCATTTACATGACCATCACTGGTCTACATGTGTACCAAATTACATCCAAAATCGGACCATTACTTCTGGGTGCTTAAGATATGCTTAGTGACAAAAATTTACTTAAATTTGAATGTATGATAAGTAAATAACTACTGTCATTGAATAAGGAAATACTGCAAGAGTACTAACTACACTGAAAAGAAATGAATACAAGTTTATTTGGTTAAAAAAACAATACAATTAATCATTCAATCTTATATGCAATATTTTTGCTTACGATTTCTACAGAAGTCGGAAGCGCGGCTGAGTGGATGCTGCCATAGCCCATCATCAATAGAAAGTATCACTGCTATCGCACCATTGTAAAGCAAGGAGCATCTTGTCAGCTAGTGGATTCGAATTAATGTTGGCTGAGCAAGTCTGAAAACAGCAGTATGTAAATGATTCTTAGACTCCCAGATGGCTGCAAACTAAAATAAAATACACTTGTAACTACATCCTCATATACCTGTTTATGTATTCGCATCTGTGTTATAGTTAATGATTTTTAATGTACTGTTTTTAAATTATTTTCACTTTCATTTGCAATCCAGATTAGTATTAATAGTTTTTGGTGTAGTTTAGTTTTAAAAAAAAATGCATAGTTGTTTTTTTTGTTGCCGTAATTTTATTTCTAGACAGAAAGTCGAATGACTAAAAATGTCATGATGTTAAATAGTATTTAAAAGCAATAACGAAAAGTATTTGACGTTTTTATTTCAGCGAGTTTGGGAAATAATATACAAATGCGAAATAATTTATTTTCATCCAACTATTTTATTTTGGTATTTTAGTTCAGTTTAGTTAATCCTGCCATGCGTAACATTTGTATGTGCGGTTAGTTTTAATCGGTGGTGGACAGAGTACTTCTAATCCACTAACTGCTAATCAGCAAAGATAACTTTTTCATTACTGGATTAGCATTACTGGTAACTTGTTACCGGACCAATAAGCTTCAGCTAAATTTATTTCCACTAACCACTAAAATTGTTTTGCAGGTAAAGTGATCAAAACGGTCAAAAACATTTGTAAACCCTAAAATCATACATATTTGCTCCCGTCTGCAACAGCCTATCTGGCACACTGTTGGCTGACTATGCGTAAACATAAGACACGCTTAGTCAACTTGTAAGATTTAAAATGCATATCTTGCAAACAGATTATCATAAAAAGAACATTTCAACACAGAATCCGATAGTATCCAGTTGGGTAAATCCTAAATAATCCCTGGCAATCCAACAGATGGGACTAAACAAATGAGTTATAAAGTTTATCTTTTTAGCATTATCATATTAAACTTTAGAGTTAGCTGATTTGTAGTTATTGAGCTAACTTTCTGGTTAGCTGAGCCAACCACTGGATTTTTTTTAATATAACATACACCATACTTCATAAACATGATGTAAGAACAGCTTTGTGGCGCAGTGCTACCCCAGGTCCTGAAGTTCAGGATCGTGGACAGTCCAGCACTACAGTGCATGCGCTATGGTATGCCTTTTTCCACAGCAAGTATGAACCAGCTGTTAGTGTCATTATTTTTTATATGAACTACTTGCTTCACTTTCAAACATTTCTAAAGCTTTGTGCTTACATGCAAGACATTCTTCCATACAAACTTGGACATTATGGCAGAGGTTACTCCTGGATTTTATCCATTATGAGAAATGCTTCAAGTAATGTATTCAAATTTGCACAGGGTGAACTCAGCACAGCGAAACACATCTGTGGGTCCTTGAACAAGGCCCTTGACCCCTAGTTCTCTGGACACCACAATGGGTGGCTGCCCTTCACAGCCAAGCATGCTCTCATGCACAGCAAATTTGGGGAGGTGAAAAGAGAATTTCCCCACAGGGATCAATAAAAAGTATGAATTATAAATGAAGATGAATGAGAAATGGCTAAAAACATCCAGAAGATAAGTAGCAATACTGACATTTTAATCATTCTGCATCATTAAAATGGTTACTTCCCCCTAATGGGGAAAAATATTTTTAATATAATTATCTGATCAGACAAACTCATGGTATCTCAAATTGTTGACTTTATTTTATAAGCAGAAATTCACACATATTGCCTTCAACACCCTGTGTGGTTTTTTTTCTTCAATAATTGTGATTGGCCAGTGTGTTACTACAGCAGTTGTCGTGCAAATGGATTCTCTCAGGCCTGGGAGCTGCAAATACTACTGCAGAAAATGCAAAAGTGAAAGTAGAGACTGCATTTACCAATTTAAAAGACGACAGTTAACCTGGCAAAAAGAATGTGCTGCGAAATGACATTTGCACCAGCCCACCACTGAATAAACTGTAGTTACCAATGGAAGACTTTTCCAGAAGTCTTCAGTATCCGCATTCTTCTCTTTGTACTTCTGCAAATAATCAGTGACCCCCTTGTGGAACTTCTCCTCAGACATAGTTGAACTAAGCATGAGCAAGACTGAAGCACCCTGAAGAAAAAAAATGAACTTAAGCCACTCAAACTTTCCAAGTTTAAAAGAGTTTCGAAGTTTTAAAGAGTTAAAGTCCAGGAAAAGCTTATGCCCCCCCCCCACCCTAGATTTTATTGATTAGGAAATACGTTTCCTAAAGATATTTTGAGAATCATTAAGAAGAAGCAATAATATTTGTTCTGACACCGTACATAAACCATAATGTATGTTGGGTGACTGGCAGGCCAGCTTCCCTTTTCATACCTTTTCATAGGACACAGAGTCAAACATTTCTTCCACCTGTTCAGGCGTTGACACCTCCGTAGAAACGGGGTGGGATGAATTTAGCGAGTCTTTTTCCAGCACTCTGAGACGCATGCCTAAAAAGCTGCTGCCCTGGCATGAAGAAAGACAAAGATGAAACTGGATGACATCTATTCAAACTCTCAGTATACTGACCAATAACATGGGTAAATCTAGTGGTTATAACAATGAATCATGAAAAAATCATGAAAGAAAGAGGGAGCCCAAAGGCGAACCATTATCTGTCTGTACTCATGCACTGAAACTGAAATAACCAAAACCAAAAGCACATCAATTCTTTAATATCTTTTACGGAATAAAGTCACGGGATCCAACAAACTTAGCCTCTGCATGACATTTTCTTCCCCAGTTTTCTCTCGCCTCAAGAATCTAACTTGTCTCAAAAAGGAGGGAGAGGACATAAAAATGCAATGCATTTTTATACTATATAAAATTAATGTCATGCCAGGCTTGAAAATGATGATTCATTGTCAAACCACGGCATAGCTGAAAAAAAGCTCAACCTCTATTTCAGTGAAAACGAAAGTCAAAATGGGAACAAGTTACTGTGCTACTGCTACACTTACTATTTCGAGCTCCGGGAAGACCGTGTCCACAGACTTGTACTCCATGTACGTTGCAAAGCCCTCATTCAGCCAAAGGTCATTCCACCATTTCATGGTTACTAGGTTACCAAACCACTGAAGGCGGGAAAAAAAAAAGACAGGATGACTTCATAAGAGTTCTTTCAAAGAAACATTTCAACAGGGGCGCAATCTAAAGAATACAGCTTGGTTTGTGAGTTGAGAAATCTAACTATCAACTGAAATATATAATACACATTTCACACAGAATCCCAGATTAGCATGTTGAATGATGCTATACTGTATGTTTCATCTCACGTGTCACAGCTGAGTATGAATAGTAAGGAAATATTTACCAAAAAAAAACACAGAATCATGCACAACTCCAGTTAGAGCAAGACCACGAAGTAGGAAATGTGGGTACAAAGTTGGTGTTTGCGAAGCTCTACCTGGTGTGCTAATTCATGGGCAATCACAGTGGCCACCCCCTGCTTGTCCGTAAGGGACGACTGATTGCAGACCAGCAAGGCTGTCTCACGAAACGTGATCAAGCCCCAATTCTCCATGGCCCCAGCCATGAAGTCAGGAATGGCCACCAGGTCTGCAAATAGCACAAGATATACACTCACCTAAAGGATTATTAGGAACACCATACTAATACGGTGTTTGACCCCCTTTCACCTTCAGAACTGCCTTAATTCTACGTGGCTTTGATTCAACAAGGTGCTGAAAGCATTCTTTAGAATAGTTGGCCCATATTGATAGGATAGCATCTTGCAGTTGATGGAGATTTGTGGGATGCACATCCAGGGCACGAAGCTCCC
>JAODKE010000043.1:26580717-26600581 GCA_026779605.1 Mormyrus hasselquistii
CGGGGGTTGTCGGGGGCGAGGGTGGGGGGGGGGGGGGCGCAGGGGCGCAGCGGCCTTAGCCTCTGTGCCTGTATTCGGAACATCACCATTTTAAGCCCCGGTTTCAGCAGAATGTCCATGGGGCCAAGCACAATGGCAACTAAACTGTTTAAAAAAAAAAAATAAATAAATAAATAAATAAATAAATAAAAAACTTTACTGTCATTCATTTTACACAGCCAATCATGATAATTTTTGTCCTTGCTGTCAAACTCATAGGGAGTACGATGTGAGACTGTGGGCAGTGGTGGCTTGATGGTTAGGGAAGCGCACTTGTAATCGAAAGTCACCACTGAGGTACCCTGAGCAAGGTACCGTCCCCAAGCACTGCTCCCCAGGCGCTGAATTAGCTGCCCCTGCTATGTCACGAAAGTCACATATGGGTTAAATGCAGAGGACACATTTCGTCGTGGTGTGTTAACAATGATCTCTAAGTTCAAAAATGAGTGAGGAAGACAAAAGAATATAAAGCAATTTGCCTTCTGCTGTACGGCAATATTCTGTATTCCATAGAGAATATTCAGCAACAGCGAGAGAGTATTCATTGCTTTGTGTCTGCTGACATCTTGTGTGGAAACACTACGAACTTATTTGGCACACACTATTGGTATATAAGTTCTGTTTGGCTATAGTTTATTATTCCGGGTACATTTAATTTCCTTTTTTTTTTTATTTTTTAAATATTAATCTCAAAAATTTAAAAATATTGTGACGTGATTTTTTTTCTTTTAGTATTTTGCAGTGCTAATGGCCAGTAGACATCTTCCCTAGTCTTAGGGGTCCAAATCAAAGAATTCTGGATCTAACTGCTTTGTGTGGGGAATACTTTGTACGGATGCACCGATACCAATATTGGGATGGGAAATCGGGCCGATACTATACTCACACTCATCAAAAATCTCTGATACCAAGAACCAATACCACTTAATTGCTACATTATGTTAAAACTCAACGCCGCTGCATTTTTGTGTTGTCCAATCAGATTTTCGCATCTAGTAAGAGATTTGTCAACAGAAATACTTCAGAAGGATAAATGCACAGAACGCTGGCATTGGCAAATTTGTGTGGAGAGTGTCAGCAGTTTTACATATTTTAAAATAGATGACGACAGATGTACAGCAGACTGTAAGCGCTGATCTGTTAAAATGTCAAGAGGAAGGGACAGCACATCATTTAATGCAAACAATTTGATCAAACACCTAGACATACCACAATGCAGAGTACACGGAGTTTGTCAATGTCACCCGAGAAAGATCACAACAAACTTTAGCGCACATTCTGGAGACGCAAGAGAAAATGAAACTGAAGTGTTATTTATATCCAGGGATTGCAAATAAAGTGTGTGTTTGCGCGTAAGCATGTGTTACAATTAGTTTTACAAAGTTAGCAAAGCTTTGTTTAAGGTTTCAAAGGTGCCTGATGTTACCTTACACATAAAAGAAAGATCACAGTCTCTTTCACAAATTGAGGCAGAAGCCTACAGCTTATTAATTACACTGGTATCAGATCGGTACTCGGTATCAGCAGATACCCAAAGCCCAGGTATCGGTATCAGGAGTTTCAGGACAGAAAAAAATGGAACTGGTGCATCTCTAGCATTTTGCTTATGATATGGTTGACAATTGATTGAAAACTGAAAGAAGTCTACTTAACCAGATGCTTTACTACAAAGTTGGATTTTGAGTTGGCATAAGTAGTCTGGGCTAAATGTAAGTGAAAGAAGATAAAGTCTACAGCTGCAACGATTAATCGAGTAACTCGAATAAGTCGATTACTAAAAATCCTTGATGCAAATTCTTTAATGATCACCATGTTTCACTCAGAGGATAATTACTGTTGCACAGTGTACTTATGTTGCATTACATGTAGCAGGTTTGATTTGATGACACAATGGAGGAAGACAGGGGAAATAGTGAGAAGTCAGAGAAAAAGATGAAAACCGTCTAAGGTTTGGGACCATTTCAAACAAAAGAAAACCGAAAATACTGCACAGTGTATCCATTGTAAAACCGAATTAGCTTACCACAATAGCACGTCAATGATTCAACATCTCAACAGAAAGCACCCAGTCTATGCATGCAGTCCACAGAGTGGAACCAATACAAGCTAAGCGCGAGCATTTCACTCACATTTGCGGCTAAAAATAGACCAGCTATAAAAACATATTTTTATTCACACATATGCCCATAAAAAGTATAACAAGATTCACTCCAAGCAGCCCCTATTTTTCTTCAACAAAAACACTGATAACACAACAGCAGTTGTTTATTTAATATGGAGCTGGAGCCTGTCTAGACACTAACAGCAAAGAGCAAAGAAACGGTGCCGTTACAGAGATGTTGAACTCAGGTGGAGTGAAGGAAAACAACAGCAGTGCTTGTAATCGCTACTAAACCTTTACTGGTAAAGAGCTGGAGAGTCCTTAATCAAACCAGCAAAGCTATGCAAGTTAAAATAGAAGCTGTTTGTATGCAGATAAACCGTTAGCTTAGTTTGACACAATATTTAAATCTGGCAACTTGCAGCAGGTTGACAGCAGCCGTTACACTTTATCGCAGTGATACTGTACCTGCAGTATGCAGGGGTGAGTCTACAGGGGACCATGGGGTGTATTCAAGCAACTAGATGTATTTCAAGGTTTTAGTAATATTATTTTGCAGATTTAGATTAATATGAATAATATTACATATAAAAATTACCCACCCATCTTCCCCCATCAGCCTTGGGCCAGTAAAACTCAGACACTGAATTATTATTATTTCCTCTCTTTTTCAGTAAATCACAGTGTCTTATGGACAGCTTTGTTCGGGTAGCTGCATTTCTTCATTGCAACCGCCACAGGCTCCTTTAAAAGGTTTACACACATACACCACACACACACACACACACACACACACAATTCCTACCTCATCCAGGGAATACAATCATGTCAGAATTTTTTTCTATGCCTCCTATAAATGTACAAGAATATAGAGTAAAGGCCATTTTAATTTATGCCTTAGTTTAAGATATACATATATGTTTTTTCAATAATTTTATTTGACATTTTATATATTTTTGCCTTTATGAAAAAGTGAAAACAAAACAAAGATGAAAAAAAAAATTTACATACATGCACTAAAAGGGTTTAGTTCTTTTGTCAGTTGTTGTATGGAGTTCAATCATTAAATGTTCCTAAGAAGGAAACCCATGAGTATTTTTTTCTTTTTTGAATAGTTACTGTTGCTCTTTAATAAGACAAGAGTATTTATTATCCGATTACTTGATTAATCAAAGGAATAATCAATAGAATACTCGATTACTAAAATAATCGATAGCTGCAGCCCTAATAAAGTCCATTTAAACCGGGGTATCAGGCTAACCTACAAATCTCACTTCACGATATAGGCCCCAGCTGTTTGCTACAGTGTCACACAATACTACCTGGTTTGCAGTTGGGCTAATTTGTTTTTCAATAATGACCCAATGAATACATTGGAATTGCCCGACCAAGAACCTAGAGAGACGGTTTGGTGTGAGCTGAATTGAAGAGGAAAGGAGAAGCAAAATTCTACCAAAATGCAGAAAATAGCAAAAGGCGAAAGCAGATCTGTGTAATCGCACACACATAAAACTAGTTTTTAAAGACAACTTAAATGTTTTTCTAGTACTTGACAACAAACACAGTACTTGATTCACATCATTGTTCTAGCGGACAGGCCGGACGTCTAAGGAACATCTTATGAAAATGCTTCTGGTCTTTAACACACTTATTTTTCTTGCCATCTTGTTTCCTTTGGCTTCAAAAGTTTCAATTCTCATACTGGCTAAAAGCAGCAATGAAAGCCAAAATTAAGTCAGTTAACCATAGATTTCCTGTTTTTGTAGTACATCAATGGAAACCAACACAAGCGCACAGATATTATGAAACTTCAGCAGGGGGCAAGGAGTTCCACGCCTTACAGATATATAAAAGATATATAAAAAAAAAAGAGGAAAAAAAAAAAAAAAAAACACAAGTTGAGACCAAGTTGCTTTTGCAGACATAAAAAGATGCTAATTTGTATATCCATTTTTGTGTCATGATGAGCACAAACCCTATCCCTGGAACCACAGAGCACAGACGCAGTGCTCCCCACTGAGGCACACTGACACCAAAGTTACAAAAGGGAAAACTTTACAACTGAAAAGCTGATCATTATTGAAATTTTTACTACTTCTGTCTCCAGCAACACTGCTCAAAAGATTTCATGCTTTGATCTTCAAGAAGTGGATAATTCTGGAGCCAGATTAAAGCTTTTGGGTGACCTTAGATTTCTGGGCGTTTTGAAGTTCTCCAAGAATTATTAAAATTATTCCCCCCGTAGAACTGATTTTCCAGGAACTCAAAGCAGTATTTGAAAGGGCACCGTTTTGAGTTATTTTTTTTTTTTCATTTTCTGGTATCAAGTAAAGATTCATGTAATTTAAAATTTCATTTTAAATTATGGGTATGAATTCACCTGCTTCACCCACCAGACAACTGAAAAAAAAGTGTAGAATATACAAAGTTTTTCTTAATGTGAAAAAACTGCATCAAAGTACACGTGATACAGTGAAAGTCCCAAAACATATCAAAAAGAACTGACACAAATAGTGTATTCCATCTTAATTCCCCGTTAGGTAGAAATACTCAGCTTATGTCATTATACAGCTGCCAGTGGATTGGCAAGAATACTCACAATACAAACTCACACACTCTTTTCAGTTTGCGTCTATGTGCATTTACAGTGATTATAGTAACTGAAGATATTAACATAAAGCAAGACAATCAAGTGCGTGGTATGTACACACACACTGCAGAATTTCACACTAACACCATTATGCCACAAGATTTTTTTTTTATTACGTCTGGGAATATGTGAGGCCATGAGTGTCAAAGAATCTCACACAAAACTACTAAAAATAAGTCCAATGAATGTTTGTGTTTAAGATGTGATGAAGAGATAAGGATGAGAATGGAGGGGAGCTAATACCTAATACAACATAACCAGCGGCATTCGCCAGAAAGAAAAATAAACTAGCCAGACTAAAATTAGCTGAACTGGCAGCAATTGGGGGCGAACATATAGGCAGACACAAAGCTATACACAAACCTGACCTATTTTTTCTCTGTATACCCATGGAAAGTCCCCAGAGCAAGCTAGGAACTTTGCTGAAGCATGTCAGTTTCTTTCTGTTTTTGGGTTACGCTGCTTTTGCACTTCCTGAATTCCTGAATTTGCTAGAGAAATAAACTAAGCAAAAATAAATAAATAAATAAATACAAAACATGGAAAACTTTATTAGAAAAGGCCCATAATCGGGTTTTGTTTTTTGTTTATGCCCATCTTCCATCGCTCCTTAGCTGAATGTGGGTCATAATGCAAATATTACTCGTACTGAAAACAACTAAGTTTATTTGGTTGGACCGGAGGCCCTGGATTATGATTCACAACTGGTCCAAAAGAAAACTCCAAGCATAAACATTCTTAATGAATTCATTATAATTAAGCATTTATAACCTTTGTGGGAAAATAACCTACCGATTAATACGTATAGCTTACTATATTAATGCATTTTATTTGCTGCTCTTGACTGAGACAAAGTAGTTCAGTAAGTCAAAATAACTTTAATACCATGCAATCTTAAAACACCCATCAGTGATTCAAAACTGACAGTATGCAGAAAGTATTAAAGAAATATTAAGCATCAATAGAAACAGTCCGGGGAACGTGGAAAAAGACAACAGTGTGTCGAAATAGATTTAAACCATTAATCGCCTTCACGGAAACAAGGGAGATGCCAGAAGACGCGGCGCTGCAATGACTGACCAGGCAGCGACGCTGTCCTGGGCTTTTTCTACGACCATCAATTAACACCTGCTGCTTCTTTTTAAAGCAGAAAACTTGGCGGCATGTCGTTGGTTTAGCAGGTAGCCTGCATAACTAGACATCAATGTTCCAAACCCCGGTGATTAAATCACGAGCTCCAGTCGCCGATCACATAACCGCGCTCTTGTCGAACATATTATACGGTTTTAGGGTACCGACAGGGCGGTTGTGACATGTCGCGTTAAGTCGCGCTTCAGATGAACGGTCTAACCAGGCCTCAAGTCGTCCAAACTTGGTGTGGGCTCAGATCCGGCCACCCCGACTGTTCCAGGTGAATCCGCTGCTGGATTTTAGCGAACTACAAACCTACGACAGCAGCTCGCGTCACAGGGAAAAAAAGTAACTTACCGCCTTGAAAGGGCTCCATGTTCTCAAATCTTCGCTATGTTGAGAACTGATCTTGTTTTTTCGATCCGTATGGGAAAATTAACTGTAAAACGACCCAAAACTCAGCCTACACATGCTAACTGTCCAGCGAGGCAGGCTTAGCTCGTGACGCCGAAGCTAGTAATTGCTCCCTCCGACTTCTTCTCAGAATGCTGTATTATCCATTACCAAAACAGAGCTCATCCAAATATTGAAATACTTTTACCAAACTAGCGTTTAAGAACACCAATAAGTGGGGAAAAAAATCACAAGACTTTTTTATTTCAGTGTACTGTTGTGACAGAGACTTGTTCAGTCAGCCGACCATTGCAAGCGGATCTGCACTTCCTTCCCTTTTCTCTGACACATGACGAGGCCGAATTCAAGGTCCTAGGAACCGGCTAAGTACTCGTGTTTTAATTGGTTGTCACCCAGCCGCTCCTGTAGGTTTATTGGTCGTCGTCGTGACCTTGGAATTATAATAACAAATGAAAATAAAGCCGACCATTTAAGTGCAGGTTGGTGTGTTTGTTTCTCATTGTGTTTGTACGTGGTGAAAGTTTTCTCTGGGTCATTAGGGTGCGGTCGCTTTTCTCTGCCAGTTCTATAACCTGTGCTGTGCTCAGACCCCGTTTTAGGCCAATATAATGCGTGTTTTCCGTATAAATTAAAGATAAGGAAAATAACTTTTTGTTTGTGTCTTCAACTTTTGCAGCACCAGTGAATAGCGTTAAAGTTATTTTTTTTGGACGGATCATGATATTTGTCATGATAGATACAAAGGGAGAGTTAAGTAAAAAGTTTAAAAATAAAACGATAGGCCTTATGATGATGGCATTCTTGAACTGTATTGGGGGAGGTTATATTCTCAGTTCTCAGTGAAAGTACATACATAAATATTTTGAGAAAACTAATGCATTTTCGGTTCCCCTTTAATACATATATATGCATATACTGTCTTCTCTAAATTCTGGAGTGCCTAACAAAATGTCTCCTGTCCCCATCATAGAAAACAAACCAAGCATGAATATTAATTATTACTAACGCGATTCCCAAGGAACTAGGATTTCAAATTCTTTTCATTCATTCATCCATCTTCAAACTACTTGTCTAGCAGGGGGTTGTGGGGAGCCTACCCCAAATATTGATCTGGGGGGAAATCCACTCACACTGAGGCGGTTTGTATTTACAGATTTTCTTGTTGTTGCCTTTTTAATGAGAAGCAGGCCTTGTAATTAAGTAAATGACTGATCCTGTTCCTCTGTGGATATGTTTGTGCCATTAATATCTAGCAAATAAACATTTATATGGCTTCACCTTTTTGGCAACTTTTTTTTCCAGTACCACACTAACATACACTCTGTTCCAAAAAAGATCCAGGTTATATTTCATGTTTTTTTTCTTTCTATCCTTATTTGTGTGCCGCAGACGCTGGCACAGGCCTGGGGGGGGGGGGGGATCAGCTTTCACTGGTTCCGGTGCACGGTGTGAGGCTCCCGGAGGTTAGGCTTGTTCCCATGATAGCAAGATTGCCAGTTTGAATCCCTTGGCTGGCACACTGATGCTTAACACCCTTAGCCTTAATTGTTCCAGGGCAGGGGTGTCAAACTCCAGTCCTGGGGGGGTGGAACCCTGCAGTTTTTAGTTTCCCCTTGTTTAACACACCCGATTCAACTCCTTGTGCTAATTACAACACAGCTCTTGAGCGGAATCATTTGTGATAGAATAGGAAAGAACTAAGCTACACTGGGCTCTGGTCCCCCAGGACTGGAGTTTAATAACCCTGTGCTTGGGGTACTAGATACTCGCTGATTCTGTGCTGTGACCCCCAAGCTTGCTTTCATCTGTATTTCTACCAGTGTCTCAAAGAGCAAGACTGGATGAATAAAAGATCTATTTTCTATAATATTATTCTATGTCACTGTTACAGCAAATTGTTTTGACAGGGAACGCAACAAGAAACCTGATATTTTAGTGTGATAGACCATAGAACAGCACAGAGTGGGGCATTACTTTTTAATATTATTTTAATTGGTATTTAGGAATACCGTGATCTATCAATAGGCCCATTGTATGGGGTGGACAATCGGGGAAGTTCCGGAGGGGGGGGGGGTTCTCATGCAGGGGGCCCTGCTAAAATAATTTTTTTGTCCTGGGCCTAAGAATTAATTACGCTGGCCCTGTCTACGAATGAGATGAACATAAAGGTGTGGTATTAAATATTTAATTTGCATTCTTAGTAAACAAAAGCAGTTTTAAAACACTGCTGAGCGTTGTGGAGAATTCTTTTCTAGCCATTCATCCAGGACACGCAGATTCCTCTCCGCCCATCGGATATTCTTCTGGATCGTTTCTAGGATGACTTCTGTCACTTTTAATTCATGTCCCTGGGATTTAAGCTGGTCAAACAGTGCTTTTGCCTGTCAAGAAAAAATAATTGACAGTGAATGTGTCAAACGCGATAATATATAAATATTTGTTAACCCTTTTATCTGTGATTATTTTGCAAACACTACTTTAACTTTTCAGATTCTCTGAAGAGAAATCCACCCACCCAACATTCAGTAGTAAACAGTGTATTTGGATAAATTATAAATTACTAAAATTTGCATTTATGTCCTAATAATTATTATCTTGAAAAGTTTAAACTGGAAATGTAGAGCTCCAGATATTTGGACAATAATACTGTATTTGGACAGTTTTGGTTCTCTACTCCCGTGGCCTGTTTTTGAAATGAAACAGTTTCTATGACTATAAGGTGCTAAGCTTGAAATCTAAATTGATTTTCATATTGGGCAAACAGTGTAGCCTCCGATTTTAGTAGACCTAAAGTAATTGGATAGCCTACTGCTCAAATGCAGATGGATTTCATTTCATTGTTACTTTATGAAAGAAATAGCCAAAGATCTTCAGAAGACTCTAGGTACTGGAGTTTGTCCCTGTATCAACATTAGAGATGTAGCAATGCCATTGAAGCAGGCCATCATACAGCTGGAAAACTCTAAGAAACTGGTCACAGATAGCCAAGATAACATATCGAGTGCAAAGATGAGCTCAGCTATTGAAACTGACTTGGCAGACCATAGAAGAACAGTGAATTGAACGAGAGGAGAATAGTTGGAATGGTAAAGAAAAATGTGGTTTATAACTGGTAAACAGATCAAGAATACCCTTCAGGATATAGGTGTAGATGTGGCAAAGTTTACTATTAAGAGGAGATTACACCAGCATGACAATGGTTCTGAAATATACTGTACAAATGTAGGAAATAAGTGACCAGGTTACTCCGGAAATTCAACAGACTAGAGAAATTTAAGATGATAGCAGCCATCCAAAGATGAATAAATCTTACCTGCTCCAGCTCCTTTTCTGAAGCAAAACTAGACATGGTTCCCGTGAGGATCTTTCTTATAGACGATGACCCCAAATGGAATCTGGTTAAAATATTGAAATGTATTTATTTATGTATTTAAATCGTTCACTGCAAAATTAAATGATAAAATTGTATTTACAATATGATATTAAGTATTTCAGTTTGTCCTTGGGTTTTAAAAACCCATTTGATTTTTTTTTTTTTTTTTTTTTACTTTTATCTCTATGAAAAATGTTCGACATACAAACAGTTGATTTAGCATCACTGATCATAATCAGTAGCATGTTTTTCAAGTTGCTTAATTACTATAAAGAAATGTGTGACTACATCCTTCGTTGAACAGAGTTGGAAAAAGCACTGTGCCAATTCAGATGCTTCTCTGACTGTAAATACCTGCTGGAGTAAAATAAACTTCTCAAGAGCCAGGAGTATTTATTCCTAACCACTCACTTGCAAACAGGTAAGGCTTCATTTTTTGTGCCTAACACTTGTGTTTGTTCAGCTCTTTGGTCATCACGTGTGCAGTTTGCTCAGGACA
This sequence comes from Mormyrus hasselquistii, assembly GCA_026779605.1. Classification (NCBI taxonomy): domain Eukaryota; kingdom Metazoa; phylum Chordata; class Actinopteri; order Osteoglossiformes; family Mormyridae; genus Mormyrus; species Mormyrus hasselquistii. The sequence continues at coordinate 26,590,925 of JAODKE010000043.1, forward strand.
AATGTCCTCGATGACGGCATGGCTCCATAGAAATAAAGCATTTCTTTTAATTCGAAAGGCATTGTGCCTTGGAAGAGTATTCCCGTGTTCACAGTAAAATACTGTATAGGTTGTGACATATAAACATTTAGAAAGTTTAGAAGTATACCACAGAATGGGCATATGTACAATTCGAGTCAACTGCCCGAGAATGAGCAAACACTGTCATGTGATTTTGCAATTTTGGAAAATAAATCACCACAACACAACAATATGAAAGCTTACTTCTCCAGCAGCTTTTTCCAGTTTTTCTGGACAAAATTCCAAGCCAGCGTGTGTCCTGCAGGGTTTCTAGCGATGGCAGCAATCAGTGCAGGAAGGTCCTGTGTTTTGATTGCCTCCCCTTCCATAGCCAGATCAATCAATCTGCCAAGCAAGCAAAAAACATAAAACAAGCTCTATACACATCTAATTTAATTACCCGATTAAGTGTTATACAAGACACTCAACAATTTGCCTCATAACACTCAGATTTCCAAGAACCATAGAAGTCAATGTAATCCATGTAAGGCACAGCATAACAGACAGCAATCAAATGGAAGTGCAGTGTGACTGGTTTTTCTGAACTGCTTCTTGCTGTAGCCACAAACAACCCACTTAACATGTGGAAAAGATGTATATTAGGGATACCAAAGCAAGGATTTGCAGTCAGAGATGTGGGACCTCAGGGATTATATTGGCAACTATGTTACATATATAAACATATAATTTAATTTGACTTGATTAAAAGATAATGTGCTCTCAGTATGCATACTTATTGAGCTTCTCAAGGTCTTTGCTGCAAGTCAGTGCAAACAGAATCTTTTTTTTCTCAGCAGAGGACAGTGTTTGGCTGTAAACCTGAAGGAGGAAATTCCAGTTGGATGTTTGCTGGGCTCCCACAAGGTACACTGGCCTCAGGACAACCGTGGGCACACTAATGGAAGACAGGATGGACAGATTATCTTGATATGGTTAAATAAATATATGTCAAAATATTATGTTAACCAGCCTAAAATGCACATGTGTAATACCTATGCATATGGCACCTTTAAGTTACTACAAAAGTGATACGTGTTTCTGCTTTTAGTGGGCTAACCTCTTGGCTCCATTTGAAGAAACCCATTCGCTAAAGATCTTGGACGCCCTTTCAACACACTGAGGGTATTCAAGGGTACAGGCCAACTCCAGAAGTTCAGCTCGAACCTTCCTTTCAGACAGAGAGCCATCATCGCTCCATGTCTGTTTATCTATGACATCCTTGAAGTACCAAAGTATATAATTCTGGAAGAACAAAATGGTTTCCAAAGCTTCAGCAGGAGGTAGTAACGGCCTGGCATTTTATGTCTTTATGCGACTCGTGCTACAAATGATTATGTAGAATAAATCAAACTAATGACTATTTTAGAACAACTGCACTTACAAAATTTGAAGAAGTATTGTTAAAAGTTACAGCAATTCAAATAATTATTTCTTTCTTGTCCATCACTTATTAAGTACGGGGTCAAAGTGACCCTGGAGCTGATCACAGGCAGCGTAAGGTAGAAGGCGGGATGCCCTGGACAGTTTGGTATCTATGTTCAGCAGTTTGGTCAAATTTGGTTGTTTTAAATGTGTTATAGAAATAAACTCTGTCCTTGACCTTGACCTCTATACAGTAGTGCATTATAGACAGCTTTAAATGAAGTGTGACCACAATATTAAAAAGAGCAGAGAGAAGCCAAACCTTTAGCTTTCCTGCTGTTTCCAGGATTCCCATTTTCTCCATCATCCAGTGAAGCACATTGAGGTATGTGATGCCCTGCAGCAGTGGCATGTTGTCAGTCTCCTTCCTCAGGTAGCGAGTTAGGTCCAAGGCTTTGTCCAATGACAGTTTTCCAGCACTATATAGCGGCCAATCAGAATAGAACATTCATTCATGCAATAGAAAGAACTTTTTGTATCCTCTCTGATTGCACTGATGGAGGTTTGAACTTCCCATTTAAACCCCATAAAATTCAAGGTTGCGAGCCTTTTCCTGTGTTCCGGCTGTTCTTGCATTTCAAATGGAAATGTTTAGTGACCCCCAGCCAGTACGTTTTTGTTGCCTCCCAGCACCATACCAGAGCATAAGGAATAAAAACATGGACTGGCTGAGAGTCCTCCAGAACCAGGTTGGGAAACACAGGTCTGTACCTATTAGCTTATATAACTGATAAGAATTGATGTTATACAAGAGGGTAAAGTGGCTGGAACTGCAGCCTTCAGGGCTGGAGGTTCAAATCTGACCCCCTCTGATTGTGTGTGCAGTTTGCAGGTTCTCTTCTCTCCATCCAGCAGTCTAAAGACATAGTTATGCAAACTGCCTTCTGAAAATTATCTATAGAGTATGTTTGTATGCAGATGAGTGTGTGTTTGTTCCCTTGCCTTGTGCCGTGTATTTCCTGGGATAGACACTATTATCAGTGTGACCCTATCCCGGATGAACAGTAATGAAGATGGATGGGTTTCAGATTAGCTCTTCTTCTTACGGAAAGGCTCTACGATGCAAATTTATGGCATGGGAAGATATCAGATTGAAGAAATCAATGCAGTTTAACAAACAGGTATAGGACATGATACCTGACAAGCTGAAGGGCGTTGTGGATGAGGTTTGTCCTGTCCTTGCTGCTCAGTGCAGAATAGTCATGTTCCAGCAGGGAAATCAGCCCATCCCACCCTCTGTCTCCATAGTGCACCATGTAATACCCATTCATGTCGACGTTGAATTTTATCCAGCGCACTTCTCCTTGCAGACGAACTGTGTCTGATTATAAGGAATGAATCAATGGCTTTTAAAGTATCCCTGATACACCAGTGATGTTTGTAGTGCAAGCCAAAAAAATACCCCCCAAAACGCGCACACAGACACACACACACACACACACACACACACACACACACATACACAGACAAGCATGCACGCATTTGCTATGGAGTTCCACGCACACATGCACGCACCAGTCTTTGTCTTCAGTAAATGTCTCCACACTCTCTGGGATCCGCTGGTTACGTAGGTGAGAGGAACATGCCACAGGTATCTGTTGAACAGACACATACTCACAAAACATACTCGAAAACTAGACAGAAATTTGCATTTACAACTATTATTATATGTGGTCATCTTTCCCTTCATTGCCTGCAAGGGATAAGGATGATTTTTTCATTTATATATAGTGAGACAGGAAAGGTTATCTTAATACATTTTTTCAAGTGTGGAAGAAATCAATAGGTATTTTAGAAATCAACAAACCCTGGTGTAGCTAAGTGATGTTTGCTGTCATAAGATCAAGGATATGGATCTATAAGAGTGTGATACTAAGAACCTGCCTCTAAATAATGCATTCGACTTTTGATGACTCAGAAGTGCTGCAGGACGTGGGCTCGCTATAGCTTAGCCTAATGATGCCCCGCAGTTCCTACAGGCCACTGCAGCGTTACGCACCCTGACTGCAGAGCAGGGTACACCACATCATCTTCAAGCACTCCTTTCAAGAACCTATCCTGTCGGATTTGGACCAGCTGCCCTTTCCTCTCCACTGTAATCAGAGGTATACCCATCTGCTTGGTCCAGGTGTCCATCATACTTATAATGTCTGGGGTCTGTGAACATGTGTAGCGGTGCTGGAGCAGCAAATGGAAAAAAAACGTTGGAACGTGTCAAACAATGACCTCACATGGTGTAATTGTGAGATGCCACTAACCAACATGACATTCCATCTTTCAAAAGATTTGTCTTCATCATATTTCCTAGCATCAGTCACTAATGACACAACAACTCGTTACTGAGATTAATCCAATGAATACTGTAAATGTTCAGAATAGGCCAGCACGATGTGCAAAGTTAATATCAACATTGCATGGGTCACACATGAAACTGTTACATTGCAAGGACTGCACCTTGCCAATCAAAATCTTTCCGTGACTGCTGCCGGGCTCACTCATAGACAGTGTGGTATGTTTGTGAGAAATTAAACAAGATGAATGAGGAAGAGAGAAGCTAACAAGAATTGGTCCCCAAAAGACATCCGCCTTCCACTTCCATGGAGACGATACTGAGCAAAAACAAGTGATTTGTCAACAGTGCTTTTTGTAGACACAACTCATGGAAACACCACCAACTTATTTGATACGCTATATGGTAAGTAATAAGTTCTGTTTGTCTATTGGTTATTTTGGGTCAATCTTCATCTTTTTTGCTTCATAAATATCCCATTGTGATGTTTGACTTTTTTCCAATATTGTGCATAACTACTGATGATGTATTTCAAATATGCAGTACATACTCTAATATATACGCTCACCCAGTGCATCCATATGCCTCTAAAGTATAATGAAATGCACTACTGCAATCCACTGGCTTTGTATCAGCACAAGATTGATGTATGACAGCGATGAATCAGTCAAAGATGTTAGCAATACTTACAGCTGTCCATTCAGCTTGGGAGGAAGAGTAGCAGAACTCCGTCGTGGGAAGAGTGTCTGCAAAGGAAGTCTTCAGCCAGCAAAGAAAATATTAAAACATTCAACAGTTTTCAGCATTTGGTTTATTTCTTTGATATTGATGAAATTCATAACAAATAACATACAAGGAACGAGTGCTCACATTTGCTATGGAGTTCCACAGGTCATTGCTCTTGGCATTTTGGTAGCTGTACAGCTTTAGGTAGCGTGTGATTCCACTCCTGAACACCTCCTCAGACAGGAAGTCTCTTAGCATGTTTAGGATACACGCACCCTAGGAAAGCAAAGGTAGGATAATAACACAGACCCCTCACACCCAGGCCAGAACCTCTTTGAACTTTACTGATCATTGTGCACCAAAATAAACAGGTACAAGAACAGATTCTTCCCACAAGCCATCACTCCTATAAACAGCGGACCCAGTTGCCTTAACTCAGTTGCACTGTTACCCCCCACCGTTACCAAGCAATAACTCGTTGTTGCGAATGACTCATTATACTTATCGCATTGTACTTAGGGCTGCATGATATCACATTGCGATTATATGGCACGTACACAATAATCACCTGGGCATCAGATGACTGGCATAAACATTTGTCTGGACGCCAGCTTTTCAATATACTATATAGACGTTTACTTATACCCACAATTTGGTAGGCAGATTAATAACGCACATAAAATATCAATGAAAGCCATATTGTGACACTCAACGTGGCAACAGCAGAATAACGTGATGGTGTATACAGTTTTTCTGAACCTTAGCTGCAAACCATATCATGATTATAATATCCACCTTCCCATTGATTATCCTGTTCAGGGTGACAGGGAGCCTGGAACCTATCACAGGTAGCAAAATGGCGCAAGGCATGGGAAGACCCATACACACAATCTGTAATTTAAAGAATTTAAAGATTCACCCCTCTGCATGGCCTATGACTATAGAGCAGTGTTTCCCAATCTGGTCCTCGGGGACCCACAGCAGTACAGGTTTTTGTTCCCGGGAGCTGGAAGGGAGCAAAAATGTGGACTGTCTGGCAGAGAGCTTGGAGGGAGCAAAAACATGGACCGATTGTGGGTCCCTGAGGACTGGATTGGGAAACACTGCTGTAGAGGGAAACGGAAGCTAACCAGATAGAACTCACACAACACAGAAAAAACATACCAGCAGCTCACAGAACAGCGGAATGGCTCAATCCCACCATCCTGGAGGTTTCAGAAAACATTGCAACCCACCGTGCTCCCCCAAAAATCACAATGAGCTATATAAATGAACATGAGCTGACACGACTGGACATGCAGAATCATAATGAGTATATACATGTTTGGGGGATAACATCGCATTTCTGCGTGCAGTTCTGACCTTGTCATAGGAGACCGTGTCAAACATCTCCATAATCTGAACCGGAGTTTCAGCTGGGTTAGAGATAGGGTGTGAGGAGTTGAGACAATCCCTAGAGATGGCTCCAAAACAAACATTTAAGAAATAATCATCCTGAAAAAGACAGCATATCAATGTTAGGACTACGGCCAACGTAAACAACAAGAATAAAACATGGATTGTTCCAGGAATACTGTTGCATAACACAAAATAATTTAAACTTACCACTGGAATATCAGGATAGGTGGTGTTGAGCGACACCTTCTCCATGTACCTGGCAAAGCCCTCATTCAGCCAGATGTCGTTCCACCAATCCATTGTCACTAGATTGCCAAACCACTGTGACAAAAATTCAGGCGTAAGATTTCAGCTGGCATTTCATCAGCATAGGAAAGCAATGCTAGTGAAGAAGATGGCAAAATACTCGGCCCACTAACATTGAAAAATTTACCACAGAAAAGTGATTAATATTGCAAAGAGGAGCACACAAAAAGAATAAGCAAAGCAGTACCGACTTTTAGACACCAGTAGCATACACATGCATAACAACTAGACAAGTCAATGGTCACTGTAAGGCACTATGCTATCTTCTGAATGCCCGTTCGTGATGAAAATACCTGATGAGCTAGCTCATGCCCTATGATTCTAGTAATCTCCATCTTGTCCTGGGCAGATGATGTCTGCGGATCGTACAGGAGGGCAGTCTCTCTGTAAGTAATTAAGCCCCAGTTTTCCATAGCCCCTGACTGGAAATCTGGTATGGCGATGAGGTCTATAAAACAAAACATGTGACTATCTGACACTTAAAATGGTTATAACAAATTGTGGTATTTTCAACCTCGTTTTACATCGCTTCGCATTTTTACCTTGTTTTGGCAGTGGGTAACTAATGCCAAAATAACTCTCATAGAATTCCAGCAGTTTTACTGCAACTTCAAGTGCATGGTGAGTTTGATCCCACTTCTCAGGAACTGCATACACTGAAACCTGGAAATGTGCATATTTATATATTTAAGCCACTTTCTCCATCCTCCTGAAGATTGTCTGATGGTTTTTGTATTTCTGTTAATGTGTTATGCAAAAAAAAATATTTTTCCAATATTTTATGAGAATCAAGACAAAGCAAGCAACACTGTATGTGACTAAGACAGCCCTGGACCATTTAAGCACCATGCAAAATATTTGTATTTTGTATGGTTACTTATGTTTAAGGTTAGGATTGGGTAGGGAGTGAGGTTGTCAGTTACGATTAGGGTTTTTTCACTGAATAAGTGGATGAAAACAAACTATATGTATATAATACAAATGTTGACACCAAAAAAGAAAATCAGTAAAGCAAGGCACCTCACCTTTACTCCTGAGGATGTGTTGGCTGTGACAGATCTGAAATCACACACTACATATGCCACCAGATAGGTGCTCATTCTCACACTTTGGGCAAAGTGGTCCTCCACTAGACCATTACCAAGCTCGAGTGTTCGTATCTAAGGATGAAAGTGAGATCTTTTTTCTCCACAAAAGGATAGAACTTCCAAACGAAGATGAAATGCAATCACTGAGAACATAAATCACGAAATACAACTACGGAATGAAACATAATGGGATCAAATAGCTGCAGTATACCTTTGGCATATTTGAGAGTGCGGTATATCTCTCTTCCCGCTTTATTCTAATAGTAAATGTGGCTTTAAGCTGCGGCTCATCGAAACAAGGGAAAGCCATCCTCGCCGCAGTAGGCTCGAAGTCGGTGGCGGCAAGTATCCTTCAAGGAGAGAGGAAAAAACACATATATGTGCTATGGAGTGCATATACATAATGATGTTGTGCTTTTGCATTTACAATTAGTCTGTTATTCTTTAAATGTACGTAATATAAAAAGTTGATGGGTACAGTCCTGCAGAAACCTAGATATCTAAATAAGATATTACCTCTTTTCACCGTTCTGGGTCCGATAGCTGCTTTTATAAAAACCGTCGAAGCCATCCGCCAACTGTGCGTGAAACTGGATGTGAAGTTGATACTTCTTGCCACCGCGGAGTATTTCGTGGGCCAGTAGAGCAATCTGCTCGTGGTGTAGATGCTCCAGGACCGTAAGGTTCTGCTCCGCGATCCCGTCCTTAGGATCGTCCTCTAGTACAATCTTTGCCAGCGTAACATTCAGATTTTTGCTGTGCAGAACTATGTAACTCGTGTCTTGATTGATATCCACTTCAATCTTAACAGATCCGGTGAAGTGGAGAGTGGTAAGATTCGGGTGAATGCTCAGATCATAGTGGTTTGGGAGGACATTACTCGGAAGTCTCATTTTGTCCCAAGGAAATATGTGCTTGTTTATGACATGATTAGGGACACCGTAGCAGCCTAAAAAAATATAAAACCATACACATAAAAATCCAGTGCGGTACATGATGTGTTTCCCTTTTGATGCAGCCATGATTCAAAGTGAAGAGTTCTCTTTCGTTCATTCGGCGTTTGAGTGTAGTTCCTGTATAAGAAAACGACAGCAAGATAAAACTTTGCACACGAATCAAGATACAGGATGTTTCTTAAGGCAACAACGGCTGTGGTGTATGGTAGTCGAGTTCAGAAATGAAGTGCAAAAAATCTGTAGTAGTAGATTAGTAGGCCGATGTGGCACGCGATATTATTTTCAATAAATTAAATTCTACTGCTTAATTTTAGAAACACTGCATACAAATAAACACATTGTATATGCCCCCTGTTATAGCCACAACGACAATATGACCATAAAATGGTGTAGCGCCGTACATAAGTCTTACAATTGTCGGGAGAAACAACGGACGTAACATACTGTACTAATAGGAAGCTGTTTTCTATCGCACTCAAAAACTTTCGCTTTCGGTTCATACGGAGCTACAACGCGGATATATTATGCGCTATTTAGCGTAATGCTGCGTGGCGTGCACGCAATTTCCAACGCAGTTGAGAAGCGCCTTAATGCAGAGCAACAGCAGTTTCACAGCTGCAGTTTCAGCCCTGTTGCATTCAGCCCATGCGCAGTAGGATATCGCGTGAACCTTTGAATTCCCGCGGTTGTGCCGTGCTGTGTCATGCTAGTTGTTTCTATGTGTCACCATGCATATAACTAAGTTCCCCAATTCCAGTACTAGAGGTCCAGTTTGCAACATAGTTTGCATATTTCCCTACTCAGACACACCTACCAAACATGATTAACAGGCTGTTTTAGATAAACTGTGCTGGATTCTGGCCCTACAGAACCGTAAGTGGGGAAGTGATATTGAGCAGTGTCTCTCAAACCAGTCTATGGGAACCCCCACATGGTCCATGTTTTTGCTTCCTCCCAACTCTCTGGGAATTGGGAGAGAGCAAAAATGTGGACCGTCTGGTCCACTGATGAAGAGAAACAACAGCAGAATCAACTGGAATCCAGGCCCCAATATGTGGATTTGCAGTTGTCCTTTTGTGTCAGTTATGTTGTATTTTTGGATAAAACCTTACCTTAAGTTACACACTATATTGACTACTCATAAGTGAAATATTTTGTATCATCCATTTATATTCTGTGTAAGTGCAAAGTTTGTGTCAGCATTCATTAAAAAACATCCATGATGAGCTTTGTGTTCCACAAACAAAGTGGGGATGGTTAGATAGTGTCAGCTGGCCCAGACAAACCCAGTTTCCCAGCTACTCCACAAAGCAATTTTAAACAGTTAGCCAGATGAAATAAGTTTCTACAAAATGTTGATTTTATTATTATTATTATTATTATTATTATTATTATTATTATTATTATTATT
>JAODKE010000043.1:26605400-26618906 GCA_026779605.1 Mormyrus hasselquistii
CCCTTGACTTAAACTCCACACAGCTAGAGATATAACCCAACATTCTATTGGCCTTTTTTATTGCTTCCCCACACTGGTGAGAGTGGGACAGGGAAGCATTAACATACACACCGAGATCTTTCTCGTAATCAGCTACCTTTATTTTAGTGGAACCCATAAAATATCTGTGGTTTATATTTCTGCTCCCTGAATGGATTACCTTACATTTATCTGTATTAAATTTCATCTGCCAAGCATCAGCCCAGTCGCTAATTAAATCCAGATCCAGTTGTAGCCTCTCTGCTGCTAGATCAGTATCTGATACACCATCCACCTTGGTGTCATCTGCAAATTTAACCAGTTTACTGTATGTATTGGTGTCAATATCATTAGTATAAATTAGGAACAATAGTGGTTCTAAAATTGAACCCTATGTACCCCACTATGAATGCAGGCCCATTGTGACATTGTGCCTCTAATAACTACTCGCTGCTTCCTGTCAGTTAACCAGTTTTTGATCCAAATATCCACAGTTCCTAAATCCCTGCAGTATATATTTTACAAATATATACGGCTAGATGTGACCTGAGCCATTTGTGGGGGACTACATCAAAGGCTTTCTGGAAATCTAAGGTCTTTTTGTGATCCATTTCACTTGTAGCTTCCTCAAAAAACTGAAGTAGATTCATTAAACAGGATCCATGTTGGCTGTCCCTCAGAATGTTATCTGCATTCGGGTAATCTACCATTTTCTACTAGCACATTTGCATGTGCAGACTGATTTGCATGTGCACATGTACACTATACATGAACTGGACCCATAAGGAATGCTTGAAAAGACTGTACAGATCTGGTAGCGATAAACATTTAACAGACATTGCTGCAAAGGGATCACTTTGTTGTACGGCAGAGCTGCAGTGTTCGCTTGAAATCTGAGCTGACGAGAGTATCCAGGAACAACTGGATGCAAAACACAAAAACTCCAAGATATTTGTTAAAATACTGGAAAATCATCTTATACATGCAGCACGATTAAATGAAAATTACCGTGTTGCATACTCGATAAATCTAAGTGGGCCGTGTGTCATCGCGTCCAAAGTGACTCCAAATAAGCCACAAAATAAGGAAATTAATCATGAACTCCACTGAGCATTGAATGTTAAGTGTAAAGTGGGCACAGACCAGCAGGGAAATGGGGAGGGGGACGATGGTGCTGGGGCCCAGTACAAGGCAGCCGGGTCACATGGGAGTATGCCCTACATCTCCTTGGAGAAGTCACCAGCTGTCAGGTTTGAAAAAGCCAGACGGCCAACGAAAACATCTGCTAGATTGCTGGGGTGCGGTTGGAACAAAGGCTTGTGGTTTACTGCGTAGTGCAGTGGTCACCAACCTTTTCAAGCCCAAGATCCCTGACCTCGGCCTTAATGAAAGGCAAGATCTACCTATCGAAGAATAGATAGAAAAAGACAGCCCAGATTGTACTTCCAACTTGAGGCCTTTTATTTAGTATTTGAATTTAATATACATTAAATGTTCTTTTCTTTTTCTTTTTTTACTTAACTCGGAAGCAACCATCATAAAATCAGATCATATGAAGTGGCACTGAACTCAAGAAAAATGCCATTGTCAGCAGTAATGTGCTTATTCACTGAAGTTTCTGACGGTACTACCTACCCTTAACATTTTATATTTCTTTCGTGGAGCCTCCGCCATTCTAGTTTGTAGTATGTTACCTCGCACGGGCCATGGAGATCCATATTGACGTTTGCGACAGTTAATTTACGGGTGCTCTTATCTGATTGGTCACTTCATTGAAAATAAAGCCGTTGGATTAAGAAATACAGATGCTTGCAAAACTGAAAACGTTTTTATTTTCGGGAGCTACCGGGACAGTGATAAAGATCTACCAGTCGATCGCGATCGACGGGTTGGCGACCACTGGCGTAGTGCAACCCCCCCAGTTGTCTGAATCAAAATTGCAATTTGATAAGACCACGTTCTACGCTGGCACTTTGTACCTTTGCATAAGTGGTTTGTTAGTACCCAATAAGAATAATAGGTTGTGTATGCATCTGATACATGTTTTAGTATAGAAGGTTAGCAAGATACAGTCCCCCCCCCCCCCCCAGATGCAAACATCAAACTCTGCTGATGCCCATTAGTGTGCATTTCCTGTGATAAGTTCCCTACCATGTGTTCTGGGCATTCCGGGATGGGTTCCAGGATCACTGAGACCCTGCATTGGATATGTGGTCATAGAGTATTATGGGGAAGGGTGCGATTTGGTGACTCATGTCTGCACTGTGTAAATGAAGAATCAGAACAAAAGGGCTACACGTTACTTTAGAAAAACCTTTATTGAATGACTTAACCAGCAAGAACAAGCAGTTTTTTTCCAATAGGAAGGTCTCTCAAAATCCATGCAGACAAATCACCCTAAGAGTATTTAACTGTATTCAACCTGTTACCATCCCAAAACACACACCAACTCACCTGTATTGTATCTGTAACAATACAAGCATTATTACAAGAAATCTAGAATACTTAAGGAAAAAACATCATTAAGTAAAAGGTTCATATTAAATCAAAAAAATACTTTCAGAAAACACTTCAAAAATATAATTTCATGGGCAATTTGACATCTGCTGTATTGCTATCAAGCCTCATAAGAAAATACATTTTCAGCCATTTAATTGGCAGGGATGTTTTCTTGGTCGTGGAAATGCAGCGACAGAGTGTGTCATTTCAAGATAATGTAATACAAGACATTTGAGGGCTCCTCAAAGATGCCAGATCTTAGTCATGTCTTGGAAAAATTCATAGACAGTTAAACACATATTAGTCCTTGCACAATGGAGGATGTGTCATACTGACAGAGCAGCTCAGTGTTTTGTTCCAGTAAGAAATTCATTGGTTGTGGTTTTGCAGCCAGGTTCTCAGAGATTCAAGGTTCCTCTCCAACCACATAATGTTCTTCTGAACACTCTCCAAGGCCACCTGAGTGGCCCGCAGTTGGGAAGATTGTTCCCTTATTGAGTCAAAAAAAGCTTTGACCTGCAAAAAATGACCAATTTTCTAATAAATACTTGAATATTTCACCACGATATGTCACAATCATCAAATGCATCTACTTTTGACAAAATTCATAATTCATAATTATTAGATTTATAGGCAAAAAAGAAATAAAGGATAAAGTAAAAACACAGATATCTGACCTCACGTAGTTCCTCTTCAGATGAAAATTGAGCTGCTGTACCAATTATAATATTTCTTATACAGAATGATCCCAGCTGAAATCTGCGGAATTAAAAACAATTGACCAGAAATGAGTAAATAAACAAAACAGCAGTGTTGTAATGACATGCATATCGCACACTTGGACAACAGGCTGATTAACTCAATAACTAAAATCAACACATATATAGTATCATGAACTTACTAAAAATACTAATAAAGCACCGGTTGTTTTTCTGGTGCAATAAGTATATTCCATTATCAATGATTGTTTTTCATTGCATGTATAACAAAAATTTAATTCCTAATATTAAATACAAACTGTCCCCAACTTACAACTTATGTGAGTCACAAAGACTCACGCGTGACCAATTAAAAAAAAAAAAAACAAAAGTAGATGTATGTAAGAATAAATTTCGGGTGGCAGTGCGCCCGGCACCCCTATCCTACCCAGTGCATGCTGCACACTGTGCCATAGCTGCAGCGGCAAAGTACTGTAGTGTATGGCAGCATGACCATCCCAGTCTCACACGCATCTCCCAGTCTCATTCTCAGACCTAAAACTCAGTGTGATTGTCCTATTCTGACGTACGATATGCTTGTTAGAACAGAACCGGGTCATAAGTCAAGGACAGACTTTAGTGAAGGATAGTTAACACTGTTTCCTACTTCTCCACCAGTGCATTCCAATTCCTTTTAACAAAGTCCCAAGCTAGGAATCGACCCGTGGGGTGCCTGGCCACAGTGTAGATTAGTTTGGACAAATCTTGCATCTTGATCACAACTCCTTCCATGCCGAGATCCAGCAACCTGCCACAAAAACAAGTGTTTAAAAAAACCCAAAGCATCTTTGCAAACTGTCGTGGTTCTAGAGTCCTTCCCTCTGACTCTTGTTTTTGACAAGGACTAAACACACAAGACGGCATGTGACAGGCTACCTTGACAGTTTATCAGAGTCCTTGCTGCTCGATAAAGCATCCAGGATTTTGTCTTTCTCCGCCTCTGATAAGGAGTGGCTATACTTATCCAAAAGGTAACCCCAGCCCTCATGTCTCTGTGCCCCCACTGAGTAAACAGTCTCAGCCACATCACTGGGTAAGCTGTGCAAATCAAAAAGAACCCAAGAGTTATAACTTGTATGATTTTGCTTTGTTATAACATTAGTCTTATGATTCATTTATGCTTTAGGGAAGTACTGATGACTGATTTGAAAGAGTTTTTGTTTTTACATAACCGCTACAATTACAGGCATCAGACAGTTGAGAAAATAAACGATAAAAGCATACACTGAAGTTCAGCTTATAATGGTTACATTAACTGATATATTAGCAATAACAAAACGGTGAAAACTATTAAGCGCCTAAAGAGTCATGTACCATTAGCAAAACTGTAAGGTGTTAGCGTTTATAATATTCTAATTTTAATATTATAACATTTTTTTAGATAAAATGTACAAAGCAGCAGATAGAATAGCAGACCTATGAGGTATAATTTTTTTTACTCTTTTTAATGATTATTATTGTTTTTATAAACTGCTACCATATACTGGATAAGTTGTTATGGGAGATGGAGATATTTTTTATTACTGATATACTTCAGATTCTTCAAGGTGAACAGACAGACCTGATTTTTCCATTCGATGTCATCCAGTCATTAAAGAGGTGGTTTGCTTTTTCGACACAGGGAGGGTAGCTAAGGTCACACGCAAGGGAAAGGATGTGAGCGCGCAGCTTGCGGTCTGAGATGGATCCCTCATCGCTCCATGTCTGCTTGGCAATCACAGCTTTGAAGTACTGCAGAATGTATGCCTGTTTCAGAATAAAAGGGAAGGTCAATCATCCACATACACACATCATAAGAGTGGCCTTTGGTTTGTTCCTCGGGAAAACCACATTGCAACATTACAAATATATACGGCTAGATGTGACCTGAAAATATTTAGGTCATATTTGAGTTTAACCTTGTGATTATGGCTTTTTTTTATCTATCACACATAACCATGTCTAACTGCAGGTGAGCATCAGCCATACTTTGAGGTTATGCATGACATCACTGATGTTTCTGTGCTCCACCAATTTGTAAAAGCTTTCCAGGTAGCCAAGGCCTTGCAGCAAGGGGACATTGTGGGTCTCATCCTTCAGATAGGCAGTCAGGTCCAGAGCTTTATCAAGAGACAGATATCCTGCACTAGATACATTCAAGACATTTCAGCACCAAATTGGTTACATGTCACACTGGCATTATTGCAGTTTCCACTTTTGCACACTAAATTTTGCAGTATGGCGATTCAACAATGATATCAAGTCTAGTCGTTTATGCACATCACAGTACATTTAAATGATTTGAACCAATATTATTAATAATTTCGGTATTTCATGCAGAACGCAATATCAAATAAGTACATGGAAATACAAACGTATGTTTTGATCATTCTTAAAAGTATTCTTCTTATTCTTTTGTTGCTCCTTTGGATTAATATAAATACCATCAAACCATGAATATATTTATAGTTTTTCAGACATTAATTTAAACAGCTGAACACAAAAACCGATTCTCCCAGCATTAGAATAGGTACTTACCTCACAAGCTGAAAGGCATTGTGGATGAGGTTGGCCCTGTCCTTATAGCTCAGAGCTGTGTGGTTCTCCTTCAAGAGCCTTATAAGTGTGTCCCAACCATCTCCCTCATAGTGGACGATGTAGTATCCATTCATGTCAGAGTTAAACTTCACCCAGTTAGCCTCCTGTGCCAGCACAATAGTGTCTGAAAGCAAGTTTGATATGTTTTAGTTCTATTATTTTATGGCTGCTACACACCAGGCTCATTCAGGCAGACTTGACCTAACTCTTCGTCACTAGTGAGAATGGATGAGGATACAACAAACCATGAAACACATTCAATTTGACCTTAAATGTACACAACGTGCATTGATCAAAATCAAATGAAATTTTTGCATACCTGATTTTGTTTGCAGTAAATGTCTGTTTACGTTTTTGGAGTTGCTTGTTATGTATGTCAAAGGAACATGCCACAGGTAACTGTAAAACATTCCAGCATAATTTACTGTAACCAATGCGACACCTACAGTACATGACACTATAGATCAGTGGTCACCAACCGGTCACGGCTGCCATGGCAATGTTCAAGACACTCCCATCCCAGCCCCAAAGGTTGGGGACCATTGGTATAGATTACATATCCACATAATTATTGTTGGTAATACTGATACACTATATTGCACTGTACTATTCATACTATACTGCACTGCCTTGAGTCCCTGAAACCATTTTAATGGGTCAGTATATAATGCATATCACAGTAAGTGTATTTTCATATGCACTATATTGTACACCAATGGTTCTCTATACTGTTCCTGTTTCTGGAGGAACCTCTGCCAGTTTATTTTCTTTCCAACCCTACCTTAATCAAGCTCAGATGATCCTTAATAGGCTAATGCTAAATGTGGCAGGTAGACAGCAGTGTGGGTTGGAATGAAGGCATTCTGGCAGGGGGTCCTCCAGGAACAGGTTTAGAAAAACTGCGACACTAATAACAATAACCTTAAAGCATCCCTTTAAAGAAAGATTCAATATGAAAAGCTGGAGTTTAATGGCAGTTCACCACCAGTTAGTAACTTCAAATCTTGAACCTAAAAACTCATGGGTAAGAGTGAGCAGAGTGACTCATCTTTTTACTCACCCTTGCTGTAGGGACTGCCACGAAGAGTCACTGGGTTGTGCAGTCTTAATAAAGCGCTCCTGCCTAAGTGTCAACACGGAGCCCTGGTGAGATACGATGACCACAGGTATGCCCTTCTGGAGGGTCCATGTGTTCATGATGGTCTTCAGGTCCCAGTGCTCCCCAGCAAAATGGTACTATGAAGTCAGAAAGGATATATATCTCTGAACCCAGGTTTTCAAGCACGTATACCAGCCCCCATTGTTGGTGATAAACAACCTTGATCGAATCACTAGCCTATTGTCTGATTTGAGGGCTGACCATCAAGAGCTCCACCTGAAACCCTGACCGATGGTGTTCTCATTCTAACACCTGGGCCATTATATGCCCCCAGCAAAGTGGAATGCGCTTAAAAATATATAATGTACGGCTTGGAGTGCATTAATTTGCTTATACCAGAGTTATCACACCACACATTTGTACATGAAGACATTTTTTCAGTTTTACAAACTGATTATATACACTTGTGGCAACAGGTCAGAACGAAACCCCTTAATTCACTGATTGAGAGGTATGTCCCAATACATTTGTCCATATAGTGCATATATTTTGTCATTGTGTTATTAATTTAGCTTTATGTACCTCCTAGTATTCAGCTGCGTTATAGGTAAACCTTGACTTATTTATGTATTATTAAAACCTGACTTACATACCTCATTTAGGTGAGTAAAAACAGGATTATAACGTATGACTGGACTACAAATGCATTACATTAGTAAATCATTTTGGTATTTAATTACTGTCCATAGGTCCTGCATCATGAAGCAAGATTTTTTTAGTTACCAAGATAACATATTAGGTTTTAAGGGATTTTTGACTAAATGCATATGAACAAAGACAAAATCCATATGAAATTGAGTACCTTAAACCCAATAAGTTATATAGCTAACATCACATCTCACTTCATGATACAAGCTCCAGGTCATCAGCCTAAAGCACCATTGTTTAAGTGATCTGTAGCAATATCTTCACTTTTATACTTTCCATTAAGTAACGTTACTTAGAATTAAAGACTATAATCTTGCAATGATTTACTTCTGTGATTGGCCTGGCTGGCAATATTTGTCTGGTTACAGAAAATCAATCAACACCCTTCAGCATTGTCCTGGTATTAAAAAAAAGCTTAACTAACACTGGTTAGACTGATTTTATTGACTACCATTGTAGAGTATAAATTAATAAGGGATTGTTGACTTTTGGTGGCTTCCTCATCCTTTCTATAGCCCTGCTCACATGCTCATACATGCACAACAGTGCTTAGACCTAAACTCCATCTTACATCTTACAATACGTAAATGCATACATCTGTATACTGTATCATGTGACTGTCCAAATCTGTTTTAATAAAATATCATGCCATTTTTATGCATGTTAAGTTTGTTTTTTTCCCCACACTGGATTTCATCGTGCCGTGTCCAAAAATGAATGCCTTATGCAATACTACAATTTCTTTGTTAATCATTATTTGAAATAAAACCCATAAAACCCACTTTGGTAGTCATAAACTATCCATAAACAGGTTTTTACACTTACGGCGTTCTTGGGTGATTGGTCGCGACTATAGCAGAACTCCCCAGATGTAAAATCATCAGCACTGCATGTCTGAAAACCAAAAACAGAATTTATATACGCTACACAGGCAGATATTTCAAAAGAACAAATGAATGCATGTTAACCATGTTAGCCTATCTTTCAGGAAATAAGGCAAGTACATTAGCAAGGCTGTCCCAGAGGTTCTCATTTTTGGCGTTTTTGTAGCTAAACCTCTTTAGGTAGCGGACAATGCCACTCTGGAAGACATCTTCTGTCAGGAAGTGTCTGAGCATGTGCAGGACACAGGCTCCCTGAAAAATCAAATAGGAGTCAACCAATCAATAACATCTCCACTGAACAGAACAATGACATTGTCTGATTGTGCATAGGGTGTCTATGAAAGATGTGTGTAATTACAAGCTAAGGAAACTTGTAGATAACTTGCAGTTTTGAAATTGTAAAGATCATGTTTCCCATTAATTATGTGTGGATATATGCCCAGAGCTGGACCCTATATTGGACCCAGGGACTCTCTATTGTATAAAGAATATAGAACATGGATGAATGTTTAAAATAACCTACAATTCACAACAGTAGAGCAGTATATGCATCGAAATGTTAGTGCTATGTTAAGTGAGTCAACAGTCATATATTCTACCTTTTCATAGGACACAGTATCAAACATTTCTTTTATCTGGGTGGGGTTCTCAGCCTCACAGGATATGGGCCGGGAGGAGTTCAAGGAATCCCAACCAATTGGAACAAAGCAAGTGTCCACTAGGTGTTCCTCCTGAGATGGTGAAATTTATGAAAAATAATTGCATAAAGAAATACACATGTTCTCTCAGCAGTCTTTTGAACTGCATAAATGTATCTCATATATAACTTTTCAAAAAGTGTAAATCTTAAAATTTGACATGTTCATTCATCATCATTCTGAAAAAAACATACCACTTTCATCTCGGGGAATGTGGCTTCAACAGAGACAAACTCCATGTATCGCGCAAATCCCTCATTTAGCCAGATGTCATTCCACCATTCCATTGTGACAAGATTACCAAACCACTGTAAAGCAGGGGGAAATGTGGTGCTGAGGTGAATAAATAAGGTATACAGAAATATGGTAATAGTACTGTCCGCTTATTATGTTCACAGTGGATCTGAAGACAAGACTGAGGTATATGCTGGATGGGATGCTAGTCCAGCGGCAGGTGTACAGGGGACAATATGACATTATATTTTATGACAATTATTGTTTGACATAGAAAAAATTATCACGATACAACTAGTCATTATGCCTTTACTTCAACGCTGCCTTTTTGCTTAAAATCCCCTTAGAATTGCTCTTAAAATGGCAACAAATTGAATAGACTGCAAATTGAAATCTAAGTTTGATAAACACATCATACGAAAATAAACTTTTTTTGCCAAAAGTCACAACAGTAGACAATGCTGACAGTATGTTTTGTTTTTTCCTCTGCCTGCTCGGCTGTTCATTCCAGGGAATGGCTTTGACTGGGGCTGGGCTAAACATATCATCACAATATTTTCTGAGATTTTCACTAAACTGATGCTTATCACAGTATTCTAAATTTCTTATGTGGAAAACGGTAAAATATGACAGCTGGGTTTGAGTTTTCTGATTACAATGACCAAATTGTTTTACTAATAATTATAGAGCATGTGACAGGTATAATGATAAATTACACAAGCAAACCTTAGTGGAATTAATGTGAATATAGTGCGTTATAACTGTCAATTATGCAAGAAAACAAATTTTTAGGTTATATCACAACAGTTATGATATTCAAATTCATGACAATTTAAATGCTCATAATCACAGTAGAGTTTTTATTGATATATTACCCGGCCCTATACACACATCTAACTGTAGAGGAAACTTAAAGATTCCAGTTAGCTTAACTGTATTTCTTTTGAATGAGAGAGGAAACCAGGGTAACTGGAGGAACCACACGCAACGCAGGCAGAACACGGAGGAGAAATATGTTCTTTTTTCAAACAGGGAGGCACAGTTGATAGCACTGCTGCCTGACACCAGGGCTGGCGGTAAGAATCCAGCCGCAGCACTGTATCTTCAGAGTTTGGACGTTCCACTGGGTACTCTGGTTTCCTTCTACAGTCCAAAGATATGCAGCTAGGCTAAGTAGCATTCTATAAAGTGCTTGTAACATGTGACTGTATGCATGTGTCCTGAGTCTACCCCTGTCCAGTATATGAAGTTGGATGGATGGATGGATGGATGGATGGATGGATGGATGGATGTGAGAACATATCTGAACACATTGGCTGGTACCTACCTGGTGAGCTAGTTCATGGGCAATCACCAGGGTCACCCACAGTTTGTCAGAGGCAGATGAGGTCTCAGGGTCATAGAGAAGGGATGTTTCCCTGTAGGTAGTCAGGCCCCAGTTCTCCATGGCGCCTGACTGGAAATCAGGAATGGCGATTAGATCTGTCAAAGAAGTAAAAACATTGAAGATGACGACTCGTTTAACAACAACTTAAATTTCTCAAGCCCATTCATAAGCCATGGCCAGCTGAACACATTTGCACAATGCAAAGGCATCTTTACAACCAAAAAATGGAGGCTTACCCTGCTTTGGTAGGGGATATAAGATATTAAAATAATTCTCGTAGAACTCCAAAAGTTTAATTGCGGCTTGCAGGGCATATTGCGTCTGATCCCACTTATCAGGAATGGCGTATACCGAGACCTACAGGAACAGCGTTAAGACAACATTGAACCTTTTCAAATCAACATTTGGTTTTAGTGTTACAATAATTTTACAGTGTTCATCTTGTGCATCCATAGGTCGATTTGCAATTGGAATATAAAAAATGATATACAGAATATTTGTAGATATAAACTGGCACAATATTTCTTCCAAAGCAACATGCAAGTGAGTGTCAGAGAGCAGAGTTAGACACCCCACCCCTGGGGATTAAGGACCTTGTTCAAGGGCCTACTAGGAACATCACTCTGGCGCCCTCGGGTTTCAACTGGGAAGTTTTTGATTACAGGAACATTTTAGAAATCCTAAACCACAGAGGCCCAAACTACCCCACAAAACAAACTTCCTGTGTAAAATGTGATGTATTGTAAAAAGATTTTGTCGTACGTCAATGCCAGATGAGGTTCTTCCACTGACTGACTTGAATTCACAGACAACGAAGGCCACCAGATAGGTGCTCATCCGCACGCTCGTTTCAAAGTGATCCTCAAGCAGACCTTCCTCTAGGGCCACCGTTTGTTCCTGCCAGCAGAAAACGTGCAATTTTGAGGCCTGCAGATTTAAATAATCTGGCACAAATTAATAAGGGTTTGCCTTGAAGTAAGTGCCGCACAGGATTACCACACGTACAATCGGCATGTTGGAGAGTGCAATGTGTTCCCGATTTCTTCTTATCCTAACGGAATAGTTGGCTTTAAAATTCGGCTCATCAAAACATGGAAAGGCCATCCGTGCAAATGTGGGCTCGAAGTGTGTGGATGTCAATATTCTGCACACAGAACAGAAAAAACAAGTTAATATTTTCTTGCGAAAAGATCCACAGAGCATCATTGTGATACTACCTCTCGTCAAATTTTATTTTTCAAACATCTATGAGAGCTGCTTGCTTTTTCCTTTTACTTTGGCTGAAAACGAGAAGAGCACTACCTTGTTTCCCCCATTTTTGTTTTGTACGAACTCTTGTATAGGCCGTAAAATCCATCAGCTAATGGAGCAGCGAATTCAAGATGAAGGAAATACTTTTCCCCTGCAATCAATATTTTTGGAGAGAAAACTGCAATCTGTTCATGCGGCAGGTACTCCAGCACAGGCAGAAGCCTCTCTGATTGGTAGGCCTCACTCTCATCCAGGATGGTTGCTGTCTTGATGGTGAGGTTTTTGCTGTGCAGTACAATCCAGTTGGTGTCATTCTTGACGTCAATCTCAATCCTGACTGAGCCGCTGAATCTGAGTGTGGTCAGGTTGGGGTGTATGAGCATGTGGTAGTGGATGGGTATCACGTAGTTTGGCAGTCGGAGTTTGCTCCATGGAAATGGAAGGCCATTCAGAGCTACGTGGGCTCTCTCTCTCACGGTGTCCTTGGCTTCTATGGCAAGACTGGCCTCAATGACGAGAGTCAGCAGAAGAGCTAAAGTCGACGGCGACATCATAGAAGGGAATGACTGCAAAATGTGTAAATTAAAATAGCGTAACTTGACATCAGCAAAGATAAGAGCACCTATGATGTCAGCATTGCATCTTGAAGAAACTCTTAACCTAAAGGGAAAAATAATAATACAAAAAGTGTTAGACTGTGCCTTTAATTTAGTGGGAATTTATACATATAGTACTGTGAGAAAATCTTAGGCAGCAAAAGAAAAAATGATGTTTCAATGATCTTTATATTGATGTAAAACTATGCTATTATGCTTGTCAAAGTGTGTTGGTTTAGTTGTTTCAAAACCTTTCCCAAAATCACTCCAAGGACTTGCTGAGCCCATCCACTAACACACCTGGTACAGCTAATCAATATCTCATTGACTTTTTAAAAGTAATTAGGTTAGTTAATTAAGTTAAGTGGAGGTAAAATTTAATAAAATACATGGGATGGGATGGCTGAGGTGCCCCTGAGGAGAGGTTTGGGGACTGATGTGATTTCCACTAGTTTTTATTCTATTACTCCTAATTTATATGTGTTCTAATATTGTTTTTTTTTGTTCAGAGTGAATGTGCACGTACTACCTAGATAAATAGCTTTAAACATTTCCTTTGATTGCCTAAGATTTCTGCACAGTGCTGAACAAACACAGTATATTCATGTATGTATGTGTGTGTGTTGTCCTCTTTAAACTATACATCATAAAAATTCATTTGGCCTATCAACAGGAGGGAACACGGAACAGCAAACATAACATAATCCCGCCTATTAACAGAAGTTCAGTGTATATATAGGTCACACTAGCACAAGGTCAGAAGACATACACATGTGGTTTTGCTGTAAAGTTAAAGC
>JAODKE010000043.1:26624978-26638707 GCA_026779605.1 Mormyrus hasselquistii
TTTATTGTAATAACATATTAGTATTTAGCAATATACTGCATTTCTTCATTAATCATTAATTTTGTCCATTTACCATGGACATTAGGTGATGCAGCTTCCTTTGATAATTATGCAAGCCACCCCTATTGTTGTCCGTGACATCTAAGGCAGCGCTGTTAAATTTACCATAAATCTGCTTTCTTCTGTGTCATCTAGATATATCCTCAGTGATCCGGAAGCAGACTGATGCTATTGTCATTGTGGCTCTCAGAATTCTGTTTCTAAAATCCACTGTTTTCAATTTTTTGATGACCACACGGATCATCATGAACAGGTAAGAACCATTAGCATATAACTGTGAGCAGATATGAAGTTCTGCAGCCTTGCAGTTTTCAATATTTACCACTAAAAAATACAGCAGTGTGACCTGAAGGAATGTGGTTCTGCAGATGGACCCCGGAGCAGGTTCAACTGTATTTCCACTGTGACTTCAAGCTTAGAACTTGAACTGCCTGAACACCATGGCTGCTCTTGCTATAACCCATGGTCCACAGTGACAACACACAAAAGCAGATGCATTAGGCAGACTTGCTGGAGAAAATACAGATAAAGAAGTATATATATATATATATATATATGTCACCATTTAATAGTTCATACTCCATACAACCCTGTGCTGGGTAACCGATTGGAAGATGTATGGATAGATGGATAATTAATCATTAAAAATAAATTATGGAATTGTGAACAGGCTTTTTCTGAGTGTGAATTCATATTCTTATTTTCTCTGCATAAGAAAAATGATTAACATTCAATGATACACATACTCCATTTAATACACATGCTAATATTATTACCTAGTACGTGTGCAGGTATTATTATACTGCTTAATAATTTGGTGCAACAGAAACCGTATTCTCCCATTCATTTATTCCCCAGTGGAGACATCAGTGAAGAACAGAGTGTAACAGTGGAAAGGGTTCTGACGCACTCCCTGGTCTGCAGAGCCCACTTTAGGCAAGGCGTGTGACAGGTCAGTCGTCACCTCACAGCTATGCAACAGGAAGCCGGCAGATGCCTATGAATAAACGAAAGGATCAAAGTAAAAACCCTCACTACCCCCCTCTGCTTCCTGTAGCAGTGAACAGCAATGGAAGAATTGGACTCAGCCACAGAGGGACGCCGTACCCTTCACCTGGGCAGCTGGAGGAAAGTCTCCGGAGCTTGATTCTTAAAAAAAGGATCCATAGCCTAAATAACTGCTGTTGTACCGTTAAGTGAGCTGCTGACTGACCGTAGTGCAGTCCCCTGGGATACAGTAGATGCAAAATTTGATAGCATTTTGATGAATAAGACATGAGATCGATGACAGATCACAGTGCATGGTGGTAAAAAATTGTAGTGGGAAGAAAATCTTCTGTAAATCTGTGTAAATTTTGAAAATGATTAGTTGATGAAGGCAGGATTATGCCCATTTTTTTCCCTATGATGCCTTTGGGTTTTACTTTGGTTAATTTAATTTAGAGAGCTGGTTTCAATGTTTGAGGAGGAATGCCTGTGAACATACAACTGTGAAATTCTAGCTTTGTCAAACGCCACAAACCAGGTGTGATGAATTGTGGGATGTGGGAGTTCATCCAAAAGAGACTCACCTGCGGCCTACTGATAGCATCATCTATCCAACCTGCACAACTAACCAGGGCAAGCAGATGTTTCTTTGTGTTGCACAACTCCTTTTGACTTGTCTTCCAGAACAACAGAGCGATATAACTCTTTTTTTTTTAAAAAAAAAAAAAAGAAAAAACATGCTCATGTCACAAGAATGCGATTGATTCTGAATGTGTTTCAAACCACTGAAATATCAGATGCACAAAAAAATTGGATCAGGGACATCCATTATATTAGTATTAAATAAAAAACATAGTGATGTGCTGCCAGAATGGAGCAAACACAAGGAATAAAAAAACACATTCAAGGCATTTAGAATAGCGAGGCTTTATTAAATTAAATATCCAGGAAGGGCAGCCAATTAAAAAGCTTTCTTCAGCCCCAAAGGCTGTGTGCAGATGACCGTTCATATTTTCTCTGCTGCCATTTTTCAAATTGTTCTTCCTGGAGATGATTCTCATTTGATTTTTCTTGGAAATAAAGAACTGTAATGGAAGTCAACGAGGTCACCCAGCAAAGCACATGGCAATAGCAGGACTCTGCTACACAGTGTGTAGGTACTGACGCCTGACCCAAGGCAGACAGCGTAGCTTTTGATGTGGTGTACAAACTGACATCCACACGTGACTCAAAAGCCCATATGAAGGGTTGGCTCAATATCGCTCTGTACTACAGTCTAATTTATGATCTAAAACGATTGCATATCATACGATAATGTTGTTTAAATAATGACCGTTATTTACTTTGTTATTAAAACACAAAAATCTGTCAGGTTGAAAACTGGTGTTCATAAACTGCGAAGCAATTATCTTTAACATACTGTGGAATATCAAATAGCTACACTGTTTCTTCCATTGACAGTAGCTAAACAGATAAAACGAGTTATATTTAAACTTTCAATTGACTTAGTAAAAACGTACATGCACTATTGTACACTTTAAACAATTAACATCCAATGAACTGAGTGTTACAGCCAAGATTAATGCCATTTTGTAGGCCTACTAGCGATTTACCAATCAGAGAAATGTGATTTTAATATCAACACATGTCAGTGCAGTGACTCTTTGTTGAAAATTGGTAAGAACAAGTCCTGGGGCAATCGGTTCAAAGTCGCCGGTGACTAGCTAGTCAAAAAAGTAATAAATTAGATTTTAAATAAAATCACTGGCCCCAGCTGTTTCTAAAATTCAATTAGGACATAATTAGAAAGGAAGGAGGAAATGCACTGTCAGCGCCAGAAGACAGAGCTTTGCACAGATTTACTGTCAAATTAGCATGAACAGGCACAATAATAATACTGACCTGACTTGGTAAAACTATAAATGCTGGAAATCCGCTATATACGACATATCGTTTGCAAAGATAATTGTGAATACACGCACACAAACCTCATAACTGTAATGAATTTAAAAAAAAAAAAAAAAAAAAAACACCGATACGTTTTATCATTTATTTTATTTTTAAATAAAACACTTGCACACATTTTTCACCGCAGCCAGTAAAGAGCAAAACACTGAAGTAACAATTCTGGTCCACTAGGTGGCAGTACAATCACATCTGAACATTTGTTTTCCAACAGCAAGAATATGGAGCTTAATTTCCTCTAACAGGACACTACATTTATAAATAATTTAAGTATTTAAACATTGAGCAGTCATTCTTCACAAAACAGGTAACGTATATTTATACACGTTAAAAATCACTAAGTAAAATGCTGGACAAAAGAAACACAGGATAAAGGCTTACTTTTGCAGATAATTGCACTCAGAGGCCTTATTCTGACCATAGATATTGCTGCATCCTAGGATATCTATGGTTCTGCTAACCATTGCATGTGATGAACTCCCAGTGTTCCATCTATAATCTATAAAACATCACAGTATGGAAGCAGCACTTCAGCAATGGCAGTAGTTACAAGAAACTGGAATCAAAATCTACAGTAGCAAATTTCAGGAGTTGAAGAGAAATGAGCATGGATAAGCGGAGACGAATACGACTGTGTTGCCATTTTCTAATAAGACTGGGGCCCCCAACATGCCTCTTGGAACAGCCTCACAAACAGAAGTGCTTTTTGCTCTTTCATATAAGGACTGCACTGATGGATAAAGTCGCCATAATGCAATTTCATAGAATTCCACCTTCTACCTACCCAAGGCAAAACGGCTGTCAATGGCAGCATAAAACTGAAATTAAATTCAATTTCCATGGGATGAACACAAGCCGGGGCGGAACAACAGAGTGCACCTGACGTGACCCACCCCCCCTTCCTGTGCACAAGTCAATTTCACCAGCCTGCTGCTGTTCTGTGGGTCACCTTCCTTCAAACAGATTTAACATCAGAGGCGTGCCAAATAAACCGATCACCAGGGCAGAGCGGTGAGATGGGCCTGTCATTCCAACCAAATTAGCCTAGCAGAAAATGTCTGGGGGAAGGTCATCAGGGCTTTGTCAAAAATAACGTGCTCCTCACAAACCGTCTGTGCCTCCCATGATGTGTGGCATGTTCAGCAAAGGCAAACAGAGCTATACTGGATTAGTGTCCAGCACTCACAATCCACAAAGCCTTTTGAAAACGTCTTAGGATATAAAACAAAACAGAAAATAGGAATTTTGTGATCCTCTTATGTAAAATAGCAATATTCACCTGCACGGAAGGTGTGACAGTTCAGTAGAAGCCTATAAAAATCATGACACCTCTTCAGACAAGCCTGTGGGGGGGGGGGCAGTACCATCCATATCCACTTGCATTTGTGCATGAAGATCCATCAAGGGGTCCATGAGGAGGCTGTGGTGTGACCAACACCCGAAGGAAACCATCTCAAGAGCATCAAGAACATGGTCTTTGAACTGGAAAAGCAGAGTGTCCAAACAGACTGAACTGGGGGCATCTGGGAGGAAGCTGTTCAGTTTAATTATTCAGCAACTCACAAGACCAGCAGGGCCCAATAACAGAGTAGAATGTGAAAAGAGCACCACACCAGTACAGCAGCTTCGATGGCTATTTCATCCAAAACCATCACTTGCCTTTGTTCCCGTAAGTAAAACACACCGAACTTCTGAGGGGAAAAAAAAACCCAGAATTTTTAAAGGCTGATGCAGAATTGACATGTCAGTCCACACAAATATGTGACTGCAAGTCTTACCGAGGTTATGCGCCATGGGGTCTTACTGCTCTTTGCAACCATTTAGAGAAATAAAAAGTTTTGAAGCCCCAAGGAATGAAGACCTAAGAAAAAGCAACCATCATCAGATCCTTCAGCACTTACTGGCCACACTGGACTGCCGTGCAACACACATTCCCATAAGAATAGGTACCACTGGACTTATTTGAAAAATTTTGGTGCAGCTAATATGGCCGTATGGGTAGTTTCTTTTTCCATTTTTTTTTTTTTTTTTTGGGATTTTGTGACGTCCTACGTGTGCCCACAACCGTGCTCACTCATTAAGGCTCAAACTCGCCTACAAAATTCCTTATATATACAGTATAATTATAGCTCCTTTAACATTTAAAGGATACATCAAAAGAAGTTAAGATGCATATGGGTGCCGTAACCTGGAAAGACCCATCCAACTACAATAACACTGGGATTCGTGAGGAAAGACGCAGAACATCGGGAAGCTGAATACAGGAATTGGGGGGGGGGGGAAAGTCAGTTCTGTCCATATCGTAACCCTGCCCAAAAGTACATCCACCAAAACGCCGGACCACAACCAGTTCTGCCGAAGCCGGCGTCTGGATGAAGGCCCGTTCAGATGCTGAAAATGAGGAACGACACTTCAGGGGAGCCCCTGGAGGAGGGGTCAGCTCTGATCCAAGGAATACTGATTCATTATTCACAAAAATAAAAAAATAAAGTGCTTCTGTTAAAACAATGTCCTCATTCTTGAGGTATTACAGGGAAAAAAATAATCACACAAAACGACCTACAGCCAGCATTCCTGCAAATAAAATGTACAAGAATATTTACAATCAGGAGTGTTTCAGTTTTCCAGATTGTTTTCTCTTCATATACACAGTATATACATATATACCTCGTTAGTGTTTTTTTGTTGTTGTTTCTTCAATATATTATGACAATATATATACACACACATTTAAATCTTCTCAAAGTTCATACAGAAACGTCTTAGAAAAGCATGGTGATGAGAAAACTGAGGATTAGAGGGAAGGGAACGGCAGGGACGTGGGAACAGGCTGCGTTCCCCCTGGGGTATATGACCCTTCGCTCTCGTTTGGGGTGCAGGGTCTCCATGTCCTTCAGCGCATTGTAGGCAGCTGAGGTGAAGTTGGCGTCCCCGGTGGTGAGGAGGTCAAACACGCAGGAGTTAAAGTAAATGTCACGGACCTCCAGCCTCTCGTGGCACGTGGCCGTGGCCGTGTCCAGGGAGAAGCCGGGGCTGGTGCCCGCCCGAGGCGGCTGCTGCAGGCCGAGCACGGGCAGCGGTAGATGGCCGTCACGGTCGATGCGCTCCGCAGTGGGGCAGCCGTTGACGCAGAGCTGCAGGTCCTGCGACTCGTCGTAGGCCATAGCCAGCTCCTCGGGGACGCGCGTCGCCAACGTTAGATAACGGCCCAGCTGACGCACGATCACCGTGACGCCGGTATAGCCGGCATGAATCTCCACATGCCGCCCCGGCACCTTCTCCGCGATCCACAGGCTGCGGGTTTCGCCGTCTCCACCGCTGACCGTGCCGTCCGTAAAGGCCGCCGGCAGGTCGTCGGTGACCGCCTGGTACACCTTCTGCTCGGTGCAGTCCTGGTATGGCTTGAAGATGATCGTGATCTGGGCAAACGAGAAAATGCAAATGGAATGAACGTAGGAAATCCATCCATCTTCCGTAACTTAACCAGCACGGGGTTTCGGTAAGCTTGAAGAGAGACCCTGACGGGGAGCACGTTCATCGCAGGGTGCATACTCATGCAGAGCACACCAAAAACAAGTTAGGCACTCGTTTACCTAATTGCATGTTTTAGTCAGCAAGGGGGGGGGGGGGGGGATTCCGTCATTCATGACGGAAAGCAAACCCTAGAGGTGTGACACTACAGTGCTATGAACTCTCTCACCACACCTCCCCTCATACACCTGCTTCAACAATCCATCAATCCTCTGGCTTTTATCGTTTAAAACTTGAGCGAGAGAACGAGTTCTGCAGCTGTTAAAGTATGAGACTCGCAAAGAAACCCTTATCCCCTACGTGTCCTTCAGACAATAACCTTTAAGTGAGTTTTTTTTTCCTCCTGGGTCAGAGTTCTGGCAGAAGGTGGAAACATTAGTTCACACATACCTCTTCTAGTGTTAGGTTTGTATCGAAGGTCACTAAAAAGCTAAACTTCATGAGTTATCCTTAACTGTGAATGACTCGTGAAGCAAACAAATACTGCCGCTATGGCGAACGGCGTCTTGTAAACACTCTGCTGGTGGGAAAAATCACCGTGCAGCAGTAAATCTTCATTTCATTCTCCCATGGAGGGACATCGATCGGTCGATATGGACTCAGGCACTCGCGCGCTCATTCCTCAACCGAACGAGATTTATCATTATTTATATTTATTTATTTCAAAGATGGATACTTGAGGACCAAAGAGCTTTTTAATCTGATTGTCAGAGCGAATGCAGCAGGCAAATCACCAGCCACTGCGGTCGGTGGGTGGAGGGGCATGACGGCACAGCCCAAAGCGGAGCGGAACGGGAAACGCCCACCAAAGTCGCTATGGCCAAACCGATCCGTCGCTAGCGGCAAGCTGATGATTACATGTGGTGATGAATAACAGCAGTAACTCCTGCCAGGTCATGGCAGGTTGGTCTCATTTTGGAAATTACAGCAATGATACCTCAACTGAGGAAAAGACATTCACTTTTCTACAACAACCTTCGTCCACGAACACCTAAGACTGTCATGATCTCCATGGTGTCACGGACCTCTGGAGCCTTTAGGGCTCAAAATGCAGGTGACCTGTGTGTGCCACCAAAACAAAAAAAAAAAAAAACCAAAAGGATATTTGTATTCACCATGGACACCAGGTAGCCGGGTAGTTGTCAACTTGTAACATGAGGTTTTCCGCAGCAGTTGGAACCCTTGAATGAAACACTTTCCATCCGATAAAAATGCATAGCTGTGCAAATGTATAGAACTGTGTCACTCAAGGAATACACATTTTTGTTATCCATTTCAAATAAGTCAGATTTCTGCAAAAGCCAAGCCCGGGACCTGTAGCCCATATGATTCGATGCTACACCCTTGCATGGTCGGGTCAAAGCAGTGCGATTTTTGACAATGGCCTTTCTGTCGAAAGGAAGAGAGACTTTCTCTTTCAAGACCTCTGGAGCGTTTTACCCTCTCCTCACCTTATGAGATGTTCCACTTGCAAAAATGCTGAAAGTAGAAAGAAAAAGAAAAAAAAAAAAAAAACAGGCATCTCCGAAATGGCCCACATGCATCATTGTGTCAGGTGGTGTGTTTTTTTTTTAATGAATCATGGCCTCATAGACCGCAAATTCAAGGGTCCCACTTTAATTTTTCTTTGGGTTGTTTTGATGGACTCATCAATTTACAGTAGTTCCGTGCTGGACCGTGTCAGCTGGATGGGGAGGCCTCCATAGCTCATTAACCAAATACACTGCGACACAGAGCAAGGAGTATAAACTACGCGTCTCAGCTACGGAAAAAAGTGCAGTGCTCTCGTCAAAGTGAATGCAATTAAAGGGTTTTTCTTCAGGCTGCCATAAAGCAGGATTACTGTGTGAAATGTATAGATATACTTAAGCTAGATTTGAGGGGGGGGCAGGTATACACATGTACATTTGTGCCAGACAAATTGAAAAATGAGGACACCTCAAGGGCAGCCTAATTCCTCATATCCTCCTGTTTCTAATAATATTCCTGCCAGGCACTAACCCATTGAGCCCTAAAGGAGCAGCCATACCAGGCAGATTTGTGAAGCCTTTCTTGATTAGGAGGGACGTGAAGAGGCACGTTTCTCTCTCCCCCGTTCTGCTTCTGTCACCTTCTTGAGTTTTCACTCAAAGCGCCTTTAGCTTGGGTTTAATCCTTTCAGCGCTCGGATGAACAGCCCCAGAACACGAAGGTGAAACGGAGCCAGACAGCTAACACCTCAAGAGCATCTGAGACAGTGGGGTGGGAAGCACACGGCACACGCTTTTTAAATTTAAAATCTTTAAAAAAAAAAAAAAAAAAAAAGAAGCAGTTCTCTCTATCAAAAATGAAGGGCTACAATTTACATGCCAGAAAACAAACATTGTACGGGATACGGTCACCCGTAACTCCCCGCGAAAAGGCAAAGCTTAGCATGTGGGGCATGACAAGGACAGAGCGCTCAGTCTAGCAGAAAAAATAAAGCACCCAAATAATTGCTCACTTACTGAACTTCACTAGTCAAGCCAAACCAAAGAAAGAAGACTTTGGTGACTCCACAAACTGATTCTACCCCAAAGAAAGCTGCTTCCAAGCAAGCTTTAATTCGCTAATGCATGACTATCAAGTTGTCACCATTTAAGCCACAATTAAGTCCCTGCTTTCAGCTTTGTGGCGTAAATATGCAATAGTTTTCCTCATTCCCACAGATCCTAAAGTCAACTCTATTGATATCATGCATATAATTGCCCTCTTAAGTACCTCAAACCTGCTCTCTGGTATCTGGAGGTGACATCTGAAATGGTGAAAAGACATAATGAGGCTAATGGTTGCCAGAATAGGAAAGTTCAAAGTAAGATGGCCCATGTCCCCGTGACCTCTGGAAGCACATCGCAAACAAAGCCCTACGATTAGCTTTTCTTGGTGCTGTAAGATTAACCGGCACCCACAAGGTACAACTCTCTCCTCCATTTTCCTCATTTCAGTGCACAATCCTACAATATATGCACTATCACTCAGAGAACCTGGCAAATGATAAACTCCAAACATGTTTTGGCATTGGAAGAAAGGTAGATGCTATTGAACTGACGGAAAACTGCCGTTTCGCAGCTCCTCGTTTCCAATAACTGCATCCTTCGTTAATTCCTGGTATGGCTGCCTTTTCATGATGGATTAGTGCTTCAACGGAAAGCCAGGCTGAGAGGACTTAAATACGGAACATGGACGTTAAAAGAAAAAAAAAAAAAGTAATCTCCACCTGATAGAGGAAACATTAAGCAAATGTTCAGCTTCCTGATCATTTATCATTCGATTTGGGGGGAAAAAAACGATCGCAAACAAGTGCAAAAAAACATCTTGAGAAAAGGTTTGCGTTCACAGTTCTGCACAACCTGTTTCAGATGAACAGAAGCTGACTACTGCTCAGACATACCTTAAATAAATAAAATGGCTTAACCAAGGGCTTCAGGGTGTGGCCAAGATTCAGAAGCACAACATTTGATGAGTCATTGTCTCATTAAAATTAGACCCCAAACCATAATTTCCGTAATTTATAGCATGTGATAAAATAATCTTCGGAGATCAGCTGCAGTAGGTCAGCTCTCCCAGGGTCTTACAGGAGGTAGACTGTGATATACCTTTAAGACACCCCCCTATTTAAAGATGATTGATTTGTAACTCCCACCTTGACAATATTTTGATGGTAAAAAAAATTAAACTCAGTTTTATAAAAGAACCCAGCGGGGTGTTCCATGAAGCAGATTTCTCAGTTAGCTGGGTTAACATAAGCTAGAAGTCAGGAGTGTCCAATAGGAATGCTGTTTATCTAAACTCTTACTAGAGGATCATGACTTCTAGCATAAGTTAACCCAGCTAACAGAAATCCTGCTTCGTCAAAACACCCCCAGATGTATGTAATTGTCCCTGTTAACTGTAGAATATAAACCAAGATGTCCCTCAGATATCAAAGGCACCCTATTAATGAAAGAACCCCCCCCAACCTCACACTGAGCTAGCTTACCTAAGTAGGATCCTGTAGTCAACTGTTGGCAGGATTCACATCTGACCACGTTTGATTAAAAACCATGTGTACCTGTACAAAACTAAAACCAAAATTGCTAAACGGGCTATAGTGTACGTGGGAAAAGCACCAGTGGATTTGTTCCCATTCACTACGGCAACACTGGTCAGTGTGGCAGTGAGAGAAATAAGTTTAGAGAGCTGTACAGGAGATCCGGGCAAACGGAGGAGGAGCCTGATGCTGATACCTTACACTGAGAGCAGGCCAAAACAGTAAAAAACATTGATAAACACAAAAGAAGCTGGAGTTTTTTGAACCAAGCTGTATTATTAGGCAGCGGTAAGGAGCACACACTGCTTACAGCGAATCACCACACCTACAAACAAGAAACCACCTAAGTGATGAGACCCGAGTGCAGCCCTGCAGTGGGGGATACCTCAGCATGTATGTTTTTTCTGGTGGCTGGAGGGCCAATCCTACCACCAACCGCCAAATTTTCCCTTTGAGTTGGAGAACCTGCTTGCAGGGCTGGATGTAGATTAACATCATACCCAGGATGAAACAATCTCAGGTTAAGGGCCTTGCTCAAGGCCCCGGTGGAGTAGGATAATACCTGCCATTCGTGAGATTCGAACCAGCACCCTACCGATTGCTGGCACAGATCCCTAGCCTCAGAGCCACCACTCGACCCCTATAATATTAAACCCATGAAAATGGCAGAGAAATACAAGGTTGCATTTTTAAAGAAAAGGCATACTATACTTGTGTTGGTGGAGGTGACTGACCTTGTTGGTAGCTGTCGCACTCGATCCGGGGACTACGGGAACATTTGTGACTTGCACGGATAAGTAGTTGTTGTCAATAAGCGGCCAAGCACCTTCAACCTTGCAGGTCTGAAAGTGGTCCTTGAACGTCCGCAGGTGGGGGTCTCCGAACAGGCCGCAGAAGAGGTAGGTGGGCCCGGAATGATCGCCCGCCTGCTGCCCATGGTGCCGGCTGTGGTAGTTGCAGGGCTCCACGGGGGCCTCGGGGTGGGTGGAGGAGGTGGGCCCGTCCCGCGAGCAATTGCGTTGGCTCATGAGGTCGCTGATGCCCAGCATGGCCGAGTGGAAGACCAGGTTGCCGCGGCAGCTCTTGGAGGTGCGCTGGGTGCAGGCGGAGTAGGCCCGCAGCGCCTTGCAGAACTCTGTGTCGAAGCCATCCAGGGATGGGTTCAAGTGCGAGGTGAGGGATACAAAGTCAGTGGTGCACTTCTGGATGCGGCACTGAAGGGTGTGGACCTGGCTCTCTCCTGAAATGTGGGAGACAAGAGGGGACACCAGGCTTACCTTCACAGCGCCATGATGGCTAACCGCCTTCATTAACCATGCATGGATGACACAAGGGTCACATGGCGACGTTACAACTCTGCAAGACCACGGATACGACGACTAGCTAAATAAAGCAAATGTTCATACGTCACAGTCCTAACAATGGTGGGCAGGAGGGTGGGATGCTCTGGAGGAGGGTGAGGTTTGGGTTCAAGCTTCCTCATGTGCCAGTAAATGACAGTTTACATAATAAATCAGACCTTTCTTGGCGAGCGCAGACAGAGACCGGAAGCGCATTCTGGCTCATCGTTTTCCTGTCGATTAGTTCTTTGTTAGAGTCGAAATGGCCGTCTGGCCTATTTGCTCTGTCTGGACAGCCTGTTGTGTCCTGAGGGCAGCAATAAACTCCCCAGTGCATCCTCCTGTCCCTGGGAGACATGGATCTCTTTGCCAGCCCAACAGACACAAATTTTATAGTGTTTTCAAGAGTTCTTCAAGCTGTGCTGAATCACAGCTTGTCCTTAAATTACTTTTGAAAAAGTTTCTTTTCATTACAACTACCTTACCCAACAATGCTTTAATTCCGTGTAAAAAGTCCATTACACACTCATCACTGCTACTCTCAGTCTTGTTCCTGTCAATCTCATTGCCTCACTGGTGTAGATTCTCATCAGGGCACCACCAAGCCAAAACACATCTGTCAGTAGCTTAAAAGGGAGGTCGGGGAGCCAAAAGTTACTTGCAGTACTTGGACTTGCTCTGTCTTGATGCTGATAACAGCACCAGGCTTTCATATTTTCAAGGTGTTCTAAAGACGAGTGAGAAATAGCCTCTAATCTCCATAAGAAGCTACACAAGTGCAGTGAAGCTCCAACCACAAGAGATGAGAATCTCGACAGCAATTCAGAGTCAAGTTCAACAAGGCCTTGAGATAACATCTTGAGGCTCCAGGCTGTAAGGGATCACAGGCAGAAATGAAAAGCAACCGTGGGTGCAAAGCAGTGAATAAATATGCATTCACAGGCATTCATGAGGTGGAAAGGACATACGCGTAGTATCTGGGACAAATGAGTATGAATTAGTGACAAACTGAAAAGTAAAAGGGCTCTTTTTGTTCACTGCTGAATATACCACAAATGCACCTTGCCGCTGGTACTGAGGAGGAGCAGTTTTAGGTTTGCCTCCAGAGACCCGTGTGTCACCATTCTTTAGCTACCATCCTCCAGAGCAGATGTAACAAAACGACAGACTTTTTAGGCTGAAGGGCATCGCTTGAAAATATTCTGTAGCAAGAATATATTGGTATGAAGGACTGTATTGTTTACTTGCTTCTGTGAAGTCTGACTTTAAGCACAAACTGTAGAAATATCACAACGCCAGAGGCCAAGATTTTATACCAACAAAACTTAAGAGAATTGTAATAGCAACACAACACAAGCCCTTCAAAAAAACATTCAGCTTGCATAAGAACCTGACTGGAAATGTGGTTATAGTA
Organism: Mormyrus hasselquistii; assembly: GCA_026779605.1. Lineage (NCBI taxonomy): Eukaryota > Metazoa > Chordata > Actinopteri > Osteoglossiformes > Mormyridae > Mormyrus > Mormyrus hasselquistii. Next base: position 26,638,324 of record JAODKE010000043.1, read on the forward strand.
AAATAGTTATCTAAGTCACTAAGCGTTTAGTAAACCAATGACAAAAACATTAGGTATAGCACAACTATAAAGAGTACAGTGTGTGGCTCTGAGTTATGACACTGCTCCTGTGCCTGGAAGGTTGCTGGTTCAAATTCCAGGGTCAGCAGCCCAATTTCATCATTGGACACCTAACCAAGGCCCCTAACTCTCAAACGCCGCAGGACTGTACGCCCCTGCTGCATCATAAAATGCATGTAGCTTTACATAAAAGCATCTGCTGAATAAAAAAAAAGGGGGGGGGGGGGGGGAAAGAAATAAAAAATTTGGGAGAAAAAACACGGGGGGAAGGTTTAAAACGCAAAAAGGGCGGGAAGAATGTAAACCCACCTTTTTAAAAATAAA
>JAODKE010000043.1:26644923-26658433 GCA_026779605.1 Mormyrus hasselquistii
ATATATATATATATATATATATATATAGAATAATCAGATGTTCGAGAAGAACATGTATACATCTAATCTTGACTAACATATTTTTAAGATGATTGTTTTATATTTTTATAGTGTATTTGAACTGTACATTATATGGGACAATGGTTTTTCCTATGTTGAGTAGCCTGCCGAAACAGAAAGTATGCATCTCTAGCACAGTTGAAATGGGTATATCCGGTTATCTGCTTTGCTAAAGGCCAGTGCAATAAATAATCTGATATTTCAATAATTTGCTGATATTAAAAGAGGAGTACTTCCCGATGAAATCCACCGAGAAATAAAAGTGCAAAAGGGAAGTGCGGGTCTCAATTTTTCTGCATGTCGGAGGGCTGATGCTAGAGTCGTCCATAGGGGGCGCTGTAGAGTTAAAAATTCAAAGCGGCTATTTGTTGTCATGAGAGACAATTAGCAATGTCACGAACACAGATTCGGAATTTATAAAGGGATATGCAGCACAAAGAATACAGCACATAGGCGGGTCTAGACACGTTTTAGCCACCCTATGTTTTTTGGCTCAGCCCCGGTGAACGATAATTTTTCAAATCAATTTAGCGATTTTCCCATTATTTTAGTACACAGTTTCGAGCACCCACCGGTTGGGAACAATTTAACCAGGGGTGGGGTTCCGTGCATCTCCTTTGAAAGTGGCAACCCTACTGAGCGGAGGCGGGGGAGACCTCTTAAGGGTCTTACATCTTACAATCGCCCCGGTGCAATGTGAATTGTAGACTTTTTCTTTTTAACTGTGAAATGTAATATTACAGCATAGCTGTTATTTGTATCGGATTATGACACTACGATAATTTACGTTTCCTGTATAATAAGAAAAAATAACATAAACTGTTTTTCCCTGCTATAATGGAACCCGTTACTAACCCATTATAACATGATGAAATTTACATTTGCCTGTTTCAATATTTTATTCTCTTCGTTCTTTGGGCCCAATCTTTTAAAATCATTCCAATGTGCTTTTTTCCCCCGACGATAGGCTTACTATAATAACGAAACGATGAAGTCAAAATGGGTTGAAATTTAAACCCATGAGCTTTAAATAGGGTTTTTTTTTTGGCAACGCAGTGTGAAATTGCTAACTAGGTGTCATTTAAAGATGATTCTAATTTCTCTATGGCACCCCTTGTCATTCCTTGTGGTTCTAATCTAATAACACCCCCAACATTAAAACTTAAAAAAGCTAAGGATATTAGAAAAGTTTACTATGTCAATAGATACTTTGCCCTTTCGCGTTTTCCCTCCCAGTCTCATGAATGAATGTCAAGCTCAGATTTATATTTGAGGTGTTTCCTGAGGTGCCAAAGTTTTTACGAGGAACCTTTGGTTTCTTGGTTTCTTCTGCTCCACTGTACCAATACATGTCGTTGCTATAAGCACCAATATTTGGATATTCCATCTAATATCCAGAGGTGGAAAGTTCAGGTCCAGAAAGTAAAAATCCAGACCAAGATATGGTTTCAACCAACCAGCTGAGTACTCTGTGACTGTGACTCTTTATGCTCAACCTGTTGGTTGAAACAAAAACTTGGTCTGGAATTGTATTTTCTCAACCCAAACTTTCCACTTCTTATTAGGACTGATCATGTTACTGCTGTATCTATAGCATATTCATTATATGACTGGCACGCTATTTTGCTGTTTCATTATCCATTACCATTTTATTAGGACTCCATTAGGGGTCAATGATAGTCTGACTTTAGCCTCAAAAATACATTTCTTTTGATGGCAGGAACATTTGGCTAATGACTGGAATCATTTTACATGTAAATGAGATTCAGCTCTTATTAGCATGATTGAATGTCATGAAAAATGCGAAACAGATTCTTGTTTGATATCACACATCAGCTGACAGACATTATCTGAGACAGCCGCCTTTTCCATTCACATGTACAGTGGCTGAAGCTTGGTTAATCCGTTGCTAGGTGCTGGTCACCAAATGCTAACGTTCAAACCTCAGTTTTCATTTCCTGGATTTGAAGGGATTGGCCAAAAAGGCAGCACTTTGCGCCACAGGTCTCATTCACTGACTACGATATCAAACATTCACCATCTGCCAGTAAAAAAAATTAAATAAACAACCTCTTTATTTAAGACCCTTTCCATTAATTAAAAACAACTGTGACATAATTCAAGTAAAAATTTCTATTCATGTTCTTGTCACATATTACTATATGTTATTGCATATTCAAATAATGAAACTGAATGATAGATTTGTTCACATTCTAAACATGATTAATAGGTTCCACATGAGAACTGTAATTCTAATAGAAGCTATTGTGAGAGTTCAGTTAGCTGTTCCATTGCGGATTAAAACCTCCCTTTTAATCTGTTTCATTCTTTCAACATTCTTCTCTGCCCTCCCATTTTCCCCGTTCATCTTTAAAACTGAGAGAGGTGTTAAGCATGCCCTCTTCCTTCATCTGCTTTCAAACTCGCTGTTCCATGGGTCGGTCACAGCAGTGATCCCCTCAGGCCTAGGTGACAGAATCCAGTGTGTGGCCTACAGCAATGCTGGTCATATGGATACACAGCCGCACTTGGAATAATCTTCCTTTCTGGCCAGGCAAGGGGCTCCACCGGCTGAATTGCTGGTGGAAGTGGTGGAGACCAGGACCTGCTCAGATTCCTCGGCTCCCTGTTTCATAGATGTCCCTGCAGCTGTTGATGTTGGCCCTTCTGAGGATGTCGCCTTCTCCATCTCCCTCCCAGCCGCCAGAAAGCCCGAACAGTGTGGATATTGTGCTTGCTGGGAAGCATTTTTTTTTTTTGCTCATTCTTCTTATTCTAAGACAGAAAGAGAGAATTTCTGTATGCAGAGGGTTGGCTTGTGCTGCCACAAGACAACAGCTGGGCAAAAGTGTGGAGGGCAGAGATTTATTGCTGTAATCCCTGCGCTTTCCCACTGTCTAAGTAGCTTGTCCAGCGCCTGCAAGGTGTTGGACTGCATTGGCAGAGTCAGTGGGAACTGCTGTTGAAATTAACCTCACTGCAGCTCTGTGTGGCTGAAACTACGGGCGTAGGGTAATTTGCACGGTGGATAAGAACAGCTTGGGGAATGTTTGCTTAGTCTTCTAAAAACACGGGTTGAGTAATGCGCTCAAGTATGACTGACCAAACTGTGCAACTCGAGTGTGTTTTCGCTCAAGACATTGCACAACACTCTCAGTGTGCTAAAAAGCATTTTATTTTCATTTTTTCCAGACCAATTTTACCAGGTGAATGTATTTATTGATACTTGGATATGACTAATAAAATAAAAGTCTAGATACATTTTCCCATTACACGCAAATATATGAAAGGCATTCTCTATAAGTATCAGATTTTAGGTTTTAGGAGGTAATATGTTCTACTGGCTTACATGAAAATGACTGCTATGTATATGACGTTACTGCCCATCTTTTCTGGTCTAGCAATAAAATATCTGGCCAATGTTAGCACTAGCAACATGATAAGGTTTGATTAGGGGTACATAGTAATGTAATGTGACAAATATCCTTAGTATTAAAAAAAAAATTTGATTTAGAGAAAATAATGAGAATATAATCTCATTATATTGCTAATTGCAAATAAATTGTTAATTTTTATGTAAACATTTCAGTAATTTATACAATGCATACATTTCAGCTGGCAAATATTTTGTAAAGCTGTTTTTAGAATCAGATTTATTCAAACAATTTAGATAAACCTTTTGCATGTGAAATTATAACCATTTTTTTAATTCATGCTGTACATGATAACATGCTGTGATTACATTCTATTGCTTTAAGGAATAAAGTCATTACTGACTTCTTTGACATTTCTTCACCCAAATTGCTGTCATCCTTTCTCGTCTTGCACTGCATCCATCACCCCACTGGTTAAGCGCGCCTTGACCCATGGAAAGGCTCCCGCCATTTTGTTCCCAGTAGCCGTCTCTGGTGGGAAAGCAGCATTACTGCAACAGACAGCTTCCTCTGCCCTGCACAGTTCACAGGACATGGGGCTGCTCCCTGCCTGCTCTCCCATACAGCCCAGTCTGGGGAAATGGAGGGTAATCCCCCAAACACAACAAAACCCCAACTCACTTCTATGTCAAACACAAAGTGAAGCTTCAATATTCTATCACTGCCAATCCGCCCTCCCCCGACAGACACCTTACAGCCCAGTGAGAACATTCCCTGCGTACATCAAAACATTGCCCCACCTCTGCCTCACTGTTCACTCTTTTATCGCAATCCGATGCAACAGAAATGCTGAAAAATGTTATGCGTCAAATCTTGGAATCGAACGAAACACTGGAAAAAGGCAGGCTGTTATTTAAAGTTCTGTGAAGCCCACCTGACCACAGTTTATCTGAGATTATCTGATAGAAAATCTTTCAGAAAGTCAACAATGTTTGTAACAGCCTCTCAAAGGAGGTCAGGTGCAAAGATAGCGGCACATATGACACACGCAGGAAGTACAAACGGCACCACTGCCAAAACAGTACAGAATCAAATTCCCAGCTTGTCTGATGGGGGCTTGCCAGATTGTTCCGTGAAACAAAGGCAACCTGTGTTTTAACATCTGCCCGTCCAACCTGCCATGAAAACAAGCCCCTCACTCAGCAGGTAACATACTCCACCATTAATCAGTCCCAAAGGGTTCAGAAATCCCGCAGATGAACTGTGCTTGGTGCGATTCTCTGAGGTTAGAGGTCACGTGGCTGCTGTAATCCGCCGTCCCTCTGTTGCGTAAACGGACACACATGGGATGAGTGCGATGCTGAGCTGGGAACTGACACGTGGTGACAGCCGTGTTGTCCGAGGTCCCCCGGAACACCAAAGCGGGGATCTTATTGCTCCAAAAGGTCAAGCTTTGAAGAGCTTGTTTTGTTTTGTTTTGTTTTTTTTTTTTTACAAAGAAGCAATCAAAATGAAATTGAATATGGGTAATTACCCAGGTAAAAACAGAGGTCTATAACAGTCACTGTTGTGCAGGCAAATATGTGCAGCTGATTGGATGTGTTTTCTGGCGTGGAAAGATGTGAGGTTAAAATAATCTTTCTGAATGAGCAGGGAATAGGATAATCCTAATTGGAGAGTTAGTGGGATGTGCATTAGCTCAAAGTGTATGTGTGTGTCCATGGGTCTGCACTGCATTTAACTGGCATTCTGTCCGGTTTGCCCAACTGCCTTGTGCTGTTACAATGTCTAACTGGATAAATGGATGGAAGATGAATGGATGCACGGTATGTTTGGTATTTTGTGAAATGTTATTCGTAAAGAATAACAACTATTGAAAGCGGTAGTGAAACACTATGCTAGATATCTAATCCATTTTAATTACTGCAATAATAATCACACATCTAATTATGTCTGATTATTACCCCAGGTAAATATAGTAACCAGTGATTTATGCTTTAGCATGCTTGCTGTCTCATTTACATTCATTGGCATTAGTTAGATAGGTGCTATTAATCACATGTCAAATGCATTGATTAAGTGGAATAGACATGCATTCTGGGGAATTTCAGCAGAGGTTCTGGGATCAGCATAAATGTCTAAATAACATGTGCTGTATATTTACTGTAGCTCCTGACCTATATAGCTTGTTAACTGGTCTGACTTCCTCACGCCAAAAGACACACAAGGCCTCTAAGTGACTTGCCAAGCCTGGAAGTCTCTTGCTCATTCATTGAAATCGACACCAACATGTCCTAAATGGATTATATAAAGTTAAGGGCATTTAATCAGTCCCAAGTTTACTAGGGTACCTCAGGGTACATAGCATCCTCAAATTAATAGTGTGCACCCTCAGGTGGAAGTCAATCAGTCCATGACTGTAGGGTGGGAGTGAGGGAGGCTGTAGTACCCCCTACCCTCATTTCAGATGCATCCTTAGTGATTGTGTTCTAGACCTAGCACTGCATATAAGAGAAGGCAGCTCTAAAATGTATGTGTTTTCTGGATGTCTGCGCATGCAAACATGTGCCAGTCCCGAATTCACACAATTATTGTAGGATCCGTCCCTCCATTAGGGGATCCCCTGACCTGTGCCCTGCCCTTCCTGAGACAGGCTTCAGACCCACTCAGGTTCTGTGTCGGGTAACTGGCCATGGAATGTGGATGTCAGATACATTATTATTTACTTGCCTATTAAGTTATTCAATGTAACACATTAAAAATTAATGTTTATGAATTAATAAATGCCACATTTTACATCTATTTTATGTAAATCTTATCGGGAATATCAGGATTATGCACATTTCTTTAATAGCATTGGCATTGTTAACACTTCATTGATGGACAGCACCGCTTATCGGGGTTGGGGGGGCAATTAGGATGAGTGCATGGGTCTCTGAGGGACAGGGGCGTAGAATTCTGGAATATAACTGGATTGTTCTGGGATGGGGGCCCAATATGATACGCTTTCATGGAGCCCAAAATCTCCAGTGGCACCCTTGCTGCTTTTTACAGTTATGGCGGTTTTGTTAATGTTGCTAAACTAATTTATGATTTATAATCATATTCCTGTTCTACGATGGCCGTACATTCATGGATTCACTAAATAAAGTAGTTCATGCAAATGTGAAGGTACCAGACAAAGATGCTGATCTTGCCCCCGTGAGGCCGGGGGCCTTGGAAAGGCAGGGGTCTCCTTACCGTCCGTTATGAGACCCCTGTGTAGAGACATGTCATTACAATGGCTCTTATCACGGGAAACATGGGTTATCTTGAGCGGCTACTGCTTTGGGCCAAAGACACACCAGTCCTTTCATTCTAAAGGTTCAGAGTAGATCCTTTACTCACAGGCTCTCCTTTGCTTCTTTATGGAGAAAACAACAGGGCCACTATTCCAGACCATCCGATTCAATTAAAACATCAGATAATGTGATGGCATATCAAATGTGACCGTGGAAAATGAGGGGTGGGGGCAGCCTCCACCTCTCACTGACCCCGCCCCCATTCCCATCCATCTGTTTGGGCTCCGTCAAAAGGCCCCTTTGCTTGTTGTTTGGCATCGCCTTGCCTTTCTTTATGCTTGAGGGACATTCAATCTTGTGTTCGACACACACCACTCCGCGACACTTAAGAACAACCGACCCTTTGTGCGGATCCACAGGATCCCCCCCCCCGCCCCACACCCGAGACGAGGGACTGTAAATACAGCCTCACATCCCCCTGAGGCTGGCATCCTGAAGAAGGGGATGCGTGTACATGGAGTAAAGAGGAAAGCAGAGCTGGGGAAACCTACTGGAGCACATGAAGATCATGAGATCATGAGAACCTTTCATCCCCTTCCTTTGTGGTTTCAGAAACTCACCCGAAGTAACGGCAGTTTGCCATGCAGGTGTCCGCTAACTCGGCAGATGAGGATGAAATGGTTTTCTTGAGAAGGAGGGGCCCGCAGGGGTGGGGGATGTGCTGCACGAGAGGTGAAAATATAACATTTCTCATGCTGTATCTGATAGATTTGTGACGCATTCTGGAGGTGTTCGCCTTCCTCAGGAAAAGCCTGCAATATAGCTGAGAGGAAAAAAAGTTTAAAAGAACTTCTACATTTACCAGAAGAAATCCAATCTAACACTTTACATGTTATTTTCTCAATTTGCAACCATAAAAGAGCTTTAAAAATCTGCAAAAGATTCAGATTTGTAGGTCTAGGTATACTTCACAGGGCTGTTGATGTATCTGTAAAGAAAAGACTTGTTGTGACATTTAATTATTCATTATATCAAACCAAGTTCTTGCTGGTTCCAAGTTCATTACGTTGTTATACTCATTTAATTACAGCAACCATCATTACATTGACCTGCTTTTATCACGTAGTCACATTTTAACCATTATAGTTTTCTTTGAAATGAAAGTAGTTATCTATCCCCACATACAAATTGGAATTAAAAGGTCATCATTCATGGCATAATCTTGGGGGTTCAAAGACTTTGGTTTGTTAACTGGACACATGTCTGGTCGGAAGCAAAAGAATTTGAGGTGCTCCCGCATTCATTTTTAAAACATGACTGTGTGCTTGAATGGGATACAGACACAGATCAGGTTATAAGGCCACACAAGTTTTGTAGTCAGTCTAACTGGCTGATCAACAGGAAATTCACAGTTATCCATGAATTTAAGACAGGTATCAGTGAAAACTCTCTCACATCAAACAAAAGGTTTAGGCTCCTCGATCAGTGTAAACAAAACTGAGACGTGTGCTCTTGTTTATGAGAGTTTTCACATGTTTTATCCAGCAACAACCGCAGGATTATCGCATCGTAATCATGTGAATAGTGCTATTTGCAAATGGATGGGTGATAAGCGCTGCTTTGACACTCAGTGACTCTTGTTCGTTTTATTCTCCTTGCAGAGTGCTAAAATATATTTACAGTAGTTTCTTACTATTTCTTTGAATGTTTTTTTTAATGTTTCTTTGACAAAAACTCTTAGAAAGTTTGCTGAGATTTCCCTTTGATTGGGGGGTGATTGCAGATTCCAGATTGTTAAATTTAAGTGACAATTTTTGGATACATCTGTAAAGTGGACTGATATATTTGAAATCCAATTTGTTGGTTGGAATTAACTGTTGTATAATGTTGGATAATATATATTTATGTAATAAATAACAATTAAAGAAAAATTTAATTGGGGTACACCTAGAAATTCTGTCCCCAATGCTTCCCTCCCCAAGTGGATTTGTTGTATTTTGCTGAGCCAGGGCTGTGTGACGATAGATTTTGGGGCCGTCGAAAAGTGCTCTGGCCCCTGAATCTACCAGGGCTTCTATGTCCCTTTGACAATCCTGATTATATGAAGTATGCTATTTTCATGTATTATCAAATATTCATTTTCAATCTTTTATTCGGTTTTCTGTGTTTTCATCAGTTTTCATCTGCCAATATTAAACATGCTTGTAGTATAAATAATTTATACATTTTATTTATAATTCTTTACATAAATTTATACATTTATAAATATTTTTTTTCCCTTATCCTTTTAACTGATCTGGTTTTATCTGAATGTCAGAAGGGGTGTTTTGGAGAGGAAAAAGGACAAGGGTCATCTCATTGATGGCATGAAAAGACAAGAGAAGAGTTTGCTGCTGTAATGTTTTTCAAGATAATTTGAAGCAGGATGACCAAAATTTGGGCTTTGAAGCATGTGGCATGTTTACAGCACCAGGCCGGGCACTGTGATGAAAGATGGACAAGAGGGGTTACTGCTTAGTTCGTACCCAATGGCTCAGGTGAGAACCAGCTCATTCTGGCCTGAGGAGCAGGAACGGGCATGTGTGGCAGGACTTTGGACACCCTTGGAAGGGATAAAAATGACATCATTACAGAAACAGACTCACTCTTCAGTATTGCACCCACTATTTCTAACAAAGACTAACCACACAAGAGTCTTCTGGAAAAAAACAAGTACTGAACATCAGAATTTACAGAAAAGTGCTTAAATGCTCTTTAAATAGATGGCCTAATAAGCCTGACATTTACGAGGCTGGGGCTTGGTTTTCCGGTCTTTTCTTAGCATTGAATAATTGGCGATGTGTTCACAGTATTAGGAAACTTCACCATCCTAGTGTTTTAAAAGTCAAGGACAGTCTTAACATCCTACACATAAGATATTAAATCTAATTTTACTCTCAGAATCGTCACAGACTGAGATTAAATGGGAAGTCACAAGTTAACTGAGGCTCATGGGAAAGCATCTGTTTGTTATCTTACCACCAAGCACCCACCATATTTAAAAATAATTTTTTAGAATATAAGTATAAGGAAGTTGTTCACTGGGCCCGAGAATGCTTTTACCTGATTGGCTATTAGGTTTTATTGTCTCTGTCACTGGCATCATGAAGGCGCACTTAATGGAAAGTGTTACCGAAATTTCTCTCTTTTTCCATAAACAAAGTACCCAGAAAAGGATCATAGGGGTACACTTATTTCATGTTTTCCTTTTCATATAAAGGGGCAAAACGAACAAATTACCATTACAATGTACATCACAAGAGAACATCCACCTTCTAATCACTTGTGCTGCTCAGTTTCCAGGCAATGTAGAAATACCCATTATCATAACTGCATGTCTCTGCACTGTGGGAGTATATCTGCATAACACAAGGAGAACAAAGAAACTCCACAAACAGAGCAGGGCTGGGATTCAGACCTCGAGGTATGAGATAACTGTGCTACCCACTGCACCACTGTGCCGCTCACAGTTAAATGACCATTGTGATTTGGGCAGAATTTACTTCTGTGGGACTTTTGTAAACCAAAGACACAGAAATGTGATTAATAGTTCTTTGTAATTTAAAAGTAACAAGACCCTCTCCGCAGTTTTTATCCTTATGGAATAGGGTTTATAAAATTTTACGACAATCAGATTTTTTTTCCCAGGGTGAACATATTTCTGCTTTTGTATGTGTCTTCTATTATGAATTGGCATGCCTTCCCAGGCACCTTGTGCCCTGTCCCTCCTGGCACACGATCCAGATTCACTACGACCATTTTCTGTAATTCCTGTATGACAGGTGATGCACCTGGATAGAGACTGCAAAACAACGAAATATCTTACTATCCCAGACACTGCTAAGGTGTGTAAGCCTGCTTTTTAACATTTACAGGGCATAAAAATAACAACGGATATCAGATAAACAAGTAATGATTGTGTTCTATGAAATTATTATGACCGACAAAAAAATGATCAGAAACACTCATCCATTTGTCAGAGTGTCACGCCCAGCTCCGTCCGGTCCTCCTGTGTGCCACGCCCACCTCGTTACCTCGTGTTTATGCCCGATTGTTCCCACCTGTTGCTCGTTGAGTTCAGCTTGTCGTGTGTATTTAGTCTGTGTCTCGGTCTGTATTCCGCAGACTTGTCATTGATGTAACGTCTGTAGTGTTTGTAATGTCTCGTTTGCATTTCCCGGGACTTATTAAAGCCCGTTACCAGTATTCCTGCCTTCCTGCCTGCTTTTTGGGCTGCTGCTCACCCGCTTGTCCTCGGCTACCGTGACACAGAGTATCTAATTGGCTTTGAACATATTAACCATATATTTCCATCTTGATAATATCAATTTTGCTAAAACTTTCCCAGGCTTTAAGAAAACTTCAGTCGAGTTCTGATAATGTTTAATCACGTTGTGTATTTTCCCCTTATATTGCTTAGTGAGTCAGTGTGTTTTATACTCTTACATCAGTCTCTGTAATTAGAACCAGAAACAGCTTCACTATACAAGTACTTTGCACGGGTAAGGATTTTTTGTTGCGTATAAAGAACACAGAATACATACACGGTAACAGTGTATATAGTGAAGATACAGTATAGAGCATGCAGCCAATGCGTCAAACAGAGAGAGGATCAGTGTTGGGGCGAGAGGGGAGGCAGGAACGAAAGGAGGATTAGAGTGTTTTACCGCGAGGTGTTCCCTTAACAAGACCTTTAAATAGTAAATAAATATCATGTCGGTGACGTGGATAGTACAAATGTGTAGAGCAGTTCAGATTTTGTATAGTTATTTTATGTATTAGAGTCTGGTAGATCAGTGTGCTGACAGCAGCCTCGGTGAGATGTGAGGCTGTTCTCGCATATCAATAGTCCCTTATGAGGGTTTTCAATGATCATCCATCCATCCATCTTCTGAAACCACTTACTCTATTCAGGGTTATGGGGGGGGGGGGGGGCAGGGTCTATGCTCGAGGCTGGACTGCCCAACCCAAGATGAGGCTTTAACCTATCACAGGAAACATTCACACCTATGGGCAATTTGGTAACTCCAATTAGCCTCAGCATGTTTTCGGACTGTGGGGAAACCACAGTACCTGGAGGAAACTCCATGACGACACGGGGAGAACATGCAAACTCCACACATATGAAACCCCAGCAGAGACTTGAACGCAGGTCAGGGAGGTAGGAGGCACAAGTGCTAACACTGCACCACTATACCGACCTGTTTTCAATGGTCAATAGTAGTGAAGTCTTTTTGGCTATTTGTTCATTATTAAAATTAAAAACGTCTTTTCATTCAGACATGTAAAAGCTCATTCCATCCTTGTAATGAATTAGCCTAAAAGTGTTTACAGAGATTATTGAATTAATCTATCATACAATGACCCCATTAAACTGCCTTAAGACCTTTTCAATGTGTTTGTAATTTTATGAAATACTGTGCACAAAGGTAGTAAATTCAATTATCAGATTTCATTTTACATTTTCTTCCGTTCCTTTCATTGCTTTCATAATTTCACATTTTGCAATTTTTATAAAATATCAGGAGAAACCATGCGATCTGCTATCTAAATGTGCAAATATAATACATATATAATATAATATTCATTAAAATGATATGTATTAAATTATATGGTATATATTATGGTACTTTAATGTATAGGTATGGCTATGCAGCATGGTTCCCTATTGGGTACCTCAAGCAGCAGCAAATTAACGAGTTATCAGCCCATAGGCTACACTTTTCATTGGCCCCTCTCCTGCCCCCACTCTCCAGAACAATACAACAGTTAACTATTAACTATCAAATATTAGTAATTATGAAATAAATTCCACAAAGAGAATGTAATTCCGTATCAAACAATACATGGCACATTCACACCAGTGATATGCAGCAAGCAGAAAGAGCGTAACAAAGACCACATTAAATAAATGCAACTCAGAAGAGCTCATCTAAAACATCACACTCTGATCCAGTGTGTCTTAACTGCATTCGCAAACTGCACTCAAGACACATTTATGATCGTTAGCACACACCACAGATAACATTGTAGAGAAAGGCAGAATCCAAAAGAATGGTTCTTACCATTAGAATGATTTCCTCCAAATGTACCTGGTAAAAAGATAAGGTTAAAACATTGATGGCCAATAGGGGCTCCCAGATTGCTCTGGGCCCCTAGGTTGCAGCCTAGTCAAGCCTGTTCATTAATCCACCCCTGACCACAGTGCCTCACACCTCCAGAGCTGTGTGTTCTCCCCTTTTCATATGGGTTTCCCCCAGGTACTCCAGTTTCCAAAATCAGGGTCCATCCACCTTCCAATACCTTATCGCAGTCAGGGTTACTGGGGCCCGGATCCTCTCCCAGGTATTCAACAACCCAAGACATTTCCAGGGCACATACACAAACACACATATGCCGAATATGTTGAGTATGAAGCAAGAGTGTATCTGTAGAACCATGACTGTACCCACAAAGACTGAGTTCAGGGCAAGGTTCTTACAACTGGGTGTTGACCTCCAGGAAAGAAATGTCTTGACTTCACCAAACCTCCTTGTGATTTTGATTGACAGTTGTGGCCAGAACGGTGTCTGGTATGGTGGATTATAAGTAATATCCCTTCTACATGATATGGACAAAAGTATTGGGACACCTGCATGAATTTTTATGACATCCCATTCGAAACCCCCCCCCCCCCCCCCTCCCCCACTAAAACCCCCATCTTTTTTTTTTGGGTTTTCCTGTGTTTTTGGGAGTTGTTTTTAGGAATTTTTTCTC
>JAODKE010000043.1:26658533-26678240 GCA_026779605.1 Mormyrus hasselquistii
ATGGTGGATTAAAAGTTATACCCCTTCTACCTGATATGGAAAAAAATATTGGGACCCCTGCATAAATTTTTATGACAACCCATTCGAAACCCCCCCCCCCCCCCTTTGCAGCTATAACAGCTGCCATTCTTCTTGAAGGTTTTCCATGAGATTTTGGAAAGTATCTGTAGAAATTTTTGCCCATTCATCCAGAAGAGCATTTGTGAGGTCAGGTCAGGGACGGATTACGGACCGGGCCAGCGGAGCTGCTGCCCAGGGGCCCTTGGGGTGCAGGGGGCTCGTGGGGCCCATAGCCATAAACAATTTGCAACGCTTATCAACAATGTATTTTCGTTTGTCTATTTTAGAGGGCCTACATTCTTTAATCCTCTGCCTACAAGGGCCCCTGACCCTATAGGACCTCTGATGGAAACATGGAGGGAGGGCGTTTGGCTGCCAAGGGCCCTTGAATTGTGGTGGTTGTGGTGGTGGTGCTGGTGGTGGGCGGGGGAGGGGGGTCTTGCAAACATTTTGCCCAGGGGCCCACACAACCCATAATCCATCCTTGGGTCAGGTACTGATGTTGGATAAGGAGGCCTGGCTTGCAATCTCCGCTCTAGTTCATCCCAAAGGTGTTTGATGGTTTTAAGGTCAGGGCTCTGTGTGGGTCAAGTTCTTCCACACCAACTCACCCAACCATGTCTTTTTGGACCTTTATGCACTGGGGCACAGTCATGCTAGAACAGAAAAGGGTATTCCCCAAAACTGTTGCCACAAAGTTGGAAGCATACAATCGTCCAAATTGTATCACTGGATCTAGGGGGTCTCTCCTAGTCCCTCAAATACAACCCCATACCATTATCCCTCCTCCACCAAACTTTACAGTTGATATAATAAAGTCAGGTGGGAAATGATCTCCTGGCATCCAGCAAACCCAGACTCGTCCACCAGACTGCCAGACAGAGAAGCGTGATTCATCACTCCACACAGTACGTTTCCAATGCTCCAGAGTCCAGTGGTGGCGTGGTTTACGCAACTCCATCCAAAGCTTGGCATTGCACTTGGTGATGTAAGGCTTGCATGCAGCTGCTTGGTCATGGAAGCCTGTTCCATGAAGCTCCCAGTGTGCAGTTCTTGTGCTGGGGTTAGTGCCAGAGGAAGTTTCGAACTCTCCAGTTACTAGGTAGACAAATAACTGGCGACTTTTACGCATTATGCACCTCAGCACTTTGCAACCCCACCCTGTTATTTTACATTGTCCGTCACTTCATGGCTGAGTTTCTGTTGTTCCTAACCACTTCTACTTTACAATAACACCACATACAGTTGACCAAGGTATATCCAGCAGCAAAGAAACTTTATGAACTGACTTATTGCAAAGGTGGCATCATACTTGAATTCCCTGAGCTTTTCAAAATGACCCATTCTTTCACAAATATTTGTAAACCTGATTGCATGGCTAGCTGTTTGATTTCATACACCTGTGGCAGTGGGTCTGAATGAAACACCTGAATTCAATGATTGAGGTGTGTGTCCCAATACCTTTATCCATATAGTGTATTTGCTGATGATGTTCTTTTGACCTCATCCAACCAGAAGCTCCAGCATGTGCTAGGTGTAGTGTGAAGCTGTAGGAATGTGAATGAGCACTTCCAAATCTGAAGCTGTGGCAAAGTACCCCGGGATATTGTTAATGAGTTTTAGAAAGAGGTATTGAGGTATAGGTTAGTTTCACCACTGGTAGAGACCAAATCATCCCTGAAGCCCCACCCCACTAAACACACCCAGTATTACCACAGTATTGCTGGGTTACATGTGTGTGGAGTTTGCATGTTCTCCCTGTGTCGTTGTGGGGTTTCCTCCGGGTACTCCGGTTTCCCCCCACAAGTCCAAAGACATGCTGAGGCTAATTGGAGTTAATAAATTGACTGTAGGTGTGCATGTGTGAGTGAATGGTGACAGTGTGTGAGTGTGTCCTGCGATGGGCTGGCCCCCTGTTCAGGGTTGTTCCCTGCCTCGTGCCCATTGCTTCTGGGATAGGCTCAGCACCCCCCGTGACTCAAAAGGATAAAGCGAGTTGGAAAATGAATGAATGAATGTCATAACCATCTATATCCAAGGAGGAAGGTACATGATATTGATAAATGTGAATCATGACTGCAATTTTGCACTGAGCAGGTCTATTGTGGGTATGGCAGAGCAAAGTTGTCGGATGAGGCTCACAGTTCACCCAGCATGACTGAGAACACAACGCTGCCAGTACAAGCAAGAAAAATAAGGATTCTCTGCAAGGCTGTTGGGCATGACAGGGTGAGGTGTTTAAAGATCTAGAAGGACCTTGAAAGAGGACCACTGCTACTTGCTTATCTTTCAAAAGATGGATGATTGGATCTTATTTAGAATTTCCCCAGTTTGTTATTCTTTATTGTAACCATGTCAAGGAGACAATATCATCACGTCCAATAAAGAAAAGTAAATCTGCATAATAAACAGGAAAATCCTTCACTTTATACCTATACAATATGCACCGTGTAGCCTTACATATATTACATATCTACATATATATTGAGCAGTGACTGTTGCTCAGGGCTCAGACTTGTATCTGGAGTGCAAGACTTTGTGCCCCTATTTTGTGCCTTAAGAGTGTTGCATAACCATCTGTGTGTTCGTAATCTTGGCTTTGTCATTATATTTTTTTAACTTTTTGATTTGTGCCTCGGATTTCGTTGCTCCCTGGCTCCACCAGCTATCAAAACCTGAGTCCTCTGCCTGCATACCTCCTTCCGGAACCTTCAATCTAGAGAGAGATTCACAGGTTAGCAGGTACCAGCAATTACTTGCTTCCCGCAGTGTCCTGCCTGAGGGGTGCAGGGCGGCATTTGTGGAGTGGTTCAGTTGAAGATGTTTCGCGTCTGTGTCTTGTTTCATCTTTTGACAGTAAACCCTGTTTAAGCAAACTCATTGAGTCCCCTGGTGACAGTATCAGCAGGTATTCTCTGGTTTCTGAGAAAAAACTCAGATTCGACTGAAACAGATTATCTCCTGGTGTGATTAAACGGCAAGGAAGACACGTTGCAGCTTATTTTATAATGTGACAGAAAGATAAAGAAATAAGGCAGCACAAAGCATCGTTCTGTTTGTATGCATTTTTTTATTATTGCTGTTGTTTTTGTTGTCGATGTGTTATTGCTAATATTATTTTTATCATGCACCAAAATGTCAATCTTGAACCCTGTAGACAGTCGGCACTCCATCAAAATGTGATTTTTGCGTATGTTAATTTTCTGTGTTGATTAAATTATACTATGTAACAAAAATCTAATTATATAAAATCAGCTTCTTCATTTTGTAGTGAACAGTTGGGGGGGGGGGGAGAATGGATGAATGAATAATAAATAATATATATATATATTTGTTATTATTATTTTTTTTAAGGTCTTGAACATCATTAAACGAACGCATCACAAATGTAAATGAATGAATTCTTTCAGACAGAATGTTTTTCTCCACAAAATAAGCCTTTTTCTCTTCTAGCTGTTTACCCTCAGTGGGTTGGTTGGAGCCAGTTCACAAGCAGCAGAGGGAGTCAGGCTGGCGTGCCCCTTAGAGGGCATGATGGTCCATCCTGCACATATACCGATTATTCAGGTATGCAGTTTCTGCTGGAAACTGCAGCACTGAGATGAAACCTACACAACAGAGGGAAGATATGCTAACTGCACAGACTGAGCCGCCCGCAGGGATTCAAGCACCCTACGCCAGTGGGGCTGCCCACCGAGCCACTCTGCTTCACTCAGCTACTCCTTGATGGTCAATTTCAGGATTGAAATATATTGTATTATCAGCATGCCCAGAAGGAAAATTCACTCGTTCTGCTACAGGCCCATATACTTAAAAAAAAATCCTCATTTCTCTGATGCTGAGGTCAAGTTTGCCACCGATCATCTGGTTGAAAATACATTTTCTTGATAACTCCTAAAGGTTCACGAGGAATAGATTTATTATTTCATTGTTTCAGAGGAGGGATCTACAAATTCTGGTTTTCGCCATTATATCACGTTTTTTTTTTAATTTTTCTACAGCAAGTAGGTTTTTATCTGTGAGGGGTGGCGGTTTGGTGAGTTATACTGTTGATCTGTTGTTAATAGTGTTACATGACTATAAAATCCTCAAGCTTAATATTCTGGCTCAAATAATAGTCAGCAGCTAAGAACTTGTTTCCTTTAAAGGAGTTTTCTATATATACCCTTCTGGGTCGTATATTTACATATTGAGCAAATGATTATGAGTGCATTAGACATGAAAGGAGAAATTGCAAAGTTTCAAAAACTGCTCCTCAATTCTGAATTGCAAGGTAGTGAATCGGACACTGTCATTGGAAGAATTTAGTGTAGGGTTGGGGGGTGAGTGGAGGGGAGGAGAGGGGAGGGGAGTAAGGCTTAGTCTCTGTCAGCTTCAGCTTCAGCTTCAGGTGATGATGTGGCATCCAGATGGAGATCTCTCCCAGTCATGTAGAGATCCATAACAAGGCAGGAAATGAATGTCGGCATGACAGCGACAGGAAAAGTCATCAGCATTAAAATGCCTTAGGATCTCCGAGGAGGACGAGATCGTGTACTGCGGGCGGAGCATGGGGCTGGGAGCAGTAGACACTTTTAACTGTACTCAGTGATCTGTGATCTTCTCACCGTTATTTTATTTCTCAGGAAATAACCCACATGTCATTGTAAAAGTGAAGAATGTATTTCCCTGTCAGTATGGGAGTCTGATTTTTAGTCTGTAAATTTAGTGCTATTGCAGGGCATTACCTGTGAAGATGGATTTAACTTTCAGTATGAAACTGATGACTATATCACATAAAAGCTTGGGTGATACTAGACATCTTAATTTTTAATTCTGAAAAAAAATCACATTCCCTGGAGGTTACAAGACATTATCTTTAATCTAGGGGGCCAAGCTGTCTGATGCTGAGATGGCAAACCACAAAACATCACCCTTTAATAAACTATGATTGTGGAATGGGGCAGTGTGGTGGCACCGTGGTTAGCGCTGATTCTTCACAGCAGGAGGGTCCTGGGTTTGGTGTCTGTGTTGGGTGACCTTTCTGCGTGGAGCTCGCATGCTCTCCCCATGTTCGTGTGGGTTTCTGCCGGGGACTCCGGTTTCCTCCTGCAGCCTGAGAGTGTGTGTGCAGTAGGTTGGTTGGAGAATCTGATTTGGCCCTGTGAGTGTGTGTGCCTTGTGGTGTGCTGGCACCTGCCCAGGGTTGGTTCCTGTACAATCACCGTAAAACTCATTTTAAGATAAATTATGGCAAAGTCTATTTCTAAGTTTAAGTTCTATCTTACCTACAATTTAGTAATCCCCATCCATGCTACAAACCAACTAAAGACCAGTTTGTTGCAATTTTTCAATTGGTGGTTGTACTATATTTTAAAAACGTCAATATTACAGGTATAAAACGGCTTTCCATCAGATAATATGACTATTTGTTTGTTACACTGATTTTTGGAGGTTGGCACAGTGCCATTGATTGTTGATAGTTATATCAAAGGTAGTTGTCTAGTTATAAAATGCTTCAACTAATTTTGAACTAATCTAAGACCAATTGTATATTTAGCTGCATCGTAGCCATCTATAGCACTGGCATTTCTTTGATACTTTCCTTGCAGGGGCTGTACCCACTTACATTGCTGCTCTGTATTCTCTCCCAATATTGTTCCTTCAATCAGAAGAATGCAGTGAAACATCTCCATGAAGTAAGACAACCCTGCATCAGCTGTCAGTACTGCCCAGGAACCTTCAAAAGCTCCAAAACAGCAAATTTCCACCATAGCTTGTTCTTCGACACATTTCCCTGTGACCAACCTACTGTAGGAGATTCCAGAGAACAATATTAACACAAACACAGGTCGCCTACTTTGTTTTACAAAACAGACACTGACTCAATTTACTCTTACGTTCACAGCAAGCAATATTTTCTATAATCTTATTTCAATTTACTTATTATTCTAATGTGCACAAACTTTAATTCTGCACTGTATTAAATATAGGTTTAAGCCTTTAATTGTGATAACCATAATCAGTGGCATGCCTGGAAGGCACCCATAATTTATTTAAACATTCAGTTTTGTCTTAGCAATTAAAATCTTCATTTAAAATGAAAATAAAATGGGCAGGGATGTGCATGTTAATTAAATTAAATTAAATTCGTTTTTCATCAGAGATTTGCTGAAATGCTAACAGTAAATATTTGACATATTAACCAGTAAAATTAATTAATTAAATTAAGCCATGATTGTGTTATTAATGATAAATGTACAAAGCGTGTGTATTCATCCTAAGAGATAGTATTTTAATGTTCTTCCTATTTGGTTACAAGTCTCATTCTCACAAGGTAAAAGAGCAAAGCCAGACTAGATTCAATGCTTGCTGGCAGGGCCTCCGGGATGGCGGGGGAGGGGAAGGGGGGACGACTGGGTCAAAAGGGGCCCAAAAGGGCCCTCTAACCTTCAAATAATCTGCTGGAATAGTTTGCAAAAATATATATTTGTGAAAACTTTATATAGTATTTCTGAATCTCATAAAAGCTTGTTATTTTTCATCTGCCCAATTTTCCTTGACATAATGCTTGAAAACAATTTTAGGCCTATGTTCCATCTGTGTGATTCAAAAGATGGTTTGTTATTCTCTTTTAATGTCACTCTTGTGCTTTCCAAAAGCAGTGCCTTAAAATGCAGAAACTGCAGCACCAACAAGTTTCTAAGCTTTTCCTACAGAACTAGAAAGATTTAGTAAGTAAATTACAGCATTCGGTTGGGAGAAAAGGCAACCCACTGAATACCCATGTTTGTGTACTATTTACATGTATGATTTATTAAATCAGATTTTAGTTTGCACTCAATTTTTTGCCTTTATCATGTTCTGAGCCTCTTTAAGAGCAATACTATGGAAATTTTAAATAAAAATGGAGCACTGAAATACGGTAATAATGATTTGAATTATGGATATCATTTGATATCTAAATTGGCTGATATTAAACTAGATTTATACATAATTGATTTATGCACTGTCTATCTATCACTAGACATAATAGCAGTAATACGACGAAACTCTCACGTTCTTTATGATTAGGAATCGTTTGCGGGAATTTCCCATACACGAGTCCCATGTAGATGGCCAGCCAGAAAAAAAACTACATGCATCTAAACTTTAAAGTTAAACTTAAAGTTTTTAACTACTCATGCATGTATCGAGATAGTTCATGATGATGTCATAATACTTCAGGTCAGGGATGAGTTTTTGTTGATATCTAGTATTACTTGAGATTTGTAAGTTATCTAAAAGATCACCATCAAAACCAGGTGCGTCACTATTGCAATTTTTTTGATCGACAAAATGCCGGGGAGTGGGGCCTTGTCCACGGGCATGAGCAAGACATCGAGGACCTGCTTTTTAGAGCTCTTCATATGCAAATGCTCCTTGGATTCAGGCCGAGAACCTTCCAGAGCAGACCTACATATGCTCTCAAGTTTTCTCTGATGTTGGACTGATTTCACAGTCTTTTTGCATTAATAAAAAAGGGGTAATGGCACAATGCCCTTACACCGCCGGGGCTGGGTTTTCAAGGAAGGGGGGGGGGGGGTTGGGGGTACCGGAGCATGAACCATTGAAAGTGCCTCCCTTCTGAATTCTGAGTGCCCTTCTTCAGATTTTACTGAGGGGAACCCCCCTATCAGCATATTTTACTGAGTGACCATTTTCAATCACAGATGATCATTCTGATTTTTCCAGTCAAACACTTACCTCTCACAAAGTCTCCGCACGGCCCTGTTCCACTCTTTGTGTCTGAAGCCTCCACACCTCCATGGTCTCCCTGTGGCACATGGCTTCCAAAGACATGCAAGTGGTTAGACATGCATCTCTGAATTGCCCATACTGTGTGTGTCAGTACCCTGTGATGGACTGGTATCCCATCCAGGTACAGGATCCAGGATCCTCAAAGGTTTGGACACACATACCTATAGAAAGGCTAATTAACATTTTAGAATAATTACAAAGACCTCAAATGGAACTATGCACTGACCAAAAACGCAAAGAAAAAATAATTTGTTCAAGGGCAGCTGGAGATGACTCAGGTCAAACTCCTCCAAAACAAATTCTACTGTGTTTAGGTCAGGTGGGCAGGTCATGTGATGCAACACTATTACTCTCCTTCTTAGGCAGCTTGGTGTGTCCAAACTTTTGACTTGTACTGTACTGTATACTCCAGCCCTGTGCTGCCTGGGAGGGGCTCCAGGTCCCCCATGACCCTGTTCAGGGTAAGCAGTTTGTAGATGGATGAATACCACTTAGAGATATTTTAGACTGAAAAATACTGAGGGATTCCAGAGCATTCTGCCTCACTCCTCTTGGCACTGAACCAATATTCCGATATGAACGTATCCTTCTCACAAAGAGAGACACCTTACACGGAACACTCTTTAATATAACTCTCGCAGCACCGTTTCTTGTAAAGCATACAAGCATGTAACCTTTTTCACCTTATTTTGTATGCTGTTTTTTGTATACTGTTTTGATATAAAAAAATGCCAATAGATATCAGAAAAACGGCTTTCAACACAATGTCAGACATACACTTTCCCCTGTTTGCTAGACACAGTTCTTTATTGAGGAGTCATGAAAAGCGTGAATCATTGTTTATGCTGTTTTTTTTTCTTTCTTTTTTTTTCCTGAGCACCTCACAGATGGATAAGTGTGCTGCTGTAATGTGTTTCCTGGCTTTGGAAATAGTCTCGAGAATTCCTCCTGATAGCCTGCCCAACGGCTGCCGGGATCTTAAGGATTTGGAGGATGCATTTTTCCCTCAGGAACCAGCTGCTCCCTAACCATTCAGGAAAATAAAAAAGTTGACAGGTTTAGAAAGCAAGATTATGGCATTAAAAAAAAACAAGTTTTATTTCTTTATATTTAAAATTGGGTGTATACATAAATACTGTGAAAAGGAATAAAATATGCATAAAATGTATTCACACACATTTATATTTTGTGAAATTAAATGATGAATTTATTGATTTATTTGTATAAACAAAAGTAGTTATACACTACATAGCACAGAATATACTGGAGTTACATACATACTTCTGGATATAACTAAATAGTATATTGGAATTTCAGCCAATATGTAATTAAGCATGCATATGCAATTATTTGAACCATGAACCACCAGAAAAGACTCTATGTCATGTCAGGATGACAGGTGCAATGCTTGAGATTCTAAAACGAAACATTAAGATCGATATGCACAATTGTGTTTTTGTGTGATTCTTCAAATGTGATTCTTATGACGCAATTTCAGGTTAGTGTTTCTCTGCGGCCCAGTTTCTCTAGACAAGTCAAGTCAAGCGGGCCTTATTGACGCATTGTCCATATACAGGCATACATCAGCATGAGACAGCAATCTTTCAAGGTTATACTGGCACATACAGGCACAAAGTGGCAAAGGGATGAATTATTAATAACGTAAAAAGGCAAAAACACGGGACGGCGCAAAACGACTCAGAAAAGACCAAAAACAAACAGAGGATAGCGGGTTACCTATTTCAAAGTAGCCCACTTTCAATAGCCCTGCATGATCATTTATAGGCAACAAAATGTTAAAACATCACAAAGATTGAGGAATAGCATGGATCATACAAAAATTAAACATCCAGGCATTGGGAACCACTGAGCCCTTGTATAGATTAGGTCAATCTTTGAAAATGAATAACTAAGCAAGGAGGAGACAAATCAAACAGGCCAGCAGGAAGCCATTGGCAATTCTGAAAGACTTCCAAGATTATATGTTATAGGCTTATATAAGACTTGCTGTTTATTGTCAGGACAATCTCCATGACTTATCACAAAACCCAGTTGTTTGTAAGGGTGGCAATAAAAATACAGTATTTGGAAAACCTTATACTGTTTGAGGTATAAAGAGCAGAGTAGAGATTCTGAAGCCACATGTGAAAATGTTCTGTGGTTTGACAAAACTAGGATAGAACATTTTTTGGGGAAAATGTCATGTTGGACAAAGGCCAAAATAAAGTATATCACCCAAGGAACACCATCCCTACTTCATGAATGCTGTTACAGGGGTTTTACCTTTCAGCAAGTACTGGAGAGCTTGTCAGCCCAGAAGGGAGGCTGGATGGAGCAAAATGCGCCCAGATCCTTGATGAAAACTTTTTAGCCTCTCCCTAAAAGCTGAATCTGGAAATGGAATTCAACAAGATGGTTACAACTACCCAGCTATACCAGTAGCAGCAAAAGCAAAAAGGTAAATGTCCTCAGATGGACCAGTCAAAGCCCTGGACTCAACCAAAGTGAAAGTCTGTGGACTGATTTGAAGACTGCAGCTCATTCCTATAGTCCCCTTGCATTCACATGCACTTGGAGCAATTC
The DNA here is from genome assembly GCA_026779605.1 of Mormyrus hasselquistii. Taxonomy (NCBI): domain Eukaryota; kingdom Metazoa; phylum Chordata; class Actinopteri; order Osteoglossiformes; family Mormyridae; genus Mormyrus; species Mormyrus hasselquistii. The sequence goes on from JAODKE010000043.1 coordinate 26,668,956, forward strand.
TGTATTGTAATTCAGGGATAAGGTACTTTTGCTAAGTATCAGCTGAAGCATAGTATTACTTTTTAGCCACTGTTTCTCCTTTTGTAATTTTGAATTACAGTAATAATAGTTAGAATAATACTTGGGTATCGCTAACCTCAACCCATACAGTCTGCTACCCTGAACGACTATAAAAAGTCCATTTATTACCAATTTTGAAACAAAGAGTACTGTACTGTGCACTTTGCATGTTAAAATCATCTGTTATTTCCTATCTAGATATTTCTTTATAAAATACAAATTACAAAAAAATACAAAAGTTTTGCTCCTCTTTGTACAAAGTCGCTACTTTAAGCACTGGGAGCATCACATGTTGGTTCATAATTAAAAAATGCTAATTTAATGGCACAGAAAAGTTGAGTTACATGATTTTACATGATCCAAATCATTTTCGGTGTTGTTTCTGGGTTAGGTGTTGTCTGTGGGTTTCTGAAATCTTCTGGCAAGCTCCAAAAATATTTCCGTTTCCTTGTTTAGCACCCAAAGCCGCAAATGTCAAAGGTGAGAATGCGAAGGGCTCCCTGTAGGCTTTAGGACATCATTTGTTTTTCACTTGTAAGCTGTGTTCTTATCATTTAGCTGCTACCAATCCATCAGCTACAATGAATTACATTATAAATTTAGCAATGCAATTGTTCCAGTAGGGTGGTATGGTGGTTCTACTATACTGTTGCATCACATCTTCATTTGGGGGATTGAATCCTGACCCCTGCTGTGTGTCTGCATGCATTTCACCCTCCTGCTGTTCTGTTTTCCGCCTTTAAATCTCCTTACTTTGTGTTGTGTTGGTGCCTGCCCTGTGACGGACTGCCGTCCCGACCAGGGTGTTCCCCTGCCAGCCGTCACCGCACCGCGCTTAATTGGACACGCTCCACATAAGACGTTAGGGAAGGAAGATGTTAATGTTCCAAGAGTATTTCTCAGCATAATCCTCCCTGATTACAGGGATGTATCTGCTAGCTGTACAAAATCCAACATGGTACACTGAGTTATATTTGATCAAATACACAGAAGTGTTCTTGGCTGCATTAAATATAAATCTTTCACACTGTTTAACTGGGGGATACATGCTGAAGCATGTGATTTACATTTCTTCAAGCAGCAAGTCAATAGGAGTACATCTGAGACGCCCCTACAGACACTACAAATTCTATACATTCACTTTAAACCAGAGCATTGAAGGATTTGTCAGACAAGTTTGTTTAGAACTGGAGGTATGTTTATTCTGAATCTGGAATTGTTAATGTATATATTAGCTCAATAGCTCATCTACCAGGATTGGGTGCTGTACCTGTAATCTGTAGGCCACCAGTGAAAACCACAGGGTCGGCTGAGTAATTTTGCCATTTTGATGCCCCAGGGATCGGCTGACCCTGCGTTCTCAAAAAAAACGTACATTGCTTTTGATAAAAGTGTCTGCTAAGTTACCAAAATGTATATATCATGATGTGGATTTTACTTCGAACCAGATTCTCCATGACCTTTCACACTATTACCAATATACTGTACTCAAATATCCCAATCATTCATTATTCCTGCTGCCCAAATAACAGAGTGGTAGGAGTTCAATGTTCAGATGCCAGGTTTAAAGTCTATTATTAGCTTCTGTAAATTTGTATAATAATAAGGAACGCCCCCACTAGCTATTTAATGGCACACTGCTGTTCATTGCATAAGTATTGGTCACTGATGGTGACCCCGTTTAATTTGACAGGAGACAGCGTCATGCTGTAGGTGGCAGGGAGTTAACAGGTGGCATTAATGCAGCGAGTCTGACATTCTGACACTATGCACAAACAACGAGGAGCAAACTGCAGACATGTACGGGCAAACTGTCTGGATCGCCTTCAGGCTGGTGGGGGGGGGGGGCGTCACACCCTCCTGGCAACATGTCTGTGTTTCCATCTCAGAATCACCCTTTCTGCATTCCTGCTGAGCCGACGCAGGTGTGAGCTGTGCAGGTGCCGAGTTGCAACATACACTGAGTTCTGAACCTCAGTGTAAATTCTTTCAATGCATTTTAAAATCGACGAGACTGGTTCTAATATTACATTAATATGAAATTAAGCTATTGGTGACATGAACATATTACCCATCCATCCATCCATCCATCCATCCATCTACCTTCTAATTGCCTTTATTGGACTAGGTGTAAGAATGTTGCCTATTGCACAGGAAGACACGATACAGCACGTTAAATTAATTCATTAAAATTAATTAAACAGCTTTATAACCATATTTAGTTGTTAGAGAATTATTAATTGTTTATGAACAAAACATCAACTATAAAGTAGTAAATGGGAAATAAACAGTATATAAACAGTAAAATGGTAAATATGGTAAAATATGCATCATGCCATGAGATTGGTGATATTAGTAACAAATAGCTTATTGAAGTACTATTCAGCACTAAAATTGTTTCTGTCTTTATTGTCATTAGTGAGACTGAAATGGAGAATGAGCATCTCAGGCAAACATTCACACACATCCTGCGCGTCCAATCAGCCGTCGGCTAAAGCTGCCTTATAAATAACAGATGGGGCCCTCAAACTCTCACCCCACATGCACCCGCTGTTCGGCTCGTCAGCGGCACCTCTTCACCCCCCCCAGCCCCCGACGCCAAGCGCAAGGTGGAATGGTGCTGAGTGGATTGTATCTGATGGGCTGTCTCCGTCTCACATTCTCCTACTGTGGCAGGGAGATCAAGAGAATCTGTGCCCCCCCCCCCCCCCACCCCACACCTCTCAACCCGCAAGACGGCTCCCGTGCCACAGGCCGCTATATGGGTTTAATGTATAATGCATAAGACCAGCAGCGAGAACCATGGAAAGGTGATGGCCTGGAAGACGACCTTCACAGGTAATTATAAAACCTAATGGTGGCCTTTTAGCAGCATCACTTGGGTGCTTTCATCCGAAGTGCGGGAGGCTGACGCGGGTGTCGGCCTCCTGCTCGTCCCGGGCGCTCTCCGTCGCGGGCGGGTCTCCATAAAGGCTGCTGTCACTTCGCATGATGCAGCCAGCGAGTCTTTCAATTTTAGAAAACGGCCCTTGTGTTCCCGGCTGGAAGTATGCAAATCAACAGTGCCGTCTCCTTGCACATACATGCACACCGGCCAAAGGAATCAACCGCTTTGATAAAACCTGAGCGTAAACATTTAATGTGAAATACTGATACAACTAATCAGCCTCGGATAAGATTTTAATCTGTCCGATGTATAAGTGTTTTGCACTGATGACAACAACCCAAATGGCATCAAAATTAGGTACTGTCACAGGAAACGGGAATGAAGCTGTCACACTGATAAGGCAAAAAAGGACTGTAAGATAAGCCCTTTATTTTGTAATTCTCTCACACAAAGTAAGCAAGGGTATGTGTGCATCGTAATCATGAATATGCACACCTGTGTCTCAGGTCTACTTCATGAAATATCGCATCTAGGAAGAGTGAGTAGGAAAACAGGAAGAGCCCTGATATACGTCTTGAAGCAGTACAGTGCCTTTTGTGAGCGTTGCTTCAGAAAAAATGGCAAACTGAACCACGTGACGTGTGATTAGACGGGAACTCATATTTTGCTGGGGGCTTGGAAAGGGGAGGCATGAGTATCACACAGAAATGCACGTCACATAAATGCCACACAGTCTAAATCTTGGTATATTAAACACAGGCAGTCAGTGACAACAAGTCATGTTTGATTACTTTGGCCTCGATTACCTCAAATAAGTGAGCTGGTGCTGAAGATGCAGGCCTAAACGAAGGATTAGAGCATGGGGCTCCCAAGACCCCAATATTATGTTAATATAATTAATCATACACCTTCTTAACGATCCAGATTCTAACAAGAGCCCCATGTGCAATTATATAGGCCTATGCCCACACAGCGCCGCCCTGAATGCCGCCGTACCTAGTGAGACGTGAGAGAGCGCCGATGCTGTGTTTCTAATGAGCAGGATACGGAGTAATGACCACGTGAGTGTTGAAGCAGGCAGGCAATCAAGGGGAGCGATGTCAAGATGAGAGCAGCACTACAGATGAGGCCTCCATGCGTGGCAGAACCAGCGCAAACCGCATAATCCAAATCAGGCACATTGTCTGAAGCACCTTAAAGGAGCTCCTAAATAAAAACATGCAGCACAGCATCCATCGTGTTATATAGTGAATATACAGTGTCGGTGAGTGTTCCGACAGCCGTTCTATGTTCTGACAGATGAAATATTCCTTGTTTTATGCCTTGAGTTCTCTCGGCCGGGGAATGTGGAAGGTCAGCCAGTGGAACTTGGTTGTAGAACATTATAACATAAATAAATCAGAGGTGAGACAGACTGCTTAAAGCTCTGTGGCTACTATACAGCACTAAGCCCAAGGGGTTCAAAAACAAGAAAAAATGTTCTAGGACGCTACATGTCCAATTTCTCTATGCAAAAAGCTTCTATTCATTTCAGCAGTTATTTTTGCTCGCCATTGCTCAAAAATACGTTCAGGGACACTTTACTTTTATCTCGCGTTATACTGTTTGTATTCTTCTGCACTGTGGGCGGTAGGTTCCCTTCTTAGCCCATACAGCTATAATTACTTTTGGATCTTTTCCATAAGATTCCACAATTCGATTAATAAAGAGTAATGTGCTGCATGGTGCCGTATAAGCTCAAAATTTCACTCACAAATCTATTATTTTTCCAGAGCCTCATGCTTTTGACAGATATAATAGTTTTTGCTCCACGCCTTCGTAATTTTTCTACTTGTAAGTTCTTTTTGAGGTATTGCGCCGTACCACATATTTAACTGCAAGACTCTTCATCTGGGTTCCTGTATTTTTCTCTTAACCTGGAATTGTAGCTTTTGCCATTGTTACATCATTCATTCATTCATTCATTTTCTGAAACCGCTTATCCTATTCAGGGTCACAGGGGTTCCGGAGCCTATCCCAGAGGCTACAGGCACGAAGCGGAGAAAGAAAGAAAGAAAGAATATGTCTAACAGTATTATCGGGGGTTAATGTAAGGGGTGGCCAGGGGGGGACCATGCCCCCCCTAGTAAAAATGTGGCCACCCCAGTTGCAAAAATATGATGGAGCATTTAATACAGTAAATACTGTAAACCAGAGTTGGTCGATCTATTGGTATGTTGATCATGGGTCTGTCTTAAACTAGATTGCAAGCCAACTAATAGTTAATACTTGCAATTGGCAAAATATAGCAAGGACCATCCCCCTCCTCCCCCCCAACTGGGAAAATAGCACCTCATTTCCTTCCACCCCAGTAAAATCATTGGGTTTAGTCTGCCCCCCCCTAATTGAACAAGGTCTGGCTACACCCCTGAGTATTATGCAGTATCAGTCAAGCACAGGGAATATTCAAAATGCTTTGTCTCTCACTCAGTGTTGGATTTAGTTTCTTTTCAGAAGGTGATCATTATTTTTTGTGTGTTTGCCGTCGTTCCTGCCCTCCGAGGTGTTTGTTTGGCTACTGAGTCTCTAACTCAGACAGGCTTTCGTTCTGTCAGTCCTTTTTGTCATGTAAAAGTTTCATAGCCACTGTGTTATTCTTTTTGTCATTTCCCCCCCCCCCCATATGCTGGCCTGTGACATGTGGCCGTATAACATTGACAGTTCTGCAGCTGGCTGTGGATGCTAGCATGTAGCAGTAGTTCTAAACTAAATGTCTACTGTATGCGTAGTGTTTCTAAGACTGAATATCCATCCTCTATCGCAGCAATGTGAGCCTGGAGCCGATCCCAGTATGCACTGGGCAGGGGACCATCCTGGATGGAATGCTGGTCCGTCACAGGGCACTTCTGAGATGCCAGTTCATCCAAATATTATTAGCCCATGAGAGGAATCCAACGTACCCAGTGGACCAGTGGAAACCTACACATCAGATGGAAAACGTGCAGACTCCACAAACACAGAACTCTGAATCTGCAGGTGTGGGGCCACGTCGCCACTCACCCAACAATCAAGCCACAGAGACTGGTGCAAAAAAAAGAACATTTATTTTTGTTGTGGAATTGCAGCTGGGTGAAAAACACAAAGATCCTGGTTCGGCCTTTGACAGTGATTTTATGGCGTCTACATTTACGAGAGAGCCACAACCATACATGCAATTTCCATTTGAGGGGAGTTCCCTCCTTCTGAGAGCAGAAATGCAAGGGAACCCCGCTGTGAGAGCATTATGCCAGACCATTACCTTGACCATGAACCACAGAAACGGGGGGGATTCTGTAGCTTAATGGTAGCTTTTGCTGGAAGTGCCTGCGGATGTATTGCCTCCCCATTTATTTGCTAATACTTATTTTCAAGAGTATTCTGAGGGATATATATTGTTGGTACAAACGTGCACAAAAATAAAAAAATGATTCTGTTGCCAAAAACACAACTCTAAATTCTACGTCTAACACATTTGACAAGGGCTGAGATATAGATTTATTGATATATTTACAAAAATGCAAAAGAAAATTGTAATAAAAATTAAATTAATTTAAAAAAAAAAAAGCAAGACACAAAGAAAATATGACAAAATTGGATAAGATGATCTCCTGGGCGTAAAACAGGTTCTGTATTTGTATTTATTTATTTATTTTACATTTTTCATCAATAACAAACTAATTACACAGCCATGGAGCTGACCGGCCGCAGGTCCCTCTTTCATTTGCTAACAGTCAGGAGTGCTTAGTGAGCTGAAAATAACCACACTGAGCAGACAGGGAAGAAAAACAATCATAAAAGCAATACTCTGCTTAAATGAGCTAATTTAAGATAGCGTTGGATGAGAATCCAAATGCAGAAATTGCTAATCTACTGATTCTCATCTGTAGTTTTCAGACGCTGTAACAGTTCCACTAATGGTACTAAACAGTGCTTCTTGTACAGAGAAAGCTATTCTTAAGTGTGATCCCCATTGTAACATAATCACTCACAGCAACATAGCCAAGCAAACGGCTTTGTAGAGATATCAAAGATAGAAGACGAAATCGCCTTACGGTCGGTTGTGGCAACGACGTAAAGTTCTCTTGGCAAAGAGCCAGAGCATCTTTTGGCTGAAGTCCATTTGCAGATCTCCCTGGCCGATGCTGTCCTGCTCTCCCAGACAGGCTCTTATTACACATCGTTAGCATTGTTGTGTGGAACGACTTGAAACGGCGGTGAAAACGCCCGTCGCTCGTCAGCTCCATCCTCTCGTTGCATTTTCCCTTTTTTTGCATCACGCATGAGTATGACTCTCTCAGAAGACGCGAGATGTGTTGTTTTTCTATTTCGTTGCATTTTTCCGCAGCTGTGACTAAACAGCTGTGTAGGTGTGAACAAAACGTCGCAGGCTTTCAGGATGCGTGCGGCCTGGAGCGCGCCTCGAGCCACAAGGCAGCGGCACGCACAGGGTGGCTGGGCAAGCCGGCGCAGAGCAGAGACTCGCAATCTGACACTCGGCGACGTAGAAGCGCAGATACACGTGTTCTGGAATTATGGGATGTCGCCGGAACTGAGCCGGGGGACCGAAGAGCAGGACTACCAGCGCATTATAGGAATGTTACTCATATTTTCGATAAAACTATTTTAATCACATCCTGGGTGTGTGGTTCAGTTGGGTAGAGCGCTGGTTCTAGTCTCAGTATATCTGTCCTATCTCCTCGGGGATCCTGACCCCAGAAATGCTTCAGGGACAGGAGATAAATAACTGAGCCCGTATTTAAACCCCAAGGTTTACTCACACCTGTATATGTGTGTTTGCTTATGTATTTAAGGAGAGCAGGACTGGACATGCAAACAATCATGCCATTGTACTTGTGCAAGTGATGCATTGTTTTTTTGACATCACAACTCTGAGACCAAAATAAGAGGTCAGAAGGAATGGATGGAAGGACAGATTCATGGATGGATGAATATGTTGGCAGGCATGCTATACAGTACCTGCTGCATTTCAGACACCTCAAACACAGCTCATATGTGCAAATCATGTGCTTTCTAATGTCATACAGCAGCTGCTGAATACACAGACACACTGAGTCGTACAATGGAAGCTTAACAGGAGACACGTGATGCTTCTTAGCCCATTTCCTGTGAGGCATGGGGGAAATTCCTCATGGCTGTTTCTATAACTGTATGAGGAGAGCATGGTTTGAGATACAGTTTATATGTACTGCCAGTATATCACAGGGAATTCTCCTTCGCACACATACTAAATGATACAGTCACACACTAAGGGCAACCCTTATCTGCAGATTCACCCAAAGTGTATTTTTGCATGCAGAAAAAAACATCACTCCTCAAGGGATCTGTCAGTGGAATCACTCTGTAGTCCAGTGCTTTTTATAACGTGATTTTAATAAACGGGTGAAGAGGCTTATAACATTTTTAACAAACAGCCATGCTTGTTCATTTGAGTCCAAATATTGCAGTCGGTAAAGATTAGAATGCAGGGCAAATACGAAGAGAAACTTTTTTAAAAGGTATGTTTAGAATTGTGTCTGTTTATTAGTGAGGACTGAAAAACATTATCTCATATATATTTAAAATAAGTAACAGGTGTAGCACTCCTGATGGAACTGAAATAATAAATGTCAAATTTTTGACGACCATGTCTTTCCTGCGACGCTATAGACCAGGGTGCGTTTCCCAGAAAAGGAACATAAGAACATAAATTTACAAGTGAGAGGAGGTACCGCTGAAAGGGGACTCAAACCGTGAAGAGGGGCCTTTTGTAGACGTCTTTCTCAGTACTTCCGATAAATTCAGGTATTGGCTTATCAAGGGTGGACCAAAACATTAAAAAGAATAAAATACACTTCTCTCACTCTCGAAGCTGCTTTATGATGCTCCTTTCTTTCACACAATCACATACACACACACACACACACACACACACACACACACACACATAAGTCGGGGTACCTATTAAAATAGGGACCCCCCTCCCCCCATTTATTTAAATAGGAAAAACGCTAATCCCAATCAAGACACCCTTACCCCCTACCCAGCCCAAACCCTCGCCACAAGTAATCAACCAAAATACAAGACTTTTGGCATTTTTACTTTTTGATTACATTCACAGACTTTTATAGAATTGACGTGATCCAAATGGGAACATGAAAAAATGTCCACCAAAGTAAGGAAGTTTTGGGTTTTACCACACTTTAGGGACATTTTGGTTCCCAAATATGATACATGCAACCCCCCCCCCCCACCCCCCCCAACACCCCCCCCACCCCCCCCACACACACCAACCGCCCGCAACACGACAACCAACCCACAAA
>JAODKE010000043.1:26692429-26727020 GCA_026779605.1 Mormyrus hasselquistii
CGGATGTGAGGCCAGTCCATCACAGGGGACTCTCCGGATGTGAGGCCAGTCCATCACAGGGGACTCTCCGGATGTGATGCCAGTCCATCACAGGGGACTCTCCGGATGTGATGCCAGTCCATCACAGGGGACTCTCCGGATGTGATGCCAGTCCATCACAGTGGACACACAATCACACTATATGGGCAATTTAGAGAGACCACATTACCGGCATGTCTTTCCACAACAAGAGGAGGCCACAGTACCCTGAGGAACCCCACACAAATGCAGAGGGAACCGCACACACACCGAGCCACAAGCAAGATTCAAACCCCTGGCTCTGTAGCTGTGAGGTGATGTGTAAACCAGGGAGCCATTGTGGTACCTTAGAGAATGAAATGGATTGTATTCAAATATAAAATGTGCACATGACAGTATTGTAATTACATGGTACAATAAAACAAATTTACTTGCTGGATAGTCTCCTAGGATATTAATATGCATTATGCATGAAAAATATCAAACACTAGTAGTCTGTCAGTGTGGAAACACAGTACAGCTTTAGACGAATATTGCACATCGAAATGCCGAGACTCCTTCATTACCCGGTACTATCCTGCTTCTGTAGATTTGTGTGGACTCTCTGGATGAAATATGACCGTGTATAAATGAGCACAAACGGCAGCTATTGTCATTGCGGCATGGTGCAGTCTATCAGCAGTCTGTGCACATTCGAGTCAGGATGGAATTTATAGGGTAAATTATCATAAATTACCATGAGGCGAGCTAATGACTGGCTCACCAGCACCCCCCCCCCCCCTCCAAAAAAAAAGAAAAAAATATCTGGAGAATGAATTCGCTTCTTGGGTGCTGGATCCAGATGAGGGATTTCTAGCCATCCTTCTAGTGAATCCCGGGCCCTTGTGCGCTGCTGCACTGTGCGACTCAGCTGTGATGGCCTTGCCATTCCTCTGAAGCGAGGACAGCCAGGTGGTTTCAGCCTGAAGCTCCAGATGAAGCATGAAAATGTAACAGCATTAACAGCATGGCAATGCAATGTCTCCTTTACCTGCATGGTCTTTGCGCTCCTATGGATCAGTGCAAGAGCTACAAAACGTTTATGGGCCAAATTGGCTGTAGGGTAGTAGAGGGGGTCCTGATTATTATTTGATACGATTTTGATATTATTTGACCGGTTTGATCTGTTAGGCCATCAATCCTCCCCCACTCTGAATAATTTGCTGGATGTGTTAATTGTTTGCCTAAGAGTTGCACCATACAGGGACTCAGAGTATGATTGCACTGTGTCAAGTCAATACTGCAGCTTGAGATGGGGGGGCAAGTTGTGCCGTGGTGCCATCAGTGTGTGGTCCACATATTTATGCGGCCGCCAATGCGTCTGCTCAAAGGTGGTATGGCAAAGTGAGCGGAGAGTCCACGGGTGCCAGTGAACACACTGGATTTTTTTGAGCGTCATTGGCATGGCCTGGACCACACAAAGCTCGTTTCTGAGGCAGGGGGTTGGGGTGTTAGGGGATTGGGGGGGGCTGGAAAATGTGCTATGCAGCTGAGATGTTTCTGTGCACTTAACAAACTTCTGAGGCAGCTTTCAATGCTGATATTTATGTGTGCGTTGTGGCACAGTCCTCAGCAGACACCCAGAGTTTATTTACATGAAAAGCCACTCAAATATTTCGGGTTAAATGTTCCCATGCATCCTAGGCTGTATGAGGAGTCTGTATGGCCAACAATATAGATGGATACGGTTTGCTATCAGGATGGTTGATTGTGGAAAATCTCCACATTTGTTCTTGAAACAGAAAACCTGGACAAAACACAAGGTGACACTTCAAAAATGGGAGCTGGGATCTCTTTTTAAGTGAAGGCATTTTAGCATTAACATCCTTAGGTGTTTAAATTTCTTTCAAATTGCTTTTGCTTTGAATGACAATTATTCACTTGTGCCTGATAAACGAGAGAAGAATTTCAGCGTAATTGATCAGCAAAAGTAAGACCTGACGCATGAATAATACTTTAACTGGATGAAATCTTATCATACTTCTGGCTTATTTTCTACCCTTCATGTTTTCTGGCTCTCATTTAATCCTCAGCAGTAGCATTTAATGATGCCGTTTGAAGATTTAATGAGATCTATTTAAGACATTTATACCATGATAAAGAAGAACCACATACATGAACGTAGGATGATGCCACATTTGGTTATTTTCACCGAAGTGTTTTGGGAAAAAGCCCTGGGGTGTAAAATCCAGCTGTGTGTTCTTTGCTAAAAGCATGTGCAGGCTTTGCTTTTCCACGCTGCGCCTGAGAGCATCGCAGCGCTGGGCCTAGAGTGTTGGCCAGTTAAAGAGGCTGAGTTCAAGTGCAAATGGTGGGATCTGTGCACAGGGCCAGCAGCAGTATGGGAACCGCATATTAGCATACCGCTGTGAGGGCATTAGGTAGCGTGAGAGGCCCAGTGTTTTATTATTCATTTGTATGTTAAGGCTAGAGCATACAAATGGTTCCTTTTACCTCAAAGCAAACAGGTGAATGTAAAAAGCTGTACTTATCAGTAAGTGGTCTGATATACATCTCATGGTCAGCCGTCGAATAACAGCTTGTCCGTAATGGTGCAGCACCTGAGTCCGGGTTCCTTTACCTGTCTCGGGGGTGAGTGACGCCCCCCCCCCGTCCCCGTCCCCCTCGACTGCCCGGAATTGATGACGGTCTGCTTTAACTGTGACGTGAGTGGTAGCTCTTATTCTGAGGCCTGCAGCGGGGGCGTCTCAGAAAGTGCTTCCTGATGGAGCTGCATCCATTTGCACGAGTCCATTAGATGAGGATGGCAGCAAAGCCCCACTTGTGCAAATTTTCACAGGATGCTCGCTAAATGGCTGGGTAATGGAATAATTCCTCGTCCGGGCAGAGCCGTCGATGTCGGTCGGACAAAGGCAGTCCATTAAGAAGGGCCGGGATACCTTTTTCCTGTGCCTTCCCGCTGCTGATGAGATAATTATGTATTAGCCTCACTTTAAGGGCCTGTCCTGGAGGATCTGTTCTTTTAATCCCTGAAAGTTAGACTCTTAGCAGCTGAAGGTGTGGCAGATGTATTTGTATCGATATGGAGCGTGTAACGTTTTATCACTGCAGTGTCCATTGGAGGTTATGCATTGTCCACATTTACGGGCTGATAGCATAGTCTCCAATGGGTACCGCTAAGCGGCTGACGTATTGTGTATGGATTATGTCTTTTATGTTCAACAGTTGCTCCGTTATGCTAGAGCTTTAGCTGCCATACTTTCCGTATCCAAATCCTGTTAAGGCTGTAAACAACTTCATCCCTTTTTAGTCAGTTATTATGCACTTGGGCAGTAACATTTCTAAGACGGATCTAGTTGTAGTGAGTCCGTCCTTCCTTTCTGTGTTGCCTTGACAGCATGCTACAGCTTTGGTGCTGTCCTGTGTTGAACAGGCTAAAGACCTCAGCCCTACATTTCTGCAGGGACGGTCAGCCTGTCTGCGGTATATGGAATGTCTGTCTTGTGAAGGTACTGAGTTCAAGACACCTTCTGACCGTCACGCGTCCGAAATTCAGCAGGAAAGCACAAGAAAATCTACGATTCCGTCGAAAAAGATTAAAACCTTTTCACGAACAACATATATCAGGTCACTGGGCAACAACAAGGTCCTCAGTCCACATGCAGTCTTGTCCACAGAATAAAGAAAAATAGAAAGAGGAATCTGCTTTTTGTTAAAGCAGCACCTTATGACATGAAATAAAATTGAATCATTTCAAAAGATACGCCACTTGTTTCATCAGATATTGTGTGTCTGGCAATAGTTTGCAGCACATTAACGGGTCTGGTCTTATTCTGACCATTCCCAGCACAGAGTGAGACAATATTTTAACGAATCACGGATGAGGGGAGAAGGGGTTACATTTATGTAAATATACGTAAAACACATTGCAGTTACTTTTCAAATTATGAATACCTATTCCCAGATAGATTATTACATGTTGTAATATTCATTTTGACACATATCTGTAACATGACTTCAGCCTCACTGTGAAACTGAACTTACAAATAGTAAGGTTTTCTTCAAGATTATTACATCACTGAGTCATCCATGCCAGAGACACCTATATCTACCAGATACATCCAGGCAACAGGGTAACACTCTGCCTAGATCAGAGAAGACAGGGTTGGCCATTGAGTAAAATGCTGTTATTCTACGCCCTTTATGCTGTTGTACTGCATTTAAAAAAAATATATAATTACGGGTTATCAGTATTAAAATCATATGATCAAATGTAGAGAGCTGGGAAAACCCAGGAATACTTAAGCCAACCTCCCCCAGCTTACTGCCAGTTTATTTTAAAGAAACTGACAATAACAGCAACACATTTCAGCGGTATTGCTGCAATGTAAAAGACTTTAAGTGTCACCTTAAATGACACTTTATTAAATTTGTACCTATCCCATCTTGCTCTGCATGACATACATGCAAGGAGAGAGAGCAACTTTGGCAGCGAGAGGCACCCACCTGCGGCTGGGGGTTAGGGGCCGTACTTAAGGGCCCATGGATATGTGACTGTTTTGCCAAAGTCGCGCTCAAGCCAGCAGCCTCCCAATCACAGGCATGGAGCCTCAGCCCACTGCGCCACTGTATTCACTCACCTTTATACCCTTTAGATAGTCCACAAAAAATAGATCTATCAACAATATTTGATCTGTTAAATCCCAAATGTGATGACAGATTATTCAGTGAGCTGTTACTTGAAACCCTTGCTAAGGGGGGAAAACACTATATGGGTATATTGCTGTTATATGTATGGCCTGGCTTATTTTCTAACCTTTGAGACAGATGGATAAACTTCGCGCCTGAGAAAAAGCAGAGGTCGCCGAGAAGCAACACAGGCTCAGCAATCCATCTGGGATAAATGCGGCTCCACACATCTTGGAGTCTTCCAGGGCTTTTTTTTTGTTTTTTTCCTCAGTCGACGTGAAGCCAAACAGAGCCCCAGAATTATGCTCAGCACTCCATAAATCAGTGTCTAAACAGCTACAGCCAACCCAGCAGATCCAACCAAACAGCGACACTCCCCCCACCTCATCACCTCCCCACCCATTTAAGACTAACAAAAATGGGCCCAAAGCCACATCCAGTATCTTCCTTAAAGGTGGGGGGGTTGGGGTTGGACCCCTATACCCATTTTGCACCGTGAACATGACTCCCTTCTCCTCCTTCCCAGGATGGGTTGCAGCACCTGACATGTTTTTCAGTTCCCACATAGAAAGTGGGGGGGGGGGTGTCGATCCTGGGGTCGGACTTTACTGCAGGCTGTTCAGGTGCGTACACACGCTGATGGCAAGCGAAATTTGTCATGTCAGTGGTCAGCCCACTCCTGGATCATTAATTTCTTCTTTTAGGCCTGGTTTATTTGTCAGGGGGTTATCCTTGTCAGAGAACAAATTGCTGCTCTGTGACTCCAGCTCCATAAAAGCCAAGCCAGGAAGTGTTAATGTTACCCAAATATTTATTTTGCTTTCACCAAACAGCCGGGCTTAGTGCTCTCTTCCTCCTCCGCCACACACTCCCGACAGCTCCCTGTCACAGCTTTCCCGGGTTTTAAAAACCATGGCTTTTATTATGTTTATAATCTAGCTTTATGGGAGGCTGAGGCCGGCCGGCTCTCTGAAGCCATTCCAAGAGGCATTTTTATTCTTGAAGAGATAGTAGTGTAAATTAAAATACTTGCCGAGGACGGAACTTTTGCACAGAGGGCTTGCAGTGGTCTGAGGGATTTACAAGAAACGCTCGTAAAAGTACCGGAACGTCATAGGAGGGAGATAATGTAACTTTGTTCGGGTCGCAAAAACAAAGCCTACTGGTGGCTGCCATGCCCAGAGACAGACCTCTGTAAGAAATGCACAAATAATGCATTTTTTTCCCTTTTGCACCAAAAGCAATACCTAAAGTGCCTCTATTTAGTTTGGCTGTTCTTTTTCATGCATAGTTATCGATAATGCAACTGAATGTCACTATTAGGAGGTTAAAGGTTTTCTAGGTTTGTATACTGACAGTGTTCTCATGTTTGTTCCAAGGTTGCCATGGTTTGAATTGACCTAATAGGGAAACATCATGCACCCAGACAGCGGGCAGTGTGTGCCTAGTGGCTTAGAGGCCATTAATAGGAAGGTTGCTTGTTCAAATCCCATGGTCAGCAGAGTGATGTCACTGTTCTAGGCTGTTAAGCCTAGTTGTTCCAGAACCTGGCTGACCCCTGCTCCTTCATTTCTTTGGGCATTAGTATCTGCAAGACAAGTAAATGTAAATATCCCTGAGATGTGAGTGTCATGCACTGGGAGAGTCCTCTCCTGTCTGACAGACCGCTCCCTATATGTTTGTGAAGTGCTGATATGCTTTCCATTGTGGCCCTGCTTGAAACCCCATCTGATGGCTGAGGCTCGTGTCAGTGGCTCAGAGCCAGCCCCCCCCCGGCAGTGCACCTGGGTATGGTGATGTCATCGCCCCAGCAGCCTTACGCAATTTATGGCCTCCTAAGGTGTCCGCAGATGTCTGAGTTGCACTCGCCTTCAGCCCTGCTCCACTCTACCTCTATATTTAATTTCTCTGCCGGACCAGAGGCCTGCGGTAGGAGAACTTGTGCCCAAAGGGGCCTTTGCTAAATGCGCAGAACCGGACCCAGGAAGCGCACACAGATACATTTGTGTGTGATTCAATCTGCAGCTTTGTGTCGCTATGGATATAAACATCACCAAGTTATTATTACTACTTTCACTCATCAGATTCATTTTTTAAAAATTTTCCTAATCCTACTCATGAGCGCCTGCTGTCTTTAAAACGCCTGAAGCACTACAGCAGCCACCATAACTGCTTCCTAAGCTGCTGTCCCAGATTCGATTCCCAGTGCGGTCCGGCTCGTAAATGCTGTTCTGATTTTGTGCAAGCGTAAAGCATCCACTTTATTCTTTCTCCTCAGTCATTTCCCCATTGGGGACTTGGAAAATAGCCCGATCTATTTTGCAATAGCCTGTTGTTTATAACACCCTGCGCTTGTTGAGGCTCTGGGTCATCATGGCCAATGACTAGGTAAGCAACTAAAGCACTTCATCATCGGCGACAGGAGCTTCAGCTACAGAGTGATCACGTCGGGACGGTGCCTGCAGGGCCCACATAAAGGCCTCTGTTAGCGTACCTCCCTGCACCTGCTGCCGTCACGGGCCTCTGCATGTCACGTGACCCCACGTGAGCTAACAGAGCAGGTTACGGTAACCGATGGATCGAGGAACCGCATTAAGCTCAATTTCCCGGTTTCTGGCAGGCTGATTTACGATAGATGCCATCTTCTCCGTTCCAGTCCTTCTGCCTGCTGTGGCTCATCAGTGTCCATCACTGATCACTGATGATCTGCCGACATTTAGCGCCGGTTATCAGATACACAGACCAAAAACACCCAATGTGAAGCATGATGCAGCGCAATAAAACACAAAGTGTTGCTACATTTACACCTCTGTCTCAGTCTTTTTTACCCAGGATATATTTTGATATTCTGCACCGAGGTGTAAAATAAATGGCTCGGTTGGGTAGTGGGCATAAATAATTCAGTCAGAGGGTTTGACCGTAATGATAAACCACTTGCATTCACTTTATCCAGGGAAACTCTCACAGCGAACAGAGAATTTAATTCCCGACTTTTACCTGTGCTCTAATGACAATAAATTAAAGACTTATTGTAAAAGGAAAGACACGAGTTTGTTCAGGGCCGCTGAGCTGCCTGGCCGCAAGCCAGAGGCACTAAAGATGTCACCGCTGTTTATTTGTATAACAGTCAAAACGCGAGTGAACTGCATGTGTCCCCCTCATTCTGGAAATAATAATGATAACATTAAACCGTCATTCCAGAACACAAGGCAGGACCCCCCAATTGCACATGTCACCATAAATTACCTTGCAAAAGGCCCGGGAGACATTCCCGCCGGCGCGTCCCACAATTTGAATGTTAATTCATTTCTGCAGTCGTAGAATGCGTAAGAAACCCAGAGGCGTCTACCTCACCCCACCGGCATGCGACATGGGTGTTTGCCTTGTCCGGCGCTCACGCTGCGTGTGTCTGCGATGCTTACGTGCACGAGTGCATGTGTGTGTGTCCTTGCCCTTCGAATGCACTGGAAACGGCAGCTGTCATGCAGACGGAAGTGCATTTATTGCTCAGGATATGTCCTAAGGTGACCAAAGAGAAGCAGAGATGAAAAATCGGCAAAAGCACACATTTGAACACGGAAAAAATTCAATCCCTAGGAAATAAGCCCGCACTTATCTTGAGGTGATACATGCATACATTTGAAAACTTCTTTCTTTTTAGTTTCTTTTTTTTTTGTTCTATTTTAAATGTAATGATGCATCAAAGTGAAAGTATCTCTTGCTCTTCATACAGATTGATGACAGGTTTCACTTCAAAGCACTTCTTAGACCGAGTGAAGAGTCCAGAGTATCACACCCTTGAGTATCTGTGAATATAAATGCATTATTAAATTATCACCGAATGTAGTTACATGACATGTTCCATCATTTTGGAGGGATAATTTTGCCATTCGCCATAAAGAAGCAAAGGGACCCATTAGCTGCATATCCAGTCTCTAGTCCCGTCACTAGCTGCAGGCTTTCTGAGTTCTGCCCCCTCCAGCTCTATAGTCCTGTACCTACTCACACTCTGCCTGTAGATTGTCCAATGAAAACAGTCACATTGGTGTTTTGTGCCTAGTCCTCCCTACTCATCACTTAGTAACAACTGGTACAAACTGCAGGCACTGTTTTAAGACAGAAGCTTTAAATAACTGAGCTGAAGAACTAAATATCGAGTTTTAAAAGACAGGCAGAATGAAAACAGGGTTTGCTGTGTCAGATTTATATTTTTTTGATGCTGTCTAAAAAGCACAAGAAGAATTTCTCCATTTTTTCCATCTTAGTCTAAATACTGTCATATATTTTTTTAAATACATGTTAATTTTTTTCTTGTTTTTTTCTTTTGAAAATGAAAGAGAGACATTACATGGTCTTGTTTGATCAGCTGCGTGTACTTTGGTCCCAAAAAGCATAATGATCTGTCCTTATTACATCTAAGTTCTTCATAGTTGCGTACATCCCGCTAACCAGGGGAGTCGCTAAGGCTATTTAAATGTGCTTTAGAGCCCCTTCCTCCTCCAAATAAATGTACAGCCGCTCGCTTAAATACTGTGGTCTCCTTCATTTCCATTAAAATCAGCGAAGGCTTTCCCCCTTTTTAATAAATCTCCAGAATCTCACCCTCCTAACTTTCCCCAGACTAGCAGAGTACTATTCTGGCACGGACTATCAATAATGAGACATAAAAAATAACAGAAAAACAAATGACAAGCATCTTTTGATCTGTTCCCAGCGTCGTGATTAAAGCAAAAGTCTTTTGGAGTTTAATGAGACTCTCCATAATTTAGGAGCAGAAATTATCTCAAGGGCAGCGGGGAGAAAATGATTTGAAAGAAGTTGTTTAGTATGCAAGTGAAATGGAAGTGATGAATGCAGCCTAGCGTATCCCAGGTAACTCAAAGCGATATACATGCGGTTAAAAACACTGGGAATATAGGGTGAAAACTTTTGAAACAGCATCATTTAGACTGTTACACCATTAGACTAGAGTTTTGCAATGCAAAGTATTTCATACGTATTTTCTGCAATTATTTTGACTAAAATGTTCTCTCCAGCTACCATTACCCTCCCGCTAAGTGCATAAAATGAGTGAGTTGTTGGGACTGTGAGAATATGCAAGTTGTGGGAGTACATTTTGTGCTGTCACTGCTGAACACAAGAAAGAGCTTCTCCTTCATTTACACATCGAACAAGATTCAGGAGCGCAGCATATAGTAATTCAGAGGCCAGACATGACATACCTTGGTGACCTCATTTGACCATTGCATACTCATAAAATTTGTTTTTCCAACCAGGTCTTGGGATGGATGAAAGCATATTGTTAGCTAACGGGAAAGAATCAAACTCACAGGGTGAAATGGTACATTTGATGTTAGAGATAAAATGCATCTAATTATTTTTATTGCAATTAAATAATAAAATACGCCTTGTCTTCAAGTGCTGACGAGATACCAAATGGTCCCTATCCTGCTTAATATGTGCATATTATATATTTACATAAATGTCTTATGAAACACAAGAGGGTGTCATGGGGGCTCAATGGGTATTACTATTGCCTCATGCCTCATGGGTTCAATCCTGCCCTTACCAAGTGTCTGTGGAGTTTGCATGATTTCCCTCGTGTCATGGGGGTTTTCTCTGGGTAATCTGACTTCTGCAGTCCAAAGACAGGTTAGGTTAATTGGTGTCTCTAAAGTGCTCATAGTGTGTGAGTGTGTGTGTCCCCTGTGGTAAACTGGCATCCTGTCCAGGGTGTGCCCTTGCCTTGGAATAGGCTCCACCCCCCACCCTGATCAGGATAAGGGGCTGGAAGATGCATAAACTAGATACATGTTATTTTGTGTTATGTAAGTCAGCAACACAGCATAAATGTTGTGCCTCTTGAAATAAGCCATTAAGGTGAGTGTGTGCTTATTAATGCATTTATTAATTAATGCAATGCCATTGACATTTCCTGTAAGTGACGTTTCTCCCGCACTGTATGAAAAGGGCCTGGTGTACTTAGCCAGTTAGGATATTAATGACTTGGATACGGAGGTAGAAAGTTCAGATTGCAGAAGTAAAAATCCAGACCGAGATTTTGTTTCAACCCACCAGCTCGGTATAAAAAGTCGCATTCACAGTCCTCTCAATTGGCTGGATGAAACAAAATCTTGGTCTGGATTTTTATTTTCCGGTCCTAAATTTTCCACCTCTGCTTGGATATTTTAATCTACTGTTTTTCTTAGGAAACAGATGCAAAGTCTTTGTTTCTGGAGCCATCAGGCTTTGCTTGTTCATACTCTCTCACCTCCCACACGTAAGGGGCAGAGTGAAGATGCTTATTCGCGTTTAAATTTTAACGTCATGACAATGTATAGTGGTCTTCTGAATAAGGCTACACAAGAATCAGCATGCGTAAAAGAAGGGCTTGTAATGAATGTAACAATACAAAAGTATGCAGCTATATTCTAAATTACTATATTTATTAAAGAAATAGATAATAATAACAGCATGTGATAATTTATCACTCCGCCAGTTTGTATAGTTCAGTGTATCTGCAAAGAATATCATAACATCATAGTTACGAAATTTGTATCTTTCATTGACATACTTTGACATACATTGACAGAATATAAATGAGGCTTATCTTTACACAAAGTAAACCCACCACATTCAAGTCAAAATAAAATTCTGAAAAAATAATAGAAAATAATATCTTATTTAAAACAAGAGACACCCCTTCCCAAATACATCTGCAAACTTAATCAGATATAACAAATCAGTGAATAGATCACAAAGCAAAGTACCTGTAATTGGTGTCTACTAGTAATAGATTATTGTACTGACTTTGATTAATTCTTGATAAAATCAACTATTTGCAGGGGCTGCCTAGAAGTGGCAAAGATAACTTTGAAATAACAATGTGGAAAGGTACAATTTAGCAGGAAGGAATAAGAAGATCTCATAGGCTTTAGTAGCACAGATGAGATCTTCGTCAGATAGTGGAAGAGATGTAGCACCACCTAGACCTGCTCTAGATCAGGATGTACCTCCGAGCTTGATCATTTAGGAAGAAAATAGAGCAGTCAGAGAAACCATTGGCAACTTTGAAGAAACTACAGAATTTATGGCAAAGACAGACCATCATATGCTCTATTGAGTGTCATCTGAAACGTCTGGTCAGAATGTGTAACATACCTTACAAACCAAAGAACGCAATTTCTACACTAAGGCACTAACATGGAAGAATTCTACTGTGGAGGTGTTTCTCCTCAAAAATGCCTGGAGTACTTAGCAAAATGGGTGGTACAAAATACAGACAATGAAAACCTACTGCACTCACCTTGGAAGTGGAAAATGGAAATACAGTGCACCTTTGACTGTGCCAGTGACCCGGCGCATACCACCAGCATCTGTGCAGTGGATGAAGGACAAAAGGTTAACGTCCTTGAGTGGCCTAGTCAAAACTTTTTGGATTGACTCGAAGAGGTCAGCCCTTAATGGAACAGATCAGCGAAGAAGAATGGGCAAACATTCCTCTCTCTAGATTTTCAGAAGTTGATGGAGTATCCAAACAGGCTCAAGGTTATAATACTAGCAAAACATCTCTCCACTAACCTTACCTTTTGCAAGACACTTGAATTTTTTAGTTTAAAAAAGGTTGTAAATATATAATTTTATTTGCTCTATGTTTTGGGCTGTAAGCTAAGGGAAGTTAACATTTTTTAAAGGACCTGGTTTCTTTATACATACACCAGCTCTCTATATCTTGTTGGGAAATTACCATAATGTTATATTAAAGCAAAGTCAATTATAATGTGAATTTATAGATTAAGTGTAATGCATTTTATGTAGAATTGGGCACTTATTTATTTTGAAACTCAAAGTGATTTTGTAAATGGGTATAGTGCTCGTTTTCCAGTCAATACTTAATTTTGTATAAGCATACATGGACATCATCATGTTTAAAATAGACATCATGTAGCAGCCATTTGAAGGTATCTCAGCTCCTTAATGGGGGTATAATGCAATCATTTCCACATTAAACCACTGCAGCTGTTTTCATTTTTCAAATTAAACTAAATCTGTGACCCTTCAAATGAATTAATGTATTTATCATTACTGTTACATAACATAGAAGGATGAATATAATATGCAACACAATTATTTGATTTTCCTGCACAGGATTTGCCATATAAAAGGACAATATATTTATGACAGATAATCAAGGCCTTTATGGACATTAAATGCATTTAATTACAAATGGCAGCACACAATAGATAACGAAGGCTTTGTCCTGTTGAAGTTACATCCTAACGTATTGTGATGATTCACCAGGATTTCGTTACCTTATAGTGTCACTTTATTAATTAAAGAAAATACATTTAGATATGCAACTTGATTCATAACGCCTTATTTAATTTCCTGATGTATTGCCACGTCTCAGTGACACCTCTGTTGGGAGAGGATGGTGTCATTTATTCACACATTTTCAACGCTTCATTTGCAGAACTGAATATATGATAACCATCACCCAATACAACATTACTTCACATTACATCAAATTACGTTGCTTTTGTAGTCCAATTCTTAAAAAGGGCTTCTCAATAGGAGGCCCCGTATTGAATGAAATATTAGCCCTTTAGCAACACTCACAAGAAGAGTTGAGGTGGATTGCAGCAATTAATCCCAGCTGCACATAATGCTGCGATCAATTACATCACAGTTTACACAGTACAATATGTCCCGCACCCAGCTATCTGTGTGGTTTCTAAGCTTCAGCTTTCCAGATAATCCTTGATAAGATTCAATTTCTGGGCGTGATAAATACAAGTAGGTTTAAAAATCACTTGATTAACAACGCCGAAAACATCGTTGTGACTATGTCCACTCTACAAATCATCAGATGCACTGCGCGTTTGTGGTAAATTGTTAATATTCCAAAGAGATACAAAAGTCTATTGGTCATCATGTACTTTCTTCAGTGTATCACAATCAGTAACTGCGTCAAAATTAGGGACTGCTGACATGCAGCTCCACATGACCTTGGCATCCCTCGGCCTCCCGGAGTGACGCTCCTCCAATCCCCTCGGATCTCCATCTCTGTAGCTGTCTTGGATCACTGGGTTGTGACAGCTGCAGATGTTGGATCTTTCAGAGTAATAATGCCAATCTGAGGAAGTCCCAAGGCCGCCACACAAGTGAACCTGAAAGGCTTTTCATGTACATGCTTTGCTCCTCTGGCAGCCAGATGAAACGATTAGATGATAAGAAATCAACAGTAAGTCCAAATACAAAATCAACTCTGTTCTCCTCACCACCCGAGCCAGAGTGCCTACTGTTATGTTACATGCCGCACAGCATTCTGGGTTATGAATGCCACAAATGTCATCAACTACCTCAAACGTAATATTGCATTTCGTGAGCTGGACATAGGTCAGTTTTGTGACTGCCTTTTCCATTTCTGGAGTCAGGCATCTGCAAAGAGTCTGAGGGGCCTATTCTCTACCCTAAATCGAGACATTTTTGTTACACAGTAAATAAAAGCTTCATTTCCCATTAGCTCATGTTTACATTACATTGCCACTCATGGATGATTTGTATCTATCAAATGTACAAATGGATGAAAAATAATTAAGAAACATATGGATGAATGATTTTTTTCAGTTTCAGGGGATTTAACTTCAATGGCTCAGTCTTAATAAATTAAGGATAATATACTTCCAGCTGATGATAATTGCTAAGCTGTTGTTCCTGCTCAGTAACTCGAGCAGTCTGGAGTCAGAATCCCCTAAACAACTAATTACAGTATCCAAATGCATAAATGATAAATGTCCCTTCAAAATAATTTGCTTTTTTGTGTTATAATAGAAAAGTATACAGTGTCTTCACCAGCAAAACTCACTCTGAATAAGTGCAGATGTACCTTTTATGTTGAACATATTTGAAGGAATTAGACATAAGGAAGCAACCTTAACAACTGACATCTGTCCTTCTGATTAACCATGAAAAGCTCACATATGGCGATGAGAGCAATGTGAGTATTTTTTCATACAACAGACTACCTTAAGCGCACAAGTCCACAAGATAGAATAATCAAGATCTCTCCCAATGAGGTCAACGACATGTACGGTTGACACCCCTTCCTTTGTTTTTCTTTTCAAGGTTACACAGATGCTGACAGTTCAAGTATATCGGGTTTTGGCAAAAAAAGAAGGGTAGATTTCTTTGCGTCAAATGAGTCCATGTCTTGTTGATTGAAGTTTATAGTGTAAGGTCAGGGGGCTCAGCTACTGGCTTGGTGCACCCAGTGGGGTCCAATAAATCAAATTGTGGCCATAAATTTTGGATGGCAAACCGTCCCGTTTCATCCCCAGGAGTACAGGGGCTCAAGGTCATTGCTTCTCTTGATCCCATCTGAGAGGGAGGTAGCAACAGGGATATAGCGACATCATCTTAGATCTGGGACACATATCGTGGGGCACATTTCTTACTTCATTCGTTGATTTAAAGTCTATTTGTCACAGAAAACAATCTCTTTACTGAACAGGCTAGATAGTGGCCTGAGGCCTTTAGTGTAATCCAAAGGAATGTCTTGAAACAACATACCTGAAAATCACTCAATATTATGGCTTCTAAGTACATGGCCTGGAATTAAGTATAAGGTGACAAATGAGGAACCTTTACTTGAGGGCAGGTTAATGTTGCCGAATTTCTGCTGTTCTAACAAAACATAATCCAATCCAACTTGTGGCCCGATACAAAAGTGCAGATTTCACAAAATGAAGACAGTGCAAGATGGAGCTGCAGCATAAACTGATGAAAGTCTAGCTCCTTCCACCTCTCATGTTGTCAGAACTGCATTTCAGCCATAATGTAGTTACTGTGGCAGTGAGGAAATCAGTCTCTATAACAGTCAGTGCCTTGAGTTGGTGCCTTTGGCAGTTTATGCAAATTTAGATATGAACATAATTTAAAATTGAACATTTTCTGCTACTCCAATTTCACTTACCAGAAAAGGCAAAAAGCTGAATCTCCAATTTCCCTGCTGTAATAGGCCTACACAAGTGAATTACCTTGCTGATTTTTCTAAGTTAACAAGTATATCACTGAAAAATAAAGCCACAAGAACAATTTGCTAAGAAAGAGGACTTGCCCCCCATCTGATGACCTGTCCCCCAACTCAAATAATAAATCAATGTCTTGTGTCTTGTGGTGACTCATTGTGTTGTCCTAATTATTGTAGCAGACTCACAGGTGTATAATCAGAGTTAGTTTTATTAACTAAATATACATACATACAAAAAAACTGACATGGTGTATTCACTCCTAAGAAACAAAGAACTAAAACAAAACCTCAAGCTAAACTAAACTAAACTAAAACAAATCTAAGGCTAAAGTGACAAAGATATCATTATAAAATGAAAATGATGTATTATAAAGGAATATACTGTAGTGTGGAGTTGCAGTAGTCCAGAGTGTAGTGCAGGTGTTGAATAATATGACTGTTTGGGGGAAGAATCTGCTCTTGTGTCTTGATGTGATGGTTCTGATGGACTTGAGTCGTCTCCCTCAGGGGAGAACTCTGAAGAGTTCATGGTGAGGTCGGCAATGATCTTGCCAGCTTTGCCCTACTTGCAGATGGCTAATTTTAACGCCTCTGATCCATTCTACATTTAGAAAGAACTCTTTGAGATGACGCATTTTGAAGAATTCCATAGATGTAAACCTCTATGAGATGTTTGTTGGGACATAAAGATGAGAAACTGCCAAGAGCTAATATGCCAAAAAAAGCGATATTTACAATGTGCACTGTCCTGTTTAATAAATTTGACCATTTCCCAGAATGATTCCTCAATTAACCCAGATTATCCACTTTGAAAAATGCTGACATACATCAGGTCACATGGTGGTCAGATGTGACCTACACGTATCACCAGAACTTCCGTTCAGTTGTGACTGTAAATAGACTTTATCAAAGCCTAGCAAATGCGTGCAGCTTGCCTACAACGTCCTCACGTTCACCCCGCACAGAATAGGAACAAATTAGATACATGTCACAGACATTACATTTTTAAAGCAGCGTGTGCAACATCCTATTTGTGAGCTGTGCTTCATTATTCACTAGGCAGTGAACTCTGCAGGACCTCCCACCGCACCGTGGATGCTGAGATCGACTAGATGAATAATTCACCGTTAACAGTTGGGGACCCATTTAGGTCGTCCCAGGGGTTGTGTTCAACTTAGGAAGGACCACCGCCCATGCTCAGCCATTGGTGGCTGCTCAGTTTCCTCCCGTGGCCTTATTCAAAACCTGACTCACGTGAAAAAAGCAATATTTCACTCGTGTAGCTTTGTTGCTCTTCATAATGCACCAGTGAATACCGTGAAAGCGGCACTTCATTTTTTATATTAGTATATCCACAGTATGCACACGTTTTATTTGAAGCACACAGACAATTGTCCATTTACAGAATTATTGTAGAAAATTCTATCATATATTTTTATGAAACAAACCATTGGACGTTTAGCATTGCTAAAAGTAAATAGATACATTTCTTAATGAGATGATCACTAAAAAACGCTTCCAGGCTCACACAAAGTGTGAAATACATCTTCTGATTATGATACATATAAGGCCTTTTAAAATTGCAATTATACCATGGTGCTGTGGCATTAAGATCAAACAAATCAGTTTAGAGGAAATGAGCTAATTGAAATGGAAGGAGCGGTAAATTTGCGATGGGTATCAAAGGGAAAGGTCGACTTCTGTTCCACGCACAGCGTGTGCAAGAGTCCGATTTGCATTTGCACACGATAAGAAGAAGGTCATGTTTGTGGAATGAAAATGAGTTGCGCCTCATATCGTTTTTGCTCTTGGATAAAAAGCAGAGTTTGAACACTAAGGATTGATTTGGATGCCATCTCAAATCTGGCACAGACATTGCATCCAAATTGGACCTGAGGGGATGTGGCATAGCCTGATATAGATGAAGTAATCCTGCCTGATATACCCTTGTCTTATTGCACACTGTAATGCCAAACCGGAAATATAGGTTCAGAATTCATGAGGACAAAATTAACATTCCTATCAAAAACACTGCAAGAAGATAAGCAAATGCATCCACAAAATAGCAATGGAAAGAAATGTTAGGCTTCAGGCATATAAATGCTTTAAAATCTTTTCAAGTGCCAACTATTTATATTCCCCAAATTGCTCATTAAAAGTACATAATTGCACTAATTTGTTCACAGGGTGCAATCCATACACAGGCATACATCACAATGACATGTCATCAGTGAAACAGAAACTGGGGAGATTAACATAAAATTAACATTTCAATTTGGAGTAAATCACCTTATCAAGTATCTGCTTACATCTTGGAGACTAAAACTATTAATAAACATATCACCCTTCAATTCAGAGGCACTTCGGAAATTGTGAGTGAATGATGGTGCACGGCATATATAATATACATACATTATAAAGAGACTGATTTCAAAACATCTTTACTGTACAAAAAGCAAAAATTTGGCTGTAACAATTTGTTGCACATGCATATACCAGTAATATGTAATTTTCTGGTAAAATTTTGCAAAAACTACAATGTATAAAAGTTAATTATTACCTGATAACTTAGATGAAAAATGTTCTAGTGTGTGTTAAAGATTAAGTGTACAATTTGATGAGTGAAATGGGTAAATCCTAGAAAATAATAATTTAAGTTTAAGTTTCCTGTGAAGTATTGTTAGCACCCATCCATCCATCCATCCATCTTCTGCTTGGCTGAGAGAGAGTTGTAAACGTCAGTTATTCACTTTATATACAGTAGATAATAGAAAAACAAATTAATACTGCAGAATAGATTTTTTGTTTCCAGTCTTAAAGTAGCTTCACATTTATTTTTGATGTTCTGCTGATTAAAAACTGGTTACCGTCAAAAATTCACTTTGATGGAAATTGTTTAAAACGACATAGTATGCTGGGTGTAATCAAAGAGTAGAAAATCAAAGGCTTGATGTATTATTCTGCTCCAATTACAGAATCTCTTTGTGGTAACCCGACCAAAGATGTGTGTAAGAGGAATGACTTAAACCATTCATCGGGTGACTGAAGTCACCTTCATTAAATACTTTCATATGAGGGGTGGAATCGTAATCCTTCAAGAAGTCACAGACCCAAGGCCCCCTCTCTGTGCTTCTGCATGTCCACTGTATTAATATTACAGTGTTTCTTGATATGTCTCAGAATAAATGAATATGTTGCAGCCACAAGTAAGCTGTTAGCTTCTATGCTATCAAGGCATAAAACCCATTCATCTCGTCGAGATACCCATCTTTAGGCAAAAGGTCTTGGTGTATAACTGTTCACTTAGTCACCGTCAAAAAGGAGGATAACTTTAGGATGACTGTTTAACACAGACTTGTGTATAGCTTCACAGATCAAAAGGTCTTGGTGTATAACTGTTCACTTAGTCACCGTCAAAAAGGAGGATAACTTTAGGATGACTGTTTAACACAGACTTGTGTATAGCTTCACAGATCATTTTACTGGAAATGAGTTTTATACTGTAGCTCATTCAGCCAAAAAATAAAAGTAAATGTCTTGATGTCATTCATTTCAAATAGACAATGTCTTTTTACTCCAGAAAGTGATGTTACTGTTTGTTTAGGGTACTTTTTTGGCATTTTTGGATGTTACATTGATTTTTGAGGTAGATTAGGTTTTACAAAACTCATCACTATACTCCAACAACAGTTTAGTGAAGAAATTTTGTATCTTTGTAATTTTAGTAGCAAACGTTCATCACCAAGTTTTATTATATCCGTCGCTGTAGTGTCCTGAAACCAGGAAAGAGTCAGACCCCTGAATGCAGAGAAACTGAGGCTTATTTACACCAAAAGCCAGTAGGGAAATCCAAAAGGAAGGTCGGGTCCGGGTCCGTGGGTCATAATAGATGAAGTCCTAAAGATTTGTCTATATATCCAAAGTCAGTCCTATGTGGAGGGACGAGACGACGCGAGGAAAGGATGGGAAAGACGAGGAGGGTAGATCGGGGAGGTAGGATGAGGAAGGCAAGCAGGGCAGGCAGGAACGTAGAGGGAGGTAGGGCAGGAGAGGCAGGCAGGGCAGGCGAGACAGAAGGGCAGGTGAGGCAAGTAGGGCAGGCGAGGCAGGCAGGGCAGGAGAGGCAGGCAGGGCAGGCGAGGCAGGCAGGGCAGGTGAGGCAGGCAGGGCAGGCGAGACAGAAGGGCAGGTGAGGCAGGCAGGGCAGGCGAGACAGAAGGGCAGGCGAGACAGAAGGGGAGGCGAGGCAGGCAGGGCAGGAGAGACAGAAGGGCAGGTGAGGCAGGCAGGGCAGGCGTGGCAGGCAGGGCCGGAGAGGCAGAAGGGTTAGGGCAAGCGGGATAGACAACAGACAAGAAAACGCTCTGCAGTGCACATGGACATGGCAACAATACTTCGCAATGTTACTCAGGTTGTTTCTGTCTAAGTAGCGGAGCGATTAGGTGGTAATCACCTGCTACTGCGTTGCCCTGCCCCTGTGGGCATGACAGTAGCCACATACACCGATCGGTCAGAACATTAAATTCACCTGCCTAATATTGTGTAGGTCCCCCTCATGCTGCCAAAACAGCTCTGGCCTATTGAGGCACGCACTCCACAAGACCTCTGAAGGTGTGCAGTGGTATCTGGCACCAAGACATTAGCAGCAGATCCCTTAGGTCCTGTAAGTTGTGATTGGGACTTCCATAAATCAGACTTCTTTGTCCAGCATTTTCCACAGATGCTCCATTGGACTGCGATCTGGGAGATTTGATTTCAATACCTTGAACTGAATAAGTTTTGCAAGTTTGGCAGGGCATATTATTCTACTTGAAGAGGTCACCGCCACTGGGAAATTCCATGGGCATGAAGCGATGTACAGTACTTGGTAGTATGTGCAGAAGTATCATCCACATGAATGCCAGCACCCACGGTTTCCCAGCAGAACATCACCCAAAGCATCACACTGCCTTCTTCCTAAAATGCATCCAGGTAAATGACGCACACGCACACAAGTCATACACATGACATAACAGAAAATATTATTATTTATACTATTTCAGTCATTTGTGCTAATGTATCTGTCCAGTGGGATCAGAGCAGACATGCTAGCCTTTGCTGCCCATCACCCCATTGCCGGTTCACTGGTTGGCCTTCCTGGGACCACTTTTGGTAGGTCCTGCCTACTGCATACCGGGAACACCCCACAAATCCTACCCTTTCGTCTAGCTTTCACAATCTGGCACTTTTCGAAGTTGCTCAGATCATTTTGTTATTTTTGCTCTTCGCTATTTCGGATTTTGCCAGCCCTAGGAGGTCGGGCTGCCCATTTGCGTCTGGATCCTTCCGAGGTTTCTTCCGACTCGGGAGTTTTTCCCTGCCACTGTTGCTTCTGTCGTGCTCTTTGGGGGCTTTGAGCAGGGACAACATGATGCGCTTTGAGACAATGTAATATTGGGAAATTGTCCTATATAAATAAATTTGAATTGAAGTGAATTAAATTGAACTCTTGCCTTACCCAATATATAATGGGAGTTGCCATTGTAACGAGATAATCAGTGTCATTCATTTCACCTGTCAGTGGTTTTAATGTTACAGCTGAACAGTATATGCCGCATATGAATTCCATTTTATTTTATTGCCTTTTAAAACCATCTGATAGCACTTTGCTGGCATGCTGACATGGAGAATGGCACCTTTGGAAATTGTGACATTTGATGGTCATTTTGTAACTGGGCTTGTACTTCTGGTTTTTGTCATTAGGCTACATGCTGGGCAGCAAACAGAGACATGAACCTCAGCCAAACCAACCCCAGTTGCTGGAATTTCAGTTATTTCTGCACTTTGCACATGTGCCAGTAGAAAAAGTAAAGCATAAATGTTCTTTTTTTGTAATTATAGGATGTCTGAAATATTTCTGGTAAGGCTTTACATTATGCTTTCATAGAACATTCATGATGAATTTATTCATCACATATAATGTCTGCTATTATCATATAATGTTTGTTTTTCTTATTGATGTATATTGATGTATATTACAGCTATTAAGGTATATCTACATGCTGCTTACGAATGTTCTATGAATGCATTATCAAGGCATTATGAAGGCGCAATCATACAGAATTTAACTGTTAATGTAAGGACATTACAACCAGAAATGTGAATGTAAAGTTTAGCAATTTCATTTATATTTCAGTTGATGAGTTAATGGCATTTGAATAGATCCCTAAACCCTCAGGATTTTTATATTTCATCTTTTTTTAACAATATTGTATCAGCAGGCTAATTTTGGCTAGGTTAATCAATAACCACTTTATAGCTTGGTCCTATTAAAAAACAGATTCCCACTTTCATGTGATATTTGTTAAAGAATAATTCTTCCAAAAATATCTTTTCTGTTGCTGTTTTATTATTATTTGCGTATTTTTTCATCTGTGTAAAAATCAGGCACTGCTTAAAAAATAATAAAAAAAAAATCAAGCATGGATGAAAACAAATTGATAACAATCAATAACTGTTTCATATCATTTGGGACTGGGCACATGAAAGATTACTTTGGATATATAGACAAATCTGTAAATGCTGACAGTCCTCCGTAGTGCAAAGAAGGCATGGCAGACAGGAATAAAAGAAGATTCAGGGGAAAGTGCACAGACAATAGCAACAGAATTGAACTGCATTTTAAGCAGTTAAATTGAGATTCAACTAATATTCATGAATATTTCAATGACATAAAAGGGTGTTACTATGTGTCACCAGAAAGGCAGTTGACCCCATCTGCACTGGTGGAGAAGGGTAATTGTCATCAAACAATATTTTGTTCCCAATGACGAAAACCTCAGCTGTGTCTTTTTAGTAATTCAGGGAACATTCACCGCAGCTGGGACACGGTTTGGCTTCAATGCATCTACAACCACATGGGTAGATAGTTAACTTCCTAAGACGCATCTGACACCCCACCCTTTGTCTACTGGAAACCAAATTGCCTGCATCAAATTTATCACACTAAAGGTTATACACAGGAGCTCACACAATCTACCATATAATCTTCATATATAAATTCAAGACACTTTTTATACCTTATCCGCAATTGAAACCGCTTTGTGTCACTGTGTTGTTAAACCACTATGTATAGATTATATATTTTCAAACATCTTTTGTAATCTGCCTCTGTATGCTTGTATGGTTACTAAATTGTTGTAAGTAAAATCCCACCAAATGATAAATATAATGAAGATGTCATACTGTAAGTACAATTTTTTAATAAGTGGTTTAACCGAATGCTAACAAATCTCTGTAAACATTCTACTTGCTGACTTATAAGTGTTCAGCTTATCTGTGGGCCTGGATAGTGTATATGCATGTCTTTTAAAAAGGGATAGAAACATGGAGGGCTTGCAGAAAATATTAGCAAATTCAACAGCTTTAAGTTATTTCCATTTTGAAAGGGATTACCGGAATCTGCTGATTTGCTTATTGCCGTCGTATTTGGGTTTGCTGAGTGCGCTGCATTCACTTCTGAAAAACTCTCCAAAAATCAGTAGGAATCACATACCACTTCAATAACTCTACCATGAAAAAAAAAACTGATAAGGCTTACACTTTTATTCCTGATATTACACTTCGGAAATGCACACTATATTCCCTGGTCATCGCAAATCAGTGGAGTACTAAAGGAATCGATTTTCTTGCTGATACTTACAGTATTGTTACATCATTTACATACCATTGTTACAACATAAAATTGTCTGAGAAGCTGTTTTTTTTTTCATTCTCTCCAAAGGAGCAAAGGAGCTTGACAACCTTGGGCTCAGTCACTCTTGAGGGTTTTTTTTTGATTAAAACTTTTGAAGCAAATCACCAAGTGACTGACTATGGTGCATTTAATTATATTTGATGTATGAGTGTTGCATTTGTGCTAGATAGGCGGCTGGAAGAAGTATGGATGATAGGTGGATGGACATATATTTTTAGCATATACTGTACTGTATATGTTGAATATATATGGTATTTCATTAGGATATATAGTATACAAGACACTGTCTTTTAATATTAAAAAAATGCATATTTAGTGGTTTGAGCTATTCCTGACATCTGTATTCTAGCACAGTTATTAGGTTAAATCAACCAAGTGATGGTGTCGAAATCCTCATATTGTCAAATGAAATGACCCTCTGAGCATGTAATGAAATTACTGCTGGTCTGTTTGTTGTTCCCCAGATAAAACTGTCTGAAGCCGCTGCAGTAACCAGTACAAAGGACGCAGCCACATGGTCAAAATTGCTGGGTGCATATGAAAAGAAAGAGCCAACTCTCCTGTCTAAGCTCCCACCCGAGACAAGAAACACCCAGAAGACAAGGGGTTGTTCTACTCATTGTGTGTGTTACAAATTTGCCTTTTCCTTCAGTTCTTGAGCTGGCTTCAAAATCTGCTTTATCCAACAAGTCAGAACCAATAGTTCCAATGACAACGCTTTAGGTTTTAAGAATTTTGATGTTGGCCACACCTAGGAACAGACTGACACGGAGGATTCCCTGGGAATGGAAAGTTTTTTGAGGGTATGAATGAATAACGATGAATATAAAAATTGCATTTTGCACACGCACGAGCATTTTCAATAATGGTAAGATTACACTTTCTGGAACACACAGATCTTCACCTTATCTAATGGATCACAGACAGTAGCGTGGTGAATACAATTAGCTGGTATATGCCAGTTATAATCCGTCCCAGATTCGGTCCATCCGGTGTTACAGCTTCAATTAATTCTACAAAAAGGCAGCCAGCATTTTGAGAAGTGTGTTATAAATATCCTGTGTCAAAAATTCATTCAAACCTTGGTAGCTTCCAGTCGGGCAAAATTAATGACAATAATTTCAAGTAAAGCTCAGTTCTGCACTAAAATCTGCGCTACATCTATCAAGTGCTGAAGTATGAAATATAAAAGAAAAAAAATTGTCTTTTCCAAAAAACCCATTACATAAAACTGTCCAAATACTAAACTTCTTGCTGAAATTTTTAACTGCCCTCTCATTGCCTCATTGTCTTTGCGCACACAACGCACTTTTTATGATAAAAGGAAAGGTATGTCCAGCTCTCCTGTGCAAGGTGCACATTTATGAAGAACAGGCTAAAGGGATGAGAGAATGCAGGAAATGAATCCATGGAAATCTGGAGGTATGCACTCCCATTAAACAAATCCAGTGTTGCATATAAACGGAATATTTAAAATGAAGTGATTAAAATGAACTAAGGGCAGGTTTTTATTTTACGTTTTTGTACTTATATGATGATTATTGTAATCCGTGCATTCATCCATGTATCTTCAAACCACTTATCCTGGTCAGGGGTACACATACATGCATGCAGTCATATACTACTGGTAATTTAGCAATGAAAATTAGCCTATCGACTTCTTCTCAATGTTTGGATAATGATCATGAATATGTGAACTAGAGACTCGAAAAAAACGTTACTATACCCTCTGAACTTTGCTGCAAAGTTCTGCTTTAATTATTTGTTCCATATTAGTGCTGTATCATTAATTCAAAGATGAGCTGCAAGCACCTGAGAAAAGCTCCTTCTGCAAGGTAATTGGCCCACAGAGAATAATGATGGCTTCCCCTGACCTCCCTCTGGAGAGAACTAGCCAATCAGAGAGCCTCTGCCTCAAGCAATGTGTTGAAGTGTAGACAGCACTTTATCTCTCCCTTTCAGCTTCATTGGCCCCAATTACTGCAGCTATGGGTGTTCCATAGATTGCTAGTTTAAGCAGCTCTGTTGTATTTGCCTTTTGTGGTGAGGAAAAGATGGCTTCACCAAACGTGGGGAAAGGCTGATTGATATTTTACCTGGAACATAGACTCAAAATAAACAACACAGGGCCAAAAGATATTGGTGAAGATTTTCTTGTCAGCTAAATCATCTTTCCCACTGTTTATTGCAGTTCGTTATTGCTAATAACATTACATGTTTAATATGTTTAAATAGGGGTGGAGATTTCAGGTTCGTAGAGCACAAATCCAGACCATGATTTTTTTTCTACCAAGCAGTTGAGTGCTCTGTGACTGTACCCCTTTATTCTCAATCGGTTAGTTGAACGTCTGCTGCTAATGTCCTACTACATCCTCTTACAGGCATCTCTTGACCAGAGTGTATTTTTTATTATGGACCTCGGACGCACATGCTCAGGAGTCAATCGTTTTCGTGCTACTGGAACTGAGGAAATTGTTGAAATGCCATTCACTGCCATCAACTGCCATCAGAGATCAACCTAGAATGACAATTTACCGATGACTGTCACTGATCCATGGCATTGGCCTTAATCTCCTTTGTCTGGGAAAGGTACTGACTGATTGCTGTGGATTGTAATGAGAGTAAAGAACCTGAAGGAGCCATCAGTCGGATGATGGCTGAGAGATTTGACCGTGAGCAATGAAGATGAGGTGGCCTACAGCTCAAACGTCTCCTCTGCAAGGAGTTATGATTCCAGGGGCGAAATAAATCAGCAAGGGGAATGTGCAAATAAAAGCTTGAATAACATCTTCAAACAGTGAAAAGTAGAGTGATTTGCAATCATATAAACATCTATAGAAACTACATCATGTGTTTCTATCCAGAGTACAATTTTTAAGAACGAGAGGACTTTATAAATATTATCATGCAAAGTCTTAAACAGATTTATATGTTGCTGCTTTGCTTTGACATTAAATTTTAGCAAGGTCTTTCTCAAGGAATATCCATTGATCTCTACCAATATTAATCTGGCTGTAGAGTAGAATATATAAGGAGTATCCACATAAAGTGTGTAAAAGATGAATATGGCTTGCGGGCACCAGCAATACCGAATTATTTCTCATACCTAGCAACCATTCGGATGGCTGCTGAACAAAGCCCCTGCTAATCCCTCAAATCCCTTCCCACCATCAGACCAAATGGCTGTGTAAGAATTGCTCAAACAAAAATATTTGCTAAGGCCATCAGGCTGAGAAAGTCACATCAGCACATTTTCAATGTTTTTGTGCAAGCCGTGCCAGTGGACACAGGGGCCTTTGGGTGGCTGTGCCATATGTGTTCAGAGATAACCGCAAACAAAACAAAAAGTCGGAGACAATTCACCACAGCCTTTCTTGAGCATTGGGATTATGGACTGAGAAAGCAGTGCTTTTTTATGAAATCATGCTTTATTTTACACCCGCACATGTACATTGGAATGCTTCTTTTATATATCCCATTTTGCTCTCCTTTGAGACATATATACAGTTGAGAGAGAAGTTTTGGGTCTGAGCAAAGGGTCAAACCATTTATCTAGTGCCCAAAGAGATGTGATTATTCTGCCATGGCCAGGACTTGATCTAGCGACCTTCTGATCACAGGCACAGAGGCCCAAGCACTCAACCGCCCTTTACATGCAAGTTTTTGAACTATTAGACAAGACTTCAGCTCCTATGATTTATAAAGTGGTGTGAATTAAGTATCCATTTCCAGTTCTGAAAAATATCGTGGCCTTCTGTATTGCATTCATATGTGAGTGAAAATGGTATCTTCAGAAGGTGTTTGATCTTTCCAGGAAGAGGCCTCCAAACACATTCTCCATTGTCTCCAAAAACATTTCAATAGCTCAAAATATTCCAATAGCTGTGCGTATTTAGAAATTTGTTTTGTGTTTTTCTCTCTTATTTTTTAACAAAAATTGGGGTGACCCATAGAATTGTATGTCATGCCATATTGCTTTGGCCACGTTATGGGGATGATCAATAAAGGGTCAGCTGTCGCTTATAATGGCTGTCAAAAACTGCATATAATATATGAATTTTAAATATTAGCCAGAGTAAATGCTGAATTTGCTTAACCTTTAGGCATGAAGCCAATAAACAGAGCATTTCTGCCAGCAGAGAAATCAGCATCTGTTTAAAACAGATTTACAATGCTGACTGTAGTATTACTTACATCATTTGCTAGCATTCTAGAAATGAGATGCTACTGTTTATCATCAGAGCCTAATGATTAAAACAGTATATTTTGTTCAGATTCAACTTTGAGGTAGACAAATAGAAGTTTAGACTCACTTATTTATGAAACGAAATCTTCTGATTTGCAAAGATTGGGGAAAGCTGTCCTTTTAGGTAGCACAGATATGCTGACAAACAGTGTGGCATTTTTAACACGGAACCATTGCTTTGCATTCATGTGGCTACTCAGATATAAATAAAAGCAGATATCTTTGTCTAAATAATTGAGAATGTTGTTACGAGTTACGAGCATTCAATTCACAATGGCAGAGCCCTACAATTATACATGCTACTTGGCGTGACAGATGTCTGCGGGCGAGGTTATATAACAGAGACTGAACAGACATCACTGCTGAAGCTGTAATGCAGGGCTGAGTCATAACAGCCCTTTCCAGTGCACTGACTTGTTTAAACATGGGAAGCAGGCTTCTACCATAAGGTAAGTTCACGATCTCATCAAGACCATAGAGCTGCGCTCCATCCTCTTGCCTACCTGCAGACTAAACAAAAAGGTTTTTAAGGCACATTTTACTGCCAGCTCTGTGGATGATAGTTTAAAACGTATGCAATTTTGTTGGCTTGAAACAGAATATAGTTGGGCTGAGCTAAGTGTAAGAAAAATAATGCATTAACTACACAATCTGCAAAAAGATACTATGTATTAGCACACAATAATTGTGTTTAACATTTACAGTTAATAAATAAATCCATAAATAAATATTATGAAAGCAAGTAAAATAAAAATAAAAAAAAACATAATGTTTATAAACAATATAAACATGGCTGTAACACAGTATTGATATTCATTCATCTTCCAAGCTTATTCAATACAGGTCTTCAGTGACAGAAATACTCTGTTGCATGTAGTATTTTAAACACTTAAATGTGCAATATAGGAGTGAAAAGTACTGACTTCAAGGGAGTTTTTTTATATAAATAGAAACACAAGTGCTGCATTCTCTGTGACAGACTAGCACATCATCCAAAGTTTACCCAATTTTTATTATCATTGATTGCTTGCGTAGGAAACAGTATCTCTACTGAATTATTAGCTTTTGTAAAGAAGAAAGCCTTTTTTTCATACTTGAACGGTATTTTGGGTAAATGATCTGATTGCATAACAGACAGCTGGTGTTGTGGAGCACGGCCAATCACCAGATCTATGGCAACTGATACATTTTGATGGCAAAACAGTGGGAAACATACAACCACATGAAAGTAATACAGATTGTTTTAAATGGCAGCAAAATTGTTCTTCTTGAGTCTTTATCGGTAAAATGAATGTGATGTCAGGCATCCCACCTCTCCCAGAAGTTCAGAGAGTTTTCCACAAATTGAAGGTGGCTCCCTGGCACCTGCGATTGATGCGCAACGTCCCGTAAATCTGACATTTCGTTATGAAGCAGCGGTAAAATTACCTGGCAAGAAGTTTTACTGCCTCAACCAAGTCCCAACCAGTCGGTCAATTTTATTGCCGACACCCCAGGCTCCCCCCAGTCACCGCTAGGCTTCCCCGTTGTCTCTCACCCGCCACTCTTAAATTATTCTGCCTAATGTGGGATGTCTGCAATGTGCACATTTTAACCGGCATTCCATCCAGGGTGTTCCTCTGGGTTTTCATGCATTACTGTGTCCAGAGTTTTCTGTTACCACAATTGCCTTTTTAATGAGCAAGTTCACGCTCAATCAAGACAGTAGGAAGTTCAATGCAACAGGGGTGTGCAGAAAGGAATCACTGAACACACAGCTTGTCAAGCCTTGAGGGGACGATTGTACTTCATTTTCTCGTTTG
This sequence comes from Mormyrus hasselquistii, assembly GCA_026779605.1. Classification (NCBI taxonomy): domain Eukaryota; kingdom Metazoa; phylum Chordata; class Actinopteri; order Osteoglossiformes; family Mormyridae; genus Mormyrus; species Mormyrus hasselquistii. Next base: position 26,721,952 of record JAODKE010000043.1, read on the forward strand.
CACATGTATGGATAGAATGTATTTCGTTCATTTTCACATATCCCACCTTCATTTCCTGTGAGAGGCACCGGCACTGGTGAGAGTGAAACTTGAGGTCAGAGCCCTGGGTCACCTGGAGCTCCTCCAGTCTACAGCGAAGGGCCATACCTGCTTTTTTTTGGGGTGGGGGTGGTTAGTAAATAAATAAATATGAATAAGTAAGCATGCAAGTTTATTTATACATTGTTGCATTGACTTGTGTTCACATTGTGACCAGAACCAACAGATGCAAGTCAATTTGAGCATATCTCGATACTGTAGCTGCCCATCACCTATGTATCACTGTATGCATGCTGTATTACAAGTTAGATATGGACAGTAAGTCATTATACGGCTGGCATTGTTATCCATTCTACTGCACCTTCTTACACTAAGCGATATACCTGCTAATCAGAGGTGGAGATTTCAGGTCCAGAGAGCACAAATCCAGACTACTGCCTGGACCTGAAATCTCCACCTCTGCTGCTGATGTCCTACTATATCCTCTTACATGCATCACTTGATCATGCAGAGTATATTTTTTATTATGGACCGCAGGTGCACATGCTCAGAAGGGACTCAATCAGGTGTTAACATGATTTAAGACTGTATTTTTGCTTCTATTTATGTCACAACATAATCTTAGCTAGCCAATTCATTCAGCTAGCTAGGTTAGCTAACTAGTCCATTCAGCATTCAGCCGGTCTGCTGGCATGTGCAAAAAGCAGCTTCGCATACCCCTTGAATCAGGTTGTGGGTTACCAGGTTGCAGTGATAAATGGGCTGTAATTCTGCGCAGTGCATGGATTGTCTGTCTAGATTGTTTCATAGATGATCTGGCAACTTGGGTAATGTCAGACAAATGTCCAAGACTTATGGATCTGTGTGCAACGATAATTCGTAATACAATCATAGGGATACAAATTTCATCACAAAAAATGTAAAAAATTTGAGGGCCATGCAAGTTACACGAGTTTCTCGAGGGAAACAACAAAACAGGAGGTTGCTGGAAGAAGATCTTGAGAGACGAGAGAAGCCTGGGAAAAATAGGAGACATACAAAGAGCCCTAACCTGCAGTGTGACACGCAACCCAAGGGCTCTACAGAGGGGCACCTCCCTCATACTATATAGGGGTACCTAATAAAGTGAGTATCTGATGTTTGTTTGTACAAACAAAAATGAAAATTATTCAAGGATGTAGTACAGAATACCCACAGCGTTGTCTCATCCTCCATACGCCATGATTGATGCGTCCTTCATTGTGAAGTCACAGTGTCTTGATTTGGTATTGTAGGTGCTGTCTCACATCTCTCCCTCTCTTGACAGAAGCCAGCACGTGTAGCACTAATTGCTAATGAAACTTCCCAGGTACCACATCCTTGCCTTTGTGTATCACTTCCATGGTCTGAATTTAAATTACCAATAAAAAAACAGAGACAGACTGTTGACAGGCAACAGCGGTGCTGAATGAGGAATGCAGAGTCCTTCTCCCAGCCTAATGAGCAGGTCACCCCAGAGTCGCTACCTAGTTTTCATGCCGGGTCTATGCGCTGAATGAAATATAGGTCCTGAAAAGCTGATTCTCTGCTGTCATAAGACAACAAACTTAGCTATTCTCTGTCTTCCCAGTTTAAAGCAAGAACCATATAAATTTTAATACCTTGTATTACAACTTGTGATAAATATATGTGTGTCTTGCGGATGAGTTATTTTATGAGCGCTTCTGTGTACCAACCTCTGAGATGGCACATCACAAACGATTTTCCTCCAGCTGCACAGGTCTCACGTTATTTATGGTGATGATGCGGAGGGAAAACTAACACTTGCATTTCTCTGATGCCGTACCTTCCTGTCCTCTCAAAGCTGTGCAGCCTTAGGGCAGCCAGAAAGGTCTGTTTACACTCAGGAAAAGCAAAGACAGCTCGACTCCACCGCGCCAGCATATCTTGGCGTAAGCAAACAGCGCTGGCCATCGGACTAGCAGACACCAGGTACAATAAATATGCTTGCTCGTGTCTGTCTCACTAGCCATTTACCCAATGGTCTTCCAGGAAGCCAGTTGGCATTGGTGAGTTGTTGGTCCTGTGGTCATCACCGAGATTGACCGAGGAGATGGCTTCCCTATGTGATGTGCAGGTAGCAAGCTTTACCAGACCCCTAATCAAGCTCCAGTGAGTGATTGGTATCTCAGGGCAACACAGTCCTTTGAGATTCTCACTTGTGTTTTTTTTGATGGACTTCGGTCACTTAAAGGGTTATAAAATGCCATTTCACTGCTGCTGACTAAAGATGCCCTTAATGTAGTAGAATGGAAGTATATATATGTGTGTGTGTATGTAAGGGTAGGTGTATATAAGAACAGAACTGTCCTCACAATTTACCACTTTAAGGACCCGTCTTCAGTGCCCCAAAATGTGAAGAGTCCTGTTCATATCTTGAGTGCAGTAGCATGTGGATTAAGAGATCAAATGAAGGCAAAGCAGTGCTTTTCTCCTGCAGACAAAGAGTCAACGTGTGAAAATGAGAAAAACATCCCTGAGCCCTTAGAAATACTAATGCTGGTGCCCTATTGTAGATTCATAGCAGACCAGTTTGGGAGTAATTACATGTAATTAATTAGCATAGATAACTCTGGGGGACGCATCTGGTGGCCGGAGGCGCCTCATATTAACTACAGGAAGTAGCTTTTTTGTAAAGCTGCCCCAAGGCCCTTTTGAACCCTTAGATTTCACTTTTGAAATCTGCTGACAGCTCTCTGCAAGAAATCAGATGGGCTGAGTATAATCATCAAATGAGCACTTCATTTTTGCACACCATCAACCCCAGCAGAAGATTTTTATGCGTGTGTGTGCGTGTGTGCATGTGGGTTTGCATAGATCACATTTGAGGACGAGAATGTCCCTAAAGTGTGTAAAACCTGAAACTTACCATTGGGGACATTTTTTCAGGTCCCCATTTGGATAACCTCAGTTTTATGAAATTCTGTGAATGCAATCAAAAAAGTAAAAATGCCATAAGTTTTGCGTTGGTTGCTTATGGTTAAGGTTAGGCATGGATAGGGGTTAAGGGTGTTGTGATTGGGATTATGGTTTTTCCCATAGAGATGAATGGACGGTCCCCATTTAGATAGGAAGACCAACTTTGTGTATGTGTGTGTGTTTTACTGAAACAATAACCTACCAGTTAATAAATTGTTTTGTGAAACATGCACAAATTGCTTGTTATTTTACACCTTTGGTTCTAAAATCACTACAAATTGAGTTTGCCCACACTGATAAAACACAAATCTTGTGTCCTTGGAGAGACCCATAAATGTCATTCTAGCACTGAAGTCCCTTTACTGGATTCTAGCTTTAACTGTCCTTGGTTGTGTGTCAGGTCCTGACAAAGATGAACTACCCCTGAATGAGGGTTTAATATTGCCTGTTTTATGGTGCAATGTTGGTTTTCCTTAGCATAAAAATGGTCAGGTTTGTATCAAATATACAGCTTTTGCTGTGTGACGGCTGCCGTTATTGTTACCCAGAACCCAAACAGCGAGGCATGGGGATTTTTATGATAATAGCTCTAAAATGCAAACAATATTTTAAATATATTGACTAATATTGTGATTATTATTCTGTTTGCTGTTGTAACATTTTCCAGCATTTATCCACGGCAAAATCAATCAGAAGGACAAGTTCACACTGAAGGGGTTAACCAATATAGCAGAAGGCATGATAGACAGTGATATATCGGCATTGCAATGCTTTGGCAAATATGGAAGCCACGGCACCAGCGCTGCCTCCTGCTTGCGATCCCACTCGTGCGGACATGTCAGCATAAGGGTCTTGATGGGGCTTGATGTGTCCTGTAGAAAGCAAAGCATTGATTGGGGTTGTTGTGATCTGCTCACACAAAGACGCCAATGAGTCACACTCAACAAGAAGTGGGCTGAATGTGAGAGACCAAAATTGCAATATGAGTTTATCAAACATTTGCAAAGCCAGTATATCAGCATTACAGTGGGTTGTGCTGAATAAAGTTAATGAGAGGCAGAATGCTTTTAAAAAAGCCTAATACAGCCTATTACCCTTTGTCAAAAACACTGTTGATTTGGTGATGTGACACTTAATCAAGACAGTGGCATAACAGCCTTGTTTGGACACATTTTTTTTAGAATATACAGTAGATATACTGCTTGGGAGGACAAGATCTATAATGATCTTGTGAATAAATATTTCGCTTTGCATGGCAGTTGACGTTGTGTAATGTTTGCGAGGATAAAGAGTTAATGATTTAATCATATTGTTCTGTTTTCATTGGCCATAAGAAATAATGATTCAAATCTCACTGGAGTTCTGTTTGGTAAGGAGTGGACCAATATGAAATTTTTTGGGTCTGAGTTTTTAACCAATTATTCGTCAATGGTGAGGTTATGTAAATTGAATGTTAAAGGGTTGTAATTCATCTTTGTTTTTAGCAACAGTGTTTTCAGCCACTTACTTTCTTTGGATAAGTTCTGACTTGCTATATCCTTGTGTTATCTCAGTTACCACTGGCCAAATAAGACCAAGATAATGTGCTAATTGAAAGAGCAGTAGGTACTCTTTGCTTATTAACTACAATGAACTGCTGCAGATGAATTTAATAATTTTATTTCCATCTGATGATTACAACCACTGTTCCTTCTTCCTTTCCACTTTCCATTTGTCCTTTTAATTGCATTTGCTATATATATCCATCCATCCATTATCTCCCGCTTGATCCGAGGTCGGGTCGCGAGGGCAGCAGTCTCACTCAGACTCCCCTCTCCCCAGCCACTTCATCCAGCTCCTCTGGGGGAATGGTGTGACATAGTCCTTCCAGCGCGTCCTGGATCCTCCCCGGGGCCTCCTCCCAATGGGACATGCGCGGAACACCTCACAAGGGAGGCGTCCAGGAGGCATCCTAAGCAGATACCAGAGCCACCTCATCTGACTCTTCTCAATGCAGAGGAGCAGCGGCTCTACTCTGAGTCTCTCCCGAATGACCAAGCTCCTCACCCTATCTCTAAGGGAGAGCCCAGCCA
>JAODKE010000043.1:26730933-26743361 GCA_026779605.1 Mormyrus hasselquistii
GCATGTACAAGTATGGCGGCGTCCGTCTCAAAAGATAGCAGGAAAGGGATACAGCATTCCAGTGCCATTCCAGTGCCCTTGTACTTGTGCACATGAAAATAAGCATCATTTCATGCTCTGCTGCATATCCACGCATTTCCAGCGGCTGCCAACCCCCTTGTTGGTTCTCCGCCACTCACACTTTCCCAAAGCTCCTCCCAGCCTGTGACCGCAGACGCAGCCAGACCACAGATCTGGTAATGACACCTCCTTATGAGAGCCTATTGTTCCGTTTAACCTACGTGTTCGCGAGGGCGCCCTGTCATTGTTACCTTTCCATTGATCTAATCTATTTCCATTGAGACAGGCCAAGTGGGTCTAGAACTGTATTTTGATTAAAACTGGAAAGCAGTGGGGAGTTTTGTTAAACAGAGGTGTGGATTCTCCACAAAGGGCAGCGCAGGGTCACAACAAGAAGCTTATAAATGCAATGGTTTATGAAAGAATAGGATTCTCCAAAAATAGAAACCACAGTGCATTCTATACTTCCGTCAGGTGCATTGGTCTGAACTTTATTTACTTATCCTTTTTACTGTAGATAAATTATTCCTGCCAAGCTCACAGATGAAAAAACACCCATCCATCGATCTTCTGACCACTTAATCCACTTCTGATCCAGTACAGGGTCACAGGAAAACCAGGCACTGTGGGGCACGAGGCAGGGGAGCATGTACACAGTGGACTATAGGAAGAACTCAACATACCTGTAGGAAATTATGTGGAAATGGCAGTCATGTGATCACCCAGCCCCTGACAAAAGAAATGGATTCCTAACAGCAAACTGTAATGCTCTCTATTATGTTTTGCATCCTATGGCTGACAACAGAACATCCTTATTCTGTCCCATCCAGGTTCATGCAGCAGGGCCTTTTTCGGTAAACAGCCATTGACTGGCCACAGGATTCTAAGTGCTGCTAAAGTTCCCAATTAAAAGTACATAATTATGAAGTAATGGCCCGTCTCTATAGTATTTGTGCTCTTGTTTAAAAGATGGTTATAAGTGGCAGCTCAGCATTTTTGTTGTAGCTGGCTGTGAAGCATCCCTGACATGACTGGCATCTGTAGTCAGTTGATATAATGAGAGGATGGAAATAAGAGAAGTGGAAAGTAAGTTCCCAGAAGGTACCACACCGGGAAAACAAATCACACAGGAGCGGCATGGGGGTCGATAGCACAGAGAATCGAGCCGTCTCCTTCGTGCAAGGGATGGAGGTGGGGGGGGGCTGTCAGTGAGCCGTGCGTGGGCGGGGAAAGCCTCCTCCAGACTACAGCTTCTTTGTCAGAAAGCACCAGTCACCATGGCTGATGGGAGACACATCTGAGGGAGGGGGGCAGCATGGGGGGGGTTGGGCGGGGGGGTGTTTCACTTCTTCCTCCCAGACAAAGAGCCACGTGAGCCGGGTTGGCAGGCCTGCAGACATCGCCCGTCAACCCAAAAACCCAGAAACAGGCCCAGGCTATACCAGCCATACGGCTCATTCACGTTAGCTGCATAGCAGTCAACACGAAATGAATCTTCCCACTGAAAGTTAAATGAAAGTAATATAGCAGCAACACTGAAGGATCATGTAAAGAATCCCCCATGCACAGATGTAAGTATGATGCAACCAAAAAATCTATTTAAAATAAATACAGAACAAGGAGCGCAGCATGATGTTTCACAAAGCCAGGGATAGACATTATTTTATAAATGAGGCATTCGTTTATTGTGATTTTTTAAATTGAATGTTGTTTTCCACTGAAGTTTCCCACTACATGCTGGAGTCCTAAATATATGAAGCACAGTTTATGAGGAACGAGGGTCTTGTTGGACACCCTGTGACAGCTGCTACCTCACAGAAAAACCCAGCAAAGGAATGACAGAAAATCATAAGATGCCATTTAGACAAAGATGAATCCCTGAACGTGTCAAAGGCCTTTGGAAAATGAATGATTTTACTATGTAAATATATTCAAGAGAAAAAAAAATGAACAAATGTTGTTTTTGTGGTCTGTACATCAGTCGTGTCCATGTTTAGAGGTGCAATTGTATTTATTCACTATAATTAACATAATTAGCAGCACTGCGTGCCGGTGATAGTCATGCACGGAAACACCTACACTTGTTGCATTTCACCGCATGTCCTTTTTTATTTGCATATTTTTACATAGCTTCCTGGAAATACAATCATCTGTAATCAATTTTTGGTTAAAGATTTTCAGTTTGTATATTTTCTACTGCAGTGAGCCCAGTTCAGAATCACGTTTGGCTGCTTGGCTCAGTGCTGAGAGTTTGATACCTCCTGGTCCCTTAATGGATGTCCTCCTTATGGCAAACTAATCCTGTGCACCTTATTCCCATTTGGCTTCTGCTTCTTCTATTTTATTTTTCCTGTGCCTTTTCCCAACATTTTCTCAGAGTAGCTACAGGTCTGGGGCAGACGACGCAACAACTCTGGATTTTTACCATGAAAACTGAACGTGCATTATTCTCATTAAAAAAAGAGATAATAGCTGACATCATTTTTGGGCGTACAACTGAACACTTGCAGAAGAGGCACATGTCTGAAAGTTGTTTTTTCTTCCCCTGAAGAATTTGAGCTCCTCTCTCTGTCTGGGTCGCTTGCCACACACAGGCTTCAGCTGTGGAGACCAGCCCCGTCCCCGAAGGAGGCTTGACACTCGGGCCAAGCCATTAGAAGAGGTGGGCCCCAGACTGCGGGACATTGTTCCCACCAGCAGCAAATTAATGGGCACAGCCGAAAAACATGTGCCACCCCCACCCCCCCCCCCATCAGATGTTCCCAGTTGAGAGTCTGCCAACGTGTTTGGCGTAAGGAGCGGACGACTGGTGCACAGCAAAGGGCATCGTTTTCACAGGTGGCGAGGAGGTGGGATAGCTGTTTGGGGGTTAATATGGGCCCATGTCAAATCATTATCTCTCAAAATTGCTCAGCAAACAAAAAAAATGGCTGTTGCAAAAATGGGCCAAATCAGAGCAAGATGCTAGTTCCCCTGTCTAGGTTGGATCCCTGTCTGCCTCAGCTGCTCTGTTTCCCACTGATCACTGGGCTAATTTGCAATAAGCAATAGGCCATTAAGTGGAACAACTAGGTCCATTTTTGATTCATTTACTTCTGTTGGTCACGTTTATTTTCATATCACCATCTGGAAATAACAATTGCAAAAGATAACCCTGATAAAGCATATTTTGCATCATACTGTAGGAAAAAATATTACTAAAAACCACTGAAAGAGATCACTGAAATATTCTGTTGTAATCCGTGCAGGTGAGCAAGCGGGAAAGCAGCCGAGGATAGCCGTGAATACGGTTAAAACAGGGTTTATTCCAAGGCAAACAGGAATACGTGGTGGTAGACGGCGACAAACATTAATGACGGATCTGGGGATACGAACTCAGACGCGGACTAAGTACAGGGGACAGGCTGAATTTAACAGGTGATCACAATCTGGAATTAACACGAGGTAACGAGGTGGGTGTGGCACACAGGAGGAACGGACGAGCAGGTCATGACATATTCCCATTCTTCTTGATATTTCCCCAGGTTCCTTGTCCTACAGGGAATGCAGGGACACTATAAATTCACACCAGAGAAGTCTGGCTTTGGAGCCAGACACAATATATAAACACAATAATCTCCCAAGCCAGGTGGATTTCGACATACAGATCCAATGATGAGGACCAGGAGTTTCATTTGTGCGAAATTAAGTTTTAGGAAACCCGGAGTGTTTGCGTGGAGTCCCTCTCAAGCCTGACGGGCTGCCGTCCAGTTCACTGGTTCACAAAATGCCCGCCTCGCGCCCCCTCCACTTCGGCAGACTCCCAGCGCCTCGCTGCACCTGCTCCACCTTGTCAAAAAACATGATGAGATCAATGCATGGTGCGATTTACCAGGAACTCATACATGAAGATGAGTTTCCCAGAGTGCGGGACTAACCAATACACATTTTCCTCATGGGTCGTGAAATGCTTTATCAAAGCAGGATTACGCCGCTGCGCTCTCTGGCTACAGTTAATGTTCAGTTTACTCACAACAGAAGAGCTTTGCTGGAATAATCATAATTCATCAGCTGGAATGGAAAAAAAAAAGCACCACATCATTACAGCAGCGGCAAGCTTCAAACTAAAGGACATGAGCGAATGTTGGCAACTGAGCTAATGCTCTGAGAGACTAATAGCCACCATTACACATGCTTCCGTTCTCATGCTTATTTGTCGAGCTGCATGCTAATGCCCCGTACATGGGCCGTGTTTCTGTCACAAACACAGGCGTAGATCTAGGAAGAGACGGGGGGGGACACACCCCCCCCCCACCCCAGTGTTGAGGTAGTATGACATATAATGCCTGGACTGCAATACGATTCATATATCTCATTACATAATTTAAAGTTTTTTCTTACAGTTTCTTTTTGGAGAAGCCCTACCCTCTGTTAAAACGGTTTATCCGACTGCACAAACTGCAACTAGCTTGGTTAGTTAACAGCATAACACAAATAGCAAAGGCTGATAACTGAGCGGTATGTAGTGTTTGTCTCAGTCACAATTCTTATCCACGGCATAAGAATGAGTAAGAAGTTGGCCAGACAAAGGGGCCAGACCTGGAATTTAATTGGATAACACCATAAAGTAAGTTATTCAGTTACCAGAAACTCAGAATCATTTAGTTCATAAATCGTGCTGGCAGAATGTCTCTTTTATTACCGAGAAGGGATTCAGTAAATCTCTTATATTTACTTCTATGGGTTTCCAGGAGAAGTTCTTCTAATAGCTATTTTATGTGTGTTGTGTTTCTTTCCGGAAAGTAGGGATGTGTTTGTGAGAGAGACAGGGTGCAGGAGAGTGACAGCGTCATCATAGAAGACCCTGAGGTAAGGTCTTTTTTCCACACGGAATGGCCTGACATTTGTGGTGGAATCTTGGAAATTGTGCGTAATTTTAACAATTCCCACAAATTCAGCATACATATTGCCTGACTTAACGCACTTAAATTACCATATCGGTGAAGATGAATAACAGTACAATGGAAAGATAAATTTCACTTTATATATTGCAACTATAACAGCAATATTTTAGGGGGGGGAAAAAAACGATCTAAATACAGCACAGCTGCAGAATCTCCTTATTAGGCCATGTGACATCACACCTCTGACCCTGATACACCATGTTAGTATGAAACCTACACCCCTGGTCATAAGTACATCAGCAGGACAAGCCTCTCCATCACATCATCTGCTTTTTCCTACCTTTCAGTTCACAACAAAAATAAATAAACATCGAAATGTAGCAGAAATTGGCTCCCTCTTAGCGGCGCGGCGGCTCACTGGACGGCACTACAGCTTTCCGGCCCCAGAGCTGTCGCTTTGCTTTTTACCCGGCTGGTTGCATGCACTCCCCATGTTTGCATACATTTCCATTCACAGTCTAAAAACATACAACAGGGTTAGTTGCTGTTTCTATCATGCCTTTGTGCCCCAGAACGGAACGGCGTCCAATCCCCGGGGTGCCCTACCTTGTAGCCTGTGCTTCCTGGGATAGGCACACCACGACTCTACTGGATAAGCAGTTATGGAAGATGGATTGCTTTATGTTATATGACTAGTTGCATTTCCATTTATATTCATATGGACTTTCAGCCACTAACCTTTTGTCTAAAGGTGATCAGCAGATCACCTCAGTGTTTTCATTGCTGTGTCTTTTGACACAGCCAGAGCCAACAACATCCATTTCTGATTACCTCAGTGCCCAGCCTTCCAGCTGAGGTCTAGCTACACGCCACTTAACGGTGATGTACTGCCCTCTTCTCTTCTCTCAGTGTTACCTCACCATCTGAACTGACCTAAATGTGAAGAAGGCCCAGAGAGAGTTGCCCACCCTCGACAGCTGGGCTTCCATGGATCAGCGCTGCTCCTCACGCCATAACCCAGCACGCAGCAGCTGATCCGTTTCAGCCTCTGCTCCCTGATGGCGGATACTGGTACCTGGCCCTGCAAAGTTGCAAATATTTGCAGGATATAACCAGACCCAGGGGCTGCTCTTCGAAAGGAAACAATTCATTAAACGACAGTCTAATTACAGGCAATGCAGCAACTAGTTTCAAGCTGTGGATTCAAGACCACTCTGCTTTTCAACCAGCTGTTCTGGGGTCAAGATAGTAGGCATGGGTGGGTTGAGGTCTGTTGTACAGACATATCACATTCTCAGTGGGAGGGCACTTGGCAGAAAAGGTAATACCCTCCCTTCTAGTAAAAAAAGAACATTCCATTTATTCTGCCGAGTGAGAAAAGGCATGGTCTTTGTGACAGCATATTTATTAAATTGTTTTTCCATGACGTTTAAATGATAACAATGATAATAAAGCAATTCCAACGCAACAGTAACTTTTACAAGAACTGCATTACATTTAAGAGTCAGTTTCATTGGTTTCAGTGTATCAGCAGCCCTCGCTCCACAAGATTACCCATCACGCTGAGCTTCTCCCAGCCTCCACTGCTCATCTTCTGATTAATATAGCAGTGCCTGCCGCACCACCCCTAGCGCAGCTCCAAATGTCTTTTTGGACCACCTGCCTATGCTCAGGTAATCATCTCAGCAGACGGGAGGTGAGAGCACTTTCCATTCACATACTTCATGCTCACCTATAATACGGCTGCCGGAGATATTTTACCATTCGCACCTCTGCACGGGGCACTCTGCACCCCTGTACCTATCTACAGGGTACTGTTGCGGTATTGAGCAGGTTCAGAATTATTACAAATCTAAACAACTGGCATACTGAGCCACATATCTAAAATCAGCTGTACTTGGAGGAATCGGATTGGAATCCAATTAAAGAACTTTTTTCGTTTTAAGAAACAAGGAAAATCCAGAAGGTGAGAATTGCCTTTCAAATGCTTGGCAGGGTCTTATCAGACTTGAGTCGTATGGAAATGTAAGCAGATCAGTCTGGGCTCCATCTCTGGCTTTCCGCTCTCCTATAATCCCCAGAGACGTGGATTATCATCACCTGTGCTGTGTTTTTCCCCCAGTCTCAGCTCCCTGTGGGCCAAAGGCTATACACTGCATTATCGTCTTTGGCCTAAGTCTGCCTTGATGATGTCACTGGCATGGTCTTCCAGAGACCATGATGCATTTCTCTAGGTGCCCCTCTTGCCCTCCCCTTTTTGGCCCCATGAGGTTTCCACCATCTCGTGATGAATGGCCCTTTTCAACCAGACCAGGCTCATAATGCAGGGAAATTAGTTTTTATCGCTTTGCCTTTGAAGACAAATTCGGCGTTGTGTCTTTCAGATGCAAGCAGATCAATGTAAATGAAATGACTACATCAAAATGATTTTCTAAAAGCAAAATGCTGCTTCAGACAGTAAAAAACGATCTTGTATGACAGACCAAAGACAGCCCCAAATGCTGGTTCAGGGGAATATTTATTTTGATTTGACTTTCATAAAAAGGAAAGCATTTTTCTCATCAATATTTATTATCCATAACAGTGAAAAGTCTCAAAACTAACCCTGAGTACAATTTTGCAAAGCATGTAAAATATAAGAGCCAAAGAAATATGAAACAATATGCAAATGTGTATTTAAACCATTAAATCCATATATTTGTTATTTTTATACTTTCTTTTTCATGGTAAACTGATGCAGGTTTTAGCATCCAGGCTTTTTGAGGAGAGTCATTAAATGACGATTTAAAGATAAGAAAAATGAAAACAAACATGTAGGTAGCTGTCAGTGCACTGCTGTTCAGTGGGAGGTGAATTGAGTTTGTCTTGTAAGGTGTTTAAATGGGCAGAGAGAAGGAGCTGCATGTGTCTCAAAGACATAAGTGAGCTGAGCAACTACTGTAGTATCAGTTAGGAGATATTTCAGGGTCTATTGGAAAAATTTAAGTAAACTCCAGGGAAAAATATATTTATTTTTCTTGCTTATGGGTTATTTTCACTGTGCCCCCTTCCACTATTTTGACGTATGCGCTGTCAGCTGGAAATGAACGCAGAAGGCAAGCAAATGTATTCCACACATAGTTTTCACTCAGTAAGAAGCAAGGCAGAGCTTCCCTACATCTCCCCAGTCAACCCTTTTCATCCGTACAGGTAAATCAAGCAGATGATTTTGCAGCAAAGCCGATATTAAATATTATTAAATTATTATTAAATATATCTAGTTTGCAGCACCACTGACATTAATACAAATGTGCCAAGACTCACTGGAATCTGGAGTCTGACCGCGATATCAGTGATATTCCCAACATTATCTCAGTAATATCCCACCTCGTCACTTACGTGACACCAAGGACATAAACAACAGCATCCAACATTTAACAAACCAACTAATACATTGCAGGGTCATTCTAAGACGGAGGCAATAGCTAATGGCTCTTTAAAATAACGCTGACTGTCATTGCTGGTTTGATTCGCAAGCAAACACATCGTGTTTCTAACCCTCAGTGACATCACAATGAAAGAAATGCCAAGGCCAGCTAATGCAAAACCCATTAATATCCCGAAACGTTAGACCATGGGAAGGTCCAGCTTGCTGCTGTTGGCATTTGCCTTGACGTTGAGCGAGGGGATATATGGTAAATGAAGAAGCAGGTGTCCAGCCTTGGCCTTCAGCCTAATTATAAGAGAATCCAAGGTTCCCCCATCTCACTTAAGCATATGCAGCATTGACCGCTGCACCTTTTGAAATTGCTATAGAAAACGCGGGCAGGGTTTTGACATCTTGCAAACGGCACCCCCCTCCCCCTCCCACCCATCCACCCCACCCTCTTGCATATAAATCTTTTTAAGGACCACTACTTTGTCACATTAAGGCCAGTTTACAACCCAAACCACCATTTGTAATGCACTTTATTTATGTTAAGGAACCCAGTATAATTGACCACTTCAGAGCAAAAGAGTTTATCTATGTAACTTATATAAAACATAACATAAAAACACAAGATATAAGTAACCTGTTATGTCTGACAGCCTTTCCCATGTTTTTTTTATAACAAAAATAAACATTACTTCCCTGACACAGTACAGATAATTAAGGTCTTTCCATCCAGCAGGCACTCCGGGACCATTGTGATGGTAATTAACGCGCGGGAGATGCCAGAAAAACTCTTAAAATATTAATGACACCCACGCATCCTCCAGACAGCAGCAAATGCCACCTCTTAACAATAAAAACATGACACCGCCATCTTTATTTGGACTGCAGGCAGCCAAGGCCATAAACCAGAGAGACAGGTGCCTCGGCCAATTCCTGGCCCAGACGGTGCAGGGAATGCACATCCGGAGCCTCCGAAATTGATAAAAAAAACACACGTGGACGATGCTTGACACCAAAAAACAAGGCCTCTAAGTGCTTTTTGTCTCCTTCTAAAATCAATGCTTCGCTCCACGCTTTAATGTTTCTTCTTTTTTTCTCATAGCTATTAAGGGCATCTTGATCACATGATCTGAACTATTGCTTGGGCTCTAGCTCTGAAAGCCTTGTGGATGGAGTCCTAAAAGGAGGCTGGTCCTCTGCCCTGCTATAGGGACTGACCTCAGGGAAATCTCAAGTGAGCGTGGCAGGCTGCCGAAGGCCAGGCATGCAAACTACTCTGCCCAATAACGGCCAGGTGTCTTTGACTGGGCTGGTAAGCGCAGCTTGGTCCTCCACCCTTATCCTCTTGCTCCAGAGATCACAGACTCAGCTTTATATGGCTTTACAGAGGCTCGATTATAGTCCAGACATACAGCAAGCGAAACCTCCCGGAGCAGACCTCACTGCCTGGAGTAGGCCTGCCATCCTGTAGTGGACTGTACCTCCTGAAGCAGGCCTCACTTCTTGTAGCAGGTCAACCTCCTGGAGTGAGTCTCACCGCTGGGAGCAGGCCTCGCCTCCTGTAGCAGGTCGCACCTCCTGTGGCAGGCCACACCTGGATCAGGCCTCACCGCCGGGAGCAGGCGCCTCTTCCTGGAGCGGGTCTCATCGCTGGGAGCAGGCCCCACTTTCTGGAGCGGGCCTCACCGCCGGGAGCAGGCCTCACTTCCTGGAGCAGGCCGCACCAAATACAGCATGTTGCACTTCAAGTTGACCCCATGTACAGATGGGTGAAGACAACTATCAATGGAGTCATGGAGAAGATGGTGTCAGAGAGAGAGCAGCACATAAAAGGATTTCAGGCTTCAGTTCTGTAAATGGCTATTAAAAAAACAGAAGCTGAAATAATCTCACAGCAGGTCTGTGACTACAACCCTCTCCATGGCTGGGTCTGGAGGGCGTTGTCTCTTTTGAGAAGAATTCAATTTTTTATTTTACTTCCAATCAGGCAGTTTGATCATTTGAAACTCTACACTCTAATAAAAATGTTAAATATATAAAACTATAATAATAATTTCAGATTAATAAGACCCCCCCACCCCCCAGTCCCAGTCAAGCCAGACCAAACACCCAAACTGTTTATATAAGAACAAAGGAAAAACAAAACAGATGATTTACACAGAACCTGGGGAAAGAAGAAGGATTTATGGGTCCTTTTTGGTGGTGGGGGGGGGGGGCTTTAAAGGCAAGTGTGAAACATGGATAAATCAGATGGTGTTTCTGAAGTGCTGAGGGACCTTCCAGGGACACCATAAATCTGCACTGTACTCACAAGGCTTCCAGATCAGGGAAACACATCAGCCTGCCCGGGGGAAGCCCCTGTCTCAGCAGACCCGGCAATCGGCGACCTAGGCTGCGTGTGATTGGCTGATGCTGACAGGCAGGAGACAAGTTATTGGATGCTCCTCGTCAGAGGTGAGCTGCCATCAGCCTCTACAAGGAGTTACTATCCTGACCAACTTATATTGTATCAGGTAAATGGCTTTTTTTTTGCGCTTTCTTGCCTTGGGCTTGAAATGAGCGGCGTAGCGGCCAGGTAAGACAGGGGAGATAATGAGAGGGAAATTATTAAGATTAATCAGAAGACAACATCTACTGTACAGGTTTGGGAGAGAGATGGATTAGAAAAGACGGGCCCTGAGAAGAGATCAAGCAAAGTCTGTGCCAAACCGTTCCAGACATGAAAGACGCAGCGTTTCTGTCTCTCGCATGGCTGTAAAAGGAAAGGCCCAGGAGCCCATTGCACAAGGCTTTGGGTAAATATTTAGTGTCACTGATGCCATTGGAATGATGCTGTATTCCCAGATCAGGGGGGAACCAGCATTTTGTCTGCCCCCCCCCCCCCCAAATAGGGAAAAGACATGGAGTAGACAGTGGCTGAGCGATGAGGGGGGAGGGAATGCAAGCCCCCTCCCTTCCTGCCTTGCTGCCAAGACTAACCCAAGCAAAAGTTTGAGAAGGGGGGGGTAGGTCTGGACCAGGGGACCCACCCAAAAGAGGGGCGTTGATGAGTTGATGAGGCAAATTTGTGAGTTTATCATGGCTTATGTAATCCTCAGTGAGAAGGGGAAATCTTCAAATAAGTTTTTCACAATAACTTCTTTTTTTACTTTGCTTCAGTTTAATTGGTCTGGGTCCTGTAATTCAGTCACAACGTTAACAATAGCAGCACAGTTCTATCAATTACATGCTAAATTGGTCCAGTTAAGTGTTAATTATTTCATCATTTGTGTGGGGTGTCTAATTACTTGTCTTCTCCAGGTAGCATTCTGCCGTTGGAGCGGCCGACTTGTTTTCCTTGTTCAAGCTCGCTATTCATGCATTCCAGTTTTTATTAAATTAAACGACAGATTTTTGGTGCAGTTCTCAGTTTTTATTTCAAAGTTATTGTTTGAGAATATAACTGGGAGTTTGCCCAGCTTCATCTGGAGAGTCCGAACCCATAAAAGGCCTTCACAGTTTTCCCAAGGACGAGCCGAGGGGTGTGTCATGAGTGAGTGTCATACAGATGGGGAGAGACAGAGAGAGAGAGAGAGAGAGAGAGAGAGAGAGATCCAATAGGAAAAGAGCTCAATGTGTCTGTGAAAAAAGAAGGTATTTTGGTTCTAAAGGGAAAAGGTATGATCTGATACCCCACCCGTTATTCTGTAAATGATAATAGCAGCTGTGGGTCGTCATGGTTGATCTGAGGTGGAAAAATGTTTTTCCACTTTTCCAGAATGGCAGCAAAATGAAAGAGAGGCCAAATCACGGCTGGCTAATCTGCTGCTGACCCACCCTCCTGTCCTGAGACAGAGCGGCCAGCCCCCGCCAACGCCTTGGCTGACAGCCACTGTGCGCTTTTGTCCCATGGGGGAGGTGGTGGGTGACAGTACACCCCCCCCCCCCCCCCCCCCGTTTTTAGCAGGGTCCGGGCTGCTGCTTGAACACGAGCCGGGATGGGGTGGGGGTTGTGGACTGGAGACGTGATTATGGCACCGATGTCAGCGCCATGGTCTGCGACGCTTGGAGCTGGGAGGTCTGGGCTGCGC
>JAODKE010000043.1:26750421-26762554 GCA_026779605.1 Mormyrus hasselquistii
TGGGTAAACCACCATGGTAAATGCAACATTTGAAGCATTTACCTTAGCAATGGATAGACCCTCTTTCTCAGCCTCCCACCCGCCCACCCCCCTATCCCGGAGGGGGAGGAAGGGTTAAGTACACCCTGTCCCCTCTACCTCTCACAGGCCCAAAATGAGAAAAGCCCTGACATGACACAGGCTTCGGACGAGCGGCTCAAACAGCACCAGAGTTTGATTGGTACTCCAGAATTATCTAGAAGAAGTCAGAGGTTAAAAGCCTCCCAACTCAGTGTTTACTATTACCAGGGTAATACAGGGCCGTGATGTATTTGGCCACTGTTGATAAACACCATCCATTGCCATGACACAGCAGAAACGTTCGCCCGGCTTTCCCTGTCCGTCAAGGCTTTCGATAACAAATGTCCCTTCCAGGCAGGAGACTTCATTATGACTTTTCATGGAAACATACTGTTCGTGCAGGCTGAGCAAATGCATTAGACGTGCAAAGGAGACAAGCAAAGATTTTATTTGGATTATACAGGGGACGTTTTTTGAAGTGTTTGTCTAATTATAAGCTATTTAGCAGAACAGTCCAAGCCAATCGTGTTGAACATTCAGTGGGTTTTAGTTTAATTTATGTATAACAAGCAGAAAATAACCGCATACATAATCCAAAAAAGTGAGGTACAGCTGAAGATAGACCGCAGGTAAGAGCAGCTTCTGTTTGTTTTCTGTTTGTTTGTCTGTTTCCAGTCATGGCTGTTTACGTATCTGCACAATGAGGAGTGTGTGGTCCAAGAGGACGTGCTGATGCAAAGGATACTGAAGCTGAAGTCTCAGCTGGATGAGCTCAGACACTTCAGCACCTTCCCCTGCTGACGGATCCCATCCAGAGGCCGATAATGATGTTCTCAGATCAGAATTGAAAATTGACCTCAGAAGCTTACTAATCCTAACTAGTAGATACTACTTGAACACCATGTTGTTTTTCTTTACTGCTCTGAGGCAAATACAAAAACCAGACAGTACACGTATAACAACTTTCAGGAGAAAAAGTGAAATGACAAGTTAAATTGACCAGTGAAAATCATGCAGAAATGAGTCACATATCACTGGTGAAGCTCCCCTGACTGGCTACTGGCTCAGCCCACGCACATGCATTTGTTGTGTACTCCATGTATCTTGGAAGGTGTGGACTGGCGTGTCTTGAAGCTGGACGCATATCCATCCCCTGTGAAGCTCCTGATGAAAATGACTGAACCTCACATTTATGTAACTAGCTTGCTTGTAGGTTATGAATCCCGACACACAGAAAGGGGCCACCTTCCTGGTAGTATTGACAGCCCTCGCCTCAGAACTATCGAGTGACAGAAACGCAGAGCCACATATGTCTTGAGCCAGGGTTGTATACAGGGGTCGGTCACTGGCTCCAACTGGAAGCTGATTGGCTCCCCTCCCCTTTCACTCACTTATTCAAAACAAATCATTGGCTAATGATGAGATTCACCCCTCTGTTTGAATTACGGTTCCTCTACAGTTGCCCCTGCCTTGGACAGCCCAGGGGGAACACGAGCAAACGCTGGTCTCACCCGACCCCCTGTGACTCTTCTGTACCCTGCCTGTCCCCAGGGAGCAAGCCCGGTGCCACCTGCTTTGTGTCTGTGCCTGCTGGCACATGCTCGCAGAGTCTGTTTAAGTACCGTGCCAATTAGGCTCTAATGAAGCAGTGGAACTGATTGGTCGGTTACACCATCTCCTTTCCACAGCAGACTTTCATCTCTCTTGACGGGCAGGCAGTGCAATCACAAAATCCAAAATTTCCACTTGTAAAACTCACAAAATGGGTAGTTTTTGGTAAGTATACAAGGACGGAGACGTTTACCACAAAGGAAACAATATACATGGAGATGTACGAGGTTCTCCTCAGACGCATTGTTAGATATGCACCTTGTGCGCCGCGGCAAGAATAATTCATGAACTGTGTCCCTGCTAAGCAGAATAATAATGCAGCAACAAAGCAAATAAACAGCCCCCTTATCCAATCGCATTTTGTCATTCATATTAAAGAAATCACATCAGGGGGGCCTTCCCATTATTGCAATATATTTCCTCTAAATACTTTAAAATACTTTCATTCTATGCCTGAAAATAATACCATAAAACTAAAAAAATAAAAGCAGTATATAGAAGTGAGGCTAAAGGAATCCGTTTAGCTGATGCAGGCAGACAGGAAGCTCCTTTACACGTTGTAAGTCTATAATTCTTTGGCATCAGAAGACACCTGGAATGAAGGAAAAAGTAATGTGCTATTTCTTCTTTTCCCCGAACTAGCAGAAAGCCAGGAGATAGACTCCATGATTCATGACTGCGACAGGAAAGTATCCCAGCACCTTTCATGGTCTATGAGAAAACGATGATGCTGTTTGAAGTTCAGCAAGTAACGGCAAGAGATTTATCCAGACAGGAAATCTACCTTTATTTTTCTACTCCTTCCAAAACCCACAAAGACGTTTATGGGTCAATTGCAAAACCTCTGCGTTTTTTCTGTATGCACAGTAGTTTTCAATCTTCTGACTTTCTCCAAAAAAACACTCAATCCCACAATCCATAATCTGCCCCAGATGAACGAGCCACATTTATCACTTGCTTAGAAGACATTTGTATCCAATGCAATGAATATAGGCTGCCAATGTTATTGGTTACCCAATTATGCAATGTGGTGTAGGATCTTGTTAGGCTGACTTTATTTTTCCCATGGTGTTGTAGCTGTGCCCCGAATAGAATTTGGGTATAATAACCTTTTAGGTCATTAACCAATTCACTTATTTCTGCTTTGTGTCCATCGCAGAATCTCAACCCTGTAAAGGAGAGAGAACAGGTATCCAGAAAGGATCAGCCTTCAACCACAAAAGGCATTAAATTCCCTATTAGAGCAGGGAACTCGGGAAGTCGCAGGCATGCAATTGCCAGGTCAATTTGCCTGCTAGTAAAATAGTAATTAAGTCCCCATTCTATACATATGGTTGGCATGTTAACTCCATTGGTCCAGATGTTAGTCAAAAAAGGTTCATAAAAAGGTGGCTGTATTTTTAATGAATTTTCAATTGCAGGAGTTACAAGGATGTAAAACACCTGAACGGTGTGGCTATAAATAGAAATTTAACAGATGGATCTTATAACCATAAAATTTAAACCATAGCAGTATATTTCAATAATGTGTTTTCTCATATTCTGCACAACAGATTGCATTACTAAGGACAGAATTGTTGTATTAACTTCAACTAGATCATTTGTTAAAATACTGCTGACATCACACACCCACCCACACACATACAGTCAGGCTGCAACTGTATCTCCTCTGAAAGCTCAGTGTGGTCTGGTTGGATCAGGTCCCACTGAAGCTGCGGTGTGTTCTTCAGATCTGCCATCCTTTCATCCGCTGGACACAAAGAGCAGCCCCCCACCGCCTGCCCCGCACGTAACGGGACACGCTCCGATCAGTTACTGCGAGAGGGCAGCAGCGATTCCATCGCCTCAGGCAATGCTACAGCCACCCGTTATGGGGCCTGTGGGTCAGAGACCTCACGAAAGTGGGCAGAATCGGAGCTCAGTGTAAAATTCACCAATATGAACTGTCACATTCAAGATGTAAAGTTTTAAGACCATCGTTCCATACTTCAATATTAAATCTCTTGGGTAGCTATAGTTCCATTAAATTTCATTTTGTGACGCAGTACTACTAACAGATTATATACAGCTTCCACATGTTTCAAGATTCAATTTTCAGTCTTATTGTTATGTTCAGGTATACAATGCAATTCTTACTTATGTGCTAACTTCAGACTATTGTGCTTATAAACAAGTGGCATTTACGCATCCAAAAGACACATTGCAGTAAGAATCATTCAAGGATCTGTCTAGGAAACTATGATTTTTTTTAGACATTTTTAATATTAGTGTTTCAGGTACTGGCTGTTTACTACTGTTTACCAAGATATGGAAAAATTATCTAAAAATGATCTAAAATACTTTTTTTTTTAATCAGCATTCTAGCGCTGACATTTGTAGGTGCTTACTTGCTTTGAAAGGCAGCGATCTCTGGTATTCGGTAATGAATAACATACCAATTACTGGCACAGCGACCGGTATGGGAGCGAGGCAAGCCAGATTCACAGTGATAAAAATCTTAATCATACGGACTCACACACAAAAGCAGAATGTCACTAAAAGGACAGTGTGGCCGATAAGGAGTGCAGCACCACTGGATGGAGCTGCCTGCAAATTGGAATACAGGCTCTTATTTATTTGAAGATCTCCCTCTGTCACAGCTTTGCCCTTTAAAGAGCCGGACTCTTGGGATTGACACTGTGGCATGGAAAAAGCAGCAGCGGGCAATTATCTGAGACACTTGCCTGCTTAGAAACCCAGGGTTTGAGTACAGGTTCGGCGTCAACCGCAGACCTACATTGAAACAACTCAGCAATGTTTAATTAAGATGAGGAAAGCTTTGCTAAATGCTATAACTTGTAAGGAGCTTAGCAGATAATTTGCATCAGCTTAACTACCCACAATTTTGTTATTTACAAGCAATTTTGGTGTCACTCAGTGTCAGATTAATTTA
The DNA here is from genome assembly GCA_026779605.1 of Mormyrus hasselquistii. Lineage (NCBI taxonomy): Eukaryota > Metazoa > Chordata > Actinopteri > Osteoglossiformes > Mormyridae > Mormyrus > Mormyrus hasselquistii. The sequence continues at coordinate 26,755,025 of JAODKE010000043.1, forward strand.
TTTACTTGATCTTCTCAAGGTAACATTATGTCTAATTTCCTTCCACAGACTTTCTCATTAAACTCTTTCTCCAGCAGAATATATTTAGCTAGCTCACAACTACATGATTTTCGAATCTATTCCTGCCATGCTATTTTAAACTTCTCGCCTGTCGTCTTTCTTCACATGGTTTCCATTCCTTAAAATATGATACAGAAAGCATTAGCAACATCCATTCTTAGTGGGGAAAATGTTTCATTTAAAGGTTGGTCTATTCTTAATAACTCATTAATCACAATTGTCCACTCCTTTCATGACAAATAAGGGGCACGACAGTGACAGTGGGTTTTGTGTCTGGGGCAAATCTCCTTACTGGGATAACAGCACTAAACCGGCTTGCTTCAACAACAGCTCTGCTGTCCCAGGACATGCAGGAAACAGTTGATGGATGTGGGTCACATGGTTTCAAGGTCAGAGGCCAGATCCTCTACAGCTGTGGAGCTGCACATCCACAGAGGCTTGTACATTCACAGATAATCATTTCATTAAGATAAATGTTACCATGCATCTAATTTGTGATATGCTAATAGCTGATGTATTGTATTTAACCAAAACAGAGAAGCTTTGCAAACTCATTTAAATCCCAGTCGTCCTAAATTGGGGTAAAGTAAGGGCAAATAAAGGACATTTTTTTTAAAGTGCAGATATCATTTATTTATTGTGCATCATGGCAATGAATCTGTTTAAATTCCCATTGAATCAAAACTATTCCATTGTTGCAAAGGAGCCAATTTGAAATTTCTGACTCTTCATCTCTCTTCTTTTATGGAGGAGAGAGGCGCGGGAGGACTATCACAGGGTCTGCCTTCATGGCAGATAAGGTGGGCCGTCTCAGGATCGTGACCCTGAGTCTTCAGCCACATCTCATTTTAAAATATTTTCTATGCACCGGAGACAGACTTGACCTCAGTAAGAAAGAAATCAATTTTAACACAACACCTGGATGGCAGCTTGCAAATATATACATCTTCATCAATGCCTGTTAATTTCCACTGGATGGGATGTAGGACATATAGAAAATGCTGACTGGATGGCATTACTGTTGCATCATTAAGATATCTGGAGGTGTGAGTTAGTTTAAAAACAAATGTAGCTTTATTTACTATTTATGTGAATGTGATGTAAAAATGTTAAATATACTGCACTTCATTCATTTTATTGCGCATTTTACTGGTCACTAAAGAACAGAATAATGCATGCTGCCGGTCCAGATAGGAGATGGCTGCATGTGCACGTGTTTGCACATGTAAATATGTCTTTTCATGTCATGGCACGTTCTGTACACAAACTGTAATGCAGTAAAGCATTTTGTGCCCATTCATTCTGAATTACCCAGCACCGAGTTGCTCGCCCCCGAATGACCAAGTATGTCATGTGTACACAAATCTAAATATTAAAATAAATAACCCAATCTCCCTTTCACAGGCAGACCAGATGGGCTGCTTTGGGTGTACCTCGCAGCACGCCTATTCCAAAGCTGCCCTGTGCATCCATCTTGTCAGAACAAATGTAGATGGGGAGGGGGTGTCCCATCTCTCCTTCGGCTTCGTTTACAGTTCGGTCTCGGAAGGTGGGATAGATACACCCCTCCCCCCAAAAACCCTGTCATGTGCATTGGCCCTCAGGCAGTGTAAGGACCCAGGCAAGGTCCTCCAGCTACGTTCTCTGAATGTGCATATTCAACATGGCTGGGGAGATGTATTTACCAGATGGGTCCAGTTCCCCAGTCTGCTTACCCACTGCCCCCCCACCACAGGATGCTCAGTATGGTTCTTTAGCTGCATCCCATCTCCATTTTTTTTCCTTTGCAAGTTTTGTACTGTTCATGCTGAAATAGCACACGATGCAGCACTGATAGTGATTTAAATTGCACAGGTCGCTATTTTAATTCCATCACTTGGCGTGATTTATCTTACATACAGCTATACATCCGAACCCTGCCAGCACTAACTGGGACAGTGAAGCCCGCCGTCCCTCACTGTCTGGGTTGCTTTGTATACATCAGTGGCAGCAGAGAGTGTTTATGTCCCAGGTGTGTGCATGTGGGGGGGGGGGGGGGGTCTGTTTCGTGCTGCTCTGCGGAGGGACAGGAGCTGTGCGCTGAAAAGCGAGCCTGTCCAGGCTTGCTCCCGATAGAACTTTCCACCGTTCGTCGACACCCAGGCCACCTGCCGGGGCCCCCGGCTGCAGGGTGACCAGACAGTACCCCAGAGCCAAGGTTTGGCAGCGTGGCATTTAACAATCAATATCATTATAATACCATACTATTTTATATATATTCTCAGTATTAGAGAGGAAAATGTGCATTAGCACATACCCAGAGACCTTAAACATTCATACAATTCAGGTTATATATAAAATATATACCAGTTAAAAAAATGTTCCCCACAATGTAATGAAAACCTGATATTTCTTGAATGCAAAACTAATGAAATGAAAACTTGAATGAAAAACTAAAAATGATAAAAGTCTCGTATTTTGTTTGGTTACTTATGGTTAAGGTTAGGGCTGGGTAGGGGTTGTTGTCATGATGGTTGGGATTAGAGTTTTCCCCATAAAAGAAATATGGAGTTCCCACACACACACACACACACACACACACAATACATACATACAACTAGAGCTGAGCAAAATCCCTATATACAAGGAGGGATTTCTCAATATCTGGCAGCCACAGCCACTGGGAACACATCTACAATCTTTCAGTTCAATCAGAAATTAATTACATTTTTAAAAGTATAAAATCCAAGGGCAGATAGACCCAGGATTGCGTGAGATACTGTCAGGAGATGGGAGCAGCTCTCCCACGGCATCCAGCTGCAGCCAGTCACTGGGTTCAACAGCCGGGTGTAAATGGCGGGAATGTGGAGCTGGTCACAGGGCGGGGTGGGGGGGTCAGGTCCCGGGGCCAGGATGAGGCCCGCGGTCAGCGTGACTGCCTGCAGGTGTTTGAACAGCTGGACCGGCATGGACTCCAGGGCATTTCGCAGGGATGCGGAATAGGGGACAGGTCCTGTCAGCGTTGTCAACCGGCCATGACGGTGGGTGATGGGGTCATAGGTCACGGGAGGGGGGGGGGCAGGGGGGTATTTGCACCTGGTTCTTTCGCCATGCACCCGGGGGCGGCGGCCCACGCCTGTGACATGCCTGTCACACCTGTCACCGCTGCTGTGTGAATAAAAGCAAATAGAGCACCGTCCCTGACAAGGAGAAGCTGAGCATGCAAGGACAAAAGCAAGGATTAGAGGGTAGGAGCGGTCAGAGAGACAAAGAGAGACAGGCAGAAGGACACCACAGGAAACGCGACAGAAAATCACTCAGTTACTGCTGCAGAAAACCTCATAGGGCAGGCAAAACAGAACCGAACTGGTGAACATGCACATAACAATGGACGTGGAAATGTTTCGTGAAAAGACACATACCGTGATTATAATGTATGGTGCCACTATCCTCATGTGTTCCAGTGCGTATCAAAGACGCAGTTTGGATTTCCATTAATCATCTCTGTGTCGATGTTTCCCACCCTTTCCCCCGTCTGCAGGCAGCCCCGAGGTGGCTGAGAGAAACGGGCCGTGGGCGTGCTCTCCTAGGGGTCAGGGGACCCAGTCACTTCATGTGCTTTCTATTATGGCAGGATTATGACCAATTTGTAGTGTGGCTCGCCAAAGAGGCCGGCCCAGAAAAGACACGTGGATCTTTACAATGGCTGGAACTCATCGAAGTGTGAAACTATCCCAGATGCCAGAGCTCAGCGTATCGACAAACGACGTAAGTGCTAACAGCTTTAGCAATGGGAACCCAAGACCAGCTGTCCGGCATGTCCAGTTCCCCCCATTCGTTCTCTGCAATTCTGCCACACACATAGGTGGGCAACGCTGAGCCCTACTTACCAGCAGGGGGCAGAACATCAGTTTCATTGTCATTGAAAGGAACTTGTCAAAATAATCATTTAATTATGGAAAACTACTCATAATTATGTTAAATATTTACTACTTCATGAATTTTAAAAATCTAAACATTATCTCTAACTTGTTGCACCGATGTCTGAGCTGTTATGAAAATTGCTGCCATAATTTAACAGGACAGATAAAATGTAGAGGTATGGCACACAAAGCCCTCCATGAATCGCTACCTTATCGTGGTGCTGGCGTTTGTGTTCGTCCATGATCCTAGGAGCTATGATGTCGGTGGTAACTGCCCCTGGTAGGGACTCCTAAGGCAAATCGGTCCTAGGTGATAGGCCAGACTAAGTGCGGTTCGAATAGACTCCCATAATCATTACGATAGAGGGGCATGTTACCCCGCCTAGGGAGGTGTTTCAGGCATGTCTGGGAGGAGACCCCGGGGAAAACCAATAACACACTGGTTAGATGATGTCTCTCGGCTGGCTTGGGAACGCCATGGGATTCCCCCGGTGGAGCTGGAGGAGACGGCTGGTGAGAAGGGGGCCTGGGCATCCCTGCTGCCCCTACGACCTGACCACAGATAAGCGACAGAAAATAGATGGATGGATAGATGGATGGTTCTTTGCACTTAATAGGCTTTGAGTTGAACAACTGTTTCAGATTTAAATTAAATGCACCTTCATAAAACATTCATAAGCAGGAGATAAGTATAACTTTAAAATACATTATATGATAATAACAAACATTATAATTACATAATGTTTGTTAGTAATGTATATTAAAACTATTAAGGTATGATAGGATGTTACGATATACTTACATGCTGCTTATGAATGCTCTATGAATGCATTATGAACGTGCATAAAATGAAGGCGTTACCAAATATTATTTTAGCTATGAAACGTTTCATGTGTCGTACAGACATGCTAGCAAGATTAGAATAAAATATATTCCCAATGTTGGCAAGTTAAGCTTACAACTGTTTTTAATTTTCCATTTTGAAAGAGAACTTTTCTCTTCAAAACACTATAGTGAGAAAAAAACACCAGAAATGATTTTGTGCTAGAAATGCTTTCTTCCTCTTGCGGTTTGCTCGGTGCAGATCTACATCAAGATAATGTTGCCATGTCCTCAATGCCAAATGCAAGACATCCCTAAAGCTAGACCTATATCCCGTTGACAACAGGCTATCTACCACAGCTCTGCAGTGGTGCTAAATTAACGTCAACTGTAAAAAATGATCTGGTGGCATGCCACTTTCGAAACAATAAAACCACTTTAGACATTAGTACAAATCCATTACCTGTATCTGATTTATGGTAGCACTTTATAATTCATGACACGCACAAAGTATGAAGGTAGGCTGCACTATATCTCCCTTTATTTGTTTATCTTTGATAGGCCCTATCATGTAGCTTAATGTACTGAGAGTTACACTGAGGTTAGCTGCAATACAAAAGCAACAAAAATAAATAGCCAAAGTCACAATATGCTGCCTATGTGGTGACTGTTGGGTTGCACAGTGACTTCTGACTGCGCTAATCAGAAATAAATATATATATATATATACATATAAATTCAGGTTCTTGACTCTGCAGCCATTTCCCCTGGGCTGATGCCCCCCTGGCAGGTGGTGCTCCCCCCAATCACAGGCAAACGTTCTCCCAGAGAGGCACACTAAGCCTGGCGTCTGTTTCAGCCATCTGGGTGAAGTTTGAGTAGTGGAAGCCCCCCCTGGGGACAGGGCAGGTGCTCAGGAAGGTCAGCCCCGCAAAGCACACGTGTTTCCCATCAGCCCCACGCCGTCCCTGAGCGCTCCCTGGCCAGACAAACCCCATCCCTCTATATCGCCACCTCCTGGTCAGAGGAAGCGGCTCAGAGCGTAGATCCCGCTCATGTCGCTATCCCAAACTTATCCTGATAAGTTGATCTTTGGTCTTCCATGCTCCAAAGCAAACAAAATCAAAAACCATTAAATGCACTTGATAGCAAATTCACATACAATTGGCACCAGTGCGGTACAGTTTTTGCCCAGTTCATCATGGAGGATATACTGGATGACAAAAACCTACAAGGATCCATAAGAAAACCATTAACTGTTCCCCAGGGAAAAGCCTTGTACAAAACCAGCAAACAGCACAGACACTGGTTCCTTATTATAGGCATAATAAGCCAGTTCTCATTTATAAACTACAATTTTAAATCAAAAAGGACTTATTAAGGAATTATTAACTTAATTTTCACCCAAGCAATACAAACAATACCCAGGAAAAACAAATCAGCAGATGCAGAATTCATATCTGCACATGCAGAGACAGAGAAGAGGGACTCAAGCGGCCGCTTTGCTTTGCAGGTTTATGTGATGAATTTCACAAGACACTTCATAACTTCAGCTACTTTAATTCCAGCTGCTTATACAAAGTGGTATAACAGCATCTCAGCTGAGGTAAAGTAAAAGTCCAAAAGTAACGCCACAAAAAAGAATAAGCGATATCTTAGGATCAGTAAAAATCATATAAAAGTTACACTGTTCTTTTCATATATACCCCAGTTTGCTCCTCTGTCAGACATGCTTTCCAATTGATAGAAATTTTATACTCAACTTTTTATACTCAACTGAGCATATCAGCTGTACCTAAATCAGTGGTTCCCAACCTTTTTTGGTCTGTGACCCCATTTTAATATCACAAATTTCTAGCGACCCCATATACATTTTTCTTCTAGAATTAGTTGTAGATCATGTTTGTTATACCGTGTTGCAAATACAGAGTAGCCAAATTAGTGTATAATGTAATATCTTAGTTTTCCTGATCACATGCATGTACAGTTAGGCCAGCTTGTCTTTACAAGACTGAAGGTGATTGCGAACATTTTATTTGAACTCATTTGATATTTATGAACGTGAAAGAGTACAGTTGTTTAAATTTTATGTAGAGCTGGGCGATATGGCCTAAAAATAAAATCTCTGATTTATTCACAATAAATCCGATTTTCAATTTTAATCGATTTTTCCCTCCCCTACTCAAAATCAAACAACATATCACAAATAAATGGTTCAAAACAAGGTTTAACTTATTTTGTTTTTCATTTTTACTTTATGGTTAAAGTGCAATCTGACAAGCCAAAAAGATGCTTGTAAGTGAAATGACACACCATACCATTGTAAACACTTTTAGAAACTTGTAAAAACTTTTAGCATGTTAATGAATCCCGGCTTTTCCACAGTATGTATGGGCACCATATCTTTTTCAATATACATCGCGTCAGCGTTTGCTATCGCCGTCAATTCTTATCATATGGCACACAGTTCGAAAATGTGTCAGGGACTGTTGCTTGCTTAACTTTGTTTGTTGTGCTGGTCCTGCGGCTATTTTCATTTCGCTGGGAGCTGCACTTCTCCCACTCCGCTGCGAGTCTCTGCTTTACGTGCTGGAATAAATTTTTCCTGCTGATTCCTTTGGTTGCAACAGTTTTAAAACAGACTTTGGAGTGAGGACTTGTTTGCTCTGTGCATTCTGGGAGAGGATCCAGGCTCACCACCATCCTGGACTGGGTGAAATGCTAGCAGATGAATGGGTGGATGGAT
>JAODKE010000043.1:26766535-26797033 GCA_026779605.1 Mormyrus hasselquistii
GCACAACTATACACTGCACTGAACACTTCTTTTCACATATCCCTTTGAGATGCACACACATATACAGTTGTGAGAGACAGAGCACAGAGGCTCTATTAGGAGCAGATTACAGAAGTAATTTAAGAACTGAATACAATTAATATAATTGATAAATTAACTTACTACGCTACAGGAGACTTGTGAAGAATGTGATTGTTCATGTTACAAAATTTTAATGAAAATTTCCTAAATCTGGTAACAAATAGATTTCGCAAAACCCGTCAGGAAGCACGGCGCCTTGTTTCTTGCATGCCGCATCTTTCTACAAGTCAATTAACAAAAATAAGGACTCATTGCATTGATAAATCTGTCGTAATTTTGTATACAAGTTGTTTGAGTGTTATCTATAACTTGCTGACATGCAATCACAGAGGATTAGCATAGTGCAACATTCTACTACAGAAGCACGAAATTAATGTCAAGTTTAAAATGTGTTTATGGCATTTGATCCAGCACAGACCATTTTGGAATCTGGGAAGCCAAATATTTTGGATTCAATAGAGACAATATTGAGCAAAAGCAAGTGACTTGTCAGCAATGTTTGAGTAAATTTTCGACTAATTTTTTGCTTTATAAATAATGCACATCATTGTATTTGGAATTTTTTTCTCATATTGTGTAGCCCCCAACCTAAATGCCAACGTAACATTAATGTTATATTTCAATATTACACAAATACAAAACAATGCTGAAATTATCATGGGGTGTAAATTGTTCTAACAATTTTGTCGGATCCGTTTGAACTGTTGCTGCAGCGGAAGTGTTCTGGAACCTTCCCAGGGAACGAATGCATATCACATGGTTTCCCTCAGGTGACTGCTTAAAAAACTGGGTTGGGTTTACTGGTCTTTACTGGCCATAAACCTTACTCATGATTATTCTTTAAAGGGGCTCTATTATGCTTTTCTGTTTTCCCTTTCTTTTAGTGTGTTATGTAATGTGCATGAATATGGTCTGCAAAGTTTATGTCCAAAATGGCATGCTAAAGGGAATTACTCTCACCACATAAACCACTCTTCTCTATTCTGCCTGAAAAGCCTCATTGGAATTCCAGCCCTTACTTCCGTAACATGATGAGGTCATCGCTAAAGAAAATCCTTATTGGCTGCCTATCTGCAAGGATCTGTCTGTAGATTGCAAGACAGAGGCAGAACGTGTAAGGCAAGCTGACCAATCAGAGCACACTGGGCTCACAGGAGGTGGGGCTTAAAGCTTACAAAGAGTTTTGGACAGAGTGAATAGAGATGTACAATATGAGAAAAATAATGTGTTTTTGGAACATTGTAGCATGCAGGTCTATTCTAGTAGACCTCCAAAATAAAACTGAACGTAATCATAGTGAGCATAATAGGGTCCCTTTAATACAAGTCATTGTTATCAGTCATAACTATCGGTTCAGTTGTTCTGCCAATGAATTATTTTTTCAGTGTACACAGGGCCTCAGTTTCGGCCACGATCAGCAACTACAGCCTGAACAAGTTAATAAACATTTGAAAGGGTAGGCCTTTGTTGAGTATGGAAATTACTACTGACAGCAGCATGTGGCAGCATTTCATTATAGTGTGAAATATCTATAAATAAAGAATATGCTGTTATATTATTTCATTTGTTGTATCTTCTGCTTTTCTTATACAAAAAATTGTATAAGATCTTAAGTGGTGGCTATGTAACTCTGGAGCTCTGATTTTATTAACTTCTTATTTTAAATTAAGCCTCTATGAGGTAATTATGCTTTAGTTAAAGGTTTAGCTATTTATTCTCATTACTGGAAGTTTAAAAACTGTTCTTTTAAACAGCACTCAGTGATCTTCACAATTCGAACTACAAAGATATATCATTTACGTACTTTATGACTCATCTCTAACTCGTGCATAACAGTACCATATATCATCCTTCCATCCATCATTAAAGACTGCTTATCTAGGCTGCTCTGTTGTGATCCAGTCGACATCAGGAACCGTAGGGTGTCAAACAGGGATGGAAGACATTGCATCTCATCAGCACTGATAAACCCACACACAAACAAATGTAATAACCATACTGCAGTCCAAATGAACAGCATCGGTGTTGACTTGGGGGAGGGAAGCCCACAGAGTAAAAAACATACAAGCCCCCCCCCCCCCCCCCCCAACAGAATCTGCCGCCCTGGAGCTATGAGATAATGCTACCCACTGAGCTACCATATTCTAGAGCAATCTTAATTAAGCTAATGTGAAACATTCTGTGAAAACACAGGCGTAAAGTCATGGGAATATAACGTATTATTGAATGTGTGCCATTAAAATCTCTGGTTAGCATCTGATTGTTCATAGCCAGAACAGCTAGACCAGGATACACAAATCAACAAAGTCATGGCACATTGAAAGGCAAACAATATGAATGGACATCTCACTCTTGGCAATGTTGTCGAATTAAAACTGGACTTAAAAAAAGGATGTACTTGAAATTGTTGGCTCCCTTTAAAATATCTATTTTTTACAGAAGATTCAAAGACTAATGTTTGTAATACTGTTTTTGTAACACTATTATAAATCACGCATATGCAAAACAATCCTTAAATGCATTGCCGTGCCATAATCTTGGTTACTTAAACTGCTTAGCATCAATAATCATCCACGGACAGAAGGCACAGCACCCATGAAGAGCCAGGTGCTTGGTCCAGATCATCTCAGCATATGATAGAAACATCAAGTTGAACTGTGTAGGCCAGGAAGCAACTTGCCAAAGAAAGTGGAAGGCTTTCATCTTTGTGTTTGATGCGATTGTGCATGCCAGTACATAGCATTATGACCATCTCCATCCTAATGGGATCCTCAATGACCAATCAGATTGACCTGATGATGACACTAACAAGTAAATGAATTTTTTTATTCATCTTATATCTGCTGATCCAGTACAAGCCACTGGGCAGGGGAATAGCCTGGGCAGGATGCACAAATACGCACATTATGGGCAATTTAAATGGGCTGATCCGCCATTGAGAACCATTTTGGGTAACTAGTTAAAGAAGACGGAAGGATCATCTACTAATATGAATTTGATGGCTTGTAGAACACAACAAAGAATAAAGCCTGGCAACTCCTTTATTTCTAAAAACTAAAAAAGTACAAAGTTGAAGGATAAGTACAAAAAACATGAACAACAACTGAGGAGTTAAGTCAAAATGCATAAAAAGAGCTCTAAACACATCACAGTCTTTTTCTTAAAGATGCGATGCATCAGACTAGCAAAAGTGAATAACGAATGAAAATACGTTCGGAAAAACAAAATCAAAATTTCTGCCAGAGAAGTACTAAAAACTGACGGTTTAAACCACGTGACAACTAAGTAGCCAGTAATTCCAGCCCAATAAACAGGCATTTAAATTTAATGTCCTGGCATTCAGAAAAGCAGCCATAAATAATGCAAGCCTTATGAAAGCCTCCCGTCCCGAGGCTGATCATGCTAGAAATACGGAAAATGAACTCGGTCCCGTGTTAAAAGGCTCACTTATTCATTTATTTAGCCGCCCTACGAGGAAGTATAAATCAGGCCCTTAAAAACACTCATGTGCCGGAACTCTGTCTGCTGAATTAGCAGACGGCGTCTGACCTATTTGTCTATATTAGCACTTTAACCCAGTCCCACGTGAGACGGTCCTCTAACTGCCTTTTATCTGACCAGATTAAACCAATTGCCCATTCCTATATCAAGTGGATCAGGTTTAATTTCGTGGATGTACGTTTCAGCAGTGAATACATGATTTTATTTTTTAATTTTTTTTTATTATTGTTGTTGGAGTGCTGTTTGGGGTTGAAGTTAACGAGAAAGTGTATATGCTTTAGCTGTAGTGACTTAAGAGTACCTGTGTATCACTGCGGTTTGGTGACATCTTCTGGTTCGAGGTGGCGAGAAGCGCACATGTGGTGCCGGACCCCGTCTGAACTCCCCCAGAGCTACACGCTAATTAAGGTAGCACATTTAACACACACACACGACTATTCAGTCTCTCAGATTAGTAAAAAGGGCTATTTTCATCAAGAATAAAACTGCAACTTGTGCGCTGTCTTCTGCGTCTAGTGGAGAATAACATAACATTATCGCAGGGAAACGCCCGTACAGCTCAGCAGGTGCATGAGGTCAAGCTTGGGAACAAATCGGGTTTCATATACGTGCCTGGCATTCTTTAATTTCTGGAATCAGCCCCCTGACTGCAACCATCCGCAGGTCCTCGCCGTGGCCGGGGACTCTCTCGTACTTGAAAACCGATCCCCCCACCCCCCACTTTGCAATGAAGGAATATGATGTTTGTCCACGTCAAATAAATTTTTCAGCTGGGGCCCTGAATCCTGAAATCCCCACAACTGCAAGCTGTCTCCCCAGCCTGTGGGTGCATGAGTCCCTAACGTCACTCACCTTTAACCCCAGTTTAACTCCACCCAACCCTGTGCCAAACACCCTTTAGTAGGCTTTCAAATGCACACAGCAACCACATGCTCTGGATGCTCCAACTAAAACGAATAGCACCTGACTCACTGGGAGAAAATAGGGCAAAGGTATTATTAGCTGCCTGGACCATATTTACAACCAGTATTGACAAAAGTATAGAAGAAGAACAGCTGAAGGCATTTGCTCATTGGGATTGTCAGCTGAACTTTCAGGGTGTAAACAGAGAACTTTCCAGATTCCTCAACCCTCCAGACACACAGAGCAACCAAACATTGTTATCCTGTTTTACTTATTTATTTTGCAAATAATGGTTATTAATTTCAGTTTATAAAAATGTGGCCAGTATCTATGTGGTCTTCTCTCCTCTATGCCTGTTGTACTGTATTGGAGTAATACAGCCGTGGATCCACTGCAATGATTTATTTTTTTTACGGTTTATTTTCATCACAGAAACGAGGGACATATAGCCAACTGACAGCACGGTGTGGATTCCGCAAGGATGATATCAATCATCGCAGGCAGGAAGCGGTCGCATGCTGAGCTGCAGATCCTGCTTCACGCTACCGCAGCTGAACTGCATTCTTGCTAAGAATCTTACCTTGTGTGGAGGGGACTCTTTCACACCCTTTTCCCATTCCCTGTGGTTTGAAAATCCCCAGTATGAATGCCGACACTGACCACACAGTCTACACCAGCCTGTTCCACCTCAGCTGTCTACAGACCTTCTTTAAATGTCACGTGTTACATAAAGAAAGTTAGTCTGTAGCAGAAAACACCTATAAAGATATTGGCCACATGGTAAACCACTATTTAATTGAGTAAGTAAAACTTATTTATAAAACGCTTTTCACGGACAAGAGGTCACAAAGCACAGTACAGCACTAAAATGCTTAAAAGTACCAAAAAGATAAAACAAAACAAGGAAAAATCATTTAAAAACACAGTACTAAAAACAATGGGGTTTTTACCATGGTGAGAAAAATGAATGATGTTTATAAATTAAATGCTTTTTTTTTTTTTTATAACAGGTCTTTCCATCCTGTTTTCAGGGTTTCAGTGAGTCTGGAATCTCTCCCAAGTAGCACATGACATGGAGCCTCATGGACAGGAAAACAATCACTACAAATGATTTCTGTAATATACTAAAAAAAAAATTTTAAGAATATTAATATGACTGATGATTAGCTGCCAGTTAGGGGCCAAAAACATTAACACCATCTGGCATCAACTACCCTGCTGACCTTTAAAAACAAAAAGAGTTCAAACACGTGTTTTCTCCCTGCCTAAACAGTTTGAGATCGCACTGACCCTGGGGCCAATGCCAGGAAGCATAGGGTGCAAGCACAGTCGATGGGATACCAGCCAGTCGATGGGATACCAGCCCCATCACAGGTCACACACAAACACATTCACACAGTTACTTAGAGACTCAGTGCTGCCTGCAGTGTAATTATACAGAGCTTAAATATGCCTGACAGAAGAAAGTACAGTTTGCATTAACATCTGTAATTATGGCCACATGTGACCAGGACACAAAATTGACGCAGCTAAGTAGAACATGGTTTATAAGTAATTTAAATGAACGTGTCTTTCGATCTTTCCACTTGCAGCGGAGCTTACGATAGCAGCACCAGTGGCTGCTCGCCTGTACTCGAACAGGGTTGCTGCATAATTTTTAACATCAAAATGAATACTTTTCAAGACCTTTCGAAGACCTCAAAAAGAAAAAAAAAACATCTTCACCACCAAAAAAAAACATAGCTCTTGCCGTTTTAAATGAACTTCATATATACATGAGCTGCACAACGATTTTAAAAGGTCTGCTTTTGTTGCCACCTTGTGATGCGGTGCACATTGTGAAGCGTGTGGCTTCACAGGGGCATATAAATTTAAACCAAACAAATTGTACTCCATGTCAAAAAATGACAATTGCGTTTTTAATGTCACACTTAGCAAACTGAGAGATTGTGATCCACAAATGTTCCAGTCACAGTGTCTCAGATGAAGGTCTAGTTGTTTTGATTTAGTTGATTTGTTTAAACTTTCATCAAACATAATTACAAAGCTGTCGTCATTCACAGCTGACCTCCAGCTCACATTGGATGAATGGTACAATCCCGAACCTAAATATATACGCAGTCTTATCCCTCCCACAGGTGAACGGTTTTTCTGTACTATGTCTGAATCCGGAAACATCAACTGAAACACTGTGTGTATTTCACTACTGGATTTGTATGAATGATGTTGGCTCATCGTGTATAGAGACCAAAGCACTTCGGCCTTAAGTGTTGCTCTCGTTGAAAACCCAGCTAATGTTGTCGAACACAATGCTTCCGAAGCTGTAACTTTGCCGGTGGTTTGAGCTTCCAGAGTAGCATCTGTCAGACTAGGGCCTCCACTGAATGTAGTTCTGGATGGATAGTGAAGTTTCCTTTGAGGACTCATAGCGTTTGTGTTTCTCTGATGTGTCTGGACTGCTTCAATACCCATTCTACCCAATTTGTAGGTCTTCTTGCACCATAAGCATTTCAAACCACATGGGTCTGTAGAGTGTTGTAGCCAACCTGCATATTTGTCATTGTCTGTCCAATTCTCATTAAATTTGCATTTCCCCATATCGACAACAGATAGTACTGACACGAACTACCATGCTAACGTCCACTAGTTTACACCGAACCCACGAAATGAAAATGAGCTTGTGCAGGCTATATACATATATGCACACCTTTACCAAGTGTTTCGATATCTGTGTGCTATGCGAGCCGGAGCTTGCACGGTTATCGTGGCAATAATAAACAAGGTGTGAAAGCTTGGAGGTCATATGATTCCATAAACATCCATGATTTTATTAAATATTAAATGTTATTTAAGACTACATGGCAGTAAAAAATAATACATTTTAAGAAATTTTATGACCTTAAATATAAAATAAGTCTTTTTAAGAATCGGTGGGATCCCTGTGGAAGTAAGGTCCATTATCCCTGTGTGTCCAGCTCCACGCCACCATATTTCTTGCTGCACTCACCATTTTCTTTCGAAAGTGATTATTTCACTAGCAGCCCTGCGACTTAATCGGATTACGCTTCCTGAGCATCGACAGGATTTCGTTATTAGATTAACTTGATTTACTGACTGACATTGTTTATTGGGCCAGCACTTTGTATCTCGCAGTTCAGCCTTTGTCAACCCTTCAGTCAGTAATCCCAGCTAAAAACATCTGCTAAATAACAATTAAACATAAGACGTTTCAAAACACTATGATGTCGGTACTGTAAAATTATGCATGAACGCATGCTCTATTTAATTACCTAAACAGAACCTGCTTTATACATAGATAAACAGGGGCATGCTGATGCTATTATGAAGATGTAAATGGCACGATCCGGTGGTAAACAGACGGTGCTGCTTCACATGGGAACAAAGTTTATTCAGTTAATTAGGGGAGACCCTGTGCTCAGAATGGGCCACACTCACTCACCACTGCCTCCCACAGACAGGCTGGGAGAAGTCCCTCAAGTGATCAAACGAGAAGATGGCAAGCCAGGGAAGTGAAGATGGCAAGCCAGGGAAGTGGCAGATACAGCCTTCCACACATCAGCGGGCATTCGATCCCTCCTAGGCTGCTTGCCTCAGTTCACTCTGAATCATTGTTTACTGTTCATTGTTCGGGTGCCACTAAGGGTTTTCGAGCATTTGCATCCATTATGGCTAATTAGGTGTTCCCGGCTTCTCTCGGCAGTCTGAGCCTGCCCGGCCACATATACCACCGTGCAAATTGTTGTGAAATTGAGTCTAGTGGGGCCGGTGTTGAGAGACAAGGAGAGGCCATTGAGGAACAAATGCTATAGATGTTCTGGGTAATTGGGAACAGGCCTAACTGAGTGACAACACAGTATACCTTAGGGTTAGATGCTCAAATGAAGATGGAAAGCACTACATAAAGAATAGCATTGAGAAATCTGTAATCATAGCCTAGTATTAAACAAAATAAATAAATAATTCATAAGTCAGTGATGTCTAGACTGTGTATCTTTGTATATAGGGCAATTTATTCTGATTTTAAAAATATATTCTACTTTAAATCTTTGAAAAATGGTTTGTCATGAAAATAACTTAACCAGTTCAAGTATTAATAAACGTAGTGTTTTTTTTTTCCTTTACACTGAAACATCCATCCATTTTCAAACCGTTTTTCTAACCGGTTTGTTCAGGGTTGCAGGGGGATCCTGGAGCTTATCACGGGCAGCACAGGGCACAAGACGAGGGGACATTCAAACATTAGAGGGCATTTGAAGAGCAAATTATTTGAAGGGAAATAAGATATACTTATATGTGTATACTGTACTATTTATACGATGTAGCATTTGTTATATGCAGCTGTGATGGGATGGGATCCTTCCAGCTCTCTCCAGATCGCATGTATATGTCTGTGTTTGTGCATGTGTGCAAATATGTATGTGTAGAAGGGGGCTGCTGTGTTTAAAAGCACAATGTGTTACACTAAGTGAAAAAAGACAGGATCAAGATCATATATTATTAAGTAATTAAATAAGATTTGATGCGTCAAAATACTAAAAAATATGAATGTGTGTGTGTGTGTAGATGGACACGAATAAAAATCTGCCAAATAAAAACAATATAATCACAAAATTTACATCTATCATGGCATGTAGTTAAAAGACTTACTGTCATGTAGCCCAGATAGGAGTGAACAGAACTAGCATCCCAGATACATTTTTCTGTGTTTTCAATGTTGTCTGTCACAGCCCTTAAAAATCTGTGGGCTGTAAAATACAGTAAACAGAATGGAACCAAAGCTTGTCTATATAAAGATATAAAACATTTTTCCCCGATGCACACAAAGAGTAGCATTAAAGCAGCAAGATGATCCCATTACTTTGCTGTGACAGGCGTACAGAATCGTTCGAGGGCAGGCTAATGATAAAGTAGGTAACGACACCTTGGGTATTAGTTAACAGGACTTTCTATCATCGTGGCACGTTATTATCTAGGAGATAAAAGCACTGTTACGTGTCCAGCCCCCCGAAACAGCGTGGAGGCGAGTCCCAAAACCGCAGCTGCCATGAGACACAAGGCGATAACGGGATGGAAAATAAGTTCGACACAAAGTCATTTCTCTACCAAGACAACCGTGGTGCCATTTGGGGGAAGCCATATGCGTTATTAATGGGGACGGTCGGCCATTGCTGCCTGACCCAAGGCAATGTGTATCTCGAGGGTGTGTCACTTTACCATTACCATTATTGTGCAGAAAAATATTCTGAAGGTCATTTAACTGATGTTTATCCTTCAGAATTATTCTTTAAAGCACTGTGACAAAATATGTCCTGTATTTACATTTGATTAGGGAAAAAAGGACCATTTGGGTGAACTTATTGTTCTAAAAAGTAATTTTTAAAGAATGCTTTTTTAAGCTGAGGAAACATCTGTGTGCACAGTGTGTACAATTCTGTCACATCTCCAATACATACTTACTGTATGACTGCATATGTGTGCATGTGGAGGGAAGGAGGAGGGGAGAGATTACACCAGCATGAGCACCCACGAGCAGTGATTGCCCGAATGGCCCTGTGCAGTGTCACTGACTGAAAACTGCACACCTGTCTCAGTGGAGAACAAGCCCCACTCTCTTCCACAGGAAGCACCAAAGAGGGTCAGCGTGGACCTATGAGTAATCTGCTGGAGAAACAGATGGAAATGCCTGTGTAACAGCAGGTATTTCATGCAATCGTGCCACTCTCACATCTCACGCCAGAAAAAAACAATGTATTGTGTGCCAAACAAACTCTGCTTATGCCAGAAGAAATCTCATTAGCGTACCACGTAAATGATGACTCTGATATCCATTCTGCAATATTTTGAAAACAAACTGGCAGGGGATGAATCCCAACAGCGACAAATAAAAAATATTATTCATTTTGGACAAGTGCTTCCAGATGAATTTGCACAAGTCTTTTTATTTGAGATAATGGAGGCGAATCCTACTTACTGTGCTAAAGTTTAATTTGCATAAATGCATCAGGTTTGGATGATTCAGACACTTGCACAACACCCCGGTGCTCTTGAGGGTATTCAGAGTAAGAGGTGCTTTGCGTTCAAAAGGGGCACCACAATTCAATTACACGAGTGCCATAATCCTGGCGATTACCGCCAGATCAGTGGGGGCCCCGGCAGTCAATTAGCTCGCACTGCTGTGACAGTTTACTCCTCCCACTGAGCTGGGCTCAGGACCTGCAGCGGGGGGGGGGGGAGGGGAGGGTGCGACCTGGCTGGCACAGTGCTGTGGCCCTGCTTCAGGAGGAAATGCCGACCCTGCAAACTGTTTCCAGGCACACATGGGGGAAAAAAAGAGCAATTTCATTGAATACGGAAGACAAAGGGTCCCTGTTGGCATTATAAAGGTCTCCTACAGCTTACGGACTTCAGACAAGTAATCGATATATTAATTAACTAAGACTATATCTTGAGTAGGACTGTGGTGCTGTGTTCTGCATTGTTGTGCATTGCATTCACACTTCCATGCCTGTGGGGGGGGGGGGGGTCATCTGGCACCCTAAAATCATGTGATTAGATGAACTATAAATTATACATTGTGTGTTCTTGGCTCTGAAATGCATCAGCAACCTCTCCAGTATAAGCCCCTGCCCTGCACTTGCTGAAATAGGCTCAAGGCCGGACCCAATGGCAAACTGCTGGATAAGCAGTTGGAGGATTGGATAGATGGTTGGACTATTGTTGTGTAATCCAGCAGTGGTTTCAATTATAGCTTTACAATATAGCTGTCTGTCTGGTAGGTGTTTGATAAGTCCAGCCATCTAATGAAAAGTGAGGGTTTTCAGTGGAAGTAAAAAAAGGTAATATACACAATTTTTATTTAATACTCTAAATTCTTTCTGATATTCAATCCCAAACCTGACTTTGCCAGCAAAAAACACCATATGTTGCAAGCAAATGACCATAAGCAGAAGGGTGATTTTAGTATTTGTTTTCTTCAAGTTTTAGTCCTTACCTGCAAAACAAATGATCAGCTCTAGAGCAGTATGGCATCCCTTGGAGACGTTTTGTGAACTATCAGAGGACACAGCATGGGGTGTAAGGTACAGCCCTTCCCTCAGAAGCTACCTTCACCAATCAACTCCGAGCAATGACTATAGCATGACATCATTTTGCCCGTGAGGTCTATAGGAGAACCCTCTATTTCTAAATGTCAACACCTTAGAACCTAAAGGAGCACAGGAGGACTTCAGGGACTTTAAACTTCTACATAGATGAGACCAAAGGACAATCCGAGCAGTGGATATGAGACAGAGCGTAAACTCTGTGGAAAAGTTCAACTTGGAAACTATTACGCTGCTTAGATATCACTTTGTCCTGCCAATATAACCATCCATCAATCACAGAAGCCCATTTCAAATTCTTGTAATTGTTTGCTTCCAAGAATAAACAGATGTTATTGAATCACCATAGCAAATTTCAACAGAGTGACTGTAATACTTGGTTATTAATGAACGGTTACATGCACAAAGGCTTTGCAGTGCTGGGACTGATCTGAGCAAACAAATGATACGAGAAGAGAAACGTCTGTTTAACGCCATCTGTGCACCGATGAAGGGTCGTCGTGCAAGAAGGCGCAGGGCAGACTCGCAGCAGGCTGCTCTACTTGCAGAGGTACTGCATTTACTAGTTACTGTTGTTGTTATTTTTCTATAAGGGAGTCACAGTGGCTCTGTAGTTGGCTCTACAGCCTCACATGCCCCAAGGTTGTAGATCTGAGTGCCCCAGCTCAGTGTATATAGTTCGTAAGCTTTTCCCTTGGGTTTGCATGGATTTCCTGTTACATTCCAAGTAGATGCAGTTGGTCTAATTGGTGCCTCAAAATTGCTTGCAGTGCATGAATGGGTGTGTGATTATATGTCCTGTGAAGGACTGCCATCCCGACCAAGCTGCTCCCCCTGAGTCCTGTGCTTCCTGGGATAGGCTCCAACTTCACCATTACCCAACACTGGATTCTGGATAATGGATGTATTTTTAAGAACATTCCCATACAGAGCTTACTTACTGACTATTAAGGCTGAACAGGTGAAAACTGCAAAAGCCAAACAACCTCTAGTAGCAGGATCAGCTGTAAATTGTTCTGGATTGATATGTAACAGTTACCAAAAATGATGACGCATAACAGAATGTGCTTTAGGTACCATGTTGAATGAAATCAAATATAATGTGTTGCTCATATGATTACATTTTGGCCTCTGCCCAAATACAAAGAAATGTGAAGTTTAAATTGGTTTGTCACAGCTCTCCATGCAAAAGTCCGAACAGCATTCAAAGCTACTTCCTGCTGGTTGCCATGACAATTAATTCAGTGTCAGATTCAAATGTTACATGGCTGCAACGGTAGAGAACATACTTCAGACTTTGTAATGTCAAGTAGGTTGGCTCTAGCTCTGCTTATGAAAATATCACTCTTAGTGCAAACATTCCAAAATAATTTTCCACCGACAGGTTGGCACCAGCAATCTGAGTGCAGCATAAATGCTCTTTAGGGATAAGCTGGCTTCTGGCACCTGTCCCCCCAGCTGTGCCCCCCGAGCCTTCTGCAGGTCATCCCTCCCCTCTTCACATCTTTCTGTCCTCCTGCAGAGGCTGGAACTCCATCCATCCCAAGGACAGAAGGACATCAGTCGCTGTCACGGGATACACAATCCCATGCTGAAACTAAGCCAGTGCTCAAATGACACAGCCTTAAACATTTTGTGGTAGATTCATAGACTCTGAGGTGTCACAGAATCATGTTTTTGAAGCCACAGTCTGATTTTCTGCTGGTAAAATAAATGTTTATACACAGTTTAAATGCTGTTAACACCGATTATTGTTATACAGTATGTTATGTTATATGTCATGTTATCGTATTGAGCCTATCGCTACTTATCACTCGGACTTTACCATATGTACTGCTGCTTAATTTGTTCATATTTTCTTCAAGATGCAAAACAAATTGTTAGCAATTCTCTCAATGTCATGCCAATCCCCATACACTGCAGATTACAGCCATTGTGTGACAGAGATGTCTGCATGTATAAACATCAAACCCCCTGATCGGCACTGGCCTTTAAGTCAGCGCCATATCTAGTTTTCCAAATGTTCTTGAACCTTAAAGACGTGTTCCGAGGTACGAATACGCCAAGTCTATGCGTTTTTTTTCTGCGAGCATATTAATCAGCCATACAGCCTCCAACAATGGAATTGTAAAGTAGGTTTGAGCCCCAGTTAAAGGATTATCCAAGTGTTTCATGAGCTAAGACCTGAGGACACACAACCACATGCTGCATGCTAAAGCCGAAAAATAAATTCCACTCTCAATATAAGACTTTAAGTCTTCTCAAAGAGCGCGGATAAAACTATAACTGCCTTGCGACGTATCCTCTGGCTCCATTTTCATCTTAAATCTCACCCACTGAAGTTTCAGAGATGAAAAACAAAACATTTTTTTTTTTTTGAAAGATAAAACATTCTATGTTACTGACCCCATTACAGTTTCTATATGACACCTTATCTGGGAGTGTGATTTTTACTCAAAATAAACTATTATACTGTTATATATTTCATTTGAAGATGGATGGGATGAGAATGAGTAAGTATTCAGAAGCATCCCCCCCTCCCCCCGTCAAGGGCTGATGAATCCGTGCTTAGTGAATGGCTGCTCTCCACAGTATTTCTGACAATAAGACATTGACACACCTCTGTCCAGATGTCACTCTCCGGGAGCTGGGATGGCCTTTTCGGGATAAGAGGCACCAGCTGGGTCAGTTTTGGCCAAAACCTCCTTGCCTGGAAAAAAAGCACAGAGGACTTTCTGTTAGCCCTAAATCCTGTTTACGTGCATCAATCTAAATCAGGTTTGCACAGGCTGGATTGGCTGGCATTGTAGTACTCAGTGAATGCCAGCCACTGAATATCAAACTACAGCAATGTGTCCAAAATACTCCCTACATAATTACTATTATTGTGCATAATATGTATATATTATTTATACATTTAAGCAAATGGATATTTTAGAACATTTAAAAGGTTAAAATATAATTATGCAGCAGAATGTATTATTAATTAATGTGTAATAACTATCTAATCCTTAATAATAAATTTCAAACAGAGTTTTAAAACATCCTTAAAAATCATAAATTGCTAAGCCAGTCACTTTTAAAACTGCCTTTTTCAAGAATTTAATCCAAGTAACTGAAAGGTTCACGTCAATGCATTATAGCAGATATAGGCATCAGGAGAAGCAGCAATTACTAGTGAAAATGACATGAGTGGTAGTATGCCTGTGTGTGTGACTGTATTTCAATAGTTTTATCTATAAACATTTTTAAAATAAAGCTGAACTTAAACTAAACCTAAATAAAATATCAAAACTAAGTAACCTCAGATTGCTTTTTTTTTTACAATGTGCAATCAGAGAATAAGTACAACAATTTATATAAGCACAAAATGTAGGCCTTGATGTCCCCTAAAATTCATCTTAATTTGATATTAGATAAATCCTGTAAAGAGAAGTCCGTTTTGTTTATGTCATGGGGACCTCAATTCAATGTGTTTCCTGACAGTCCCTCTATAATGATATCCATTTAACCATTAGATAAAGATTGTTACATATTTATATAAATTTCAAACTTGGGTTAATTTCAGTTTGAGTAGTGAACATTAGCATATCCATTAGCAAGAACACAAAAATTTAATTATGCAAAAAAAGATAAAATGCCAAGCTTATTTAGCAAACCACATTATTCTGGAAAGCAAAGTTACTACCATCTGGCAAATTGTATAATTCTATATTCTGTGGGTTTACTGGAGAATTAAATTCAATCCATCTGCTTTGTTCTTTGCCAGCCACTCGAAATCGGGCAGTAAATATCCAAAGAGAAGATGTTGGATGCTCTGTCATTTTGGACCGTGACAGTCTGCTGCACTTAGCATAGATGCAAGTGCTCTGGCAGCTTCTGATAAGTCAGCTAAACGACACAAGCATGCAGCCCCTGATCCCTATGCATTAAAAGTAAAATGCACGCAGGACAAAGTACCTCGTTTCAGTTGCCCGGCGATTACGACCGTTTGTGGATTGGCTAGAAATGTCACACTGTGAATGCCCCCGAATCTGTATGTGGGGATTAATAAAGCTGACCATTAGCACAAAATATTTCAGTGGATGTGTTTTTTTTTTTTTTTTTTTGGTGGACTGCTGGAGATTTAGTCAAACTTTTCAAGTCAAGTTCTGCAGCTGCAGCCCTTCATACCAGGAAGGTATGAAAAAAAAGAACAGCATGGCAGAGATGCTGATTAGCATGAGAATTTATGGGCCGTACATCCTGCCTGCCCCGAGTGCTGTGCTGTCTGCATTCCCCCCCCCAGGCCTGTCTCACAGAGTGCCTCACTTAGCATCAAGAAGCTCCCCCCACTCCAGCTTTCATTTTACAGAGGGAGGGAGGTCATTGTGTTCAATGTGAATAAACTAAAAGATGCAAAAATGTGATTTTTTTTTTTTTGTCTTTCACCAGGTCATGTTCCCACAAAAACAAGAAAGACAGGCGTGGGAGGGGCCGGTAAAAAACACCAGCTGTACTGGAGTGTGACGAAATATTCCTTGAGCCACATCTGGCTGAAGAATGCATGGTGTCTCTACTGTGGGAAAAGACACTGAAGCTAATCGTCGGAAGGCAGCCCCATTGTCAGGGGCTCCCACCCACCTGTGCATAGCAGGTCCATAGCTAAAGGGCAGTATGGTGTAGATGCTGCCCAACAGCTGCCTCCTGAATGCTGGGTCCAGGTCTCACATGCTTCTGCTGATAATGATAAATGACAGATATACCTTTTAAAATGATTGTCATGTTTATATTGATATGCTGTTATTAAAAAAAAACAATGGTAATAGCATTACTATTCATTTTTAAATATCTGAACTACTGTCCATCCATCCATCCATCCATCTAGCTATCTATCTATCTGGCTAGCTAGCTATGTAGTTAATATATATTTTACCTTACTTCTGTTATATTACAACTCTCTCTGACATTATGACAGCGCGACAGCCAACTATACCAACATCCCGTCCTAATCAGTATGTTAAGACCTTGAACAGCTGGATTTTAATCTTGAGCCACTATTGTCCATTATAGACAATAATTATGATTGGCAAACAAAGCAAACAGGCTGTGACATCTGGTGAACATTCTGGCAATTCTCTTTCATAGTCAGCAGTCCAAATGTGGGCAGCTCATCACTCAGTATAGCAACTCCAGTCCTTTAGCCTAACAGATGGCTACAGACAGATATTTGGGAAAAAGGGAGTAAATTCTTAACAGAAAATGAGACAGCACAAGCATAATTGTTAGGAGCTGGTGTGCCCAATTACAATCTGAAGACGATTTTTATTTTGGATGTACAGACTAAAGAAAGAGCTCTGACTTCCCCCTTGGATCATGTTTAAGCCCGATGGTTGAAGCAGTACAATCCTGTTTCACGCCTTCTCTCCGTTTAACGTGTTTAGAACAACATCTGCAGCTCAACACGGCCCTGCACGTCTCTGCTTTTCTTTGAAGAGGTGAAAGCTGACCTCCTTCTCAACAGCTAAAGGACAAGGTACTGAAGTTATTCTAGTACCATCTTGGTACCAGGGATAACACCACATCCCTGTGGTTCTTGCACATCCTAATAAGTTTGTGCACATCTCAATAAGTTCAAAGGTTGTGCACCTTTCCACAGCCCCGGTATGCAGATGTGGGTGAAGTATTTATGTATGATCCATGATGGCGATAAAGTTGCAACTGTAGTTGAATAAGTACTTTTCCAAAGGAACAATAGCAAATAACATTGAGAAAGCGTGTTTTTCTCAGCAGCTAGTTCTTCATGGTTCTACATTAGACCCGTCAGGAGAGGAAATGGAATGAATTTTGTGCCACTCACAGGCATATATTCAATATTCATGTTGGCAGTGTGGAAGCTGCAGACTTGAACAAGCACCAGAACTGCACTGTTAATTCGCATGAGGCTCACACATAATTTATGACCTGGTGATGATTTTTAAATGCTGACGATTATTTGATATAATATGTATAAATCACTGTGCTATTCCCCTGAAATCAAAAGTAAATTCAAACAATGAATAAGTAAAAAAAATTAAAAACCTCTGCTATACCACTGTTATATCCGCGTTGGGTGAGCGAGCACAGGGAGTGAGAACACAGAGGCGGGAGCTACCCGGGACAGATCAGGCGGCTCCGGGACTACCTGGGATGGAGCAGGGTTTAGCGTCTTGCCCGTTGGGCTTGCCCGCTTGGGGATCGCTAGGGTCCGTGGGGTAGCCGCTCCTACAGATCCGGTCCTTTTAATTGCCAGGCGCGTCCCAGGAAAAGGATGAGCTGCCCGTGCTGGTGACAGGAAGGTGGCCATCCGTGGGCAGGGTCCAGGCGTAGATGAGAGGCTGCCGTGTAGGGGCAAAGCCGATACCTCAGGTGAAGGAGGTGCAGCCGAGATCGTGGGTGCTGCGGCATGAGACACCTCGGGCAAAGTCACAAACAGAGGCGACTTCGAGGCAACAGGCCTTGTAGCAGGCGGGTTCGCTGCGGGCAGAGGTACCGCAGGGGCCCTGTGTGCACCCGGGGCCACAGCAGGGACCCAGACAGGCGAGCTTGGCAGATTGAGCTGGACGGGCAAGCCAGGCTGGACAGGCAAGACGGGCAAGACAGGCAAGCCAGGCTGGACAGGCAGGACCCATGCCGGTGGATCGGGGATCTCAGCCAACGGCCGCAACAAGTCGGGGACTTGACCAGGTTAGGTGGGACTGGAACAGGAAGGACAGGATCAGGCAGTTCAGGCTGAGCTGGGACCCCAGGGGGTCCAGCCACAGCCGCTGGTATTGCTGCTTCTGGAGCCCGGGCCTAGAGTGGAGCAGGAGGTAGGATGGGCAGGTCTAGGACCACAGGTGAGTTACAGCTCACAGCTGGTGCAAGAGCATCTGGAGCCAGGTCCTTGGGCCTAGAAAAGATGAGCGAAGCTGCAGTAGGGGCCTCAGACTGCGACAGGGGAGGCATCAGGGCCTTAGAGGATGCAGCCAGAGCGGGCGGCGTTGGACCCTCCAGGAGCACTGCAGGAACCCCTGACACAGAGCTGGCAAGGCAGGCAGGACAGGTGGAGCCGGTGAGACACGCAGGACGGGCTGGACAGGTGGCACTGGCGAGTCAGGTGGGATAAGCAGGACAGACAGGATGGGTGAGACAGGCATAGCAGTGGCATCAGGCAGGACCGCGGGCATTGCAGTGGCAACAGGCAGGGCCGCAGGCATTGTGGCGGCAGCTGGTAAGAACGCGGGCAAGACAGGCTGGACAAGCTGGCAGACTGCTGGCGAAACAGGTAGAATATCAGGTGTGGGCGGAGGCAACGCCAGTACCTCGGCTGTACCTGCGGGCGGCGCAGCAGCTACAGTGTGCAGCACTGTAACCGGAACCACGGGTGCAGCTGGAGCCTCAGCCAAAGCAGGAGGCGGGGCTGTAGCAGGCCCCTCCGGCGAAGCTGCAAGCAGAGATGGAGCCTCGGGTGCAGCAGCTGGCTGAGGCGGGGCTGCGGACATAGCTGCGGGCGGACGCGGGACCTCAGCCGAAGGTGGGACAGAAACCGCCAACACCGGGCCAGCAGGGGGCGCCACAGGCTTCAGCAAGCCAAGGAACTTCGGGCGCCGGCAGGACCGGGACATCGGGCGACGGTGGGACAGGAGGAGTCGCAGCAGGAGGTGCCGTGGGCATGGCGGCTGCAGCAGGCGGTGCCGCGGGCATGACAGGAGGAACAAGCAGGCAGGCTGTAGGCAGGACAGGCAGATCGGGCGCTGGCAGGACAGGCAGAGCAAAGGTAGGCAGCGGTGCAGGCGATGCTGCGGGCACAGTGGTGTTGGCAAGCAGGACAGCTGCAGCAGGAGTCACGGGCAGTGCAGCAACCGCCAACTCCAGACCAGCAAGGGATGCCACAGCAGGAACCGCTGAATCTGGACCAGCAGGGGGCACCGCAGGCACTGGGACCTCGGGTACAGGGGTCAGAGCATCAAGGGCGTCACTTAAGAGTCCGTGGAATAGCGTCCCACACTGCTCTGGCCCCCCTATTAGCCAGGTGTGCTGCCCGGTAGTGGTACACGGCTAACGGGGGCAGCTCTGCGGCAGTGATGCGGGTTTTGGGGACCAGTAAAAACGAGGCGGCGGGGCTGTACGAGGTGAGCCCTGCACCTTTTCTTTCTTCGGTCTTAGCAGGTTAGCTGCGATAGAGTTGCCCCAAATAGAGCAAGCAACTGGAGATGTCTTTCGGTTAATTTCTCCATCAGCAGTTGGAGGTTTTCGCGCACGTCTGTGAGAACGTGCGCTTCCGTGAGTGGGGTGATCTCCTGCCGTTGGGTCCCACTCCATCTGGCTAAGTCCAGTAAGCCGAGGTCTTCTCGGAACTCCGGCTGGTTTAATCAGGAAATCACCTCTGGCAGCAGACGGATACACTGCTGCGGCGATTCTTCATAGAGGTCTGTCATTCTGTTACATCCGCATTGGGTGAGCAAGGAAAGCAGCATCTTCCAAACAGGGATTCAAGGGTAACAGGATTTATTATGAGATCGCTGACAGACAGGAGAGCACTCAGTACACAACACTAATGACAGACCTGGGGAACCTGACTTGAACGCGGACTAAATACACATTTAACAAGCCAAATCACCAGGAAACAGCTGGGCACAATCGGGGTAGTACATGTGGATAATGAGGGGGCGTGGCACACACGAGGATCGGACGAGCTGGGCGTGACAACCATATCTATAACAAACTATGAAAAATAGAAAAATACATTTAATCTGTTTTACTTGAATAAACGACAAACTTCATGTACAATATAGAGATTTGTACAATTTCATATTCTAATCATCACTCTCCATTGCAGGTTTGTGGTAATAACCAATATACTGTATATATTTGTGACTGTAACCCTCAGAGAATTATTGTGGAAATGTAGTCAGTGACTGACATTAGGCAGAAGCCCTATCTACTCCTGGCTAACATTCTGGCTTCTTGTGTTCCAAATTCAGAGCTGCTCGATCTTTGGAAGATATAACCATAAAACAAACAAAAAGGCCCCAAGTGTCACTATAGGCTTAACCGTTGAAGCCTGGATCATGTATGTAATCACTGTGCATTATGCAGTTCACACATGATACGTGTTGTCTGCACAAGAAACAGCTACTCACTGTTCTCTTGGCATTACCGCATTACATTTTCAGGAGCTGCAAAATGAAAATTCCTGTCTCCCTGGACAGGAAATAGCAGCATGTCACAGAAAAAGTGAAATTTGTGTACATAAACATCATATCCCCACTCCATTACCGAAAACACGCAGGGGACAATTAAGGCATTATTATACTATAACATATATCCAAGTCAACTTCTGGGAAAAGAAAATTAGAATACACAGAAAACTTTAAAAATGTTGATATTGCCCTTTATAGCCAAGGTGATACACTGACAAACTCATACACACCCACAATAAAAATAGCAAAGCAGATAATTTGGTTTGGTGAGAGAATCCAGACTCCAAAGCTTAATATGGGAGAGAGTAAAAATGAATTTTTTCTGTAGACTGATATCCGAACGAATGGAATGACATCTTGGGGATTTAACCCTGAAACCCTATTTTCCAGGGCTTATAAGGTCCAATAATAGCAAATGCCTTTTGACAGAGGTGAACTTTCTGAGGGAACATTAACAATGTCTAATGTGTATTGAGATCATGAAGAGTGTCACATGAGTGTCACAAACAGGAAGTCACACTTTATCCCTTCTCAGTCATTATGAGATAGAAAATTTGACGGAGAAAATAATCAGACAGAAAATGAAATAAACAAACCTAAACTCAAATCCCTCGCAAAGACGTAAAGAGCTGACAGTATGTCTTCTGCTGACATGCCTTTCCAATATCAATGAAATCTCTCTCTCTCTCTCTCTCTCTGGACAAAACATGAAAGGAATAAGGTCCTGACTTCAAAGAGCTAACAGGCCTTAGGACATAAGCAGCACCAAGGGTATCAGAAGAAATGTGGCATCAAAGTCTGGAGCAGCTAACCCCATTGGTTGCAGGCAGGAAGGACTCTTTCCAATGAAACATCTGAAATCCCTCATCTGACGATGCAGAGGCATGGAACGGAACCACCACGATTACGCCAGATACACATAAGGCCATACCATTCCGGTTATGGGGACATGCCGGCTGTACAGGGCACTGACTTCCGTTACCCAATCCATTTTCATTTTCACTACAGATTAATGGCAAAAGGAAGGGAGACTGCAGGCTAAACAATAAATCACATTACATACTGGGGTAGAGAAAGTATTGAAATACAGCACTGTTATGAAGTGATACAGAATCCCCAAAGCTCATGATTGGAATCACGATTCATTCATTTTTTAAGATGTCGCCCCGCTTACTTAACCAAGCTAGTGCCTCCAGGTTTAAAGTATAGGTAAATAAAACAAACTCATTTATTTCCCTAACACATAGACTTTATTATTTTGAATAATCACTGAGTGTTTTTTAAATAAAATTAGCTATTGATGACTTATAATGGATCATCAACCACTGTTAGTGAAAAACATAGAGAAGTAAGTTGGAATTTCCTTTCACACCTCCAAGTTATGTCCTTAGCAATATCATGGTTGATTACTTACCCTTTAATAGATTTTTGTACATATTATATTTTTTCTTGGTTTTAATCAGGGTTCCCAGTTTTAATACAGCATTAGGTTCCTGCAGATTTGAGATCTGAGACCACAGGGCAGATTGTCTTTGTTATCCCTTCAATTAAATTGTCTGCACATGTCATGTGGGACCACCACAGTGACAAAACATTTGTTATGTTAGTCCAGACCCCCTTCCGGTCACATCCTCGGTTAATCACTTTAGTGTTTTACCACTGATTCAAGTAAAACACAACTAGTGTGCTTCATAGCTACAAAAAGTAGTTTGATAAAATTCATTGCAATGGGCATGGAAAGGTTATATTCTTAACTTCAAACATCCATTTGTTGGTTTTTTAGCCATTTATCCATGGCAGGGTTGCAGTGCAAAATATTAAACTTAAATATATTGTGCTTTTTTCATTCTCATTTCAATACCTGTGTTTTTGCTAAAACATGGAATTATTTTGAAAATATTCTTGATAATGTTACAGTTGTTTGGACATAGTTAACCTTACCAGAATGTACAATATCCACTTTTCTGTTCCACAGAAGTAATAATATAAAAAGAAAATATAATTCAATAGTCAGGGTCCAAAATAATCTGCATGCTACGGTAATGAATTATGAATTGTTAAATGGAAAATATACATCCATTCTACACCTTTCTGTGTGACTAGTTTGAACTAAGAAATTAAAGGATCTGAAAAATTATGTTTTTGTCATAATTTTTTTTGACTTGTATACTCAGACCTGTTATATATATAGGACTGAGATTTGTTGAAGCAAAGTGGTAAAAATTCATTATAATGCAAACTCTGAACAGAACTTCAGGTCGAGTCAATAGTAAGTAAGACTGGCCCAAACTTTTTGGTCTTTCAAGTAGGAAAGTAATTTCTCCACTTAACATCCAATTATAGCCTGCATATTGAATATACTTTCCTGTTACCACTTCTGTCAAATAAGGTTAAATGTCTTGCACAGAAAGTGCGCTCATTGTGGAAGTTCACAGGCCTTCTTCCCCGCAGCATATTCCTGCTTGAAGAGTCACTGTCCGTGAGGACATTACGTAAGCCTTTCAAGGCCTGTGATAAGAAGGCCCATTACTTCAACAGAACAAATGCCGGCTAAGTTCTCATTTGGATGAGAGTCAGTAGGAGTTCAAGTAACCCAAAGGGCACTGTTCTGTTTAGTCCACTGTTTTCATTAGGTACAAGATGGCAAGACAAGCATATCGAAGGCATCCATATGTCACAATGAAAAGAAACTCTTTTAAGCTCCTGAGAAGAATGGGGTTTCTATTTTACCCACTGGAATGAAGACAATGTCAGGAAAGACCAAAAAACACATTTTGAAAAGCTTCAAAATCCAACCATAAAAAACTACATAAATACTAATTTAACCCTCAGTATTTTGTCATATTTTTCCACTTTTTGTGATGCCCTATGGGGGCCATCAATCCTATGATTAAAAACACTTCTAATCTCAGATGTTTATTTTGGTTTTGGTTGTGAATGATTGAAGCTCTGCAGCTCAATAACAGTGACACGAAGCGGTATGAGGGCCGTGTTTGAGGAAAAGCGCTTGTCCAAAGTACACCTTGCACTTGGAAACGGGACAAGAAGTTGTTACCGCTCTCACTTAGTGAGTTAAGAAGCAGAAATGAGAGACCTTTTGTTTGCTGCTTCAGACACAATGTAATGTTAATCAGTCCAGCTATAGCATTTTTACACAAATGTTGCATGCACAAGAAGGTATAATTTTCTGTAATATGCAGTTAGCCAATCAATGAAACATAATTAAAGTGAAAACATCCATGTTAAAATCAATTCACTACAATCAATCTCAGGAATAACTGATTTCATGGTAGGCCAGGAGACTCCCCAGCTTAAATCTGTAAGAAGCCCGTTCATGGGGGTTCACTTCTGTGAGAACCTCAAACCAGCATTCCCGGCTGGCCTTCCTGAAAGGGGAGCCTTGAGCGGCATTAATCCCAGTAGGAAGTCCCGCAGACATGACACGTTCCGTGCCAAAACAAGGGGCTTAATTAGAGGGCAGTTCCGGTCTGACAGTCAAGGCCACGACCTTCCCAGGGGAATAATGAGCCAGGCAATGTTTGGGGCCTCAATCTGAAGCCTTAGCGCACAACCAGGGTGCTGATGGCTGCCCCAGACGTGCCAAACTGACAGATTCGAGTGACCGGACAGTGAACTGTACACTTGGTGAAGGGAGGCCAAAATATTTGCTGTGAAGAGGGGCTGCTGGAAAAAAAATCGACATTTTGTGTCTTTTATTTCCAGTTGATGAAGCCAAATGACATTGGTCAGCTTCTCCATCTCTGATTTGCTTTGAGGAAGTGGAAACCAATTGGAGCAGCGAATGAACTGAAAGCCTGCTACCCCCCCACCACCACCCCCCAGCATAAGCTGTGTGAAGCTATATAAATAATAAATCCGGCCGTCTCGCAGATTCCTGTTCAAAAGGATTCTGAAACGGAATTACAGGCCCAGTGCAATTTAATAAAAGAACTTTTCTAGTTTAGCTACAGAAGAAAAATACACTATGGCAAAATCTGGTTAAAAAAAAAACAAAGATGTCTACCCATACATTTCACCATATTTACACCGAAAAACAGCATCTTTCCAAATATAAATTACAATACATGTTATTTTAGAAATAGCACACACAGAAATGTAGGACGCAAGGCCGATCCAAGCACACAAAGCTTTCTTAAGTGCTTTGTTCCGTGCCAAAGGATGCTGAGAGTGTCTGTCTGTCAAACAAACACCAGGCCCTCCATACCACCTCACAGATAAATCATGACATATTTCATGGGATGTTCATACGAACATTAACGACACCTCACGTTGTTCAGGTGCCGTTGGGAAAGATCTTCCGTACAATGCAACATATTTTTCATTTATTTGCCAACATAATTTGATCACAGGGGACGCAGCACACTGAAGATGGTGCACCTCGGGAATGTATCATGGTATAAACACCTCCGGCGAAAGGAACGCTGATGGCTGGAGGGTCTGTGCAAGGCTTTTCACGAGCTCCACGCAGGTCATTACTTCCGGTGACACTCAAGCGAGTTAACAAATTCATGCCCCCCCTCCCTCCCGCCACACAGAATGAACTGACTGTTCTTCCGTGCAAGACGTAGTCCAAATAGCACTGTGGTCATTTGTGAGACCCGCAGGGCGTGCGGCAGCCTCACAAATGGACCCTCTGTTCCGTCTCTAGTCGGGAAAGCTGCGACCCCGATTCTCAGTCATGTGGATCGGCTCGGACCCATCTGAGGTATTTCACAGGGATGGACAGACAGCTGTTGTAGCACCATCTGAGGGCAGGCAGAGTGCAAGGGCATAGAATGCAGGCTCTGGAATTTAAGCAGTAAGCAGTTGTATCACCACATTTCACCCCCTTCTACCCTGAGATTCGCCTCTGCATTTCACCAGATGAGGTGTTCTGTCATGTAGCAGCAGTGACACCAAGTGGTGACTCACCTCTCTAGAGCAATTCTGCCATTCAAACATGGACCCAGCCTACTATACAGCAAACCCCATCCCATTCGGGCCTGAGTCCGTTCACCAGGGGTCTTTTCATCATTGCCTGTGAACGATCAGCTCTGCTGCCACATTTATGTTAAAAGACTCCACGCTCCATCCAACACCCAGCACCTCCCTCCCCCAACACACACACGCACAAACACGGAGATCAGTGTGACAGAGTCTTTCCTCTTCCTGATCTGTAGCCTTAGGCACACTTTCTGACACCCCAGAGACCTCTGAGGCCAACACCCACACTCACCCAAGCTCTCTGTTAACCTGACAGGTTGCTCTTGGGCTGAGGTCTGATGCACAATCAGTTCATACATGTAATGCACTCTGAAAAATATCATTTGAGAGGTTTATGAGGCTTGATGGGGACCCTTGCCTCTGCTGGCTGAATGAGTGCACTGTAAATCCATTATTATGACCATTAACATATAACAGATATGCGGGGGTGCCACAAATTAACACTAAGTACTAAAGTACCTTCTCTCTAACATGCTCAAATCCTCTGTGATTATCTGGATAATGGAGAAGAGGAGCCCCTTTCCCTGGATACTTTATTCCAGATAAAACATGAAGTAGGCTGGTAGCTATTTTGTTAGACATCCAAATATTTTATCTCCATAATAATAAGTTGCACCAAGGGAAAAGACCACACCACAGTAATTATGTGGTGAAAAAACAAAAAACAGGCTCATTTACTCATCCCACGCAGACTGTGTGTCAACCCAGAGTATACAAAAACTCTCAGTGGTATTTATGCTGTGATGACCACTGGTGTCTGAAAAGTTCTGCTTTTGAAATCACCTGCACCTCCCTACTCTAGGTCCAGAAATAGGTATGTGATGGAAATGTAGATAATAAACACCAACAAATGTAGTAACAACGCTGTTATCTTGAACTTCCTAATTTTGCTGCGTATTCGGCCCGGCATGTTACAGTGATCGGCATATTCGGCCCGGCTTGTTACAGTGATCGGCATATCCGGCCCGGCATATTGCTACGATCGGCATCTGGGAAGCTCAAAGCCATCAGTTCACATTCTGCAGGAACACTGAAGAACAGAGTGTAACACAAAATTAAAAGCAACAGGTTCTTCTTAAGAACATCCTCGTGGCATCTTGACTGAAAGCTATCTGCTGCTGTGTCTCCTGGTGGGGGGGGATTGATGCATTGTTGCATTTGAAAAGCCTTTGTGTTGCAAAGCAACAAACCGCGGCTCATTTTCTGAGTCATTGCTTTGTTGGTCCTGCACTTTTCCTCAGAAGTTAAAAGCCTCGAGAACAGTCTGTACTTCATCTTAGGTTACAGGTGCCAGGTCCACGTACAACTAATTACATGAGCCAGACAGAGGAGCATGCTGGATTTGTGTGTTTCTAGGTCCAACTTGTTCTCTGCCTAAAATTATCTATGCAGATTTTCAAGATAGGCTGTCAGTCATAATGGTTCACATAAAAATTTTCTTTTGTGGTTGGCTATAGTCCGAATGCGTTAGGCCAGAAATAACAACCCAGTATTTACTCAAGCCCTGAAAATGCACTTTAAACCGCATATTCAACCTGAAAACATACTGAGTATATTTCCAGCCCCATTACTACAGGAATGGCCAGTCTTCCAAAAGGTAGTACCTACATTGGACCCTGTCCCAAACACAACAACTCAGAGAAGATCCCTTTGTCTCACAGACATTATGATAGAGCCAAGTTTACAAATTCAGTATAACAATAAGTAAGAAAACAAAAAACACAGGCTTCAGAACTGAAGCGCTTGGGACCTGTACGTAAGGACCTGCACTGTAGACCACCTAGAGTAGACACATGAGCCCACAGCCATATTCAAAGTGCCATTCAGTCGACACTAAAGTCACAAGTCAAGTTCAGTTTGCAATGCTTTCAAAAATCCTACTGGAACTACTAATTGAAAATACTTTACTTCCCATCTACGGTTACACAACCTGTTAAATTGTGTCTGAATTGGCAGGAAAGAAGCAGTAGCCCAGCAGAGAAAACAGTCTGTCCATTTACCAGTTACTCTCCCTGTTATTCTGGCTGCAGTATTCACATAATTTTTACAGTACCTGCTTCTCCTGCTTGCTGGTAGGTAAGTGTCAAAATGATGGGAAAGCTGACCACATCTGCAAAACGGTTCTTTTTGTTTTTTTTAAAGGACTGCACAGTCAGAACAATGTTTTATGTGCCAGGTCACAAAGTAGTCAGTAGTGAAGTCATTCCTCTAAATTCTGAATTATTTAGGCAAAAACTAAATACATTCCCCACTCCAAACTTTACAAATTATCTATATTGGGAAGCTATATTACACATGTTAGATCTTACTATAGGAGTAAAATGAATATGTGACCTTGGCATTTCAAAATGATGGATTATTTACAGACTGAAAAGTGATCTTAAACATCAATATACTCACGCACTTTCCCTTTAACCGGCAGGGCAATAAAGAAAAAATGAACTGGGCGTAACTGCTCATTCTCTGAGCACGTGAAGTATTTTGGGATGCTCTGAAACAACTGCAGATTTCACTTGAAATGAAATGAAAACATACAGAAGTAAATGGGAGCGTATGGATGGTAAAGGAACAGGCTTAAGAGTCATCTCCATGCTGCGAGAGTGTCGGCATTCACATTCAGGCTGGAGCCAGGCAGGATTAGACAGACGGTGGCGTTTCCCGTCCTCGACACAGCAGCTCGCCGCTGTTCCTGAGCACGCAAAACGACTGAGCTGAGGAATCTCACCCTGCCTCACAACTATCCTCAGGCTGGTTGCTCCAAAAGGTACATAGTGTCCACATGAAAGCTGACACGTGTTGCAGTGATCCCAGACTGCCGGACTGCGCGACCAGAACAGAGCGTTGTCTGTGACGGCAGAGGCCAGTGTAAACACCGGCCTGCTTTTACACAGAGCAGAACCTGTTTATAGGTCTGCCTCCAGGACGAAATCCACAGTATTTACTCACCTTGGCAACAGCATCTTTGTGCATTGACTGCAGCCTTGTTTATCATCTTAACCAATCCATTGCAGTGTGCTTGTTTTTCCCCAAACTGCTTTCCTACAGAATGGGAATCTTTTCATGACTACCCCAAAAACAGCATTATTTATCATTTTGGGTTACTATCACGATCAATCATAGCTGCCCTCTATTAATAATCCTTGATGAAAACAAATATAGTTTGCCTGCAAAACTCAATATTATTTTAACTAACGTTTGATAAAACATTAAATAAAAAATTGCCGCATTGAAGGGCAGTGTGTAGCTCTGTGGGTTTGGACTGTGCATCTGTGATCATTAGGTCACTGGTCCAAATCTCGTGGCAAGGCCCCAACTGCTCCTGAGATGGTGCTGTGTGATCTTCATGTCATCTTTACATCTTTAGCATTACACTGCTTCGGAGAAAAGTGTCTGCTAAAATAAATGTAAAACCACTTTAAATTTATAGGTTCAAAGTAACAATGCTTTATCAAGCAAAAAATGGATCGGAACCTGCGATCAGGCTCAGGTGGAGAAAATACTCACTACACACTAAGATTGCTGAGCCCCTGGTGGTGATCTCAGGAATAGCGCAGCTGTGCCACTGCAAAAAAGACACAGGCAGCAGAGTGGCAGAAGGAAACAGGACAGGACTATGGGAAAGGACCAGCCAGAACCCAGAAAGGACGGCACCAACATGAAGGGGTTTAGCCTAGTGGAGCAACCGGTGAAGACCACAGCAAAGGGCATCTAGTTGCAGTCAAAGCACCTCAAGCCTGCAAACCAGTGCCAGAGGTCTGGGTAACCAGATTACAGTACCAAAAACTCAGCCCAATGAGGAGACAATGGGTTCCTGCTGCCCCA
The DNA here is from genome assembly GCA_026779605.1 of Mormyrus hasselquistii. Lineage (NCBI taxonomy): Eukaryota > Metazoa > Chordata > Actinopteri > Osteoglossiformes > Mormyridae > Mormyrus > Mormyrus hasselquistii. The sequence goes on from JAODKE010000043.1 coordinate 26,796,171, forward strand.
TTCAGCTGTTACAGTCAAGCAACCTGCTAGCCATCTCCAAGTATAAAGAGAGGGCCTTTGGGAAAGGCCCAGCTGGAGCTCCCTCTTTGGCGCATTCAGTGGTCAGAAGAGAGTATTACACTACAAGCTCTGCTTGACATGCGAGCGGAGGCTCTACAGTACCATCTCTATATCGCAGCACCTTCCACCCTGGACCAGGTGCTGGTGGATGTAGAGAGAATGGAAGTCTTCCATCCTCCCTGTCAAACCCCCTTCAGCAGTCAGGCTTGTTAAGCCTTTGACATGCAGCACTGAGATGAAGAGCTGAAGGGTTGTTACTCACTCTGGCTCTGCAATCTCCTCTGTCCTGGCGATTACTACCGGGGACTGATCGGGGCTTCTCAGCAGGTGCAGTTTAGAGAGGGGCAATTACTGCGTGCTGTAATACACATAACATTAAAATGCATTTCATATTGCACCTAACTTTTAGCACTGCCTATAGTCTCCCCTACTTTGATTAATTGCATATTTAATTTCCCCTACTCCTTCTGGGGGGTGCTGCCTGGAGACCTTAATCTATCAAGATGTCCAGCACACCCTGCTACATGTGACGTCGCCACTTCCAATGACGTCCGTGCATCCAGCTCGCTGTTCTTCCATGTATGACCTGCTGCTTGTCTGCTGGTTGCCTGGCAATTGGAGGAAGCGTTGGCACCGGCTTGTCATCTCCCTCCCGCTTCCCGTTTGTGTGTCAAATTTTATTGTTTGGACCGTATAACTCGGCACTTAGCCATCTCTACAGTTTGACTCTCCCTGACGGCCCCTGGAGGATGGGCTCCCCCTTTGAGTCTGGTCCCTCCCAAGGTTTCTTCCTTCTCGGGAGT
>JAODKE010000043.1:26802240-26825327 GCA_026779605.1 Mormyrus hasselquistii
TGCCCACTTATAATATGATTATTTGGGGCTTTCCGTTTCCCCCCACCTACATACTTAACTAACCTCCCTGCCCCCCCAGTCCCTAGTTAACATTTATATATTGTCTACTGCGATTATTTTATAAATCTATGATTCTCTGTGTACTAGTTGGGGCTTCGAGTCTCTTCCTGCAGGTGGTTTCTCCCCCCCTTTGCTCCACTGTCTGCCTCTCTAAGGTCCGATCTTTCTTCAGGGTCTGCAGAACTAACTGCAGGCAGCTATCTCTAAGTGAGGTCACACAGCATTCAAAACAATCTCTTCTTGCCTAAGGCCTAAGACATAACAGTCCCAATATGCCTTCTGTCCCGGGACTACCTTTGTCCAATTCCACTACCACATCACCAATTCAGTCTTTAACACAACAAAAGAAAGGGTGCCAGTTATCCTATAGAACTCCGGTACAGTGGTCAGGTCAACAGAGGGCCTTGGAATGGCTTATTGAAATGCTAGTTAGACCACCAGTACATACATATCCAGACTTCAACTCACCATCTGTCTTACACACCGATGCCTCAGGAGAGGGCCTTGGAGCTATCTCCTACCAAGAGCAAGGCAGGAAGCTGAGGGTGATAGGGTATGGATCCAGGACCAGCAAAGAAAAGGTACCATCTACACAGTAGCAAGCTTGAGTTCCTGGCTCTAAAGTGGATTGTCTGCAAAAAGTTCTGTGATTATCTGTTTTATACCCCCCACTTTATGCTCTACACTAACAACAATAATCCTCTTACTTATGTGATGAACACAGGCAAGCTCAACACTGTTGGCCAACACTGCGTAACAGAATTATCAGACTTCAAGTCTGATGTAAAATATAGACCTGGCAAGACCAACCTGGATGCTGATATGCTGTTCCTCTTGACATGGAAAAGTACACCCCAGAATGTATAGAGGAACTCTCACAAGAGGTCGCAAGTGCTACCTGGCAAGGAAGTAAAGCTGCAAAGCAAAAAGATGTTGCATGGGTCACTGCCCTTAACATCCGTTCTCCAGATACTTATCAGCAGTCAGGCACCAGTTTACCAGCCATCAGTCATGATGAACTGGTGAAAGGACAGCAGGATGATGAATCCAAAGCTCAAAGAAACGAAAGCAAATCTGACACAAGATTTAAAAAACACAACAAATGGAGTTACCAGGAGACTATTGTACGAATGAAACATACTGTGTATGGATGCACACAGGACAGAAAGCAGCCTGTTGTTCCAAACAAATATGAGAGTATCATAATAAAACACCTCCATGAATAGCTCTAGTTTAGGCAGAACAGTCTTTAGATTTCCTTTAGACTGAAATCCCCAGTGATAATGAAAAATCCCTCAAGGTGACAAGATTGCAGTTCACTGTTGGCCCCATACATAAATACTGATGGTCGTGTTATCTTTGTGTGGATATTTTAATATTTTTCTTAGATTAAGCGTGTTTTGATTTCCTTGTGTACTTTGCATTTATGAATCTTTGTTTTCTAATGTTCTGGGGAGTGGACTTACCAGTTCGTATCACTAGGAGGCAGTGTAACTGTTTGTTGCGCGTAGGTTATTTAGATAGACTACTGGCCCTGTGCCCGGGGAGAGTAACATAAGTCAAATGTGAAGGTATAAGTGGGATTCTTTTGAGGAAGTTATTTTATATATTATAAATATGTCAGTATTATATTTATTTAATTTATCTTTATAGACCTCTAGGTATATAAATGTATATATATATAAAGAGCAAAAAAAAATCTGCATTTAATTAGAACGGGACAGCAGCAGACAAAGGAGTTCAGTGTTAGTACTAGTGCGTCAGCGGCGTCAGGACAAATATAGGTAAGATTGGCACTAGAGATTCCTACCTCTGTTAACACAGTATATTTGCAAAAATGGTTTAATGCCCCTTACTTCCAACCCCCCCAAAAAGTCCGAGATTCCCGGATTTTCACAGTTTGATGATGGCAACCCCACTCATCCTATCTGTTGAGCCCAGAAACTCTGCAAAGGAAACTAATTTCTATCCAAAAGCTCATAACCATAGGTAATGGTAGGAGTGTAGATAGACTGATAACTTTGTCATATTATTGATATAATTATTTATCTAAATGATTTTTAAAAATGACCCGACCAAGTAGTTTCTAGGATTCATGTCCGGTTTATCGTCTGCTCATTTTTTTCTGTGTTGGATTAACACGAGGTGCCTTCATTAATATAAAGCAATAATACATAAATGCATACACACATACCAAAGCAGTCATTATAATCGACCAAGTATTTGTACGTCTAGTATTTGTATTTCTATACCAGTCAGCTTTGCCGTCTTAGATCGCCCTATTTGATACAAATCAATTATATTCTAACCAGAGCATATATATAAATAGACATTTAAACATTTAACAAAGACTCTAAATTAATTAATTTAGTTTTTTAGTAATTGAAATACATGTACAGCTTCATATTTTTCCTCTTCTGGACACACATATGAAATATAAGTCTAGGACCTGACGTTAACGCGGAAGCGTGCATGCAACGCGACGTCCTTCTACTTCCTGTCACCACGTGTGGAGTGTCGCGTTATGGTAACCGTGGCTGTTTTTTTGTAATTTTTAACAAAGTTTAACCATCAGATACATTTTACTGGAACGATGGGAAAATTAAATGTTGTTCTTTTAAGATATCTTTCCAGAGATGACTTCCGGGTCCTAACTGCTGTACGTATTCCAAATTTATTCTTAACTACCTTTAATAAACAAATCGTTTGGGTTAGTTGGTTATTTCATGCCAAGTTATTGACATAATGTTTTTGTGTTTTTCCTTCTCGATGTTGCTTTGTAGGTTGAAATGGGTATGAAGAATCACGAAATAGTACCAGTGAGTCTCATCGCTTCTATAGCGAGTCTCAGACACGGTGGATGCAATAAGATCCTACGGGAACTTGTAAAACACAAGCTGATGGCGTTTGAACGTACAAAAAGTAAGAGTGACACCCTTAATTAACATACGTTGTTTTTATGACTTAGTACTTGTACTTTTCTGAGAACATCGTGCTATAAATAAACCTGAAAGCTTATTTTTGATTTCTCTCTCTTTAGCCGTGCAAGGGTACCGTTTGAACTATGGAGGCTATGACTACTTGGCTTTGAAAACATTGTCTTCCAGAGATGTATTGACATCTGTGGGCAACCAAATGGGTGTGGGCAAAGAATCAGGTAAGCCTATGCTATAGCTGTATCAATACAACAGTCAGTCGACCTATCGAGATTGTTTTCATTGATGCTTTGAACCTTTGCATTGATTTAATAATTTATTACAGTACCATGTAACACTGGCACAATGTTCTATTTTCTGAATGTTTTTTCAACATATCCTGATTAAATATGCCTACGCTAGCGTATGCGAAGTACATGTTTATCAGAATCAGAAAAAACTTTATTGATCCCGGAGGAAATTGCTCATGTTATGTAGCATATGCAAAGTGCACTGCAATGCAAAAATGCAGTGAAGCGTCTCTAAAATTTGTGTTCTGCGTTTAATTTTCCCCCTCTACATATTTTTTTCTTTTCACATTTGCAGTTATAAAACAGAAAAAAGAAATGCATAGTTTATACAGCTAGGAGTTGAAGTGGCCAATACGTTTATTCTGCATACTTACTCATTGCTGGCATTTCAAGGCTCTTAAGGCCTGTTTAAATTTTAGTACTTACATTATTTCAATTTTGAAGTGTTGTATTAGGTAGGGCTGGGTGATATGACCTGAAATTATGAACCAAGATACCTCTTTGTTTTCCATTTCAAATTCAAGTTGTTAACACTTTGCAGCCAATAACAAGCTATGCCCCCACTTATGACATCTTAGTGAGTCTTTTAAATTCAATTTCAAGCATACACTGATGACATGGCATGAACATCAGTAATTCAGCTGTACTGTAACTAGGTCTTTCATCATTCCAGATATCTACATTGTTGCCAATTCAGAGGGAGAACAGTTTGCTTTGAAACTTCACAGACTTGGTCGGACGTCATTCAGGAACCTCAGGAACAAAAGGGACTACCACAAACACAGAAGCAGAATGTCTTGGCTCTACCTTTCTCGTCTCTCTGCCATGAAGGAGTATGCCTACATGAAGGTCTGTAGAAACACTAAGGAGATAATAAACGAGTGGCTTTTACTCCATGCAAGAGTTAAATCTATGGTTGGCAGAGTAGCTCAATGGTTAACACTATAGCCTCACACCTCTAGGGTTGTGGGATCAATACTCACCTCCTGGTCTGTGTATATGGAGTTCATATTTTCTTTGTGTTTGTATAGATGTACAGAAAACATTGCCTTAGCTGAAATAGTGTCTAAATTCACTGCTTGAATTGTATCATGGTTTTTCAGTAATGGATCAGATCTTTTTCTTTTGATCATCAACAAAAGAATGGGGCTAGGGAATAAATATAACTACTTCCATTTATTACTTAAACAAATGAAAGAACACTTAAAGCAAGGAACATGTAACATGCCCCGTTCATTTGAACACATGACTTTTTGTCTGTATCTTTTCTTTGCTACTCTGCATCATATAGAAGTCCATAGAGGACATCCATAATCTCTTTTATCATATACAACTTATTTTTCTTGTGATCTCAACATAGCCAAAGTTGTTTTCTTGAGATCAAGACACCTTGGTATTTCGTGGGAAAAGAAAAGCTGTAATTAGACATGCAAGCAGCATTTGTCAAGAGAAGAAGGGAAGTGGATTCCACTAAAAATGCCATGGCTAATGCTTTTGAATCTGTGCTTTAGTTTGTTTTTATTGCATTTGCTGCACATAAGGGGGAATTCTCCCCTGTTACAAGAAATGAATTTCATGTCCTGTATGGACTTCAGTGTCATTGAGATTTAGAGAATCATTACTTTATAAACTTCAGGGGTCAACTACGGCCCTTTCTTTATCTGAGTAAGCCCTGTGATTTCTCGATATTCTTCCTTTTGATGTTTCTGCAAGTGCCTAATTAGATTTGATGTATCAAGCAATACTCTCTTGCAAACATAAAAACAAACGTTTCTAGCACTTTTTCTAGAAAAAGGGTTGAATTAGCTATAGAACTGATTCAGTTTCTCTCTCAGGTGTTCATGCACAGGCGATGACCACCTGTATTATTAGACAACTAGATATTGTTGGTGATGGGAGAAGGAAGTCAGAGTTGGACGTGTAGCAATGCACATTAATCCCACCTGCTGTGGGTTTTTAAGCCATATTTATATCATCATTGCATTTTTTAAAATTTAAGTTGGTATCCTATGGGCCTCCCTCTTCTTTTTAGTCCACACGTCCTGGCACAGGCACCCAGCTCTTCAAGGCTCTGTAGTAAATGATGGATGGATGGATGTTATGTTTAACTGACCCTTTGTATTGTCACGTGCTTTCTGATAGCACATGCTAAAATCTCTGATTTCATGTCAAGCCATTGTTGTGTTTACGTTCTTCATTTCGCCATGTGCTTTGTTTTTCACATTGTGCCCTTAAACACCTGGTTATTTTATGAAGCAGTTTGGTTGCTCCTCCCTTCACATTCAGCAGTCTTTCTCTGCAGGCCCATATTGCTGCGGAAAGTTTTTTTTAACTTTTTTTTTGGAGTTATGTGATTGATAGTTTCCATGTGATTCTATACGAGGGACCTTGTGCAGTGGAATGTAAATGCACCTGGTTTTGTTTCCAACAGGCCCTGTATGACAGAGGATTTCCTGTTCCTAAAGCAGTGGATTACAACAGGCATGCTGTAGTGATGGAGCTCATTAATGGCTATCCCCTGTGAGTAGACACTTCCTGTCTGGACCTCAGAGTTTATCTGGGCATGAGTTGTGTTTCGGTTTTCCAGCAAAAATGCAAAACAGTATGTCAGTATTTCCATTAGTTTTATTGTGACTTTGTCTTGAATTTACTTAATGTCGGAAGTAGGGCTGTGTGATATGACGATACATACTGGATGATGAAATATTATCATATTATGCTCGTTTATTTTGTGGTGTTACAAAAGATACTGTTTATAGCAACATTTTTTCATCATTTGGATTTGCAAGGTTACATGCCACAATATGGCATGCGGTACTTTTGCATGGAATTTTTTATTGAACTTCTGTGGGTTACAAATAATAATCGACAAATATGTATCATTACCCACAAATATTTAATTATCCACAAGTATCTTTTAAATGAGTTGTGTGAAGTCATATTCACAAAAATACAAAGTGTTTTGCATTTTTGTGGATCACTTCCTGTCTGTCTGTGGATCGCGTTGCATTTGTGACTTCCCTCCTATTGATTAGTGAATTTTTGTCTAGTTCATACCACTATGCCCCTAAGCCAGGGGCGTCAAGCAGTGTCCTGGAGGGCCGGAATTTTGGGGTTTCCCCCTCATTTAACATTCCTGATTCAACTCCTTGTGCTAATTACCACACAGCTCTTGAGCTGAATCATTTTTGGTGGAACAGGGAAAGAACTAAGCTACACAGGGCTCCGGTCCCCAGGAGTGGAGTTTGACAAGAGGTCTTGGTGGGAAAATATTTTTTTGCATATTACATTTGTGACCTCAATCCTTTTTATTTGCAGATTTTTGTCCAATTCCTACCACAGCTGATCTGCAGAAAAAAATCCATAAATATGAGATGCAGCTGTGATATATCGTTATCAGGATATGAGAACTTGGCAAAATATTTACACAGTAATTTAAATTTTTCCATCTATATTGATGGAAATATATTCTATATTTCCATCTATATTTCTTCTATCTGAACCAGAATTCTACACTTTATGGCAGATCTCTTAATTCACATTGTTAATCATTTCTAGCATGCAGATTTACTGCAACTTCCTGTGTAAATTTACAGATGTCAAGTGCATGAAGTGGAAGATCCAGCTGCCTTGTATAGTGAAGTTATGGATTTGATCGTGAAACTGGCCAATCACGGTCTGATCCATGGAGATTTCAATGAGTTCAACCTCATGCTGGATGACAAAGACCACATCACAATGATCGATTTTCCTCAGATGGTCTCTACGTCACATCAGAATGCTGAATGGTGATGGCATTTCAGGACATTTTCCTCACGCATATTTCCATTTGATGACATGTCTAAGACTGACTTTTTGCTGAAGTTGCCATTCTTATTTTCTAGGTATTTTGATCGTGATGTCAAATGCATACGAGATTTCTTCATCAAGAGATTTCATTATGAAAGTGAACTTTATCCCACTTTTAAAGATATCAGGTAATGTATTTGTTTGTTTGTACGTATGCATGAATTTATATATTATCCTGAAGCTCATGAGAGTTTAAAGTTTGTTTAGATGCTGTAATATCTCACATTTTGTGATTGTAAGTAACAGTTTATAGCTTTGTTTTTTTTTGTTGAATCAATATTTTCAAGATTGAAGTGTTGCATATTGCATACAGCTGTCATCAAGTCCTGGTGCCAGAACCATTTTGCCAAACTGGTTGGCAAAGTTGGGGGGGGGGGGGATGGGAACAGTTTAACTCCCCAAGGGCAATACTAGAAAATCTGCTATGACAATGTTAAAACAACAACTGACAGACACTCATTTGTGAAGCAAATGAACAACTGACCTGTCAGAACCATGAGCCGCACAACCAACATGAAGTCTGTTTTTACACAGTAAATCATAATTTTAGTCTGCACAAATAAAATCATACGCAATACAGTGGTTGCCCCCAAAAAATAAAAACAAGATATGTAAGACCTATGTTTTAATCTTTAGCCAGCTAAGAAACCAAACCGGACTGATCTGTCAGAAGAGCTGAGTCTCCACCCACTCCAAGTAGTGTTTAGCAGTGAAGAATTTTCACTTTCGTTTACCGTTCAATATTAAACTACTTTTAATATCAATATGGATTGAAATCTCAGTTCAGCTCTTTACTCATACAATATTTACGTAGTTATGTATTTTTGGAGATGTATTTTCCCGTGTGACAGATTGAGTGCAGTGCAAGGCCTTGAGGTCTTATTGGGTCAGACAAAGCCTCTCCATGCCCTCTGTTGGCTCTGGGTCTGCTGTCATCCTTTGCCCATATAAGTAGCTTATAGTCTGTATTCTGTAAGCTCCATAGCTTGGCCATTTGTTAGATGAGTGGTGGATTTGAATATGCATTTCTGTTGAATGTGCTTGTATTTGACTGTTTGGTGAAAGTGCCTTGGTTTCCTTACCTTGCAGGAAGGAGTGCTCTTTGGATGTGGAGGTCTCTGCTAGCGGCTACACTAAAGACATGCAGGAGGATGACTCCCTGCTACATCCTGCAGGCCCCGAGGATCAGGAGGACCTTGATGGGGGGGATGAGGAGCCCACAGCGGCAGACGAACTCCTAGGGGGCAATGTCCCAGAGACTGTAGATTTGGAGGAGTTCAGAAACGCCATACTGGAATTGGAGGGACTGAAGATGGGGGAGGATGTCCCTCCAGACGAGGCCAACCACCAGATCTTGGTCCCTCATCCTGCTGAACACTCTCAACCCACTGAAACGGCGGAAGGTGGCTGCACCCAGACAGAGCCCGACTGTAAAGCCTATCAGGACCCTGGGAGTGATGATGAGAAGAAAGAGGGGGAGGCAGAGGGAGAGGAGCAAGAAGCAGCAGATGAATGCCCTGAATTGGTGGACCTTTCCTCTGCCAATAAGGATTTCAGACCATTCAGGTGCAGATTTGATTTCTTTATCTTCTCCCTGCTTTCTTAGAGCACAGTGTACATAATCTACTGCAGTCACTCCTTAATAATCACCTACCATTTTGTTCATAGTTATCATAGAGTCTAAAGTTTTGATGCAAATGTTGTTTCTGTATCTGAGCCTAATTTCTGTGCCTTGTCAGTAAGTTATGGTTCTATGGATTGTGCATGTGTGTAGGAATGTTGACTACATGTCCTTACTACAGGGACCAAAATAGTCTGCATCACATTAATGAACACCGCAGGAGAACCACCAGTGAGATGACCACGAGCACTGTCGGTAGCTGCTCCACCATTCCCCCGGTCAGTATCTAGCTATGACTGGGAATGCTCTGTAAACCTCACTGGTTGGACTGTCTGCCATTTGCCTCCATTCAATAGAAAGTGTTTTTTTTTTTTTTTTTTCCTCTTTGGCGCCACCTTGTGGCACTTCAACAGACTTTTGTAGTTCTTCCATTCATTGATTATTTATATCCAGTTCTTAGCTTCACTATACATTTTTTTAGAATGTTTTGACCCGATAGCATACTTTTGAATTGTTGCATTGGAACAAAGCAGTTGGTAATAGGATGACTGATTGAACTCCTGTTACCCGTTTATGCAGGAGATGGTCAAGCAGAAAGTGAAGCGGCAGCTCAGCAAGCAGCAGAAGGCTGCCCAGCGGCGGCGCCTGCAGAAGGGTGAGGCCAGCCTGATCACCAAGGAGAGGCGCGACAACATGCAGAACATCAAGTGGAGTGTGGAGGCGGCCACATTTTGGGGCTAGTGAAGTCAATGCAGCCCAGGGTGTGGACAGAGGAGCTCAGTGTGACTCTGGGGGCAGGACTCGTTTATTTGTATAGAAATAAACATTATTATTTGTGAAGAGGAGAATCTGTTATGTAACTGCGATCTTTTTCACTTAAAGTTTTTTTCCCCCACATTTTCTGAAGCTTCCTGTATGAAGCTCGTTGTGTATTTGGCTGGCATGTGAACCCAAATACTCAGAGTATAAACTCCTCAGCGGAGTGATATGTGTTAAAGCCTCGGCAATCCCTAGAAGGAACTTTGGAATCGCTCCTTGTCTTTGACACTAGGTCGTGTCCGTCATTCACATTCTTAATTAAAGGGTTTGTGAACATGTTGGACCTGTACCTACAGCAGATGATTAACCAGTCAAGAAAATTTTCAAAAAACAAGTTAAACGCCCCACTCTGGTACAAATATGATGTACTTTAATAGAAATGTATATAGGCAGTCCTCAGCTAAGAACGTCTGACAACTCGTGCTTACGAACAGATTGCTGTGAAACGTATCATATCAAAAATTCATGTTGAATAATAAAGAACACACATACTACTGCACAGCTTCAGTGACTTATAGGCTTCAGCAGTGATTGTTGTGCCCTAAAAGCAATGCGTTAATGCTCCTGCAGAGCTGTGGAGGAGGTGCGGGACAGTGATCCTGTACCTTCATCCTGGAAACGTGTTAAAACCCCTGACAGTCCAATGTGAGCAGCAGGTCCATCCAGCAGGCCAGAGGTCAGCTAAACTCCTTCCAGCTATGAGTACAGATTGCATTTTTGCCTTTCAAAGAACAATGATTCAATAGTTAAATACTTTTGATCCCTCTGTGTCTCTTTTGGGGTCGAAGCTGTCATGAAGGCTAACTGTCATGTGGTCATACAAAAGGCAGGGTGGTGTGTGTCCGTGGGCTAACCCTGTGATCAGAACATCGCCACTTGGAGCCCCAGCCTTGGCAGCATAGTTACATGTCCATGGGTCCATCAGCAAGCCCTTAATCCCCAGCTCCTGGGGCACACTCTGCTAGCTAGCCCTGTACTATGAAGACCAGGCCTACTGTCACCTGCATATGTATCTCACGGAGGGCCAGATAGGGTAGTCAAAAAGAAAAAATCCCCACAAGGAGTAATAAAATAGCAGTATTCTATTTAGACACTGAAATTACCAGATCCATTTATAAGGGCTGCTTCTTTCCATTTTCCAGCATCATCACTGCGAGATACTGTTATTTGGTGCAGTTTGTCCTGATCCGTTTGCTTCTGAAGGTAGATTCTATGAAAGATTCACACCCTTGAAAATAAAGTACTATTGTGTGAAATATAGCTGGGATCCTCTGTGAATGCGTAGTCAGTGAGCGTGCACCTTGTGCAGTTCTTTGGTGAGGGGGCCAAGCCGCTCTCACACTCTTTCAGGCCCCATGGCGATTCTTTGTCGGGGCCCTTCCACTTAGGCTGCTCTGCTCATGAAGAGAGGCCTAACAATAGGTCGCCTTTGTTAGAACCGCTGACTGGCGGACTTCTGAAAGGAAGATTAGGGCATGTGCAAGAATATTAGGTTCGAGAAATAAGACCAAGGAGACAAAGGATGAAAGAATTAGCCATCAGTTATAGAACATGGATGTGCAGCAATAGTGAAGAGATTTTCACTGTTTGTTCTGAAGAGTGTTGGGGAAGAGAAATTTTGAATATGATGTCCTTTGCCAGCTTAAAACATAACTGATAAATAAAAAAGTCCAGATTCTGAAATGGTCAACGTACCTGCATTTTAATATTGTTTCTGCATGAAGCCTCATAATCACGTTTTTTATATCCTGCATCACAGAGACGGGGAATAACCCAATTTATGAACAAAGGCCATTCAGAGCTGCTCAGTGCATAAAAGCTGCAAACTGGTTTGGAGTGGTTTTCAGAGTGTCCGCCGTGTGAGCTTGCCACGGAAAACCTGGAATCGGTTCTAATGAGGTCCATTACGATGGGTTTCGGTCAAGAGGTTTTGAGCACCATGGCCAAACTATGGACAGTTACTGGCAGATGCATGAAATGTTGTTTCATAACAAGGCTGGGTCTTCTTTTGTATGACAACTTTCCACTGTAGCTCAATGAATATTAGTCCCTGGGGAGAAAACGGCTAAAGAACTCACACCGCTTTTGTATTCCAAGGTAACATTTGCATATATTTCCAGAGCCTGGAATCATGTTTAAGTTCGAGTCAAATAATTGTATAGGATGGTCATCAAACTCTTTACAAGAAAGCATAATCTCAACGGACTCAACGGTACATTCTGCTTTGTTGAAAGGAAACTCCCAGAATTTAAAACTTAAACCTCTCCAGCAGTGGGAGGCTATTCCACAATAAAAGCTTTCTTTCACAGTCATACCTAGTTTTTAAATTCAGCCCAGGAACAAAAATAAAAAAAAAAATCAGCAGCCAGCGTCCCCTGGATTGCCTGAACGGCTCCCTAATCATCTGTTATCATGTTACGTGATGACATGCAGCATGATGGTGAATTTTGCTGTAATGAGACTGATTTGGCAGCTGCTGTTTCTGTCCAGTCTTGAATAGAGAGAGAGTGGGGGTCTAGGTGGGCCAGGGGGTTGTGTGTGTGTGTGTGTGTGGGGGGGGTAGCAGCTGCATTCCTGTGCTGGTCTTTGGTGGGCTGGGTTAGGTAGCCAGTGGGTGTGCTTAATAGGATTGGGTGGGGGAGAGAGAGAGGAGCCTGACCTCACAACTAATTAGTTCAGTGCTTGACAAAGGTGGGACGGCCGCACTGGATCCCTGGCGGTGCCTCCACAAGCCTCTGTTCGGCTGATTGGCAGGCGGGGAGGGGGAAGGAAAAGTAGAACAAGAAGAAGAAAGGGAATAGGGGAAGCTTGCTGGTATGTGCTGGGTCTTTGGCCGGGCGGGAGAATTGAGGCAGAGTGGCCCGGGGCTTGCAGAGATGAGGACCAGTACTGGATGATCCTGAATCAGGGGCTGCTATGGACCGCTTCTGGGCTTCCCTGGCAGAGGCTATGACCCGACTAGCACCCCACACCGACACCGGAGGCTCCTTCAAGGACCGTGAGTAGCCTGAGGCGTTACTCAGCCACCGAAGGGAAGCTGGGAGCACTGTGCTGTGTCAGGGTGTGCCTGCATGTGAAACCATGTTGTCAAAAGGGCATTATGGGTGTGACACGTGGCCACAGCATGTTGACTGCGCTGTACAATTAGTATTTCTGGCTGATATAGTATTTGTGTGGCTTTATTCTTTTGTATCTGTGCTCAATTTACACCACATGCCACTGAGCTGTTTTATATTTTCTGAAAAATGCCATAAGTCTGTCCTGCATTTCTCCATAATGTTATAATAAAGCAGAATATGTGAAATTTGCCATAGGGGTGGAAATGAGGTTTCTTCATATAAACATGGCCTTTGTCGGCTGCCTATTCTTTAAACTGCAAACGAGAGCAAAGCTAAACCCTAAAGTTTGTACTGGAATTTCACACAGTGTGGTGTGAGGCTTTGCACAATGACAAAAAGTGCAAGAACTGAGGTTTAGTCATGTTCTCTTTTACCATTGTGGTATACATAACATTAACCCCCCTTCTTTTTTGTGTTTTACCAGCTGTAGCATCTCCCAGTATAGAAAAAGAAACTTTTGTTCCCAGTGAAGGGGAGACTCTGAAGTCCAGTAGAAATCACGTTTGCCTCTCCCACAGTCAGTCAGTCCGTCCGCCCGCCCGCCCGCCCGTCCGTCCGTCCGTCCGCCTACCCGTCCGTCCATCCGTCCGTCCGCCCGCCCGTCCGTCCGCCCGTCTGTCAACTTTCAAAAGGAAAGCAAGTTAGACGATCATTATACAACTCGGCATAACACAATATCCACCAGAAGACATGTACTTTACGTGTCAAGTAAAGTTAAATGGAAGTATTAAAACAGACCAAAACTGTACTACTGTTTCCATCAATTTTTCAAATATCGTGGTTTCGCAAGTGGAATTTGAATGAAATAGCTTTTTTGTTGTCTTTGACCTGTTCCAAAATCTGTAAATATGTCTCTTCTCTGTTGTAATTTAAGAGAACTGATAGAATGTAGCAACATATCCCAATTTTGTATTCATTCTTAACAAATGCATGTGCATATAAATCACATCAGACTACTTCATGGCCATTTGAGCAAAATTCACCATCCAGCAGTAGCACGCAGCTTCCGAGCTCCTCTATGGAATGAAATGAACAGCATAGCATGTTGTGAACAAACGCCCACTGCCATTTACCCTAAACTGAAGGCGATCCAGATCCAAAGCATTTGCTAAACTTGTTTGGTCAATAACTTGTGCAGCGCCGCCTGTGATCACTGATCCGCCGGCAGTGAAGTAAACGTGCAGCTTGTATATTTGCAGTGAATGTGGTGGCCATGCTGCATCGCTTCTGGGAGGAGAAACAAGTGCAGGATGGTGTGAAACAAACACACAGCCTAGTGGTGTATGAGTCAGCCCCCAGCCCCGGGCCCCCTTACGTCTGCTACGTCACCCTTCCGGGAGGCAGCTGCTTCAGCAATCTCCAGGTACATCTGACCCCCGTCATCTTCCTACACCATTTATCTGCCTACTACACCCTGCAAAGAGGAAGTATGATGAGCGTTGTTATAACAACACGTTCTTACTGCCGTCTGCCTTCAGCACATTGCTACTGATCAATATGTTACGTCTAGGTTAAGAAGCCGCAAGTGCTTTTGGAAAAATATGGACTGACTGCCATACAAACGATTGCCAGTTATGTGAAGGTGAATAAAGTGTGGGAGATGTGGTGATTTCGTGAGTGGCATTTTGGGTACACGCCATCAGGGCTGGGGCATCGGGTCCTGGCCCGGCTCTGTGTCTGGGTACGCTTTACATATTCTCCCTGGCTACTCTGCATTCGTTTTGCAGTCTAAAAACATATGAATCAGATGTTGACATTTTCTAAATTTAACATAGGGTGTGATTGTGCCCTTCGATGGGCTTGAATTCTGTCCAGGGATTGTCCTGCCATGCACCCTGTGTTTTCTGTGCTGTGTAAGAGGTTATGGAAAATGGATGGATGGATAAAGTATACACAGATTCTGAAGTTAATGTATGGGATTGTAGGAGGAGTTACAGTGCCAAATGAGTCTCTGATGCTAAACTGTTCCCCAAAACATTCAGATGTATAAAACTGTACTGGCATCTGAGTGTGATTTTATATTAGGTTGCAAAATTATGGGAATTTCCCCTTAATTCCCATCTATTTCATTTAATTCCCCTGGAAAGTTTCCAATTTGGAATATTTCCAAAATTCCCCAGCTTAATTTCCCATGGAATAGAAAGTTCCTGGAAAGTTTTCTTTACAAACCTTAAGAGTAATAATTTAAAAAAACACTATTTTCTGTTTAGAATGAGAATTGATGAACACCAAATCCTTTATGCCTTCACAAAAATCATGATGACGTGTTCCTTTGCTTTGTTTTTGCATGAATGTTCACGTGACAGATCCCTGCTAGGGTGCAGATCTGAAAATAAACACGCACCAAAGTTTTGGGGTGGTCTTGACCCGTTCGAGCACATCCAGCTGACCAGCTCTGTTCCCGCAGAGGATGGATGTGGAGTGTGAAGGTGCCCCGAATGGCACAGGTGGCTTCTATTAACCCAATTATTTTGGGCCCAAATAGCCAGTGAACAGATGGAATGTTTTAGAAAGCTACCAGAATGAGATCTGAAAAGCTGTCCTCATCTTGTTTTCAAAATCGTCTTATAGCTATTACAAAATAATTTGGGCCTGACATTTGCCTTTCACAAATTACTGTTTCTTTTGTGGTTGAATAGTTGAACTCTATATTAAAATCAAGGTTTGCTCTTTAAAAACTGCTAAACATAATAATATAAGCACTGGACATTCAAAAGCAGGCATTTATCCCACAATATAGTAATTCTTAATTCTTTCATCCTTGTCTGATATTAATATGATTGGGGTGCATGAGCTATTTCATGCTGTTGCACATATAAGAAGTTCCTGATCTGTTCCTGTCCTGTTACTGTTTGAATGAAAGTCTGTTTGAAAGTCACAGTCTTAAATTTTAGATTTTTACACGTTTAATTAGTTATGAATGGTGTTTCCTCTGTTGTTTTATACCTGATTAAGCAAGTAAATTTTCTGCTGGATGAAATGCATTTTTCATTAACCCCAGGAAATTCCAGTCTTTGATATTGTGTACAATACGTCCATAAATATGTTAATCTGTAGGATTTACAGCTGTGTGATAGTTTGGGCTTCTTTTGGCTTTTGCACCTGTGTGCATTCTCCTTTTGGTCATGGTTGATCTCCCAAGCACATCTTGGCATTCCTCTGAAATGATTCCTTGCTTTATATTTTACCTCGGAGATCAGAGAACAGTACCCTTTGGCCTTTGCCATGTTTCTGTTTTTTGTCCTCCATTGTCCCTCTGGAATCTCTCTGGCTTTTAGTGGGATCACTAGGCCTGAACAATTGCCTTTTCACAATCATTGCAAAGCAAAACCCTGATTTCAGACTGGTTAAGTTCAGAGATGGAATTCTTTTAAGGAGCGTGTTTGGAATCAGTCTGGATTTGGGATCCTGGGAAGATTTGTGTCCCATGCTTAGTTTTAATGCTTTTGTAGTATTTTTATGTTTCATTTGGCTTGATTTTCATATGCTTGGAAGTTGTCGAATATGTTCATAATGGTATACTCCTAAAATGATTTCTGATAAAATCGTTCATTTCCACATTGTGCAAATTCTGCTTAGAAACCTTTTAAGTTTTAAGGTGAAGCACCTTTTTTTAAGTATATTGGCAGGAGCACAAGCTCATAATCTTCTGGTAGCACATTTCCGGTGAACATTTCTGTGATCTTTGAAGCCTCGTTCTGCTCCTCCTATTCAAATGAAGCCATTGAGGCTGTGTTTCCCAATCTGGTCCTCGGGGACCCTCAGACAGTCCACGTTTTTCCAAAAATGTGGACCATCTGATACAGGGCTTAGAGGGATCAAAAACATGGAGTGACTTGGGAAACACTGCATTAAGGTACAACTTGCAGCGTTATTCAGAGTGTTAGGCAACACTGGTTATAGTGACAGTATGAGCCCTGTTTCCCTCCCGTCACATTAAGGATTATCTGGGCTAAGCTAAGGCTAAGGGTTATCAACTGACTCTGGTTTTAAGCAGAGCATGTGTCCCCCCCGCCACCACCACCCCCACAGTGCTGCTGCACGAAGGCGGAGGCCAGGAGGGACGCGGCCCGCATCGCCCTGATGAACTCCGTCTTCAATGAATTGCCCTCACGTCGCATCACCCCGGAGTTCGTCTCGCGAAGCCTGGAGGAGGCTGTGGCTGGGGCCAGCGTGAGTCTGCTGGAGACCAAACTGCCATGGCTCTTCATTATAACCCCCCCCCCACCCACCCACCCACAAATTTCATTATAAAGAAAACATACTTGGACACATGAACAGTACAAGCTAAACCCCATATTAGGACCATTTCCTTTATGTTGCTCCCCATTTTATAGCAGACAGTTCAATCAGCTGTGTTTTTCTGACACCCTCTGGGCAGTATGGCAACACTCCAAAGGACAGTGTCTCGGTGTGAATAATGGGGGCCACCCAGAAAGTGTCTTCAGGTGCTGTCCATGCCAGGCATGGGGCAGAGCCATCCAGCTCAGCCACAGCTGGTCTTCCTCTCTTTTTTTTTTTTACTCGGTGCTGACGCCAGGAAGAGGGGAGGGCTCCCTTTCCTCATTAAGGCCCATGTTTTCCGGTGTGAGACGGATAGTATTTTTGTGTGGGTGGTCCCCCCCCCCATGTCTGAGTCCTGCTGTTTGTTCTCTCTTCCTGGCACCTGATGGAGGACTGAAGCTCAAGTTACACAGGAGTGCACGCTGCTCTCTGCCGACTCATATCAGCTGCTCTATTTAGAGGATTAACTCCTAATTACAGTGATGCCACACAGAGAATTTCAGCCATTATTTACTCAATAACAGTGAACTTTCACATACTGATAGAATTAGGTGGTATTATCTCCGCTGGAGAAGATCCGCCTGCTCTAAACATGTTATGTTTTCAATATGTTTTCTTTTTGTTGACTCCTCAGGGTGAAATTGGCGAAGCTTCAGACCCAAGCACTAGTTTAGGGGCCTACTGCCTAATGCTGGAGGCGAACATGGGCAAAACCTTGCTAGAATTTCAGGTAAGGTTCTCGCTTGTCAAGACATAGAAAGGAAGAAGCATACAGATATACAGTATGTGGGATCACAGCATGTAACAGCACATAATGTAATAGTGCTGCATTATGTGATTAAAATTAATTAAGTTATTACATAATGCGGCCTTATTACATAATGCATGGTAACACAACATTTTCGTATTATTCATGAATCATCTCTTTGAAGTTAAAATCAAGTTTAAATAACTCTTGATCCAATCCAGCCAGAGAAGCACAGGATGTAAAGCAGGGTAGACTGTGGCCATCAGTTCCCCCTAAACTGTTAGATATTATTCTCTTCTGGTCACAGCATGTTCCACTGATATTCTCTACATTCCTCACAGTTCTTGCTTGACAAGACATTTCCTTGTAATAAGTGGGGTATCCCACTGCTAGCTTGGTGTATATATAAGTTGTATATTTTTATGACTTTCAGCATTGCCATTAAATATCGTTTTACATTTTGGCATTGCTGGGTGAACAGTTTTGTATTATGAAGCACTGATTTTATTTAAAGTACTGGTGTTGAAATATTAGATAAATGATTTACGGAACAGTTCAGTGCTTCACAATCTTTACTTCATCAAAGGAAATTTGAACAGTGGAACTTCTTGCCATCTTGAATCAAGTATTTTTAAAATTTTTACTAAGCCTTGAGATATCCCACCATGCTAAACATTTTTTGAAGTTCGAAAAAATGTCCAAAACGAACACACCTGATTCCAAGCTCAGTCTGTTTAACATGTCATTCTGGGGCATCAGCACTATCACTCCTGTCAAGTGCCATAACCACTTGGAGTAAAACAATGGCCGACAACATCTCAGACTATCAACATATTTTGAAAAGGAGAAAATAACATTTTTGTAGGAACTATACGCCACTTCAAGTCGATTCCCCCCCAATAATAATTTCAGCAATATTGCTTAGCATTGAGGGTGGCGACGTGCCTGAATTAAGTCATATGCTCTTAATTATCGGGGGGGGGGGGGGGTTACACTGCTTCCCCCCCCGAATGTGACAACAAAAGTTAAGACTGACACCTTTCACTAACATCACTGCATAAAACCCCATTCTCACAACCTCCACTGATTTTGTATTTAAACAGCAGCGAGTTCATGAATAAAAGATTCCTAAACATACATTTTGGCTATTATAAAAATTCAACTACACTTCCCAATAAAGCCAAAAAATATATATTTTTATTGATGTTTTGTTTTTGGAAATACAGAAAAATAACGGAATTTCATTATAGGCATTAATAAGGAAATAGCACAGGAAAATGTTAATGTCGACCGTAAATTTCTGTATGTGTGACCCTGTTTCTGCCCCCATCTCTTGGTGGATGGTAAGGAGATAATGACCGTATTTCAGCTGCTGCACTGGAACGGGACTCTGAAGGCTTTCCGAGAGAGAAGATGCTCCCGCCAGGTAGAGTCTCATATATCACTGGCACACCATCACTCATGTTAGATTTTGCCCTTGTTTCCTCTAGACACAAGCTCTTATTCAAAATTTTTTCACTATTTCTAAGATAAACTATTCCACACTCATCAAACTGTTAGACAAAACATAGTCCCTACTAAGAGAAATATTAGTATTATGTTTTGAAAACTCACATGTCATATAATAAAACAGAAACACCTGTGTATGTCTCTGTTATAAGAAAGCATTTAATCTGATTTGATATAGCATCAGGCAGTGATTCTGTACTGTATATGAACATGGTATCCTGGGACTGATATTGTATTATAGAGTCAGGCATAACTCGTATATTACTGAAAGTAAGAAGTCAGTATCCAGACAAATAATGAACTACTTTGCATGAGGCGCTTACTGGAGAACTGCATGGTGCCATGTTGGTGGCCCATCAGGCGACCTCACCCTGCTCCCTTCATCGCAGGAGGTGATTACCCACTTCTCCCAACGGCGCCTGGATGAGCGCACACGCAGCCACATGGTGCTGGACTGGCTGCTCCGGGGGCAGGAGAACCCCGGGCTGCTCTCTGCCGAGCTGAACCGAGCCCAAATAGAACTGGGCTTTGCCCGGAGGGCAGGGCAGGAGCTGCGTTTTTACAAGGAGAAGACAGAGATCCTGGGGCTCGCCCTGGGACAGGCCTGCGGAGCTGTGGGACCATCAGGGAAGGAGCTCCAGTGGACCCACACCGCCCCCAGCCAAGCTGTTGGCCCAGGAGAAGAGCAGAGCATGGAAAGGGATCAGTGTGCTGAGGATTTAAATATATATGTAGGAAGACAGGTGTCATGTGACAACCCAGAGCAGCAGCCATCCGCTTTGTGAACATGGCTAGCTCGTGCTTCCTGAACCTTTAAGGCCTGGAATAAGGTGGATGTGGCAGAAGACATTTTCTAAATAATCTTTACTTGCTACAGGGCGTGCCTCTCCAGCATGAAATTACTCCGGTTCAAATAGATGGTGCCTCTCTATGATGTGAACCTCCAGGGATAGATCCGATCCGTCACACTTTACTGTAACTATAAAACCAAGTCCAGATTTTGTTGTGCGTCTTGCCAGAAGATAATATCCATTCTCCTCACAAGGTGCCACCCATCCAGCCAAGGTCTTTCCGGAACATGCTTCATCATTCAGACAGAGAACTGCAGCTGACACATTCTGATCACAGCTACATGCTTTACCTTCTAAGACATTCAGCGGAACTCAAGGGAAAATGACTTTTATATAATGTAGATGAAAGATGATAAAAAAATATTAAGAATTTATATCCTGGGTATTAACACTAAAGTAAATGTGAAGGATTTTTAAATACACATTAGTAAATTTGGATAAAGATTTAATGCTTGAATTAGTTTTCATTGCATAATAATACACATAAATACTGTCTTTTTTAGCTATTGATGTCTTAGCTACTTTCATTTAACAGTAGTGTGGGCAGTTGGTCCTTATATTGATGTCTATGTCTTTAAATTAATGTCTAATCACAGACATTAGTTTACTCAAAAACACCCAGTATTTTTATATATAGTTTACTGAGTAACACAAATGATGCAAATTAAAACAGCAGATCTTTGAAAGCAGATATCTGCAAGACTTCCTAAGAATCAGGACAGGAGAGAAAAATGTACAAATGGACATGTTTCATGGAGTACCACTTTGGGACCAGACATGGAGCCTAACTGCTTATACAAAAATTATTGCACCGATTTTGATCAATTATTTATTTTCTTAAGTGAAACAGCTGATCACATTTTGGGACCTGGGCTCCCATTTTAGCCCAACCTCTGGATGATGACATCTTGACACCTGTAGGTCCAAAACACCTTTTTATTATTAATAATATTAATAATATTAATATTTTTGACATTTATTTTTTATTTAGCAGATTAATTTGTCCAAAGTGACATCCCAAATGATGTAGGAGACTGTACAACCCTCTCCCGACGCTGTTCTTTCAAGTTTTAGCTGTAACAAAATAGCTACTGCAATTTACCAAAACAAGTGATGCATCTACCATTTCATACACAGCTGCTTTTATCTGCCATTAAAATTCAAGGGCTAAGCAAAGATCATCCATCCATTCATTTGAGCAGGACAGGGTTGTGTGAGCATGGAGCCTTTGAGGCAGGGGACACCGTGAGTAGGGTGCCAGTCCATTACAGGGCACACGGTCACTCACTTTGGGCAATCTAGAGACATCAGTTTGACTGACCGCCTGCTTTTGGACTGTGGGAAGAAGCCATAGTGAACAGAAACCTTTTTTTTTCTAAGTCTTAAGTAATGTTTTTTTTTCTGCCAAGCAACAGTGAGTAAGTTCAGGTTTATGGATTTATGCTGAAATTAAATGCTCTGTTCTTTAAATGTGTTGCTGTTATTATGTTATTTTGTAGTTTATTGCTCCCCATTTTGGCACAGATTGGTGGTTTGGCTCATCTGGACACTAGGATTCTCATGCAGAAAAATATTCTGTGATCTGTGATTTGAAATTGCCAGGCAGAAAACTGAGGCCAGCTGCTAACTTTTTTCTGATGGCATTTCCATGTTTGTGGAACCTCACGGAAATGCAGGCCCCACGAATAAGAGTTTCCACATGCTCTGTCAGTTTAAATAAATTGTCTGGTGTCCTGTGGGAGTAGCAACCACTGTACACACAAACCAAAGTGCAAAACGCGACACACGTAACTGTTCATGCCATTAGTTTATGATGCACAGCTTGATGTTCTGCGTCACTGTTCATTTTTAATGACATTTTGTAAGTCGTAAGAGTGTTTGAAGCTTCTGAGGCTGCCAAGGGGCTACATCTCTCCCTCCATCTTTCATAATCACCTCACCACCAAGAGGACCTCATAGAGCAGCCACTGAGTGTAATACAGGGGTACAGTTATGTTACAGATGCTTATAATATGAAGAAAAATAAGGGTTGTGATCACCCTTTAAATTAAAAATTAGATCTCTCATATGTGTAATTAACTAATGTGTTGTAGGGGGAATCTCTTGCTCAGCACTTTTATGTCAAAATGTATTCAAAACCAATGCCTTTTGTTGTGACATCCTTCATGAGTCACACCTGGCTGCTGACAGAATGGAAAAAGTCCTGCAGATGTGTGCATTCTCCCAAACCAATCTCTAATTTTTATTATAAGGTTAAATTCAAGAACACAAGATCACAAAAACAAAGGAAGGAAGTAGACATGGATTTTATTAGTTCGATCGGCCACAGTTCATACTTCTCTTCTTGAAGAGCTTCGATACGGTCTTAAAAACTGCTGAACACTCTTTGATCTTGAAGAGCTTCGATACGGTCTTAAAAACTGCTGAACACTCTTTGATCTGTACTTAAACAAAAACATAATTTCATTAATGAATACAGTTCTACAAATAATTTTTTGTTATCATATGAATTTGCAGTATTTCTCGTGAATCCACCTTGCATCCCAGGACGTTCTGTGACCACTGTATATGCACATACACAAAAATAGCCAGTTCTGAATATCAGTATTCATCCCAGGCCAGTAGTAACACCTGGAAATGGCATCTTGGGTTTTTTCCTTGCCACTGTGTCCACCTGCAGGGTTTACATGGAATTCCTTAAAAACAGCATCGGCTTCTTCAACACTTTGAAGAATCTTCACTAGGAGCTTTTTATTTGTGCCCTTAATGCAGACATTATGTAGCACGTCATCTGAAATATGAAGTATATATACATAATCAGCAGTAATATATATATTGTCAGCATGTTGCACTCATTCATGTAAATAGAGAAGCCAGATATATGTGAAAAGGCTGATAGATGGCAGGCCATTAGATAGATATAGATATACAGGGTGGGCCATTTATATGGATACACCTTAATAAAATGGGAATGGTTGGTGATATTAACTTCCTGTTTGTG
>JAODKE010000043.1:26827729-26839752 GCA_026779605.1 Mormyrus hasselquistii
ACAGTTTATACAGAGCTAAATCAGAGTCAGTTTCATCACCACTGGATACTGCATCAGCATCAAGGTGGTGTACCCTTCCTTTTTTGACATAGCCTTCCCGCTAGCGTTTCCTTTGTTGGTCGTGCCGCATTTGCTCTGTTTCCACTCTTTGTTTTACTATCATTATTACTCTTCCTGCAAACCTGGCTGATATGGCCTTTTTTCCCACATGTATTACAGTTTTTGTCCTTAAACCAACAGTCTTCATCATTATGGTTATCCTGTCCACATCATTTACATTTATTTGCAGTCTTAGTCTTTGATAAAGACAGTGCATTTACCGTCAGAGATCTGCTGAGTTGATGCGCTTCGCGTGATGCTGTTTTCATCAACACCGCCATTTCCACCACTCATTGAAATGTCAGTGTAGTTTCGGTCAACAAGCTCTTTTGTGTAGCCTCACTCTTCAAACCACACACGAACCTATTGCGAAGTGCATCATCCAGATAACCCCCGAATTCACAGTGCTCTGACAATCTTCTAAGCACTGCAACATACCGATTCGCTCTTCTCCTGGCTCCGCCGGTGGAAACGGAAACGCTCCGCGATGATGAGGGGCTTCGGAGAAAAATGCTGCTGTAGCATGTCTGATCTGCTTGACTCTCTTCTCTCTCGGCTTGTCCGGCGATATCAGACTTCGGAGCAGCCCGTATGTTTTCCCTCCGATCACGCTGAGTAGCACAGGGACTTTCTTGTCAACATGGATGCTGTTAGCGTCTACAAAGTGCTCAAATCGTTCAATATAAGTGGTCCATGGTTCAACGCTTTCATCAAAAGCTTCCATATGGCCGATAGTAGCAGCCATTCTAGCTATCCTAGCTAACTTTAGCTACGCAGGGAAACTAAAGTTCAGGTGCGCCTAACTACTCACGATTCACTGTGGTAGCTCCCTGGAAAATTAATCAACCTCGTCGCCAAATATGTTATGTTCTTACTATCATAACATTTAGAATTACTCGTGAATACACTATGAATAATAACATAGACACGACGGCGTGCTTAACTTCTTCGCTTAGCACTTTATTAACGAGAAACACACTTACTTCAGACCAATAACGTGGTGGTGCCACCTACAGGCACTGAGGGGAATGGCAATATCACATACATGACAAAACCGAACCATGTTTGCGGGTCCTTGAGCAAGCCCCTTGACCCCCAGCTCCCTGGGCGCCCCCACAGGTGGCTGCCCTTCTCAGTTGAGGGAGGCGTAAAAAAGAATTTCCCCACGGGGATCAATAGTTATTATTATTTTTCCCACTGCTATAACAGTTTTGATCAGAGTTGGTTATTGTAAAAGAAATAATGTGCATGCAGGTGATATTTGTATAGATTTAGCTACACCCTTCTGGCAGTGCTGCCACTGCAGTCAGGTCTCGCACACTACGAGGAGTAGAAGTTGTCCGACTTGTGTCTGATGACACAGATTTACCTCCATAGGGTACACCGTCCACAGACCATCACAAAATTACACGTTTTCTGGACGCCAAGTGTTTTTGCAACATGGGAGTTTTTAATTTCTCGCTCAAACTAGTTGATATAGCCACCAGAGGGCAATAGAGACTACCAAACAAAATCTTGCTACAAACAATAAAGGAAAGGGAGCCAGAGGGAAGAACAACATCAATATAATAATAATAATAATAATAATAATAATAATAATAATAATTGCGTTTTAACTTTAGAATTCAGCCATGCACAGACCATTGTTTCTTTATATCACCAACTACTATTCATGTCCAATTAACACACATTAAAATTCCGGCTGAACTGAAAGTGTATTTTTTTCTTTTATTATTATTATTATTATTATTATTAGTAGTAGTAGTAGTAGTAGTAGTAGTGGTAGCTACACATCAGTATTCTTATACCATACGTTGGTATTTATATTTTTGCTCTGCATATTGCTTTATGTCACTAGGTTTCTCCTGCGACATTTAGTCACGAGAGACACATCGGTGTTGAATACAAATACCTGCATAAATCAGCGTCCGACCAAGGAAATGGATTTCATGGGAAATTGCAGCAAGTCCTTTGGCTGAAGGTAAAAATGTTATAAATCAGCAGGTAAGGGCTGCATGAGATGAGCGCGTTGGTGTAACTAGCTTTCGAGCTTTTACGACAGTTTTCTACTGGCTAACCGGCAATACCAAATCACATTGCTAATTCATACCTCATTGAATGAAGTCAGATCCCTAATGTAAAGACGAATATGTGCTTTAACGTCATTCATTTAACCTGCAGTTAATTTATTTATGTTCATTTTGACCCAAAATTCATTTAAATTTAGTTATATTGATAGCAAAATTTTTCATATAGCCTGTATTTTACCGTGCATGCTCCAATTGGAATCATTAATACGCCAATGATTTTCTCAACATTCTGTAGTCAGTGTACTTTAATGTAAATTTTGCCAGTAAAGCCCATAATTTTTTAATACCAAACCGGGCGGCTTCACTCCTCACATTAAGATAAAGCAAAACATTTTAAAAGAACAGAAAACATTAATCAGATTTAATGATTTTTTTTCTTTTATTTATTTTAAATAACTTAATCTGTAATAAGAATGATGATAAAAGAAAAGTAAGCATTATTATTATTATTGTTAGTATTAATAATAATTATAATAATAATAATAATTGCATTTTAAGTCATTATTCACTACTTCAGTGCCTCCGTATGTATTTGAATTGTGTGAATCCTTGTCTTATTTACCTTCAGGCTGGCAGCAGCCAATATCGAACAGAAATGAAATTATATGTAGAGATGGATAAACGATAAATAAACTTGGTTCTCGCGTTTGTCTTTGGCTTGAAATACAATATAGCTGCGAATAGGAGTTCAACATTTACTTTAAAGGCATTTTTAAATAAATGCTAAAAAATAATTCGGCATCTGGAAATGTTAATGGACCATAATACTATTGGCCGTTCACATGGGCAGTTACGCGGTTTGACAGTCGCTCGGAGCGTCGCGAAGCCGCAGGCTGCAGTTTCTGAAAACGCGGAAGTTTCCACCCAGAAAACTGCGGCCACCGCTGGATCTACGCTGGAGTCACACGGACTGTCACTGTGCAGATCGTGGCTGCGGCTGGGGGAGCGGGATGGCCACCCTACCAGCGACGGAGAGGAGAGCCTTTGCCCTCAAAATCAACAGGTTATCCTTCCCTTTTCCTGCTAGCTGCTCCCGATTGGCATTTTTATTATTAATTCACGCGGTTCAGCGCTGTCACAGGAAAGCTGGTCGGGGAATCTGGAGCAGGCTGTGACACGCTGCGAATGTGAAGTTATGGGGAGAAAGGTCTGCAAAGTGCGGTTGTTTTGTTGTATGGGTTATGTACGTATCTGCTATGTGATGTGAAATCCTAGAAGGGTAACTGTTTCCTTTTCTATAAATTATTGAAATTATACAGTTAATGATCATTAGAATGATAAACACGTGACTCAATCAGATATGGTAAATTCGTTCTGACTGCATGCTTTCATGCTGCAAAAGCAGCTAGGCTACTTTGTTATTGAGTTCAACGCAGTTAATTCACTATATCGCTGGCAATAATAACGTTAACAATATATATTGGCATATTTAATAAGAATAAAAGTAATGAAAATGTGCATATGTTTAGAACCATATATATAAATAAATAAAATATATGAGATACAGCCCACGTGTAATTCATGTTAATAGACATGAAATCTCTGATGTTTAAAAAAGCTGTTTTAAGGTGGCTTTTTCAAGTCTCCTTTGTTATAATTTGCTTTTGATCGCTTGTGGGGGGTCAGTTTCGCGTTGCTGACCTGTAAGTGCGGCGGACTGGCGCGGCAGCCGATGCCGTTTACCGTGCGGTGGATGAGGTGATCATTGTTCCTCCTGCCCCAGTGCCCAGGTGGCAAGGAAGTTTGTGCATTGTGTTCCCCATACATTCAACAGGAACTGGGGAAGGAGTCAGATGGGAACAAAAAAAGCAACAGAAATGATTCAGCTGCACACAGCGAAACTGGTGGACGGAAATAACCTGAACTAGCCGTCAGAAGCGGAAATATAGCAGCAGATACAGTAAAATATCTTCTTTTCAACGGAATAAGATAAACAAGTCTAAGCATGTTTATTAAGATGTTTTATCCCCCATTATGATGAGAGTCACTAACAGTGATACGGTTTAGCCAGCATAACAATGGCTGACATATGAGGAAATAAAACAGTGGGGATACAAAAGCTTGACTAAAGTAGAACAAGTTAGAAATATTAATATGTGAGATAGAAGCAATTTCAGGACTTCACAGCTTTGGGATCCAACTGAAAATGATTTGAGTGGTTTGAGTAGCATTTTAGAGTTATATATGAAGTAGAAGTCTGTAGGCTTTTTATTTGCTTGCCAAGCTTCTACATCCAGAGTAAAATGTTAATTACTTTGCATACGTTTGATTGCCTAGTTTCATGTGAACCGTAACCTTTGGTATCCTAAGCACCACACCACATGCAGCTGTGGTCATAGCAGGGACCAGCATGGTGGAGAGGCGTAACACACAAACCCCTTCATCCTTCCTCCCCTGCCCCTTCTTCCTGGACTGATATCTTTACAGAAAATAAGAGACAAACACAATTTGTAGCAGATGCGGAAGCATGGATATTGGTTTCCAGTGTCCATGCTGTGGGGGAAGCCTCCTTATTTTCCCTGAAGCTCTGGCTCTTGCGCGGAGGTGTCCACACAGACTGTCGCATTTTATGCCGGGTTCCCAGTTTAACTTCAACTGTCTTCTGCTTGCAGGAAAGGCAGCTGAAACTGTTAAATTGTAACTTGCATTGCGACATCCACAAGAGCAGGAACTTTACCATTTTTTTCCCCCGTTCCCTATAACAAATGATCGTGACACAGTGTGCCTGATGTCAACATTATGCATCCTGCCCTCCCCCCTACCCAAAAAAGGAAACCCAAAATGTGTCACTTCTGATCCAATTATCAGAAGCACAACACTGAAGTTTATGGAGGGTGGGGTTACAATTCTTGCCTCATGTTCCTCAACTACCGTACTCACATTTTCTTAACTAGAGATTAGGTTGAACATCTTAAGCCCTGAATCAAATAGCCGATGAATATGATTCATAAGCATGCCGTTCTGGAACTGAGGCTTTTAACTTTTTGTCATTACAGCCTTTATTTAATTCTTTTTTTTAATGACCTGGATGATCCCCGGCGTAGATGACTTATGTGTTTAATCTTCTCGTTTTATGTGGGTGTCAACAAGTAATAAGTAACATGTCTTGCCCAAGACCAAGGTAAACTTACATGATACTGAGAAGATTGTCAAACTAAAAGTCAAGATGTAGTCGGAGCCACTGAAGGTCTACCTCTAGCTTACCTGTCAAATTAAAATATTCAGCTCTGCAGCAGTTGTTGAGAAGGCCACAGTAAGACCTATAAGGGAGATGGAGAAATTGGCAGGTCTCTGCAATGAACTCATGTGGACTGTGATATATATCTGTACTATGACAGAGGTCCGCTGCCAGAACTGGGGACACAACATTGCTGTATGTGTCTAATGAAGTCATAAGTTTGGGAGAAAGTTATTTCATGGTTGAGAGGCTGGGCAGGCATGTGGAAGGCAACTCCAAACCAAAAGCCCATCACGTGAGACTGGAAGGCAAGTGCATCTCATCCTCCATCTCTGTGGGTCACAGTCCACAATCCACAACTCACGTGTGCTGGTGGGTCGTGGTGCTGAATCAGCAGGGTTATACTCCAAGGATTTCCTAATATGCCACCATGGTCCATGGTAAGATTTAGCAAGGAGCACCAGAGGTGTGATTTCACTGCCGCTGGTGTCGGTGCCGAGCTGTCATGCCGTCGACCTGAGACCTTCTTTATTTGTTGCTCTAGATTCTACGTGGTAGTCGAAAGGGCTATATAAATAAATGAGACTTGACTTGAGACTAGAGGAGGTCTGACCATCCTTTGCATACTTTCTTCAGCGTGCAAAGCAGTGTGGAAGTGGCTAGTTTCCCATGCTGAGCAAGCAGGACAGCTGGACACTGGGAAGCACCAGGAACCACAAGCTGTCACTTGGAACATGAATTATGCCAGCTGATATGGCCCTTAACTCTAGACTGGATGAGCAAGGAATGTAAGCCAGCCCACTGCCTGAAGATACTGCTGTGATGAGCTGAACTCTGATGTTGTTTTTCATGGATGGATGGTTAGATAGATGCAATAATACAAAGTGTTACAGAGCACATAATAAATTGATATACATGGTATGTATACCAACAGTTCTTGTCCATCCCATCCCATCCCATCATGAAACCACTCATAGTCTTAGTAATGTTAGGAACAGACCCCATGCAGAAGATAGAGTTTTGTAGAAAGAAAATCAATGTCAAGGTCCTTATGTTTGAGTATCAGAGTGATGCTGGTGACTATCGTTGCCATTATATCTATGCATCTACCTAATATCGTAACTTGTTAATTTGCTGTTTTGAGCAATAACGAAATTTGTGTATTTACTAGTCATCAGGTGAGGTTTCAGGAAGGAAATGCAGCACACATAGGCTTTTTTTGTCCCATGTTGTCCAGGGTGACATGCTGTGTCATGCTTATGTGACACAGTTAATTCACTCTTCGCTGTCTTATGCTGTGAATCAGGTATGAACCTGAATTGGTGTGAGCTGTGAATAAGAGATTTCTGCTGGCATCTTGTCCAGCATGTGGCCTTCATTTTACTTCTTAGTTTACCTGAAAAGTATATACCTTCACACAGGAAGATTAACAAACTGTACAGCATGTATATATTTATAACACATCTGATGTTAGCATTAGGAGCTACAACTGTGTTTTTTTCACTTGCTATTAAATATGGATATCTTCATTCTAAGCTATATGGACTGAGGACTGAGATGTAGTTTAATGAACAATGTTGTTATAATGTTTGTGTGTGTGTGTTCGTGCACGTGTATGTGTGTGGGCTTGTGTACGTGTGTGTGTGTGTGCATGTGTGTGTGTGTGTGGGCTTGTGTACATGTGTCTGTGTGTGTGTGTGTGTGTGTGCGAGCAGGTATTCCTATCTTTATGGGGACACAATGTCCCCATAACGTGATAAATATCCATTTTTTTCCCTTATGGGGACCTGTTTCTTGGTCCCCATAAGGGAAAACTTTATTTTATTAAAATCGGTGACTGCTATGAAAAAACTAAAAACTCTTGTATTTTGTTTGGTTACTTATGGTTATGGTTAGGGCTGGGTAGGGGTTAATGTTGTCATAGTTAGTGTTAGCATTTTTCCCATTCAAATGAATGAGCAGTCCCCATAAGGATATGTTTACCCTACGTGTGTGTGTGTGTGTGTGTGTGTGTGTGTGTGTGCCTGCTGGGATAGGCTTCAGGGTCACCCCACATGGTACTTGATAAATGGCTGATTAATGGACGGGCAAATGGATGGCTATAAAATAAGTACCTTTCCGCAAAACGATTAGGTCGGCAGCACTGTTGCCTCACACCTCCGGGGTCAGGGTATTGAACTCCTCCTCTAGTTTCTGTGTGGTGTGCAGTTTACATTTCCCACCGTGTTACATGCGTTTCCTCCCGCAATCCAAAGTTCTGCAGATAGGCTAATTTGTGTCTCTATATGACTGTGCGCAGGAATGTATGCGAATGTGTGCCCATCCAGGAAGTAACCCAGCTTGGTACAGTACCATGTGCTGTCCAGAACAGGCTTTTGGCCTCAAAGACCCAACCAAGTCTATGGAAGATGGATGGGTGAACTGCTGCTTTGCCATATTTACCTATAACCTTTGCTGCTTTAATACGTTGCTTTCTGGGAACACCATTCAGGGGCAATGTTTTTAAAGTAACTCTTTCTTCTAGATGTTGATTTATAACCATTCAAGTGCCACACATTTACATCCTGTAGTGTATTTACAAAAAGTTGGTCGACTGCAGAAAAGCCGCCCCATAAGTAAATGACAGTGAACGGCTGATCAGTGTGAGTGATGACATCATGGATGAGAGTTGCGTGCTTGTCAATCTTCCTGCATATGTGTGTGTTCCAAGCCCGTGCAAACTGACCTTTGGCAATCGCCTTATATCCTCTGCGGGGGGGGGGGGGGCATATGAAGAGTCATGTGACCATGGTGATTTGTAGTGATTGGTCCCACCCATCTATTGTTCTTTGTGACGTGTATAAATTAGTGTTACTTTTTAGTTTCTCATTAAGTAACCCAGACGGTAGCGCCGAGACCTGTATTCCGTACCTGTGTGATTGTTGAACCTCAGCCATCATGTCCGACAGAACACTCCTGTTTTCTTCAGTCCAAACCCACCTCACCCAACCCAAGAGGGAAAATACCATAAATACTGCTACTCCTCTCAAGTCCTTGTGTCACGTGGTCCTCACCTTTGACTGCAGCTCTGATATTCACAGGTGTAAATAAGATCTTCGTGCATAGCACTGATATTCTGTAGTGTGAGCATGATCTCCGTGCGGTTCGTCTAGGATAACCTCCCACTTGTGTTTAAAGCAGCAATCCTGGTAGCCTTAACTTTCATTGTTAGTTCATTTTATTTTTACATCCCTAGGAGTATAGCTGCAAGTATCACCTTCTCTTCTCCCAAGCAAAAGAATGCAGTTCACATTTAGACTGACTTCCCATCTCAGTGTAACGAAGGCAGTCACTGCAAAAAAAAAATATATTCTTCTTGCCTGAAGGCTTGTTGGCATTTTTGGACCAGTTATACAGTTTTCTTATACAATGCTGTCAGAGTTTTTGCCACTGTGCAGCTAGACAGGCTTTCTATAGATATTAATGTTATGAGTTCCTGGGGGGTATTAACTTTGTGAGCTAGGCTCTTCTGCTATCAATCCTGCTGTATTAGTTAGACTTCTGAGGATCGAGCATGCCGAAAGGAGCACAGGAGGAGTTTAGAGGAGCGGGGAAGGCAGCAGACAGACTTTCAGAAGGGTGTGTGCGTTTGTATGAAAGGGCTATTACGCAACATTCCCAAGTTTACTCTGAATGCTTTTCCGATTACAGCCCCCAGATGTGCATTGTTGTCATGGTAATATTACGTTTGTCAGAAGGTCAAGATTTTTTATGGGTAGTCCAACCAGCAAAAAAATTACATCTGCCAGTTGTTTACAGTGCATATATCTTACGTGCATGTGTGCGGCGCTGACAGTATTGATATATTCAAAGGCTTTAGCTGGTGGCCTGTCTGATTTGCATGTCACTACCTTTGTTCCTGCTTTTTTTGGAGATATCTGCAGCCGAGTATCGCTGCCGTGCGAATGATTCCCACCTGGTGTTTTGAAGACATCACCTTCGTGCTGGGCGTTAACCAGGTGACTCGTGGGCTCATCATTTCCCTGTGGAAGGGGGTCACTTTGCATCTGGCAGGACAGGTTACACATGCTCTGAGATGGGACGGTCAGTGTAAGTCTCTGAGTAAGTCCAGAGGGGAAATGTCAGCAAACTAGATAAAGGGGGCTGATCTAGCAAGGTTAGCTTCACTCTAGGTTTGGGTGTGGACAAGGGGGGATAAATCGTCCTCCAGAGTGGGGGGACAGCCACCTCTCCATGTGAGGGTGCGGGGAAACAGCAGCGGGTGGCGGCGATGACAGACAAAGCCAGCCCTGATGACTATGGGCCGACCCTGATGACTATGGGCCTGCCCTGATGACTATGGGCCTGCCCTCCTGTGCTGCCTGTGCTCATTCAGCATCACCGAAATGAGCAGGTGCTGCTTTGTTTCCTACGGAACTCTGACCTCAGCAACCTGTCAGAACACTCAACACCGACTGCTACATTAACACCCAGGTGTTCAATGTCTCTAGGGCAAACAAATAAATAATGTATTCAGTGAAATATCGCCTTGAATTTCATCTCTCCCATAGTGCAGAATTGATATTGAGAGATAGCAATTGTTCTCGCTCGTGAGAACAACAATGTTCTTTAATTAAAATGTGAGTGAAGCTCTTAACACTCAGCTCCTGGCTGACCCAGTGCTGTGACCCCTAAGCTTGCTTTTTCACCTGTATATGTGTCTGTGTGTCTCATAGAGAGCAAGATGGGGCAGGATAAAAGAGAATTTCCCCTCAGGAAAGTATCGCTGCTCCATTTCTGTTCATTCCCCCTCTGTGTTTCCTCTGACTGCTCTACATTTCTCCCACAGTACATAACCATGCGGTCAGGTGACTAGGTGTCTCAGTGTGACCCCTGCGATGGACAGGCTTTGTGGTCTGGGCAGTGGTACAGATTGTGACGTTAACTTACTTGAACAGAGGCACTATGTGGGAGCTTGTCAGAATTTTTACCAGCACTTTCGGTACCTGGGCAAAAAAAACTTCAATTGTGACACATTTCAGTCATCCTGAAACATTTCATTTCATTGTTTTATAGTTTTTCATCGCTAAAAGTAATGGTAGTTACTACGAAGTGACTGAAAACACTGTCAGTAAAAACAGCGCAGCCCTGATACAGTTTTGTTCCCCAAGGTACAAACAACACTAATGTTCCCTAAATGGTGCAAAAATCTTCCTCAGGGTCTATTTCTGTACCTTCAACATTCGGTACATTTACCTACAGCTAAGGAACAACTTGCAGATTCTTGAGGGTACAGCCCCAGTGACAAGCAACAGTACCCTCAAAGGTATAAATTGGTACTTTTTCTTGACAGTGGAAGGGTGTATCTAAATATGGGGCTAGTTAGAATCTAAAAGTAGCATAAAAGGAGCACAAAACAAAAGGCAGAATCAGCTGGTCATAAAACATGTAAAAGTATTGTGCACTTTGGACCACGTAAGATGGTAAAAGATATAAGTGCAGTTGGAAAGAAGTGCATCGATAATGCTGTGTGCCGTGGTAATGCCGTGTGCTGTGTAATGCCATGTGCCGCGGTTCATTGATGGGCAGGTGGGGTGGAGGCTGGTTACTAGCTATGGGCCGATCCACATTTTTTCAGTTCCGATCCGATTCTGATACACAACTGCCGATAACGATACAGATTCCGATACAAGAGCTCTTTTTACTTTGTTATACTTTATATATTATTTCTTAAGCTAGTAAATACAGATTGAAAAATGTATTTCAAAAAATGTTTAATTAGGCTACTACAAACATACATAACGTACTCTCACCTCGTTTGTACGTCTTGTTTTAAGCATTTTTGAGGCATTTGCAGTTCAGTATGAATATCATCAAAGCAAGTATACACAAGTGGTGAACGCTTAAAATGTTTACACAATTTTGCTCAGTCTGTTGCGATGGCAGCCCCTCTTGTATCACAAGCTGCAGCGAGTTGGCAAAACAGTCCAAGTTAGTGACTCCCAAATCATCCATTGCTTTTTTTTGTCTTGCACAGTTGCATGCACTTTGTTAAGTGGGATTGTCCATTATACGCTATTCCCACCTCTCAAAACTTTATTTTACAAAGATAGCAAATCGCTGTGCTACTGGTTTCTGTTGAAAGCGTAAAATACTCCCAGAATAGCACTTGTCTTATCTTACGCTCCTCATAATGCGAGGGTATGTGCATGATGTCACAGCAGGCGGAAGTCACTGTACTCACACCAACTGAGTAGCAAAAGAGACTGAGGGGCAGTGTTAGTGTTCGATTTGAATGCCGCAAAAAAACACGTGTAAAATGGGAAAGAGCTGTTGTGCGATTCATTGTACAAATTGATTTAAGACGAAATAGGAGCTATCTTTTTAGAGATTGCCAAAAACTAAATAAGTAAGTATAGGACGTGGATCGGTCACGCATGGCCAATAGCCGAACCGTCAAATAGGTCTGGATCGGCGCCGATACCGATCCGAATATCGGATCGGTGAATTTCTACTGTTTACCCGCTTCAGTGCTACAATAGAGAGAGTTAATGAATACGCAGTCTCTTGGACAGTGACCCATTTGGCACAGCCGACGGGACACGATTCCCTGGAACAGAGATCCTTTGCTGAGTTCCCAGGGATACACCATGGGGGCTGGGGGGGGGGGGGGGGCG
>JAODKE010000043.1:26839852-26853270 GCA_026779605.1 Mormyrus hasselquistii
CAGAGCCACACTGCTAGCCGCCTTTGTAAATTTAAAGTGAAAGTGCTGCATAATTATTATTAGGCACCATTGACTACCCAGAAAGGTAATTGAATAAAATAGGCTAAAATAAACTGAATTAATTAAATCAGTTATGAAGGGTCCGGCAGTGTCTGTCTATCTGACTCCCCCTCCTTTGCAGCCAGGCTTCACTGCCATCTTTCCACTCCGCCCTGCACCAAAAACTTCTCTCACAATCAATTCATGCCAGGTTCATTGCATTTAAATGCATTTATCCACCAAAGATAGCCTATGTATTACCATAACAAAGTGCATCATAACATGGAATAATACTATTTTAATAGGCATTATGTCTCTATGCACTCAATTTCTCTTCCATTAAAATCTTATCTATAATCTATAAAACAGTCTGAGCTCTTGCTGGTTGATCCCGAACCACCCAGTTCCAAGACACCAATGTGCTGGTGGCTCCCGGCCAGACTGTGTCCCCGTATCGGTCTTCTCAGCAGGGACGGCGCAGTGGTCGTGGCACCCTGACGAATGAGCACCAGCAGAGCACTACTGAGAGAAGCACAATGGCTTTATTCAGGAGCGACTGCGATTAGGAAGTGTTGTGGTCTATATGTGTAACAAAGAGGAAGAATGACAGCTGGTCGGCTCTCTTCCTCCCTCACTCGCTCTCTCACTCCATCTTCCTTGTCACTTGTTCTCTTTTTTCAGGCACTCTCGTTAATCAAATCTCACACACTTCAATCCTTAGGACATTGTAGGGACCATATAAATGGCCCCATTTGCAGATGCTATTTCATGTAGAGCAGCACAGAAATGATCACCGTGATTATGACAGAACTCCCAATGGTAACTAGCTTCCGGCAAATTCCACTTTTGGAATTGCTGTGTTATGCTTTATATGAAAATGACTCAATATGGTTATATGGTTACAGGCAGCTTTAATCACGAAGGGTCTCACAAGATGGGATTTCGTGAATGTCTGGCTCAGCATCATACAGCATTGTTCTCTTTTAAAAAACAGAGGAGCTTTTTTCTGTTTTTTTCCAAAAGCGGGAGAACAGTTCCTGAATTGTCGGTAGACGGTGCACAAATGCTGTGGTCCCTCCACCTTCCTAACAGTAAAGTGGTTGCCACCATCCCAGTTGGTGGCTTTGGCTCTTTTTATGACGAGGACTTTTTTCCTAGTGTCCCCGGGAAGGCCTCACCACGCTGCCTGTGCTTCCTTGCAGACACTCCTCGGCAGAGATCAGAAGGAACTTCAGTGGGACCCATGGCCCTTTGTACGGCTCCCTGCAGCACCAGCGGCACAGCTCCAATACCTCCGGATCCTTCTTCTTCCAGATAGTGAGTAACGTCGCCCCTGGTCCCCTCCCAGGTCCCAAGGGGAGGCTGCTGTCCATTTAGCTTCAGTCTGGTCCAGTAGAACATGGGTCCCCAGACTTTTCACTCCATGACTTTCAGCCGACCATGGGTATATTTTATCTGGGGGGAGGATCCCCCTCAATATATTTATTGCAATCAACCAGTATTTTTTCATGTTTTACATTTTTATTAACATACTCCAGAAATCATCCTGCCACCCCCCCAGACAGTCATAATAATTTTTATGTTTTTTTTTAAATTTTATTAATGTACTCCACCACCAGACCTTCTCCCCCCCCCCCCATGCTAGAGAAGCATTTGCTGTTTACAGCTGACCTGTGGCAATATGTCCTTCAAAATAGTTGCCTGTATTTTTCCAATCTTCCTATGTAAAACAAAGAAAAAGAAAAGGAAGTAAGGTTAAATGATTCACTGTTAAAGTATATGGCGTTTGATCTAGACTTACGCTGGGATTATTTCTGTTGTTTTTGAGTAGTGAAGACCAAGGATTGTCAGCTTGTCTCTGTGTGGACTTGTGTCCATGGCTAAATGATTATGAAAAAGCCAACCTAGATAGACTGTGTTTTTAAATACCACGTCCATGGTAAAAATTGCATTTTCATCAAAGTTTTTGTCAGAATTCGCCATGGCATCGGCTCCTGGTGAAGACTGTTTGTTGTGCTTCTTCTGTTTGGAAAAGCCCAGCCTGAATATAGGATTTAATGAAGGTTGACAGGAAACCTTTTCTAATAAGGCCTATTTGCAGAGTATGTGGCATTTTGTAGGATTTTCAGCTTTACTTTAAAAAGGCATTACTAGCAGCGGGATAGTTTTTGAGGTTTTGTTTTGTTTGCAGTATTTTTGTTATTTTCTCAGTTGTTCGACAGGCTGCAGCTTGTTAAGCGTAGGGCTGCATTAGCCTGTGGGCTTATATAAATGGTGAGCAGTATTGTCAGGTAGATGAATGCTTTCCTCCACTTATACATGCTTTAGGACAACCGCTCATCCATCCCAGGACTGCCAGAGTCTCCCTGGTGGCTCTGGGGGGGGGGGGTTTCGGGGGGTGGGTTGCAGGGTCTGCTTGAGGACCTGCTGCTGATTAATCTCTCTCAAAATAGGTCATCCTGTCTCAGGAGTATGTTACCCTTTAGCTTATGCCACTGAATTTTACAGAGAGGGGCTTAAGCGCTGCTCCACATCGGTCCTTAATGCCATAATCTCTGTGATGAAATTTATCCCAATGGCCTAATTTGTATGTATTTTTTCACTGACAGAAGCCCCTCTGTGCCAGCGTGTTATTCCTCAGAGCATGGTTTGAAGGTTTTCCTTTTATTATTATTATTATTATTATTATAGTTATCTTAAGTGAAATTAATTTCATAGATCGAGGCTAAAATAGCAGATTAGTGGATAGTTGGAAGGGCATCTGCTGAAAATGCAGGACAGCACAAGTAGGAAGTACATGATAGCATCAGGGTGGGTTATTTGTCGTACGGGCCGTGCGGTTTCATTGTAGAACATATAACACAACATGAAATGGTAAAAAACCTGTTAAACTGTGTAACACATGGGTATAATAAGATACCCTTTTGAATGCATTTTTGTCTGAAATGCTAACATGTTTGGTCCAAGGCTGTTGCATTGTGAAAAGTGGTGAGGAAATCATTTTGATGTCATTTCCTTGCAGCATGTGTCTTGCCGCATGCAAAGGAAGGGTTTTTTTTCTTCTTCTTTTTTTCAAGACAGAAACCACTTTGCAGATATTTAACTGTATGGTTTTGTTTCCGGGAGACGCCATTTTGTTAACTTCCTTCTCGCTTGTTTAGAACTCTGAAGGGTGAGTCTGCCTTACTGGTATAACAGTATCTGTACTTTGTTTCATTACTTTTTTAAATGCAACTGTAGCATTTCTTCTGAACTTTAAGTGTCTGGAAATGCAAATGTTGTACTTCAGTATGTTAGCTCTGTGCTGCTGGTTCACAGAGGATGGTCCTTTGCTGGACTGAATGTTCAGGTTTGGTTTTTTGGGGGGGGGGGGGGGGCACCAGTGCTCTGAGCTGCAGGCAGGCGGATTCATCTTCTACCTCGAATATCGGCGTTTTATCAGCTACCAAAGATTTTCCGTCAGGAGAGTCGGAGGGGCCTGGATACCTTGACCGATTCAGGGAACACAGACCTCGCAAAGAGTCCTTGAATATGTAAAATTGGATAGGGGGCCAAGACTTTTATACTATAATTTTTTATCTTCTGTTTGTCACCTCTTGTTTGGGTTGAAACTAGTTGTGTTGTTGTATATCTGTGTGCATTGCTAGTTTTAAGTTTTTCAGGTCCTCAAACCCACGTAGGTACAGTAGATAACTTAAAAAGATATTTGAAATATGTACATCTCATGCCAGCCAGCTGAGTGAAGTTAGCAATACTGCTGAAGTGTATAATATTTAACTTCAGTGTGGATCAAAAGAACCAGCTAAACAACTGAGAAATTATTATTTCTTAGTGGAAATTTAATGGAAGAAAAAATTTGTTTGCAGCGTCTTTAAGTATGAATTTCCTTATGAGAGGGTATTTCACATACCCAGGAAGCGTGCTTGTCATACCAAGCTGAATAGATGGTAGAGATCTGAAGGCTATTTGCGTGTCGGGCAGATTGGAAAAGAGCTTCTGGCAGGGGCGCATTGCTGCCAAGTCTAGACCTAACAGCAGCTCCTCAGAATTACAGGTATTCCATGATCTGGATGGTTAAAATATATTTATAAACAACATATTTTTAAGTGATAATTGCACTGATTTTACTCTTATAACTGCAGATGAGCGTCTTTTAGGCTTTGGAATGGCCTGGGAAGACTGGTGTCCGAATTCCACTTCATATGTTGTACTAATTAGTTATCTTCTCATCTGTTATCCGTTAATCAGTTATCCGCTAATCAATTATCCAGTACAGGTGCACCTGGTTTCCATCCCAGGCAGTACAGGACACCATAGATTAGGATTCCGCTCCATTACTGGTCACATATTCACACACCATGGCAGATCAGATTACCTGGAGGAAACCCAAACCTGCTTGACACCCAAAGCATCAAGGTGGGCAATGGACGGGTACATCACTACCATTTTAATTCTGATATTTGTCACCATTCTTTAATTTATTCTATGTTCATGTTTTAGAAGAAAGTAGTAGTTTTCCTTGCCGCTGTTGCCTCTGGTTTGCTCACCGGGGGCTTTGGGTGGGGATGCTGTGAAGCACAATGTAATGTTGTAAAAATTTGCTATACAAATAAAATTTATTTAAATCAAATAAAAATTTAATTGAATTGAATTGATGGACAAAATCTCATGCTAAACCGGAATGCTGGAAAGATTAGCAAAACCTGCCCATTTCTGTGGCATGTATGATCTCTACATTTGTTAAGAGAGGTGGAAATACATTCTTTTTGATCAGCTTGATTTAAAGGCCATGTGGACATGTGTATCTCAGGGGCAGACAAGCAGAGGCTCCACGTTTCACAGGTTTGCGATCTGTCGGGGCATATCGTGATTAAACTTGTCTAGTCCGTCCTGCCTCAGTTATTAAAGGGTGAGTTTATATGTGAAACGTGAATTATGGCTTGGATTCCTTTTTGTTGCGCTTCAGGCGCACTATATAGCTATAATCTGTTATTCTGTCCCTTCTTCATTCCATCTTTAGATGGCTGAGTCTGTCTGTCTTGTTGTGATATTGTTTCTTTTGACAGTACATATTTTTGCCTGTAGTGTGACACAAAGCAGTCACATCTGCAGCCCTGGAATTAACCTAAAGACGGTGGTTTTGAAAGGGGACTTGATTGCTAGCGTTAACAAAGCAAAGGCGGAATTTGGAATGTTGTGGAAAAAATGACTGTTTGTTTGGCCAAGGTAAGGGTGGCAGTTTAGTTTGTTTGTTTGTTTGTTTTGTACCTTACTGCCTCTAAGGTTACATCACATTGCTTTCCATTGGTTCTTTCAGTGACCTTTTGAGGAGGTCAGGTGAATTTATTTAGTTGTCATCCACTGTTTATACTCCCGTAACCTTGACATTTTTAAATGTGTGACTTTTGAATTGTACCCTGCCTTCTGTCTGTTAGATTTCTGATCCTGATTTCTTTCTGTCATTTTTGGGACATTTTTCTGTTGTAATGTTTGTGTGAGAAGTCTGCACTGTAGTCTCGTGTTCTGTCAGTGAACCTTTGGCACTGTAATGTTGCCCTCTCCTTCTAAGATCTTGTTGTTGTAACCAGGGTAATTATTGGTAACGGAAAACAAAACTAAAACAATATACACTACCAATGACGTCCTTGCACCCAGCTCGCCGTTCTGCCCGTGTCATCTTCCATGTATGACCAACTGCCTACCTGCTAGTTGCCTGGTGAATGGATGGAGTGTTATCTCCCGCCTGCTTCCCGTTCGTGTGTCAAATTTTATTGTTTGGACCATATGACATGGCACTTAGCCATCTCTCCAATTTGACTCTCCCTGCCGGCCCCTGGAGGATGGGCTCCCCCTTTGAGTCTGGTCCCTCCCAATGTTCCTTCCTTCACTGGAGTTTTTCCTTGCCACTGTCGCCTATGGCTTTATTCACTGGGGGCTTTGGGTGTGGATGCTGTAAAGCGCTCTGAGACGATGTAATGTTGTGATAATGCGCTATACAAAAATAAATTTGTTGTTGTTGTGATATAATAAAAATAAAATAATAATAAAATAAAATGACACAAAAATAAAATTAAAACGTACAACAAAATGTGATATCAAAGGCTATAAAAATTGTTTCTGAAATTAACAAATAAAATAAATACAGACACGAAATATTTTCAGTTGCAGTTTTTAAATACTGTTTAGGTAGTGATTTGTTTATCTGTAACTACCATTAATAATACCTGGTACATGTCATGCCCATTTTAAAGACACGAGGATACAATGTGGGCTATGTTTTCATGTACGATTCACTGAAGTTAAGACACATAAAACAGCTCTATTGTACAACTTTTAGTCTATTTCTTGAATAAAATTACTGAAAATAAATCTGAAATATATTAAAAAAACTAATTGAAATGTATCTATAAAATATAAAAAAACTAATAAAACCACACTGAAGACTAACTAAAATGAAACTGGACTCCAAATGAAAACAATAATAAACAATAATATATGAAAATAATACAAATATAAAAATACAAAAAATAATAACACTGGTTACAACCCTTCCTGTCTGCATATCTAGGTGAGATCTCTGTGTTGTAACCCTGCCTACATGTGTTAGATCTCTGTGTTGTAACCCTGCCTGCATGTGTTAGTTCTCTGTGTCGTAACTCAGCATCGTTTGTGTGATATTCCTGCGTCTCTGTGGAATTTTTTCATTGTAATCTTACCTGTCTAGCAGCTCATAGTTTTGTAACTTGATGTCTGTGTCATGACCTAGATCTGACCCATGATGGATCTGATGACCTTGTGTCACCTCTGCTCACTCACAGCCTCAGTCTTACGACGCATTGGACCCCCTTGACCTGGAGGAGATCCTGATGACACAGCTGAACAGTGGAGACGCTGAACTCATGCAGGAGCTCGGCGACTTCCCCGATGACAACTTGGAGGTGGAGCTGGTGGAGAGGGAGTGCCGGACAGTTCGGCATTCGGTGCCGGAGCAGGAGTAGGTCCCCACATCTGTGCATGTGCGGGGAGCTCGGTGTCTTCCAGTGAATGGTGTGGTTGACTTCCCCGGGTGGGTATAGGAACCCCCCAAGGAGAGTGCTCGAGTTGTCATGGGATGCACCTGGGTGCCGTCCTACATGTGGGAGAAAATGACAAAAAAGCATCTCTTTGGGAAATATACCACCCCTCAGCACACCTTAATTGTTCTGTGTAATATCACGCATGTAAAGGTAGCTCTACCAACTATATCAGGGCTACCCAACTGGGGGACTCTGATCGACATCCCTAACACTTATTTAGATTCATTGGCCTCAATTCTGATTATGCCTAAGATAAACCATCTTATCATAAAGAAAATACCTAAAACAAAAGAGCAAGTGTTTATGTTTGTACACCCAAAGTCTGCTGTCTTTGAATTTCCAGCTTCAGTGAAGGCAGGCAGACATGATGTTGATCAGTCTAACTGGCACTGTGATCCTTTATCGCTGGCTTTTGCACAACTGTTTGTTAGGAACCCGATGATGCATTTCCGCTTGGGGCCACAAGGGACATGCCAGGCTGTGTTGTTTTGCCACAGAGATAGAAATAAACAGATAGTTTATTTAGTTTGGGTGTATGTCTGGGAAGTGCCTTGAAGGTTTGGAGGGGTTTGTCTCTAAATTTGTCTATGTGAGACTGTGCTGCAGAGTGTGCTGTGTAAACATGTGCGTTTTGATGGTTTACACTTGTGTAATGTGTATGTATGTAACTGTCAAAAGCAGTATTTCTCAATCCGGTTCTTGGGGACCCAC
Source organism: Mormyrus hasselquistii (assembly GCA_026779605.1). NCBI lineage: Eukaryota > Metazoa > Chordata > Actinopteri > Osteoglossiformes > Mormyridae > Mormyrus > Mormyrus hasselquistii. Next base: position 26,847,679 of record JAODKE010000043.1, read on the forward strand.
AGCCAGGACACGTTTTTTTTCCCACTAAGCACCCTGTCAGAGTTTTCACATTTTTTGAGCAAAAACATGGACTGTCAGTGGGTCACCAAGGACAGGATTCAGGAAAAATGATCTACTTTGACAGTGCAGCATTGCTGTCTGCAGTGTGCATGTGAGGGCATCCATACTGTCTTTAACAGAGTTTGATCTCCTGCCAACAGGGTGGAGCTTGACCCTCATGTGCGAGACTGCGTCCAGAGTTACACACAGCCATGGCTGGTGGTCAGGAGGAGGTACTGTGGCAAACCTTGCCTCTGGCTTCTCACACATGCACTCAAATTCACATGCACACGTCCCCCAGTTCCGTTTCAAGTTTCACCTCAGGAGGGAAACGCTGCATAAGCCCAAGTGGCAGTGATAACATGCAGTCTCTCCCAGAAGATAAGCCACATTCTTCTCGTGGTTTGAGAGCTCTGTCTCGCCTCGCACATCAAACACTGCCCTCTGCTTGAGTTCTCATGGGACCTCGCTAATCGGTCCCCGTCAACTGAAGACGGCTTCATATCTGTGACTGTTGTGTGAACAGGTGCCAGGGGGATGGCTGGAGTGGCTGGAGTGTGTATTCGGATAGGACAGGCCTGCAGAAGGTCCTTCAGAAGCAGACCTTTGAGAGTGATGTCGTGCCAGACAAACAAGAACATCAGGTAAGCCTGCAAAACAAACATGCAACCAAACATGCTGCATCATGCAACAAACAGCTGGGCAAAACAGAATGAAAACATAAGTAAGTTCCATCCATCCATCCATCCATCCATCAATCTTTCATCTAACTGCTTATACAGGTGAGAGTCAAGGAAAATTCAGGCATCAAAATTCATATAAAGGCAGCTCTCGACTTGTGTAAAACCAAATTAAGTAAATCCAGATTTATGGAAAAACAACCTGAGATACATTGAATTTACAGAAATGCTAAAATATGCACCTGTAATTAAATGTATGCTTTCTTTTTTCACTTATTTAATATACATTCTTTATCAGGCATTATTGCCGTATAGTCATCTGTCAACTGTCATATTGCTTAATGTCAAAAAGCTTTTTTTTTAAAGAGCTTTAATAAAAAATAATCAAAGGGCATCTGAGGCAGACAAAGCAGATGTTAGCATACAAATTTTACCATGTGTGCATGTGGCACGAACCAAAATAAACCAAGAATGCTGCCACTATAGAGGTTTAGTGTGTGTGATATTGTATCTTACGTTGTACATCATATTTGACCTCTCCCGTATAACGATCGAGATAGTCCAGGCCGACTTATGTTCTCACTTTCAGAAGGTAACCCAGAAGTGAGTCAGCTGTATTTTTATGTTTTTTTTGCACAAGGGTGTCCTGAATGGTATGGGAAGGCAAATCTGACTTGCATAAAATTTGACTTATGTGAGAGTTTGTAAAACATATTACATCAGTTGAGAACTGCCTGTATCATATTCCCTTTTGGACCCAGTTGTTCTGATGACTGCGGCGTCTCTCAGGTCACATGTTAGGAAGCACACTTGTCTCACATCTCCAGGTTTCTGCTATGATTCCGGACTCAACTGTATATGCATGTGGAATTTGTATGTTATATTTGCAATTTGCTTGGATTTCCTCCAAATACCCAGGAAACTATGGTGTGTGTGTGTGTGTGTGTGGGGGGGGGTGGGGGGGGATGTGTGCATGCCTGCATACCTTGTCTTGGTCTCATCTTCATCCTTCAGGTAGCTTCTTGGGATAGACTTCCCAGAACCCTGCACTGGATGAGCAGTTACTATATGAACAATGGAAGCGCATGAATGCTGTGTGTTACCTGAGTCCATACAATTACTGTCCATTACTGTAGCAGTGTTGTCTATGCACAGTGTTCTTCCAGTGTGGTACAGAGAGAGGCTGTAACTTTAGCACTAAAATTACTATTGGGATATATGCTCCCAACCAAAGTTTTTCTTGGATCTGGAACAAAGACAAAATATCCATATAATGTAAGGGATCAAATTCGCTGCTTTGTTTTGTATTGTTCAGTATCTGTACAGTATATTCCAGCTATATTTAATTGTAGTTCACACCAAAAGCATACTGGTCTCAAATTTAATTAAGTTTGATTTTTTCACACTGTAAACCTATCCTGTGGTATTTATCATTAAGGGCCTAAATGATTTCAAACAGTGTTCCCCCCACGTCATGCAGGCTTCCTCTAAGTACTCCTGTCTCCCCTTGTAGCCTAGAGACATGCAAATAGGGTAACTGGTGCCATTAAATTTCCCATAGTGTATATGTGTGTGAGCTTGTGTGTACGCCTCGCACAAGGCTGGCATCCCAAGGCAGGAACAGGCTCCTCCCATGACCCTGACCAGGATGAGTGCTTGGTTTGGAAGATGGATGGGTGGATATTTTAGCAATTCATTTATATAGCACAATTACAGAACTACAGTGCCCTAGCAAAGTGTTTCACAATCAGCCACATAAATGGAGTAAAACCACAGCAAAACAATCTAAAAGCAATGAAAAATGCAGATACAATCAAAGAGAAAAAAAGCACAAAATAAAGCAAAAACCAGCAGTAAAACAAAAGCAGGTGTGCATTGTCAAGCCTGTGCAGCAGCCATATCATTGAAGATCACAGAAAACTGTAGAGTAATAGTGAGTCTTTAGTCTGGTTTTAAGCTACTCAGTCGATGATGACTCAGTTGGGATGAGAGTTCCATGATTAAGATGCAATGGGCAAAAATGCCCTGTCCCCTTTGTTTTACACTTTTAAATTTGAACCAAACGTCTCTTTAGATATATTTCATTGGGTTTTCAGAACCTGCAAACTCCCATGGGCTGGCTTATCTAAACAAGCTTATAAATTAGAGCAGAATTTCCTGGATAGTTGGCCACATACCCTTGGGAAATGCCCCTGAACAAACTGCATACACACGATTCCCCTATTGATGTCAGTGCAGTCCATGTTTTTCTGACTGATGGTCAGTAACAGAATTTCTAGCCTTATCCCAAACTGCCTTGAAGCAGGCTTACTGTCTCTGGATGAGGCAGATAATTGTGGGACTTGGGAGCCCATGAAGTGTTTTCTGAGAGACTGAATCTGGAGATGGATTAAGGGAAATAACAAAGACTCACACTTTCATCAGGTGAATATGCCTAACAAAATATGACATTGTATTCTCAGTTATGTCATTTGCATAAATATTGTAGGCATCAGACTGACTCCACATTCCAGAGTTGGGTGAAATCTCAGTAAATCTAGTGCTAATCATCTGATTCCCGCAGCCTTGCAGCAATGGTGTTCATTAAAACCCCAACACATGGTGAAGCATCAGCATTCATTCATTCAGCTGTTCCCACTTCCTCCTGGGCCGAGTCGATCCAGCTTCTAATGATGGGTATCAAGAGCCCCCATTCGCCGCATGTTTTTTTCATGAGCGTGGGGCTGTGGAAAAGCAGGATCTTTGTCGGCGGTAATTGGTCCGCCCAAAGCCTCCGCATAATTGGCAATCTGCTGGTGTAGCTAGGAAGCTCTTTGGGGGTGTCGGAAAAGGAAGGGGAACCCGAGAAATGGCCCGCTGGCTTGAGTTCCCTGTTTTTGGGCACAAAGTGATCCGAAGCCTGAGAACTCCTTGTTTGGGGAGCGAGTGACTCCATATGGCTCCTGAACCGGGTGATTATGGAAATCTTCCAGGCTGTTGAGATACATCCTGGGTGATTGTTATGGTTCAATAAAGACAATTTTGACTGCTTAGAATGGTGAAAGGCTTAAAGAAGGGGTAATTTTGTACCAAGTAAACCTGTTAAACCTAACCCTAACCCCCCCACTGTAGGCAAAGTCGTCCCCCCCGGCGGTCATCAGCGATGACTCCGGTCGGACGCTGACATCCTCGGACTTTGACCTTCGCGTGCTGCAGCCTGACATGCGAGTTGAAGGCCTGCTGCGCTTCAGTAACCCCGATGACCTGGACCGGCACAACCAGGAGGCTCGCCAGGCCAACCGGCACCCCGAACTCTTTGCCCTGTACCCCCCCGCTGACGAGGTACACACCTCCATCCCCCACCTGCAGTGGCTGCTGGCTGTCCGCAGAGCCGCCAGGCTAAAAGTGGCCTGTCGCTGATCCTCTGACCCCCCAACAGGAAGATGCTGTGGAAATACGGCCGATTCCTGACTGTCCCAAGGAGCACAGTGGCCGCAGGATCCTCATTCGATGTCAGGCTATCAAGTATGTCAGAGTCTGGTTATTCCAAAGAAAGCTCTTTTATTTTAATAAATGCATGTTCTGTTCATTATTCTGTAAGCATCTTGTTTTTCCGGCTAAAGTGTAAAATATAGGAAGTATCATACATGTTTTGATGGCTGTTACACACACACACAGTACCCAATAAATGTGCCTGGGGCCCTTTTGCATGTGCCCTAATTGTGGGGGAGTTGTACCTGGCTCTAATCTGCCAAATAGCCAGAGGTTCAGCCTAAGTGCAGTGGAAAGTTCACATCCGTCACAGTCGCTTGACAGCTGGCTGCTATCACCTTAAACGAGACTCCTTGCAATTTTTTTTTGTGTGATATGCATAAATTATGACAATTTGGGTAACCACACTGACGTGACAGGGAGCATTAGTCTGTTTGCATAGTGATTTGTGGCTGTTGCTCATAAACACTGCGGTTTCAAAGTAGTTTTGCGGCCACTTGTTTGAGAACAATAAAGTAACAATAAAGCAATGGCCCCATTTTTAATGTAACGCACCACATTCTTTCTTTCTGCAGGTTTGAGATCGACATAGAACCTATGTTTGCAACAATGGCCTTGTATGATCTGAAAGAGAAGAAAAAGGTCAGTAGAAATCTTTGAAACATTTTGGGCACCAGGTAGAGAAAGACCATAAGGATGTGGTAATGCATATCATCCTGTGCTAATCCAATGCCACAATAATTTCCTAAGGGATTATTTGCTGTGTCTGAAATTTGACATAAACCTTCTATTAATTCATTAATAGGAATAGCTACTTCATTTGGCTGCAGCCAACAGATGTGTTTTTGTTCAGGTTATGTCAACATTGACCTAATTTGTTTTCCATTATCACCAATGTTCTTGTTATTAGATCATATTGAAAGCATATGCAACAACTATTCCAGTAATTTGACAAAATGTGACTGGTGTTCTATAGGAAATGCCCATGTTTGTGTGTCTGTGTGCGTGCATGCGTGTGTGTGTGTGTGTGTGTGTGTGTGTGTGTGTGTGGTCCAGGTGTACCACAACATGATAAAAACCTGTTATTTTGACAGTGTGTGGACCATTTTTTCGGCCCCCAAAAGGATGGCCTCAATTTCATAAAAATTGGTAACTGCAATTAAGAAACTGAAAATGCCAGAAGTCCAGTATTTAGTTTGGTTACTTCTGGTTAAGGTTAGGGCTGGGTGGGGGTTAAGGTTGGTTACTTATGGGTAAGGTTAGGGCTGGGTAGGGGTTAAGGTTGGTTACTTCTGGTTAAGGTTAGGGCTGGGTGGGGGTTAAGGTTGGTTACTTCTGGTTAAGGTTAGGGCTGGGTGGGGGTTAAGGTTGGTTACTTATGGGTAAGGTTAGGGCTGGGTGG
>JAODKE010000043.1:26853370-26865208 GCA_026779605.1 Mormyrus hasselquistii
AAGGTTGGTTACTTCTGGTTAAGGTTAGGGCTGGGTGGGGGTTAAGGTTGGTTACTTCTGGTTAAGGTTAGGGCTGGATGGGGGTTAAGGTTGTCATGATGGGACTACAGTTTTCCCCATAGAAATGTTTGGAGAGTCCCCACATATATAATTATATTATTATATAATTACATGATATAATTACAAACCTGTGTGTGTGTGTGTGTGTGTGTGTGTGTGTGTGTAGACAAGTTCTTCCATATTACTCAGCAGCTGATGCAGACTGCTTGAGCTTAACTTGTTTCCGCATTATGAGATAATGGACCTACTGACTGCTGCTGTTCCCAGCAAAACCATCCATCAGCTTTCCACAGATCAATTAGCTCAAGCTTTCTTTCACACATATTCAGATAGAAATCTGTATTGCTTGTCTGTTGCAGAGGTGGACATTTCAGGTCCAGAAAGTAAAAATCCAAACCAGGATTTTGTTTCAACCAACCAGTTGAACATAAAGAGTCACAGTCACAGATTATGCAATTAGTTGGTTGAAACAAAATCCTGGTTTGGATTTTTACTTTCTGGACCTGAAATGTCCACCGCTAGTCTGTTGTTCTTTTAACCCTGATTTATAACCTTCAAATCTCTTTCCTTGGTCAGCAGGGAAAAATATGTGGATATACAGGCAGAACCCAGGAAAAGACACTTAAGAATAATTATGTTCCATCATTCTCTCTGCATATTGAATATTCCATCTGCTAAGTCAAATTAAAACTAAAAGCTGGTTTACACAGACGGTGAAGAGTTGTTTGAATTATAAACAAAGTTCATGGCTCGGGGCATGATGAATGTGACAGCAGCCGCAGAGAGGGGCACATACTTAACTCCCCCATGGAGGGATATGCGCGCCTGCATCTCGCAGTGGAATCAGCCGGAACCTGACTGGGGAGAGAGGGGACAAGCCTACGGGTTTGGGCAACAAGTGGCCTGCCTCTACCAGCTTAAAAAGACTCAGAACTTCCTCTTTTGGAGACAATAAGAAAGAGCAGGAAGGGATTACAGGTGTCTTATAAGCTAAAAATGTGTTCCCCTTACTGCAGGGTGGGGACACACAAAGAATGACTTGGTTATCAAACATGCAGCAAGGACAAATGCTCTGAGCTGCAGAAATACACAATGAATTCCATTCGTGCTTATAAGGCACATTATTGTCGTCGTGCAGTTTGTGTGACATTCTGAAGAGCATTTAGCTCCATACAGTAGAGTCCCCACACACACTCTGTTTTAAATGATTAAATAACGTTACATTGTCTTATAAAACTGTCCTATAAAACACTGGCATAGACAGTGAGGGTCGTTTGGATCTAAGAAAGATAGAAAAGCTTTGCTGACCTAGAGCTGAGAAGTATTGTGGGCTTTGGCAGGAGGCTGTAAATTATTTTGTCAAGGGGCTCTCTAGAGATGGTGCACCCACACAAGAAGGTTGAGGTCATCTTGGTTGAGTCAGCACATGGGGAGACAGCCGCTCATGCTGTTTGCACTCTGAAGCAGTAAAGGACCCGTGGCAGAGACAAATAAAGATGACCTTGGAAGCTGGAATTTGCAGTCAGCTTAATAGGTTTGTGACAGCAATGATAGTTCAGAGGCAGGAAGGTTCATGTACTCATAGTTTCTAAGGTCATTTGGCTCTGCTGCCTCATGCTTCATAATGAAGTCTCTATCCTTAGCTTCTCTTCCTCTGTTCATCAGCGGTGGTTCATCAGTTCATCAGTGTGTTGGGTCAAAACCGGGTTTAACATCTCACATTTTTATGACTGATGCCATTAGTAGATTCCCTGGACTTTTAGCCAATGCACAGCTTCTCTGTAATGTCATATTACTTGTGTACAGATGCTTCTGTTGTTCTATTCCACTGAAAATTCAGCATCGAACGACACCCCATTTTAATTTTTGGAATTGTCCTAAGTAAGACCGTAGAGCGTTTTATCCAGACCCAGTGGTAATCTTCCTGCACTGTGACATCTGTTTGCTTGAGGCATCTTATCCTCGTTAGCTTTTCCTACCCAGCTGCCCAGTCTGCAGTCCCACTGTTAAAGGAGTATACATAAAGCACCACAGTGAGTGTAAGATGGTTGTACATTACAGCAGATATAACTTGGAATATCTTGGTAGAGATAGAGGCTAAACTAACTCAAATTTCCCACAATTGTCTCTCCGGTTTCTTTGATTTTCTTATTCATTATCACACAATGTTTCTCAACCGGGTCCCAGTTTTTGCTCCCTCTCAGCTCTCTACCAGATAGTCCACATTGTTCATGTCAGTTTCATCTGGGAGGGAGTAAAAATGTGGACTGTCTGGGGGTCCACGATGACTGGGTTGAGAGACACTGGTTTATCAGTTCTCTCAACTGTTTGGAGTCAACTCATTCTGTATGTGAAACTTTATAATTTATCACTTATTGATACTTTTCACATGTTTGTCACATATAGTAATTAATGATGCCATATGCGTTGGGCTGTAGCAGAATCTGTTCACTGATTATGTGTCATTTTTCATGTTAATAAAAACTCTATACGCATACTGAAAACAAAATTGAACACTATTTGTACTTTATGCTTTACTAGACCAGTTCTGGTGCTTACGCTGTGCTCAGTCTGACATGTAGCAAACCCTGTGCCATGATTCTGTCACTGATGTCTCTACAGATCTCAGAGAACTTCTACTGTGACCTGAACTCAGATCAGATGAGAGCATTCCTGAAATCCCACATTCCCCACACAGATGTCTCTACTCTGGCCAAGTCTGCAATCTTCTCCATCACCAACACATCCCAAGACATCTACCTGGTCATAAAGGTATAGGTATAGCTCAGTCCCTGTCTAGCTCACCGCGAGCTGTGAAGGTCTAAACTTTGAAGAGTACCTGCAGGCCAGTTATTCCTTCTGCAGGCCAGTTATTCCTTCTGCAGGCCTGTTATTCCTTCTGCAGGCCTGTTATTCCTTGCTCATGCAGTAGTAAACATCCTCATCAGAACATATTTAAGCCAACTGATCTCATTCCAATTTTGTTGTTTTTTTATTTTGGTGTATTTTATTAAGTATATGTTACAAATAATTTCAAGCCAGAATAAGCAGTTATACAACAAATGGAATATGAAGATTCCACTTGATAACTTATGCATAGATATAAATGCAAATGATAAACATACCACAGATTGCACAGTGCCTGCTTACAGCTACAGTTTAATCAGAACATAGGCATTGCATGCAGTCTGGTACAGGCAAACCTAAGCAAAGAGTGAATCATAAAATACTGGAAACAAAAGTGCAGTACTCAATTATGCTACACCATTCTGTCAGTATTAAGATGACATTATACATATTTGATTATATGTCTGTTATAGTTAATAATTATTGTATTATCCGTCCATCCATACCTCTTACCCAGTATATTGTCATGGTGTGTTTTGTATCCTTTTCATTGTAAATAATTTGTTGTTAAGTTTTAACAGAGTGCTTCCTGGGAGCAAGGCTGGCCTCCCTATGGTCACGAGGTCGAACCTTTGGCCATTTGCTGTCTTCCTTTATTCTCCTGTTTCTGTGTGATTTTATCAGCAGCTCCATGTACACCTGCGAGCTGGTGTGGCACGTCAACAGTATGTGTCAGATTAAGCCCCTTGAATGATGATTTTCCACATGTCTGTGGAGACCAAAAAAAGGAAATGATAAAGTGCTTAACGGAAGTAATGGGTGACCCTCTTCGTAAAAAAAAAAACCGAAGTGTGAAGGGGCCTTTTGTGCGTCCTTCCGGACATAGCGTGTTTGAGCCGTGTGTCGTGAACGGGCCCAGTGACTTGAGCTCGGGACAGCCCAAGGCCTGGCCGCATTCCTGCCACTGCTGCTGAAACAAGCCGCCTTTTGTCCCTCTTTATGACGGACCGGCAGCTGTGGAGGATGTGGGCTGTCCGGAACGCCCTACCCAGGCCGCTGTCGCATCACGGCCATTGGAATGCTGGCTACCTCGGTTCAGGCTAGCGGTCGCACATGCTAGCATGTGAGAGAGGGTGCAGCATTCCACTCCTAGCATCTGGCTACCTGTAACAGGCAAACAGAATGCACACAATGCTGCACTCACTGTACTCATCCGTGGTTACAGTTTTGTTTTGTTGGCACAAAAACTAGAACTAGAACTTGACAAGAACTATATAACTAATATTGTTCTCAACACTACACAGTTATGTCATTGCATTATTTTTACACGAATGATGCTTCTGTCACCCTGAAATATTCTGTGCTATGATCAATAATACCACTGCACGTGAGTCTGTAAGCATCTCCACTTGATCAGTAATACCAGTGCACGTGAGTCTGGAAGAATCCCCATTTGATCAGTAATACCACTGCACGTGAGTCTGGAAGCATCACCGCTTGATCAGTAATACCACTGCACGTGAGTCTGGAAGCATCACCGCTTGATCAGTAATACCACTGCACCTGAGTCTGGAAGCATCTCCACTTGATCAGTAATACCAGTGCACGTGAGTCTGGAAGAATCCCCATTTGATCAGCAATACCACTGCACGTGAGTCTGGAAGCATCACCGCTTGATCAGTAATACCACTGCACATGAGTCTGGAAGCATCTCCGCTTGATCAGTAATACCACTGCACATGAGTCTGGAAGCATCACCGCTTGATCAGTAATACCACTGCACATGAGTCTGGAAGCATTTCTGTTAGATCAGTAATACCACTGCACCTGAGTCTGGAAGCATCTCCGCTTGATCAGTAATACCACTGCACCTGAGTCTGGAAGCATTTCTGTTAGATCAGTAATACCACTGCACGTGAGTCTGGAAGCATCTCCGCTTGATCAGTAATACCACTGCACGTGAGTCTGGAAGAATCCCCATTTGATCAGTAATACCACTGCACCTGAGTCTGGAAGCATTTCTGTTAGATCAGTAATACCACTGCACCTGAGTCTGGAAGCATCTCCGCTTGATCAGTAATACCACTGCACCTGAGTCTGGAAGCATTTCTGTTAGATCAGTAATACCACTGCACGTGAGTCTGGAAGCATCTCCGCTTGATCAGTAATACCACTGCACGTGAGTCTGGAAGAATCCCCATTTGATCAGTAATACCACTGCACCTGAGTCTGGAAGCATCTCCGTTACATTCGATTACAGAATGATATGGTTTCCAGTCAGAGGGTCTTCTGTAATGTTCAATTATGTTCACCCACCACCAGAATACTGTGTGTTTCAGATTGAGAAGGTACTGCAGCAGGGGGAGATCAGCGATTGTGCAGAACCCTACATGGTGATGAAAGAGAGTGACACAACAAAGGTAATTAACAGTCTCACATACTTTCATGTTGGGCATCTTTGTTACTTCCGTTTTAATTTCTGTCATTGTAATTTGTCAACCATCCTGTACCTGCTGTGTAGCATTTACTTGTAGTTTGAGTTTTCTCCGGCAGATGAAAGTAGCATTTCTTAAAACATGGCCTTTGTAATTGGGTATTCCCAAAAATTCAGGGCAATTTTCTCAAAATGTGACCTGACTTAGTCATCTTTCCGAAAGTTATGCAGAACAGAGGGAAGAATACTGCAATAATGAAGTTTGACCTGTTTTGGACCAGCTGGGCATAAGTGCTCCATCACATCTGTGATGGTTTAAGTGGTTCATAGACAATAGAATTTTGAGAACCACTGCTTCAGCAGACTCCCTTATCAGGGATGGTTTGCAGTCTTGCCATGACCCGTAGACATGATGAGATCTCCTACAGGGAGTTTGGGATCTTGCTGTGGGATTTGGAGATTTAGTAACCATGCCACAAAGTGCCTGAAATTTTTGTTCTGTCCTCTCTAGAACAAGGATAAACTGGACAAGCTGCGGAGCCAGGCAGAGCTGTTTTGCTCAAGACTGGGTCGGTACCGGATGCCCTTCGCCTGGGCCGTGGTCAACATCATGAGCGTCATCAATACGGCGACCCTGGAGCGAGATGTGCCCGACTCGGAAGCTGTGAATGGTGTGAACTCACAGTGAATAAATTCCACCAGCAATGTGTACATGTTTACCAAAACATTTATTAATTTGGAGACTGTAGTTAGAATGTGTCACGTCCAGCTCCGTACTATCCTCCCGTGTGCCACGCCCACCTCATTACCTTGTGTTTCTGCCCCGATTGTGATCACCTGTGTCCTGTTAATCCCTGCGTAGCTGGTGTATTTAGTCCGCGTCTTTCCCCAGTATGTCAGATCAGTCATTGTAGTGTTACCGATGTTTGTGCCTGTCTACCCTCTTCTGCTAATAAACCCCGTTTCCCTGTCCGTCCGGCCCTGCTCGCCTCCTTGCCTGCTTGCACGCCCACGGATCGTGACAGAATGTGCTTGGGTTGTGTATTATTAGTTATTGAAAGGCATGCCAGAATGGTGGAGCAATGGTTAGCACTGTTGCCTCACACCTCTGGGACCACGATTCGAGTCTCTGCCATGGTTCCGTGTGTGTGGATTTTGCATGCTCTCCCCATGTCATTGTGGGGTTTCCACCGGGAGTCCATGTGTGGACTTTGCATGTTCTCCCCATGTCATTGTAGGGTTTCCCCTGGGTACTCTGCTTTCCCCCCCACAGTCCATGATGACGTTACCAAATTGCCCGTGTGTGAGTGTGCCCTGTGATGGGTTAGCACCCATCCTGGGTTGTTCCCTGCCTTGCATAGGCACCGCATGACCCTGAATAGGACAAGCAGTTACAAAACGTGGATGACATGCTCCTTTGTTGAAATTTTCTGAATTGGCTCCCACTTGGCAGGTAAAGGCAACATGGAGAGGAAGGGAAACCTGCCCAGGAGGAACTCAGAGCGCTTCAATTCCATAGAGGACCAGTACAACCTGACGGCCTTCAAGCCTGCCACCATCACCATCAGCACTTTCTGCAAGCAGGTCTGCCTTGGGTGGCTCCTCCTCTACACCAAACCTTGCTAGTGATGCACTGTTTTCAATACTTAGCTAGTTGCGGAATAAAACGAGATCATGAAGAGATTCTGAAAAACGCTGGCTTCTTGAAGATAATGTGCAGTGGGGTGATGTGTGGCTCAGTGAGTTAGGACTATGCATATAATCAGAGGAATATTGACTCAAATCCCATGGTCGGCAGTGATTTTGTTGTTGAGTCCTTGAGCAGGGCCTTTATCCCCAAATCGCTCCAGGGACTGACTGTCTCTGCTCTCTCAATTGTAAAACACTTGTGATGAAGGCACCTATTAAATAACTAAGTGTAAGAAGATATTATAAGTACACAAAGCAGCTTAAGGCAATAGTAAAGGGCAGTGAAATTACTTTAGTTTACACACTAGGAGATGATATCTGTAACTCTAATTTTTTTTTAAATTTTCAGAAAAATATATATGCTAGGCAAGATTTCCCACAGGCATGAGGCACATCTCTGTTGCTTCACATCTACAGATTTGGGGGCAAAGTAAAGAGTTTTATCTGTCACCTGTACATTGGGTATATAATGAAATGCAGCTGTATATGCAGACTATACTGTTGATATAACCTTCACTCTGTGTATGGAGTCTGCATGTTTTTCTTGTGTTGCCGAGGTTTCTACCAGGTGCTCTGGTTTCTCTCCAGAGTCCAATGACATGCACTTAGACTTGAACTTATCTCTAAATTCTCTGTAAAGTATATGATTGTGTGCCCTGTGATGGACTGGCATCCCATCCAGGGTGTAACCCCGCACATCTCTTGTTGGGATTTAGGGTCCATATACTCGTTAAGCCTGAATAGATGGATATTTACAGTACCCCATGTGTGGAATGATTTGTTGACTTTCAATGCACATGGGGATATCAGAATGAGTCAAATGACATACACCCCTGCAGGTGTTGTATTAGGACCACAGTGCATCACCGTGTTTCTCCGTAAGCCTTTTCATTCACCCCCAGCTCTGCAGTTTCGCTCCTCGATAAAATCTGAGACTAGTTGTGTCAACGCCCTTTATCTTCTGTCACACAGCCGCTGGAGCTCCAGGATGGCACTAAAAACAGAAACAGGAAATGTAGCAAAACAACCAGTTATTCCAGCAATGACACATTCATGCACATATGTGATAAAACCTGTCGGATTGGGCCCGGCGCCAAGGGCCCCAGTCTCCCTGTTGATGTTGTCTTAATGCAGGATCATTGCCTAGAAATAGGAATAATGTTTACACAATAAGGCTGATAATTATGGATGCTGCCAACATTATGTGTTAGATTTTTCAACATCTAGGCTACAATCCATGTGTCTATCCACCTTATCCTGCTAATATAACATTTCGCTTAAGGGAATAACAATGTGTGACCTTCCGCTATGCGACCAATGAGATAACAGAGTTTCTTAGGAATGCAGTAACAATGTCCTTAAAATGCTAACTGCTATGTTATCAGTTACAAGATCTCATTAGAAAAAAAAGAAGTCACTCTTCTCTTTAATTTACTTGGTACCATACACTACTGATATTCTTTATAGTCTGCAGACAGAATGATAATTACATGTTGTATATACCCAGAGCAACATTCGGCATGACTACAAATATAAGATAATTAGCCATGTGGTTTCAGGAAGGAGATAGACTGAGTGATGAAGACCTGTTCAAGTTTCTGGCTGACATTAAGAGATCTTCAACTCTGCAAAGAAGAATAAAGACGATCACAGGTGACTTGCCCAGCATGTATTTGGAAGCGAACGTGCAGAAAGACCCATTTCGCTGTGCATAACGTGTCATCGACCTTAGAAGTCAGAATCAGAATCAGCATAACAGGCCAAGTATGTTCACACACAGGGAATTTGAATTTGAAATGTATGTTTATTATGATTTTTCCCAATATTATTATTAGTCCTGCATGTTTGTGTCAGGTTCAGGTATGAAAGGCCAAAATGACTTGTAGTTTACAGTGATTTTTATGCTTACATTAAAAATACAATTACTGGCAGTTTTGCATGCTTGTGATGAAGGCCATGTTTGCTTGAGCTTTACCGGAATGTACTGTGTCTGTTCTTTAACCCAAGATCCTGCTTGTCCTCAGGCACCATTCGCCTGGATGTTTGTCCAGCTCCGGAGACCTTGGCAGGCTGTCTGTCTCCTGAGCTGATTCCAGTGAAACCAGTAACAGAAAAGAACCAACGCCCTGTAAAAGAGGTTCTAGAATTCCCATCCAAAGAGGTTTTTGTACCACATAACATTTACAGGTGAGTTAAATCCTGACCCTAACCCTGATGCTACTGCCGAAACCACCCAACCTGCAGTTCCTTATAAAAAATATTAAAATTCTCATCAAATCAAGACAAATGGGCTTTATTGTTACACCATCTATGTAAAGGTATAGAGAGACAAGAAATAATGTTCCCCTAGGAGCATGATGTGACATACAGACATCTAATAAAATGGGATGATATCATAATAGATTAAAGTGAAAAAGACAGGACAAAAATCAAAAATAATTTTATTTAAGATGAATACTGCAATATTTAGATATGTAATGAAAAGCAAGTGTTATATCTGAGGTATAACTATAATTATAGCAAGCATGTAGAGCTGAAACGGGAGGGACAGTAAACAGCCAGACTGACTGGGGAGTGTCACACACCTCCAGGATCCCAAATTCCAGTTGTGGAGATTCAGTGGCGGCAAAACATTAAGTGATACTGAGCCTATTATTTGCATTCCTGGGCACAGTCACCAGGACAGTACTGCTTGGCCTGGCACTGTCGGTCGCATTAACATCTCAAACTGCAGATGGTTTGTTTACATGTTTATGAAGAAAAGCGTGGTATAATAGCCGCGTGCCCTAGGGGCGGGTGCCCTAGGGGCGGGCCGTGCTCTTGTCTGCTTTTGTCAGAATGGCAGCTCAGCAGCCTTGGAAGAAGAGCACGGCCTCTTTGCGAGAGGAAGAGTTGTTGTTCAATCCAAGTATTGAGAAGTGAATTATGATAATGCCACCATTAAATACTCATATGACATTTTCTTTTATCAAAGGCCCTACTTACAGAATCAATTCTTTATTTTCTCCTTCTGTGTTGTGTTTGTTTGACGTAACACCTTGTAGCCTTGATTCATACGCTTAAAAAATGCATTTGTCAGAAGTCTGGGGGCTGAAGGCCAGGTGAATGTTACTTAACGGTTTTGTCATGGAAGTCAGGAGACAAGTAATAAATACCAAAACTCCCATCCCTGTGATGCTGCTTTTGCTAACTTAGCTCAGTTTGTAACTTACAGGAAGCTCTTGAGCATAAGAGCCTGTGTTTCACAGTCATTTATCAGCCTCAGTGACCTGTTTCCTGTTCCTCATCCCCTGAAACAGCCTCCAGAGTGTGTTTTTTACTAACTGTAAAATAATGGTGTCCTGCAATGGATTGGCACCCCATCCAAGGTCTCCTATGCTCCACACCCATCCCCTCAACTGCTTAAGCAGAAATGGGTGGATGGATGAATGGAATTATATAAATAATCACAAAAACTATAACAAAAAATAAATATCTAACCACGCATCATAATTATATTTTTATGATGCTATACTATTTTACTGTAAGCAGTATGAAATAGATTTTATACCCAGTTGAGCACGTTTCAAGCATGCAATACAGGAAGACAGAGACCCCTAGTGTTCAACAAAAACATTGCATTGCAACCCTGCTGAGTCTAGGGATTTTCCAGCGTTCTTAAATCTGGGAGCAACAAATGAAAATTGACCCGGGCTGAAAACCCCCTCCCACTAATACATGACTAAGATTTTTTTTTTCTCTATGAGAGGGTCTCCATTTGTTTAGCTAAACTGTGGACGAGTGCAGCATGTTCAGTTTTGTAATGTTGAATATTCAGTGGCTAACAGCACGAAATTCAGGACAATATTAGGATTGTATGAAGACAAGAATGTGTTTGTGGTGCTCCTGGAAGAGCTCCGCAGCTTTATGGGTGAAAGCCCTTGGACTAGTCCTTAATTATACATAATGCTGCGGAGCACTTCTGATGGAATCACCTCACATTGACTTCTTATTGCTGGTTGTTATTTTGGTCTTCTTGGTTGGTATGAAAAATGTGTTATGTTCAAGTTTACTTTAGTTAGTGTTCAGGTTTGCACTTCAATGGCAGCCAGATGTATTTAACTACACATTTTGATTTGTGACGGTCACTATTCAAATTAAGAAGTTAATGTGTGTGTGTGTGTGTGTGTGTGTGTGTGTTCTTTTTATGTTGGGGCCTGTATGATAAAGCTGGAATTAAGGTAGTCTGAATAAAGACAAAATCTAGTTAAAATGGGGTACCATAAATCTGACCGGATTGGGAAACACTGCTCTATGTTAAGATGGAGACACCTTTTGTTCAAGCCTAAACATCATTATTACACAACCTGGCTTGTAAAACCAGCCATTTTCTCTTTCTTTTCAGGAACCTGCTGTATGTTTATCCTCAGAGATTGAACTTTGTAAACAGGCTGTCGTCAGCAAGGAACATCACCATTAAGATCCAGTTTATGAGTGGGGAAGAACAGGAGTCTTGTCTGCCGGTGAGTGTGTGCTGTGCCAGGGACCCTACACGCCGGGTGCCCTACGTGCGGGGTGTCCTACGTGCGGGATGTCCTATGTGCGGGATGTCCTACGTGCCGGGGTCCCTATGTGCCGGGTGCCCTATGTGCCGGGTGCCCTATGTGCCGGGTGTCCTACGTGCCGGGTGCCCTATGTTCCGGTTGCCCTATGTTCCGGGGTCCCTACGTGCCGGGTGTCCTACGTGCCAGATGCCCTATGTTCTGGGTGCCCTATGTTCTGGGGTCCCTAAGTGCCGGGTGCCCTACGTGCCGGGTGCCCTACGTTCC
>JAODKE010000043.1:26865215-26885406 GCA_026779605.1 Mormyrus hasselquistii
AGGTGCCCTATGTTCTGGGTGCCCTATGTTCTGGGGTTCCTAAGTGCCGGGTGCCCTACGTGCGGGGTGTCCTATGTGCCGGATGTCCTACATGCCGGGGTCCCTATGTGCCGGGTGCCTTACGTTCTGGGTGTCCTACGTGCCGGGTGCCCTATGTTCTGGGGTCCCTAAGTGCCGGGTGCCCAATGTGCCGGGTGCCTATTTGCCGGGTGCCCTACTGTACGTTCCGGGTGTCCGATGTACCGGGCGCCCTACGTTCTGGGGTCCCTACGTGCTGGGGTCCCTACTGCTATCCAATGAAGGCCGCTTTTTACACCCTTATTCGGGTGGTGCTTTTCTACTGATGTTTGACTATATGAGTGAGGCACGCCGACTGAGACCAAGCATGAGAAACGATTACCCACAATCCTGCAGTGAGAGAAAGAGAGAGAGAGAGAGAGAGAGAGAGAGAGAGAGAGAGAGAGAGAGAAGAACCATCGGCTCAGTTGTGATCACGTGATGCTTATGTAATGCTGGTATTGCAAGACCTCGCTCATTTATCAAGTTTTGCTCATCTTGCAAAATACTCGCAGACCAAGTTTCACAAAACCTCACAATCCGAGGTTTTACTGTATTTCAAAGGTTTTCTCTGATGATTCCCTTAACTAAAGGCTCACCATAGAATTATAATTTGGTTTTAATTTTACTGTAAATGATTGACAAATATATTCATTAAAAATGTATATAATTATATATAAAAATTATATATAAAAAATAGATAATATATTGTTAGTGTTTGCTCAGTGGGTCTTTTTGTTACCTCACATTCCCAATGCTGGGGGTTTATGTCCCCCCTGCTCAGTCTGTGTGGAGTTTGCATGTTCTCTCTCTTATTGAAATACAAAAATTTTAATATTCATTTTCCTTTTTTTCTTTTAGGTAATTTTTGGGAAATCCAGTGGGTCTGAATTTGTACGGGAGGTGTATACACCAATCACATACCATAACAAGCAAGTACCCCAAAAATCTACTATTCTACATAAATATATATGCTTTCCTAGCTATACGTACTTGTTAAAAGTCTTTCCCTCCAAATACTGTAGCAAATCATGTGACTACAACTCTATATATACAGCAAGAGGTTCAATTACTGTTCTATTAATTGTTTGGATGGGCAAGGCATTTGATATGAATGATTTTGAATTTGCCATGACAGTTTGACTGATGACAGTTGATGAATGCCAGATGTGGTTCCACAATGTCATAAACAGCCATCGTCATGGGATTTTCATGCACAGTGGCTGCTTGAGTTTACAAAGAATGGTGTGATAAACTAGAAACATCTTATCAGTAGCAATTCTGTGGGCAAAAATAGCTTGTTAAGTAGGCTGGAGAAGAACGGCCAGATTTGTTAAAGCTAATATGAAGTCAACAAGTGCAAAAATAATAAAATAAAGAGTATCCTACTCAGTATTAGGTGGTTGAACCTGATGAAGTGGCGACAGTGTGTGTGTGTGTGTGTGTGTGTGTGTGTGTGTGTGTGTGTGTGTGTGTGTGTGTGTGTGGGTGGGTATACACATATATACAATACTGTGCAAAAATCTTCAGTTTTTTAAAGCTATTTATTGGGGTAATAAGTACATATTTGCTCAGAACAAAAAAACAGTTTAACATTAGAATGTTATGTTGAGCACAATAGAAACTAACAGGAATTTCTTCTTTACTCCACAAAGTTACTGATATGTAGATGAATTCAGTTCCCAAACCTCTCCTCAGGGGTACCAAAGCCATTCCATGTAATTGTTAAATTTTATCAAAATCTCATTTAATTTATTAAATTGGCTTTAAAAATTCAGTGAGGTATTCATTAGCCATTCGTGGTGGGATAGTGGTCGAGTCATGGGCGTATTGGACAGTTGCTGCAGATACTGAGGTGACTACAGGAGTTTTTGGACCTGAAAAGGTGACACAGTGTTACCATCATAATATCATAAGGTCATTTCAACATCATTTCCTTTGCCAGCCTAAGACTTTTGCACAGCACTGTGTGTGTATATGTGTATATGTTTACACAACAGAGAAATATATTTTCCATAAAGCAATTTCATTTCAACATAATTTCATTATTATGTCATTATTAGTAAAATTATGAAGGGTTCTTGAGGAACCTACAGCTTCTGTGGTGACCAAATGGGTGGCATCAATAAAGCAAAAAAAAGATAAAAATAAAAAACTTACACGCACACAGATTCAGCCATAGGTAACAATACTGTATAGGACCCGTCACTAGTGCTGTATCTCTGTCACGACAGTTTCGGAAATGAGGGGATGCTGGAAAAGCTATCAGTTAATCCTTATTACATACTGCCCTGTTCAGGTCTCCGGACTTTTACGAGGAGGTGAAGATCCAACTTCCGGCCAGAGTGACAGAGCGCCACCATCTGCTGTTTACCTTCTACCACATCAGCTGCCAGCAGAAGCAGAATCAGGGAGGGGGCAATGAGACTCTCATTGGCTACTCAGTATGTGACCGTCGTGCTGCATGAGCCAGTGGACACACACGCACGCACATCTTGCACACACATATTTGTATTCATATCTGTGTCAGGACCATCCAGTCATTTATATGGGAAAAATCCTAATGCTAACAATGACAAACCCCCACCCAGCCCTAACCTTAACCGATAACCAAACAAAACACAGAGATTTTAGGCATTTTTTGTTTTTTGATTGCATCCACAGATTTTTATGAAATTGAGATTTATATTGTATGGACCTGAAAATGGCCCCACAACCTATAAAGTAATACTTTTTGCCGCACTGTAGGGAAATTTGGTCCCCAGAATGTGGTAAATACAAACCACACACACACACATTCATAATGCTACATATCGGTGACCATGGTGACTGTCTCCCCTGCAGTGGCTTCCAATAATAAACAACGACCGCCTTCAGACGGGACAGTACTGCCTTCCTGTGGCCCTGGATCGACTTCCTGTTAATTACTCATTACACTCCCCAGAGGTGGGCAAGCTGAGCCATTATCAGACTCCTTTTTCCTGCTATCAGTCAATGACTCATTTTCCTTTTGATGTCTGATTTTGTTTTTCTTAGAAAATACCTAATCAGGTTCCCCCGGTGAGGTGGATGGAAAATCACAAGGGCGTCTTTAACCTGGAGGTCCAAGCTGTATCTTCTATACACACGCAGGTGTGTGCAGTAATTGGGAACCTTTTTTTTGTTGTTTATCAGTGAGGCAATAATTCCTTGATTTTTGAACAATGGGAATGTGAGTTTGTCATGAGGCGTGCAAGGGAAGCCAAATCTGAGGCTAAATGGACCCCCATAGCATTCTTGTATTAATTTAACGGATTGGCATTATTACCAAAGGTAATTGGTCTGTAGCTGGGATTCTGTTGCTTAGGCTCTTATCTAATGGGGGGGGAGAGGTCATTACTGAATGACAGTTTGAAATCCTCACCCTTGCCAACTCCCCTGTCTCTTGTCTCTAGGATAACCACTTGGAGCGCTTTTTCACTCTTTGCCATGCTCTGGAGGGCAGAGCGTCATTCCCCATCCGTGTGCGGGATGAGAAGATCCCTGAGAACAAGCTGGAGCATGAGCTGAAGCTGAGCATCATCTCTCTGTCTTCGTCCGGCCTGGAGCCGCTCGTGCTCTTCCTCCATCAAGTCTTGGACAAGCTTTTCAGGCTCATTCTCCAGCCCATGGTCATCGCAGGGCAGACAGGTGACAGAGGCTATGCAGGAATGAAGGGGCGGGGCACAGGGGCATGGGGGGGCTGAAGTGAAGTGAAGTGAACTGAACTGAACTGAACTGAACTGAACTGAAGTGAAGTGAAGTGAGTCTCACTGACCAATCAGGAGAGGCACTTTCAGGAAGAAGCCAGTCATTGGCTAGTTACCTGTGAATGGTAATATGGTACTTCCATCTCTGGCATTCGAGACAGTCATAAAAATCTGCTTTTACTATGTTATGTACGATAGTGATAATCTCAGATATGATACAATGTAATGCTCTTAGAATGTCCTGATGTTTAAAGGTATTTATGAGAATAGTATGTATATATTTGCTCAGAAAAAAACACAATCTAACATTATAATATATGCAGATGAACAATAACACCATCAAAAGTAACAAGAATTTCTACTGTTCTCCAAAGAGTTACTGTCACCTTGATGAATGGCTAGATGACCACCGCTTCAGTTCCTAAACCTCTCCTCAGTGGCATCCCTGCCATTCCACTTATTCATTAAATTTCACTGCCAGCTCATTGAATAAATTCAGTTTATAAGTTCAATAAATTGTGTGTGCATAGTGTGCAATTGGTTCAGCCTTTTGCCCAGTATTGTATCTAATTTGGATATTCTCATTTTGCAAAGATCTGATCCAAAGAAACTTGTTGCCAACTTTGCTAAGCAAAACTGTTCTGGCTTAAATTTTGTGCGTGATCTCTGATGACGCATCTTATGCTAGACTTGCCAGGGTTGTCTTCGCCTCTGCGAATGACATGCTCTGTGTAAACAGCATTTGACTGGGGTATGTGTTTGTGTGTCTTGCAGCTAACCTGGCCCAGATTGCTTTTGAATCTGTGGTATCCATCGTCAACAGCCTCCACAACAGCCAAGAGCTGGCCAAGGACCAGCAAGGAAGGAACTGTCTCCTAGCAACCTACCTGTATTTCGTCTTCCGACTACCAGACACTCAGCATGAGATTGTGACCACAGGTAAGGCCCACGCTCTTGTGTCACCATACAAATTAGCAACTGCATACAAGTCAGACATCTATTTTTGATCACAAAATTTTTTATCAACAGATCCTAATTTGTTTGCATTATATTTCCTTGTTTGCACTATGTATACTGTCGTTGCACTTTGCTTTGCACTATATATAAGTTTGTCTGTGCTCTACATTTATGGCACTCTATCTACAAGATTTTGCCCATTGGATGATCTTGATCTTAATTTACACAAGCATTCAAATTGTAATGTTTTCATTGAAGTTGTAGATAATCAAATATTGTTTCTACCTAGCAGTTTTCTTCATTTAGAAGGTCAAAAATGTTTATAGCTAGATCAACTCACGTAAACAGATATGGACCAGTTTGCAAATATTACTAGCATTTTCTAATACAAAATTTAAAAACTGATTAATATATCATGCAACTGTCCACACTGGGAAGAAGTGGAAACTCTTCTCATTGACCGTGAAGCCTATAAATTTAGTGAGAAACTCTGATTAACATGCTCAGAGAACCACTATTTGAATACCGTTTTTAACATTTTTTTTCTCCAATTATCTGTTCTAAAGGTGTATTTCAAAAGCTTACCCTGACCTATAAAACGCTTTTAAATATAATCACTACTTTATATAGAGAATGCGACTCTTGTCGGATGTCATATGACATATTATAAAGACTCCTTTCCAGCTGGTGTGTTGTTTTGTTATATTATAGTTTTATAATGTCAACTTCTTAAAGCACAGATTCAGGGCTCTCTATATCTCACCTTTGTAGTTCAGTATATATACTTATTCACGTCACTCTTATTGAGTTCTGTAATGCGTACAGTGTATGTTTCTCCAATGACTGTTGTGTGTCTTTCCTAAAGGAGAAGAAACAGACTGTCTGAAAAGGAACGTCTATTAATATTGATAAACTGTAACGACTGTTTCCTCATGGATAATGAAAGTATTCTCATTCTGATAATTATAGAGTAATATAGAAGAAAAAAATTGACAAATAAATATTTACGGGAATATATTTATAGTCAGGTACCACGTGTAGCTGAATTTGTATATCTATTTATGTGTGAATGTGTAAGTCTGTTTTTCCCTGGCTTCTCTTGCGTTGGTCCTCATCTGCTCTGTGATGTGAGTTATGGTTAAACTGGTCCCAGGCACCGGCGGGCACCTGCTGCACCCCGAAGGCCGTTATAACACCATGGGCCGTGCCTCGGCAACCTCTGTGGGCTCCAGGCTGTTGCAGTCACGTGTCCTGAGCAGCAGCAACCCGGACATCCATGACATCCAGGCCACTGCCGACGCTGAGGTCAAGGGCATCATGGGTTCCAAGGTTCGGTGCTAGTGTCTGTGGGGCTACGTTGCAGGTGGTGTGGGGCTACAGGGAGTTCTGGGGCTACAGGACAGGTGGTATGGGGCTATAGGGCAGGCAGTGTGGGGCTACAAAGAGGTGTAGAGCTACAGGGCAGGTCGTGTGAGGCTATGGGGCAGGCATTGTCAGGCTAATGGGCAGGCCATGTGGGGCTACAGTTAAGTGTGGAGCTACAGGGCAGGTGGTATAGGGTTACGGGGTGCTGTGGGGCTACAAGGCAGGTGGTGTGGGGCGACAGGGTAGGTGGTGTGGGGCTACAGGGCAGCAGTACTGTGTTACTGAATGGTGTCTACTTGGAAATGGGAATTTTTCTGCATAGGTACTGAATAATACTTACCTCATTATACTTACATATGAAGTACAGCTTACCTACAAGTACAAATTACTGGGCAGTACTTACCTGATGTGACTGGGTAATGGCCAATATTTAGTGCCAATATACTGCTTGCCTGGGAAGTCTGAGTACTGAGCAGTTATTACCATAGCACACTGGGAAACTATGATTATTTATTGATTTTCCTGTAGGGTTTAAATCACGTGGGCAATCGCATGTCCACATTTGTGGACGTAAACAACTACTTCCAGGCCGCAGGGGCCATGAGACCGGGAAATAAAAAGGTAATACTCCCTCTGACCAGGAGGGGGAGCTAAGCAATCATACTTTTTCCAGTCTTAGGCTTCATTAGATGTTGATGAAACTTGTTGCAATTGTAGACTTTTTTAAAAAATCAAATGCTATGGTTAAGTAACCTCAGCCATCCATCCAATCATTGTTATATATTGACATACAGTTAAAGAGCGTGTCATTACTAATATGAACTGGTATTCTGGTAATCTAGTTTCCCGACCTTGAAACACTTTGTTGCTACTTTAATGAGAAGCACAAAGGCCACGTGGCATCACTAAACCAGCACAGGCTATGTAACACTGCTGTTTTGAACAGCACTAATCATTGGGGTGTTTGTTATGGTATTGCAGCCAGCATGGTGATTATTACAGCATTTGGCCATGCTCGGTGAAGTCACGACAAGGGGCACCTCCAGCTGTTTGATGGGCCCTACTTTGTTGTGTGGTACACTTGCAGCAGTTCCATGAGGAGGTGGCCCTGCAGATGGTGGTTAGCACCGGGGTGTGCCGAGAGAATGCCTACAAGTATGCCTGGTTCTTCTTTGAGCTCCTGGTGAGTCGCTCGATGCAGAACAGATCGATTTATGCATCCATATTCCCTCCGTGTGCTCTTACCAGGGCATTCGCAGTATTCACGTGTTCTGGGATCCGTATGTCGACTGATTGATTTTTAGGTGAAGAGCATGGCCCAGCACGTCTCACAGATGGAGAAGCAAGGCATCCCCAGAAGAAGTCGCTTTTCTGATCGTTTCAAAGATGACATCACCACCATTGTGAGCGTGGTGACCGCCGAGATCGGAACCATTCTGGTGAAACAGCAGAAGGTACGGCGGCACCTGGGAAACCATGCGTAATAACAATGGGGATTATCACTGGTTGCTCTAAAATTGTTATTGGTTAGGAAGTTTTTCATGGAAACAGGTTCAAATTATTTGGCTGAACGAGCATTTCCTTTGTTAACTGCCCTATAAGGAGCTGGAGCAAGCAGAAAACGTCAACATCAGCCTGGCCTTTTTCTTGTATGACCTCCTGTCGCTCATGGACCGGGGCTTTGTGTTCCAGCTTGTGAAGAATTATTGCAACCAGGTAAGCCCAGTTTGAACCGGCGGTATTGAAAGACGATGATGAACAAGCTGCCCGGCCCACTTGGGCCGCCATTTAGCTGCAGTTCAAGGTGCCCACGAGACGCCCGTATGTCCGGCCACATCACAGCGTGCTCCCCCCACACCCCCCCAGATGTCGGCGAAGAGCGCATCCCTGCCCACCACGATCACCATGCGGCTGGAGTTCCTGCGCGTCCTGTGCAGTCATGAGCACTACCTGAACCTCAGCCTTTTCTTCCTGCACCCAACCTCTGCCCCTGCCTCCCCCTGCCCATCCATCTCTTCGCAGGTAGGCGGTTGTGCTTTGCAATATGCTGCTAATACTTTGTTTCATTTTACAGTATGGTCAAAAGTCTTGCCCTGAAATCACAGGTCCAGAAAATGAAAATCCCAACCAAGATTTTGTTTCATCCAATCAGTTGAGTACTCTGTGACTGTGACACTTTGTGCTCAACTGGTTGGTTGAAGCAAAATCTTGATCTGGATTTTTATTTTCTGGATCTGAAATTTCCACCTTTGCCTGAGATCGGTTGGTTCCCTGTCCTGGGTTATTCCCTGCCTTGCATCCATTGTTTCTGGGATAAGCTCAAGACCACCGAGAAGATGAATGAGTGAGTGAGTGAGTGAGTGAGTGAGTGAGTGAGTGAGTGAATGAGTCTTTATTGTGAAGGAATTATTAGCTGGTTCATAAATTTGAGAGATTATGAGATGCGGAAGCAATGCTTAAACTTCAGGTAGCCTTACTTAGCTCCTCCTCTCTCAATGTTGACAGAACTCTGGTTCGGGCTGCAGCTTCCAGGAGAACAAGGTAACGAGCATGTTTGACCTCTCGCAAGACTTTAAGCAGCAGCACTACCTCACCGGCCTGCTGCTGACGGAGCTCAGTGCTGCCCTGGACATGGAGTCTGAGGGGTACGTCAGCCTGTCTGTCTGTATCTGTCTGTCTCTTTAAGTCTTCACTGCCAGTCTCAGCCTGTCTGGACCTCTCACTTTCAGTTTTCACTGCCAGTCTCAGCTTGTTTGTCTGAATCTCTCTCTTACAGTCTTCACTGCCAGTCTCAGCCTGTCTGTCTGAATCTCTCTCTTTCAGTATTCATTGCCAGTCTCAGCCTGTCTGTCTGAATCTCTCTCTTTCATTCTTCACTGCCAGTCTCAGCCTGTCTGAATCTCTCTCTTTCATTCTTCACTGCCAGTCTCAGCCTGTCTGAATCTCTCTCTTTCAGTATTCACTGCAAGTCTCAGCCTGTCTGTCTGAATCTCTCTTTCAGTATTCACTGCAAGTCTCAGCCTGTCTGTCTGACTCTCTCTTTCAGTATTCACTGCCAGTCTCAGCCTGTCTGTCTGAATCTCTCTCTTTCATTCTTCACTGCCAGTCTCAGCCTGTCTGTCTGAATCTCTCTCTTTCAGTCTTCACTGCCTGTCTTGTCTGCGTGTATCTGCCTGTCTGAATCTGCAATCTCAGTATATCTACCTCTCTATTTCATTCCGTCTGAATCTTCCAGTATCAGTGTACCTATCTGCATGTGTTTGTTTGAATCTCCATCCTCTAGTGTATTAAACCTATCCTATGTCTTTCTCTATCCATCTGTCTTCCAACCCAAGACTATATTTTAGTTTAAGTTCTATGTATGTTTGTTTGTATGATCATTGCTTGGTTTTGTATGGCTTGATTTAGTGAATATGTTTGTGGGCTACAGTTTGTAAGTCTCTATCTGTCGATTCACTTCTCTGTTTCAGTCTCCTCCCTGCTGGGTCTTTATTTTAGCTTATTTTAATGTTGTAAACAAAATACGATGTACCAGATATAAGGCATAAAAATGCAAACATTAACTGATAATTATCCATCGTGGGTTATTGATTAATACAAATTTTGTTATTGTTTTTGTATGTGATGAGAAAGCATAATGACACACTGTTTCTTTTCTCTGTTTTTTCCCTTTGGTCTCTCTTTTTATAACAAGGATATGCATCAAGGCGTAAATATCGATCAAAGCATTTGTCTCAGTCTTCCTGTCGTGCTAACAAGATTCATCTGTTAGCGTGCCTCAATTTGTCTGCCTCCCTTAATTTGTGTTGTATGGTGAAATGCCTCTTAATCAAAGCATCTTAATCAGTCTGTCTACATTGTTTTTCAGTTTACCATTCTCTATATGCCCGTCTCGGTCTATAACCTGCATGGGCATATAGATGTGTAGCACCCTCCATTGTAGCGTTGTAGCATACCCCCCCCACCCCTCATGCCCTGTGACTGAGTTTTCTGGTTGCTTCATGACACCCGCTGACTTCAACCTCTCCATGTTTGCAGGGGTAAGGTACAGAGGAAGGCCATCAATGCCATCTATAGCCTGCTATGTGCTCACGACCTGGACTCGCGATGCAGCCGCCCTGAGATTCGGTCAAAGGTCGCGGCTCTCTATCTGCCCCTTGTGGGCATTATCATCGATTCCCTTAGTCATCTCGACTTCACAGGTCAGTTTTAGGCCACTGGCCTCTGTTTTTGCCCTAAGATACGTTTCTCTTCAATGCCAAATGTTTTATTTGAAATTTTTGGAATTTTTTTTAGAAATATTCCAACATGACTATCTGTTCAATTGAAGTTGAGTTTAAATGTGGAAAAAAAACAGATTTGACTTCAATGGTTGTAAAAGTACTGGTAAAAGCAGAAATCTGAATTTGAGCAGGATTTACTGAAACACCACTGAGAAGTCAATCGCTACCTTGCTCGTCATATGTAGAATTTGTCACTGATGTACCAGCTGAAGAAGGTCATTAATTTGAAATCTTTGGCGCCCTTGTCCCAGTTTTACTGGCATTGCAGTTGACAGGTGCATGAACTAGACCACTGTGAAAATTTGGCCTTGGGAGTTGCAGAAATATTGATCCCCCTGCCCCCTTCTCTCCACCTCTCTGGCCCCCGTCTTTCTGGCATCTGGTGCATATCCGCTCACACGTGTGGCCACATGGCCCCCTTGTTCCTGCAGTGGCGGACTCCCGTGGCGGAAAAGGGAAGTCGGGGGGCCCGGAGGACGAGGCCGACAGCGTCACCCCAATCAATCAGTCAGTTGCCATGGCGATCGCAGGCAACCCCTTCAGCACCCTGGGGAGAAACGCTTTAAGTTCTATTACGTCTGGGGTGAGAGATCCATAGTTTGCTCTTCCTGTTGAGAAAAACCTCACCAGAACTCTGGTTGCTTTATCTCACGTCTTTCAGGAAATAGCTATTTTGATCTTTCAGTCAGTTTGCCAGACAGTAGTATTTGTTCTAGCATCTGTTTGTACCTGTTTGCAGCTTGTACTTGTAGCATGCTTGATTTTTAAATGCGCACTAAACAAACTTGCTCAAATTGCACGTCACACAGCAAATGACTCTTTGTGCCTCTTTGTCCAAGTCTTCGAAGGCCAGTGGCACCCTTACGGCAGAGACCAGCCGCAACCTGCTTGTCTGCTTCCTCTGGGTCATGAAAAACGCTGAACCGAGCCTGATCCAGAAATGGACCGTGGACATGCCCTCTTCCCAGCTTAGTCGCCTACTGGAGCTGCTCACCATCTGCATCTCCTGCTTTGAGTACCGCGTAAGTCACGGTTCCACTCTGGAACTCTCCTTAAAAGTGGAGAGGTGAATGAAATGAGCTTCACGTGAAGGCCAGATAAGCGATAAAAGCAAGCAAACACTTTCTTAAGAAATAGTGGAACTGGGGGTGGTGGTTGGACCAAAGTGTTTGTCACGTTACTGTTTGAAATACACTGTTTTGATTAAGAAAAAAATCACTATTAATCCTACAAGTTTTTCAGTTTAGTAATAATTTGCATAGAAAAACTGTGAACTTTAATTTGATTGTTTAATTGTAAGATGTGTATCAGCTTTCACTTTGTGAAGGCTGCCATGAAATTCCTGGTGGGGGGGTTGGAAGTTGGGTTCTGGGGGATTAAATTCCTTACTGGTAGTGCCTGATAACCACACCAGAGTTAATCAGTACACAAACTTTAATGGACAAAGGCTTCGGTGGACTGGGGTGTGAACCAATCACAAGCTGCATTCTGCAGGGCAAGCAGAGCTCTGACAAAGTCAGCACCCAAGCTCTCCAGAAGTCGCAGCAAGCCAAGGCCCGCCTGGAGGACGCGCTGCTGGGCAGCATGGGCGCCCGCGGAGAGATGATGAAGCGCGTGGGAGGTGAGTAGGTCCTTCCTTCTCATTGTCTCCTTCAGAAAGGACTGACATGAGAGACTTGTCACTAAAGTCCATGTTTGGCCTATTCTGGCCTGACCTGTATTCACGCATAGTAAGTATGATACTTGAGTGTGGTGGCCAGCTTGGGTCCATGTTTATACAGTGTTCAGCTGTGATCCACCTCCAATGCCCTTTGACTTCGTAGGTACCGATCGCACCATAGGCCAGAGGGAGAACCTCCGTTGGAGAAAAGACCTCACACAGTGGCGTCAGACCAATGACAGGCAGGATAAGTGAGTCGGTGTAGAAATATGGGTTCTGATTCCAACCTATAGATATAACTCCAGGGTGTGGGGAGAAGTATGATGGGGATGATAACCCCCCCCCCCCATCCCTCCTGCATTTTCTCAGAACGAAGGCAGAGCTGGACCAGGAGGCCCTCATCAGCGGCAATCTGGCCACTGAGGCCAACCTCATCATCCTGGACATGCTGGAGACCATCATCCAGGTGGGAGCTTTCTGCCAGCACTGAGTGCAGCCGGAGGCTTCTTGAATCGCCCCCTTACTATGTATACATGTTTGCATGTTCTCCTCTTACTGACCACTATCTCTAAATCATCTGAGGTGATGGATCATACTTGTATTCTGTGTTCCTGATTGCTTGGTTCAGGTATGCTGGGAGCCGTGAGGGCGAGAAATGTGGGCTCTCTGGGGCTTCCGGAGGACTGGCTTGAGAAACACTGGTCTATGCTGCATGCCTGTGTGTTTTAGGGTGCACCTGGACACACCCTGCCATGGACTGGCATCCCATTCAGCCACCCCAGCATTGTGCCATTTTATGTAACCCAATCCAGGATAAGTGACTGGCAGATAGATGGATTGATTGCATAACCACAACCCATATCCTCTTTCTCTCCCATGCCCCGGCGTGCCCTGCTGCCATGCAGGGCGTGCCCGTGGTCGACTCCAAGGACGGTGTGCTAGGCGGGGTGCTCCGAGTGCTGCTCCATTGCCTCACCTGCAACCAGAGCACCACTTTCCTGTCACACTGCTTCAGCACGCTACGCTCCCTCGTGGTGAAGGTACACACACCAAGCTTCCCGGAGTCTCCTCATAGCTCCTTGTGCCCCCTGGTGGAAATAACAGCTATCTGCACCACTGTTGCAGTACGGCGACTTGCTGTTCGAGGAGGAGGCGGAGCAATGCGCCGACCTGTGCCAGAAGATGCTGCAGTACTGCAGCAGTTGCGTGGATAGCAACCGCAGCCAGGCCTGCGCCACCCTGTACCTCATCATGCGATACAGCTACAGCTCGGTCAGCGTAAGGATCCCTGCCTCTGCTGGGCTACCGTGGGGCCCCTCATCGCCCCGACAATCACAGCCAGGCAGCTCCACGAGAGCTGGCTCTCCTTCCTGTGTTTATCCTACGTTTCCTTTAATCAAGGCCACGCGTCGGTGGCAAAATAGTTCCCCGCATGCGTATGTCAATCTCCGGTTGGTGGGTAATGTATCTTCCCTCTACTCCGGGGTACTGTCCTCTCCTCTCTCGTTTGTTGTGCGCTAGCAGCGGGTGTGATCGGCTTTGGCGTAGCCACAGTCTGGACCGCCTTTAATTTGGCCGGATGACTCACTTGTTTCCGGCACTGTTTTGATTTGATTTCGGAAGGGGCGGGGGGAGCAGGATTGATCGTGGTGCTGGGCTCTTGTAAAGTTGCTGTTTTAGCTTGACCCGCAGGCCTAAGAATGGCCAACAATGCCAGAAACGTCGCTGTACCGCTGATGCACCATAGAAGGGACATTAACTCTATCCATAGGGGGGATTGCTTTGCCATTTTATTGTGCCAAACAAGATGGATCACAACATCACAAAATCGATGAGATCAGACACCAGCAACAGCTATGGAAAAATAAAGATGACAGTGGTGTCGTCTACTTATTAGCTGGCAAATAATTTGTTTAAATGAATACATGGGATCTTGTACTAGGCTGCAAGCACGAGGCATCACCACAGTTCTCGGTGTGAGAGCTGGTCTTACCAATTCACAGACATGTCAGTGACACGCCATAAAAATAACTCAGACACTCGAGCGGGTCGGAAAGGGCCTCAGCTGAAGGCAAATACCATTTGTGTGGAATTTATAACATCAATAAGTAATGCGAGCCTCGCCTCGGAGTAGAGGGCCCCGTTTCCATGGTGTGGCTCTGAGCCCTTGCCTTCCCCTGGCTGAGCTGGCTATGTCTTGTTGTCCCACCCCCCTCCCCCAAAACATGCAGAATTTCTCACGGGTGAAGATGCAGGTGACCATGTCCCTGGCCTCCCTGGTGGGAAAGTCCTCGGACTTCCACGAGGAGTACCTGCGGCGGTCCCTGCGGACCATCCTGTCCTATGCGGAGGAGGACGCGGAGATGCAGGCCACGCAGTTCCCCTTGCAGGTATCGTGTCGGCGCAGTGCATCTGGGATGCCCCGCCCCAGTTTCACTTCCCCTGACTCTCACTGCTGCTTAAAGATGTTATGCCGTGACATTAATCACATTTCAAGAAACTGCTCCGTAAAAGCCCTCAGACCTTTCATATGAAAGTCTTTACAGCTTCACCTTGTGTTGTCGCTGCCCCTTATAGTATTGCACATAAACATCACTGAACAGTTTTTATCCAAAAGCAATCATGGCCTTAGAAATAAAATCTAAACAGAACTGTTAATTTTTCATATTCACGAGTACAATTCATATATTTCTCCAGTGCAATATGTATAGTTAGTGAGATTTGTATATTTTTGTAATATATTCTTTATTACTTATGCCTCACATTGAGTCGCCTGCACTTTCGCAATTTCGTTGCCAAGTGGCATTGACAATAAAGATTATCTTTTATCTTATCTTATCTTATCTTATCTTATCTTATCTTATCTTATCTTATCTCACTATTCAAACAAAACTCGGAACACATTATTTCCAATATGCACATGAAGTGCAAAATAATACTACAGGACACTTAAAAGAAACACCTCACAGTACAACAGTGTTGAACACTTGAGGTTAAGAAGCTACAAGTCCAGACCAACATTTCTACCAATACATTGTGACTGTGACTCTTTGTGCTCCAATGGTTGGTTGAAACAATCTTGGTCTGGATTTGTTACTTCTCAACCTGAAATGCCCAACACTGCAGTACAATATATGAAAAACTAAACAACATTGTACAAATGACATATTTACAGAAAACACAGCACAAAGACATCTTAATGCCATGATGCTGCTCCTTTAAAATTCTCTTGGACTATCACTGGTACTCTACTCTCATTCATTATTATGTAAGGCTTACAGCTGAAACTAAGGGTTCCCAGGGTCTTACTCTGAATAGGTTGGATGGGGGGGATGTACCTAACAGGGGGAAGGTATAACTGGCCAGGGCTTGGTGAATGCACAGAGGATAACTCAGGTATACTTGTTGTTGGGTTCTGAAGCTCACTCTGGCTGGGCTTGGCTGGAGGCTGTGGTATCTCAGCCTCCTGTGTGTTGTGTTCTCAGGTTGACGAATTGCTCAGGAACCTCAACAGCATCCTATCCGACACGGTGAAGATGAGGGAGTTCCAGGAAGACCCTGAGATGCTGATGGATCTTATGTACAGGTAGTACAGTCACTGAAACACGAGCAAAAACTTCCCATAAGCAAGACCTCCGTCTATTCATACCACCGAATCTAAGCAATTAAAAATAACAAACAGTAGCACAGTGGGCTATAAAAAGGACGACTGTGCCATAGACTTCTCTATTTTAATAGTGGGTAGGCGATATTTACAATGATCCTAACAAATGACTGCCGCCACATCAGAGTTCAGAAGGCTGCCCCCTCCCTGACAACCCGTGACACACCCCTGTGTGCCGAACCTCGGTAGCTCCTTCTGTTTCCAATTTTGCTGTGGTCTCTGTGTATTTTTTTCCTCCTCTTTCTTTGGAAACATTAAGCCGACTGGCCTAAAGTACCGTCCCCGCTGTGTTCTAGGAAGTACAGCACAGCTGGGCAGCACTGCCCTGGGCACCGTGACTGTCTGCTTGTGTGCTTCTCAGTGTATTTTCAGAGCGCGTGCCCAAAACTAGCAGATTGAAATGTTAACTGCTGCTTTGTTTGGACCTGCAAGGGAGTGTAACAGGATCAGGAATATCTGTCGACGTGATAAACTGCATCACCATAATAAAGAGCTATTAGTATATGATTATTTAATGGAGTTATGTATGGTGGTGACTTTTGGAACATTAATTTTAATTTTGAATAAGTACTTGCATTATAGTTACTAGCACCTTACTCGTGTAAAGAATTAGCTCATGTTTATTTGTGATTTGAGAACATTTGATAAATGGATGGAATTTATCATTTCTAAATCAAGTTCTACATTTTGTCTTAATGCTTTCAAAACCACTCTGCTGTAAAAACGCAAATGAATTGTAGCACAATTTACTGGCTGATTGGTCAACACCCCCAGGATCGCTAAGGGCTACCAGACGTCACCTGACCTGCGGCTGACGTGGCTGCAGAACATGGCAGAAAAGCACAAGAGCCGGAAGTGCTTCACGGAGGCGGCTATGTGCCTGGTGCACGCCGCCGCCCTGGTGGCTGAGTACCTCAGCATGCTGGAGGACCACAAGTACCTGCCGGTGGGCAGCGTCACTTTCCAGGTACCTGCACGGCAGAGTTCCAGACTTCGGCCGATTGACTGGTGGCGGCTCGCCTGCTGCTCCTTAATGGGGAATGGCAGCCAGGAAGATGGAGACTGACGGCGTTACAGCCTCCTCAGCTGTTCCCGTCCAGGCTGGATGTAGCTGTTCAGTCAATGATTATGCCTGAGTGTGACCAAACTGGAAAGGAATGTACCTTTTAAAAACTCCTCATACAAACCGGCCATTACTGGAGCAGCAGGTGCAGACATGTGACTAGGAGGCATCAGGGTCACATTCTTGTGAGCTTTTGTACACTTGAGCTGCGAGCTTAGGCCCAAGCACTTCAGAAAGCCTGCCACGTAAAACGGGCAACTGTTTGGGCATCACGCTGTCTTAGGGAATCTGTCCTCTAGGAAAACGATAAATTGTTTCAGTTATGGGTCCCTGACCTGCCATATAAAATGGTAAATGATGTAGGAAAAGTTTAGTGTGGATTTTTTTTTCTAATGGGGAATCTTGCTTCTGGCAGAACGTCTCCTCCAATGTGCTGGAGGAGTCAGCGGTGTCGGATGACATCCTCTCCCCCGACGAGGACGGCGTGTGCTCGGCGAGGTATTTCACAGAGAGCGGCCTGGTGGGGCTGCTGGAGCTGGCAGCCGAGCTCTTCAGCAACGTGAGTGACGCTGGCCGAGGGCCAGAGGGTCTCACCCAGTGAGACGCCTTGGGCACTGTACCTCTCCCCTTCTCTGGCACAATGTGTGTGTGTGTGTGTGTGCCGTCTAAACATGTGGCCTGTAGAGGCAGTGATTCAGCTCATCCATGTGAGAAAGCGAGTTCCCCCCCTGCACCCCATTTAGTCACGAATCCGTCTCATTGACTCGACTCTGCAGGGCGGTCTGTACGAGATCGTCAATGAGGTCTACAAAATCATTCTGCCCATCCTGGAGGCGAACAGGAATTTCTGCAAGCTGGCCTCGACGCACGAGAAGCTGCAGAAGGCCTTTGAGAACAT
This sequence comes from Mormyrus hasselquistii, assembly GCA_026779605.1. NCBI lineage: Eukaryota > Metazoa > Chordata > Actinopteri > Osteoglossiformes > Mormyridae > Mormyrus > Mormyrus hasselquistii. The sequence continues at coordinate 26,882,891 of JAODKE010000043.1, forward strand.
CAATCAGAAGGTAAACCTGGCAGGGGTAACCGGCTGGTCGGGTACATCCCTCCCAGCCAGGTTCATTACATTTAAATCAACGTGGTAGGCATTCTCAAAACACCACAATTACACCGGAGTAGGCATTTTACACCGTCCTGTAATTTCCAGCCCTCTCATAATCAAAGACGTTAGCATGTCATTGAGTTAATTGCATAATTGGCAACGCACTTCGCTCTTCCCGTCATGACACGACGCCTACAGGAAGAGCGAAGCCACTAGGTGCGTGGGAATGTTGTGGAGTGCCGCGTTTGTCTGCACTTAACGAAAACATCACATGTCCCATCTCCAGGGCCACAAAAGGATGTTCGGAACATACTTCCGCGTCGGCTTTTACGGGGCCAAGTTCGGGGACCTGGATGAACGGGAGTTTATTTACAAGGAACCTGGGATCACTCATCTTCCAGAAATCTCCCACAGGCTGGAGGTAAACAAACAAAAGTAAACAATGCACAGCAGCAGGACAGAGATGGCCTAGTTACTCATGGCACTGGCAGGAAACATGCTGAGTGTTTGATCAGAGCAAGTAACTGAAATCAAAGGAATGTTTTCCACTATAAAACATGAAGCGGATGTGTTGCAGCAAGTATTCACTGATGACTATGGTGTAATGTGGTGTGTTTGTGATTTTTAGTTTGCATCTTTGTAGGTGTACAAGTCAGTGGGTATGAGTATCTGAACAGGTCGACAGGGCCTGTTGTTTACATCTAAAGTATCGAAGTAGCACGCAGTAACATTTCTGCATGGAATTCCTCCCGTGCAGTCTTTCTACAGTCAGTGCTTCGGAGGAGATGCTCTGGAGATAATTAAGGACTCTATACCAGTGGACAAGAACAAGCTAAATCCAAACAAGGTGAGGGAACCGGTCCAAGTACTGTATATTAGGCTGTGGGAAACAGTTGTGCAGATGCATGGTCTGTTCGCATTCCTCTACTGTAAAAGGGAAGCTTTCCACCACCCCTCATGTTCATGCTCCTTGTGATAACTCAAGATGTCTTGCTGTGACCTGGTTTAACTTCCATTTAGATTTACATGCCAGTTCCTCCCTCCTCTCTCTCTTTTTCGCTCTCGCACGCCCACCTAGGCCTACATCCAGATCACCTTTGTGGAGCCCTACTTTGATGACTACGAGCTGAAGGACCGACTGACGAACTTCGAGAAGAATTTCAACCTGCGGCGATTCATGTACACCACGCCGTTCACCAAGAGCGGCCGGCCACGGGGCGAACTCAATGAGCAGTACAAGAGAAAGACCATCCTCACTACTATGCACGCTTTTCCCTACATCAAGACCCGCCTCAACATCATCCAGAAGGAGGAGGTACCCCAAGCTCCCAATGGACCGCCATCCACCTCCAAAACCCTGAGAGCAGCCAATTAATTAATGTCAGGGGCAGGCAATAAATCCATGAACCAGAATGCACTTACTGACAAAGGGAATTGCATTTTATGGTCTCCACATGACAACTGTCCCCATAAGAAAAACTGCCCTTAGTATGTGACTCATTTCTGTAGCGGATGCTAATCACTTACTGCTGCGCTCATTAGTCTATTTGTACAGCTGCTTATCTACAGATATAGTTCAAATTAATTACAATTTTTTTTAAGGCTACAGCAGTTCCACTCATGGAGATAGGATTGATCCGGCAACCTTTAGGTCCAGAAGTCCATTTCCTTAAGCCCCGCACCATCTGTTGTTGACGCTGAGGGTAGCAATCTAGGAATGACACACATGCTTGCAGCTATCTGACAGGCAGAGGGTTTAGTCTGTGCTGCAGGTGAGGGTGGTGATTGAAGCAGCTCTCTCTCTCTCTTTCTCTCTGTCTCTCCATCCCCCTACCACAGTTCGACCTTACGCCTATTGAGGTGGCCATTGAAGACATGCAGAAGAAGACATGTGAGCTGGCTGTGGCCACCCATCGGGAACAGCCTGATGCCAAGATGCTTCAGATGGTGCTGCAAGGCTCTGTTGGCGCTACTGTCAATCAGGTCTGCAGGCCAAACGCATTCACTGTGCATTTGAAGGGCACCCAATAAAGCAGGAGATAGACGCTTCCCTGCACTGCATATAAGTACAAAAGTACATACCTTGGGTTAGGGTTAACTTTCTTTCTAAGTATGTCTTAGTTTCCATGTGGTGTGACAGTATAGATGCACACACATACACATACACACACATGCGCACACACACACACACACACACACACACACGTTGGTATTTGTATATTTGTGGGGACTCCATCCGTTTCTATTGGGAAAACTCTAATCCCAACAATGGCGACCTTAACCCCTACCCATCCCCAACCTTAACCATAAGTAACCAAACAAAATACTTCAAAATAACAGGTTATCACATCCTGGAGACATTTGGTCTCAACAATGTAATACATTTACATTTATAGCATTTGGCAGACGCCCTTAGCCAGAGCGACTTACATAAGTGCTTAAGACTCTGCTATAAATTTCGTCGATACTAG
>JAODKE010000043.1:26885506-26906274 GCA_026779605.1 Mormyrus hasselquistii
AGAGAGAACAAGAGCGGGCCGAGAACCGAGCCCTGAGGGACACCGGTGAAGAGGCTACGTGGGGTGGATGTGGATCCCCCTCCCACCACACAATTTGTCTATTATTTTCTCTATTCAGGGCCATCACATGTTGCTTTAAAAATTTAAATACAAGTTCATGCATAAAACATGTTATTTTGACTGAGACATAATAATGCATTATTGATAAATGTTTTTTCCATATTCATATTCAGCCAGTGCTCAGATCCTTACAGTGCCACGCCTGTTACTCTCCATGTGATATTCGTCTCCAGGGTGGAGAAGGTTTACTGTGGGTTCACGAGAAATAGGAGTTTGAGCAGAGAAGAGATACAAAGCGCGACAGAAATAAACAGAATTCGCATAAGAGTTATAATGTTGATGCGTGCCATACGCTAGGCCTGAATGCTAGGCCTGAAGTTTAATTTCTTCCTGATGTGCTGGCTCTACATCGGGACCTTAATGCATTCACCAGCCAGTGAGCTATTTATTCCCCCATGAAAGAGTGTTCCTCACTCTTCCCCCTGCCACCTCTCTCTATTCTGAAGGGACCCTTGGAGGTGGCCCAGGTCTTCCTGAACGAGATCCCAGAGGACCCCAAGCTCTTCCGTCACCACAACAAGCTGCGGTTGTGCTTCAAAGAGTTCATCCTGCGGTGAGGCTGGGCCTGAACGCACATGAATATGCAGGCAGAGCTGCTCTTGTTTTCCAGAGTGGTAGCACTAGTGGAACACCCCATCGAATGAGCCAGTGATTTGGGGGCCAGGACATCACTGCCTGTTTCACAGTTAAGCTATTTCTTGATTAGTTAACCCACTTTTCCAGTAATCAAATCTTGGCCAGACACAAATCCATCCACACTTGGCCGGTAGCAAATGTCAGGACACGTGGAGGGAGATTGGGTTGGCTGCTGTCGTAGAGTAATCCAAGAAAATTCTAGAAACCCACAAATTATCCGTTTGGTGTCATTACGTGTCTTTGGGCGCAGTAATGGTAACTTTAAAGAGGAGTATCATTTTCAGTTACCCACCCAATGTGGACTACAGACCAGCTGCTTGGCGGTACAGTTGCATGGCGTTCTCTTCACTTTCCACTTCCCATGAAGCTTAGCATCATGAGCCTGTCAGACATGCGCCGTCGGCGTTTTCCAGTTTCCAGAACCAACTTTCGGGAAGAGGAAACCAAAAAACCCCAAAAGAATCACGATTATGCCGCCAAAGTGCATGGCCACTGTGGGAATATGTTGCTACATTTCAAAGAGGTGCCTTTTATTTTGAACCGTCAGATTCCACTACCTTATCAATGCCAGTCTCACAAAGAATATTTAGTATAATTTCTGAAATGTTTATTTCCTTACAGTACATGCAAGACTGATTCTGATCACCAAATGCCATGCAGGAACTTTGATTTTTATTTTTTTTCCTCTGTTTTGGCTCAGTGCATAAGGCTCCAGTTCTTTCCATCTCAGTGAAGAGGTATATTTTAAAAAAAGAAAAAACACCAATCTCAATCTGTGAGAGTTTTCTAGTAATCTGTATTTTTTCTTCTTTCTTTTTGCAAGGGAATAGTTGCCATCTACACATGGTTTTCGTTTTTCATTTTATGCATCAGTCAAGCAAAATGCCTTTAGGTCCATGTGAGTCTGTCTTTGTGTTCACTTTGGACATTTTTTCTTCCAAACAAAAGGTCCATTTTAATAGGTCCACTCTTTTCTCTTTCTGCCATAAGACAAATCCACAAAATGAAAACATAAATATTCATGAGTATTTATAATAATGAGGAACAGCTGTAAACAATGATGCAAAATGACTACTATTTTAAACAAATCGCTTTAAAGTATTCCGAGACTTTGGAAACAATAAACATTTTAGTTTTTTTTACTTTCAATGATACTCTGAAGTAAAATCACTACATAAAAATACAAAACATTTATTCTCACAGTAATATTTTTACAGAGTAAAATACTCCTTATACATTTACATTGCTTGAGCATTTAGGTTGGTCCAAGACTTTAAAATATCAATTACTGCCAATATGTGCCATTGTCCTCATGAGCTGTGAAAACATTAGTCTTGGTCTGTTCATTTTTACCCCTCTGTTGAACCACTTTTCACCTGGGAAAAACTCCTCTATCCTCTATAGAATATGTTTATAGAAAGCAGACAGGAGGATCACACTCAGTTCAAAGCACAGGTGACAGTGCATGATGAGTGAATTAGCTGAAATTCACAGATCATTGCAGTCATTAACTATGTAATGTAATTGTATGAATCTGAATTGCAGTTACTCTGTACACTGGAGCTGACACACTGGGCAGTAACATAACACCAGCCGGTTGTAACGCAGGCATAACGAAGCCCTGCATACAGCTGTAACTGGAAGGCAGAGTCGAGCACAGGCTTCCAGCCTTTATGTTTTCTCAGCAGCCGTGACATCGCCTTGGATTTACGCTGGTGGGGCACCATTATGTAAAAAGCCCAGCCTGAGGGGATTGTTCATCAAAGAGAGTAGTTAGCAGCCACCCTTGCCTACCTCTGACCTCATAGGTGTGGGGAGGCAGTGGAGAAGAACAAGCACCTTATCACACCGGACCAGAAGGAGTACCAGCAGGAGCTGAAGAAGAACTACAACAGGTTGAGGGAGAGTCTGCGGCCCATGCTGGAGAGGAAGATCCCGGACCTGTACAAATCCATCATCAAGCCGCGGACAGAGAACAGGTACAGAAACTGCCCCACATGCCCTTCATGTTCAAATACAAGCAACTGCTGCCAGGTTATGCAGAAAACATCAGGAAGTGCTATATCAACTAAAGATGGTTCCCATTAGCTGCCCTCTTTATTTTAAACAATTACAATTAGCGATAACTGAAAATCTACGCACTGTGACCTTATACTGGATAAGTAGCTGGAAGATGGATTGAATGATTCTATTGGATACTGTAACAAGAGAGTAAGTTTGTAAAATCTATGAGCTACTTCTCTCTCCAAACTCTTTTCACCCTCTTCTGAATCCCTTGTTGCCTTTCGCAGGGATTCTTTCAAGCGACAAAGCTTTCGAAAGACAGTGGAGGAGAACTCATGAGACCCAGGGTTACCTCCCTCTCGTAAAACCCCCCTACAATGACTGCATGGGCTCATCAAGACAAGAGAGTGAGGAGAGATGTGAAGACGGGAGAGAAACGACAAAAAGCCAGAGGAGCGCCTGAAGCAGACCCCCGTCTAACGGCTTCACATTGAAAAGTTCAGCCTTCATTATGGGTCTCTGCCGGAAACTGGCTAAAGAGAAAATCAGGATAACGCCAATAAACGTTTCACAAAAGATCTGGTTACTGTAACAGAGATGCACAAACATGTAGTACAGTGTTGGTTAAGCCTAACATATTACAAAAAAACCATTTTAAATTATACTGAAAGCAGCATCTTTCATTCATTTGAATATATGATGATTTACCATTGAAACAGTATCAGTTCTGTATATACTGTTTGGAACAGAGGTATCCTAGAACAATGTTTGGGAGTTGAAATGCATGATTCTGGAAAAAAGGGGATATTAATTGAGACCGCTTGGATAATCGTAGTCACATGCTATTAGATATACTGATCTATAAGGTAATACTATTTATTTTGGGCACAAAAAATATATTTTCTAGGAGAAAACCATGGTACGGTGACCTTGAATCTTAAAAAAACTTAGGCTTCATATTTAAGAATATTGCACCTAGTGCTATTGAAAACAAATGAATTCATGCTTCATTGGTTAAAAGTAATGCGACAATAGAATATAGTATACGGTGTATGTGATTGTTGGTGCTAGAGAGATTATCCTTAACCATACAATGGAAAATGAGGTATGACTGAAACAATTAAAAGCAATACAGATACAAGACATATCAATGTACTAAATTATTTCAAGTGTATATAGAGGAATCTCCATCATATAAGCAATTTTTGTATGTTTTATTTTGACAGAAATTTTATTGTATTTTTGATAGTAAAATTAGGTCTAAACCTGGTTCAGTTAAGATATTTTAAAGCTCAAAGTGGCATTGTTAAAGGGAAAGGGAATTTTATTTTAATAGAATGCATAAAAATAGCAATTGTAAGTTAGTCAGAAAAAGTATTTTTATTACAGTTTATAAATAATCATATTGTCTGTTACAAGAAACTTTGCTGCTTTCTAAGACAAAACCTGTGGTATTAACAGAAAAATGAAGCACTGGAAACTGTTTTGGCAATGTTTAATGTATTTTAGAATACTGTGATGTTTTACATACGGTGTAAATGGGCTGTGTAATTGTAATATGACGCAGTCGATAGATGTTTTTTTCCCCAAATAAAAACGTTATGTACATATACTGTGTTTCGTCTAAATAAAAATATTTCCAGGTCCATCGCAGTGTAATCGAGGGTGTCTTAATTCCGGTCCTGAAAAAGCTGAGAACACAGACTTTTGCTACAGCCAGCTTCCTGAAAAGGACCGGCACAGATGTTGTAAAACACCTAATCCAGGGTCTCAGTGACCTGGAACTAATCCCAGAAACCACTAGGTGTACATCATACACATCCTGAATTGGATGTCAGTCCAGTACACGTGTTAAGAAATGTGTATTGGCCAATTCACCTGAACATCTTGTTTTTGAACTGCGAGGAAAGGTACGCTCTACCCTTCCATAACAACTAGTATAGAAATGTGGACAAGACTAAAACTTACAAACTTTTGAAGAAAACCGTGATCGTATAACATTTTGGGATGATCGTGATCCAGCAAAATCATTCTTTTAAATCAGTTTTTGGACAGCTTCCTTTCGGTTAGTAATAACCTAACACGCCAAGTGATTCAAGTGTCGAATAACTAATAGGTTACTACTACCTATTAGTAACCTGCACTTACACTCACTATTATACGGCAACTGTGAAAGAATGCAATATTTTGTGCAATACTTTTAAACTTTAAATTTTAACGTTGAGCACTATTTAACTCTGCACGAGATTTACCTCTGTGCTGAGTAATAGTTCTCCGTGTAGTTCTTTGTTGTATTGTGTGTATTTTGTTTAGCCTGTATTATACTGTACCATATTGTACTATACTGTATTATATTATACTGTAGTGTTTCTGTTTGTTTTGCACATGGAGCCAGGAGAAACGCAATTTCGTTCTACCATGCACTCTCAAACTGTGTGGTATGAATGACAATAAAGTTTACTTGAACTTGAATACCTGTTCATACTCGTTCAGATGTCACACTCTAAATAAGGTACCCTGACTTAAACCCAAATTAATTCTTACTTTGTAAAAACCGCCATTTCAGACATAAAACCACAGTAAACAATGCTCGCGATTGTCGAGCAAAGAACTTCAACAGATACTTGTCTTCCTTTAACTTTACATTTAAACGGCCGCCACTAAGAGCGCCTGAAAGTACAACTACGCTTCCGGTCGCCGAGAGATGACGACTTCCGCTGGAGGCGCGAGCTCGAGCTGATGTAGGTCGCCTGTAGTTCTTTGGGTTTGTGGTCGAGTCCTGTTGTTACCGTTTCAGTCGTTAGTGGTTGAGATGTTTTGATCAGTTTGTGTAACATCTGGTTGAATTTGAAGTATAAAGATTTCCTTTAGTAGTAGCTTAAAATAGCAAGTTAGGCGGCTTTTCGTTAACATTACTTTGCTGCACTTTAGCATTCTGCGTTTGTCACCTTTAATAAAGGCAGCTAAATGCGTTTCGTTGGCTGGTTTTGTAAATTGGACTTTCATTACACAATTCATTATTTAATATAATTTGGTCATTTACAGAATCAGCTACCCGTCAAAAACATGCAGCCGTGTTTGTTTCGAGTATATTACATTTGAACTAGTCAGTTTTCTTTGGTTAAGGTTGCCAGTGGCTTCATTTGCCATATTTTCCCTCGGGTGTCGCTTCTCTCGTGTTTTCCCCCGTTAAATATGTAAACTATAAATACACCCTATAGTGTGTAACCTGAAACAGGAAATTAACGTTTTCGAATAAAATCATCATGATAATATAATATGTAAGACGTTTTCTTGTCATAGCAGAAGAACAGGTTTTATGCATGGGTGTTATGAATGGATTTTTAAAGTGCTTATGTATGAATGCATTGTATTCCAATATCCACCTAGTATCTGAAAGTAGTTTAATTTGGACATTTGGATTAAACTGAAACAATAGGTAGGTAAATCTTGGGAGGCATCACTTAATTTACATGCACGCACGCACAGACACACATAGATACACAAACACAGGTTTTGATATGATAAATACACCTTTTTGTTTGTGTCTTTTGCCATAGACAATAGCATGTATCCTGCTGTGCAGCTTGAAGTGTAAAAAACATATAATGACTTTAATTGGTTGAAAGTATTGCATTTGGAATATCTGTGTAAAGCAGCAATTTAATCAAGCAGTAGTAACACATGATGCAGGTTGTAATACCATGTTAGGTAACACTGTCAATGATGTGGCAATTCACAAAATATTTTATGGTTCCAATTGCAGCTTGTGTGAAAATCTTTCTGCTCTGTTTCAGGAGTTAATTTTGGGCTGTTTGCTTTAGGCTCTTGAGAGTCACGTTTCAGGACTCTCGCTATTTAATTAATCTTACAGCCCTGTTCTGCTGAACTGTAAACTGACCCAGACTTCCTCTTGGTGCTGCAGCATATGCAGAGTACTTATTTGCAGCCTGGTGTGGAAGGAGGGCGCTTGACTCTCTGTCCTACTTTTTTGAACCCTGGAAACCATTCTCTTAACCATTTACAATTATATAGTTGCTAAGTACTTTACTTTTGTGTGTGGTACCAGGCGTTGACTGTTTTGAGACACTCATCAAAATTGCAAGTGTTCTCACATTACCTGTAAATTATATTTAAACCTGTTTTAAATGTATTTATGTCACGACACATTGCAGCATGGATGGTTAAAAATTAAACACTGGGTGTAGCCACTGTCATCTTATTCAGGAAACATTTTGATTCAGTGATATCTAATTGTGCATTCTCGAGAAGCATTTCAAAGGGCACAATAGCAAATGTTTTCGTTGTTTTATTCTGTTGCATGAAATTGTGGTGATATTTGTCAAGTAAATCTCCAATTGCTATAGAGGCAAGTTTTATGAGGTCATGTGACTCTAATAGTGTATGTTTAAATTGGCACATTGCAATCAGACTGCCATGTCCAGCCAATTATTAACTTAGACTTGCTTGTTCTGCAGTGTTTTGGGTCCAACATGGAATCGGGACCTGAGCTGAGTTTGCACCTGGACCCCAATAGAGATGACCTGCCCCTTAAGGCAAACACCAGCCATATGTTAGTGCGACACTACGTGCTGGACTTGAAGATTCACTTTGAGAAGAAGGTCATCATAGGCAGTGTGGTCCTATTCTTGGAGGTTGCAAAAGGTGCTGAGAAAATTCAGAAGTTCTCAGGGGTGGTCGGACATCAAGAGGCCCCCGAATCCTTAGACCCAGTGTTCCTGGGTAATAAAGGACAGCATGCTTCACACACTGGCTGTTGTTTTAGTGATGAATCAGAGGAAACCCCTGGGAAGGGCAAAAGCAATGGTGACTTTATTCTGGTGCTGGACTGCTGCGACCTAGCTGTGATGAAGGTGGAGGAGGTGGATGTGGCCTCTGTGCCAGGAATGCGAGTGCTACAGGAGACCGGGGGCGAGGGTCTTTGTCCTGCCTGTCCTTCCATCCCTCTCCTCCATAAGCTTGTCCATCTGTCTTCAACATGCTGGGAGCAGCAGCTTGACCTGTACCGACAGTGCAGCCAGGCCCCGTCTCCCGGGAGAGGGGAGGAGTTACTCTTCAGCACTGACCGCTGGAGCCTGCAGATTTGGAAGAGGGGGGTCCGGACTCCCCACTGCTTCCCTCGGTGCATCAGGATCTGTTATGAGACCAAGTGTGAGGGAATGTCGGTGAGGTGGACCAAGGACCAGAGCGGCAAGTGGGTGTTCCTACTGAGGTTTCATTTCATTAATAAATAAGTATAATAATCCCTCCGGAATAAAGGCATATGCCATGTAAATTTCCCAAAAGAATCGACTAATATCAGTTTATTGTGTTTAAGTAATTAAGCACTGCTTGATACTTAATCTTAGTCTTTTTATGACTTTTTGGGCTGATCCTAGATTCAACACTGGAATATGGACTCTTCTGTGCTGGAGTCCCGTCAGTGATATAGCTTTGGGTGAATGTATCAGGGTCCAAGTTTAATGCCATCTTTATGCTTCTCTCTTATAGGTCTTGTGTTTACACCATGGGTTCCCCAATCAACAACAGGGCCCTTTTCCCATGTCAGGAACCCCCAGTTGCCATGTCAACGTGGCAGGCCCGAGTGCATGCTCCCAGTGAATGTACGGCCTTGCTGAGCGGGGAAAATGAGGCCCATCCTGTTTCAGAAGAAAATGGTACTAATTGCCTTTCCCTAAATGAGTGTTTGTCTGAACGTGTTGTGGGTTTTCGTGTCTCAGATTTATCTTGCCTTTGGTGTGGGGGGTGGATGTGGTTGCTTCGCACTTTGAAAGATGAGTTTGATGAGTGTTGGGTTTGGCTGGTGGGAAAGCAGTGTGTGGCAGGCAGCCAGCTGGGACACACCCACCTGCAGGTCGATCCCTTTCTGCGTTATCGCAACAAACTCTGAATCCCACCTTAAGATATGTCAAAGGGAGTCCTGGCTATCTCAAAGTAAACTCACCAAAAAACAATCTAAAGTTATCTCTGCCATTGAGCACGGTTAGGTGCTTCTTGCTTCCCGTCATGTTTTGTGGGATCTCCCCAGCCTCCTTGCTGTGTACCCTCCCGGAACCTGGTTTTATGACTGACTCACCCATAACATGACTCATATTTACAGGCATGCTTGTGTTTAAGTGAATCTTCTACCATGACAAAAACTGGGTTTGGTTTACAGATGAGAGAGATTAAGGGAAAGTGTCTGGTACTCTGACCAAGCTTGTTGATTTATTGCGAAAATAAAAAATGTTAACATCACTAAGAAAGTATTTGACTCTATGCAGGTCACTTTTAGATATAACGGCCCTAAAGCAAAATATAATTAACCTTCATGTGTGCCCTTTGCACAGTAAGGGAGTCTTTGGTGCTCTTGTTTTGTTTGCCAGTCTTCTTGTTACTATATCATTATTGAAGAGACAATTTGGACACTTTCTGGGCTTTTCAGGGTTCTCGCACTGGGATTATTATGTCACAATGCCAATGCCTGCCTCTACCTTCACCATCGCGGTGGGGCACTGGGTGGAGGCCAGGGTGAGACCAGCCCCAGGAGAACCGACAGACTTGTTTTCGGAAACAAAACCCCATTCAGGCGAGGGGACCACTTGGGATTGTTCTACTCAACCCAGCAGGTGAGCAGGTTTGCCTGACCTGTATGAGTATTTCTGCATGTTAACTTAAACCCATAATGCACTGGGTTCAGCTATTTAGAATGATAAGATATCAGTGTAGCTTTATCATTCAGAATATGGCAAGAAAGTACAAATATGTATCTGAAATAATTCTCAGAGACTCTGTGCCATATGGCTAAGGGTGTCTACTGTAGGTGCAGGCCGGTAGAATGTGATTCTTTGTGTTGCAGAGTTTATCGGAACCAGAACTCATGCGAAGAAAACTTGGCTGCTGGGAGTGTGGGTGCAAACCTGAATTGTAGGATGGAGGATTCGGGTCTGGGCGACGTGGTGTCAGAGCAGCTCTCTGCAGCCGAGGACTCTTTCCTGGCCAGGGTCCTGTGCTCCCACGTGGATTACCCCTGCCGCTTCGCCAGTGCTGCTGCACTTCTCCAGGAGATCATCCCATACCGTGTCTTTGCCCCATCCCAGCTCATACGGGAGGCGGCGGCCGTGCTGCTCCCCCTGCTGGCCCCCTGCCTGGCTGCCGCCCGCGGCGTCCTCGGGGTTCACCCCTTTGCACGCCTCGACCTGCTTGTGGTCCCCGCCGAGTTTCCCAGCCTGGGGATGGCCAGGTAAATCCCTCTAACCCCGTTCTGCCCGACCCATGCCTTCTTGGCAGCGCATATCTCTGGTGAGTGCACGTGCGACACTGTCTTCTGGTGCACACGTGTTCCGCCGGCACGTGTTCCCTGGCCAAGACAAGTAAACGTAGCTGCGGATGGTTTGGTAGTGTAGCGACAGACGTCTGCCTTCAGACCATAGACATATGCTTTTTGAGATGCCGCGCAACTCCTCGAGCAACACATGATGGTAATCAAGGTTAAAACGATTCCATAAACCTTTTTGCTGCTGCATTGCCTGTGAGGTATATCTGTGATCCCCTGTAGTCATGTGACACAGAAACGTAAGCTTGTGGAAAACGTGTGATGATGCAGTGCTCTACACCAGGAGGATAGGGCCTGATCCGCCAGGTTCTAGTGTTTCTCAACCCAGTCCTTGGAGACTGCCAGATAGGTCTGGGAGGGAACAAAAATGTGGACTATCACACCTGTACCAAGTAATCAGTGTTCTTGATTGCTTCATTGTTTGGTTCAGGTGTGCTGGGAGCTAGGAGGGAATAAGAATGTAGACTATCATGGGGGCCCCGAGGACTGGGTTGAGAAACACTAGCCTGCCCTGTGATGCGTTGACACAGGGTAGCCATTCTGTTTGAAGGTAACAGGTATGGTCTTCGTAAAGGAGCGTGTGGATTCAGTTTGCTTCATGTGTTACCAGCCACTGTTATGCTTTCGCAGACCCTCTAGCGAACCACAGCTTGGATCTTTCCGATTCGCAACCAAAAAACTATGTACAGTGGGAGTATATTTGGCATTTATTTTCACAGTCTGTTTTCCACTGCTGGAAAAAAAGAAAAACTAAAGTTAGATGAGGAATCAGGGCAATCATACAGGTGCTGTACAAAGTCTGGGCTAGAAAGAAACTGCTTCTGGGCTGTCCATGTTTTCCCTCTTTTTATTCCATCAATTAACGTAACTTTCAGCTCAATCGCAGCTCAGAGGCACCATGCATTCACTGAACTCCGGCAGGCAGTGCTGAAAATCGAAGAGCCTTTCTTTTTTGATAAAGGTTGGTCGATACCTAGGTGGCCGTCACAGGAACCTCTGTGTTCTTCTCCAGATTTCTCCTCTTCGGTGCCAGAAGAAATGAGGTCATCACTTTGAGCCCTGGGCTGGGATTCGTCATTCCGAGGGATAAGGCAGTGAATAGACCTACTTTAGCCTTGGCCCTAAGCCAGTATGGCAGGCATGCTCACCTTACTTGGTGGGCAGGAGGTGGAGAGACTTCATTCTTTCTTCTTTTTGGGCCATACAGCTTTCTATAGGTTGATGTTTTTATTTTTTTGAAACACTGAAATCTGGAGTGGCAGAGATAATAAGCTTGATTTTCAATGGCTCCTTGTGGGGGGGGGGGGTGGCTTCCCTGCAGTGTGGTTTTCACGGTATTGGCAAACTGGTGGACACCTCTAAGTGGTTTTCATTTATTTACATTTATTTAGGAGACACTTTTATCTAAAGCGACATACGATTGACAGAGCAGGGTCAGCCAGTCCCTGGAGCAATTGGGGTTAAAGGTCTTGCTCAACGACCCACAGTAATCCTGCCAGCCGTAGCATTTTAAGTGGTAACCTTCTGATGACAGGCACAGTGTTGGAACCCGCAGTGCTACACCACTGCCCGCAGCAAATTCATTCCCCAACCCCAGGATTGAACGCGGGTCCTTCAACACCACAGCTCTTTATGTTTAGTCTTCTGTGAATGACACAGTCTGCCTTGCTGTTATACAGTCTTAGCCACACCGACATTTATAATAAAATGCAAAATTTCTTCTATTCTCCAAAAAGTTACTGATACTTTGTTGAGTGGTTAGAACACAGCGTCGGTTCCTAAACCTCTTCCCAGGGGCAACCCAGCCAATCCATGTATTTCTTAAATTTCACCACTAGCTCAGTTAATGAACTTAATTGGTGAATTATTTTAGTGAGTTATTGATCAGTCAAACAAGGTATGCTAGTGTTCAAGAAATACATGGGTATATTGGATGATAACTGCAAATACTGAGGGTCAGTTTTAGATCATGGGTGGCCAATCTTATCCGCAAAGGACCAGTGTGTGTGCAGGTTTTTGGGATAACCTTTAGGGCAGCTGATTAAACTCAGGTGTTAGGACTCTTCTGCCAATCAATTAGTGGATTTACAGTGAAAACCAGCATGCACAATGGTCCTTTCTGGATAAAATTGCCCACCGCTGCTTTAAAGGTTTAGAAAGGACTACGCTAGCACACTCTGACACCAACATACACTCAGAATAACTGTAACTCAAGCATCATTTTATTTGGTGGCCTGAAACTTTTTCACAATACTGTAGTTGCACAACATAGCTGTAAATGGGTAGGGTTGGGTGGTCAGTGAAGCAATGAGAAGTGTGGGGGGTGAAGGGCAACCCTCCAATCCCCCAGGAAGTGGGAGAGGATGTGTGGATTAAACCAGGCAACAAAAGCCATTAGCTCCTGGAAGCACTTCAGACGTGGGAGATATTTAATTTGAGCTCCGTGAAGTATGCAGGCCTGGTGTTCTGGGGCGAAGCCAGCTGCTGCCTTCTTTATGTGCTACCCCTGCGTCTACTGTGGCCCCCTTTTCGCCAAGCAAGGGCAGGAAGCGAAAGATTAGGGAGCCAAGTTGGGACAGGCCTGAGAGTGCAGCCTCCTGCCTTCTCCCCACCTCTGTGTACGGAACACAAACATCCGCCCACACACAAACGCGCGTGCAATATGGCCTGAGCAGCATTTTGCTTTCAAAGTTCCGAAAATCTTTTAAGGACATTGGCGCATGGAAGGATGCCTGATATTTACACAAGTAACTAAGACAGTTCCTTATCTTGGCTGTTTCTGAAGGTTCAGTTTATGATAGATTGTTGTGCTTGGATTATAGAGTAACCTTACACCTTACATTTCCAGTGTTCATCAACGCCTTATGCCTTTCTCTCTTCTGCAGTACTTCATATTCCTCAAACCTTTCCTCAGTAGTATACAGAAGACCGTTTAAATTATGTTCAAAGGAATACATGAAGTCATCAATCTCTTAAATGACAGCATTCATTAGGGCAGGACAATTAATCGAAAATGAATCAGAACTGACATTCAGAATCTTTAATTGCCCATGTTGGTTATTTCAGTTTATTGTTTTTATTCTGTTAATACTTTCCCCATTGTGTGTTCATGTACTGTCCCCTTAAAACATACTACCACGTGTGTTATCACGTGACTCTGCCCTGTCCAGTCTGCAACATGGAACAGGATGGAGGAGAACTCAAACAGAGTCAACTGAGAGAAAACAAAAACGGCCGTGTCTGTCATTTGGACACATTGTGACTTTAGTGAAGATGACACCGAAAAAAAGAGATCAAATGTAAACATGTGGAAAAACACCTACCAAAGATAATACCACCAATCAGTGTCAGCACTAGCAATATTTAAAATACAGTGGAAACTGCATATAGTGATCATGGTTATAGTGATCAACTGTTTATGTGGGTCAAAAAGCTTGGGACAAAATCATTCCCGTACAAATACTGTTTAAATAATTTTAATAAAGTAATAAAGTACAGTAATAAAGTAGTCTGTTTAGTGTACATTTAGGTTTTTACATATTACAACATATGGAAAATTTTTAAATTACAATTCTTTTTTTTTTTTTGTACTTGCCTACTTCGCTTTGTGGTAACCTATCTGTTTCTGGCTAGCTACCTGAAGCTAATGCTGTGTGCACAGAAAACATGATAGGATAAAGAAAGTAATTTTATCTCGACTACGAATACAGACTCATCAAAGTTTATGATAAACTGCCAAAAACAAGCCAATGAGATGCATTATAGAAACTACAGTAAACTATATTTTATGTACAGTACCGTATTGTATTATAGAGTATGTGAATTATACATAGTTCAGTCATGTCATTTGTGCAATACTATAATTTGAAAACCTTTTGAAACAGCTGTACTCTGTTTTGAAAGAGTCAAAAAAATTCAGTAAATAGTGACATTGTCCATTTTATTATCTTATTTATGTTTGTGAAATAAATATAATAAATAAATGGCAATTTGTCTCAGATTTAAAGAAAAAGAAAAATTTGGTTATAATGATCTGCTTGTAGTGATCAATTTCATCCAGACAGATATTGTCACGTTCGAGACAGTGAGCGGGTGAAACGGGCAGGCTGCAGCCCAAAAAGAAGGCAGGCAGCGCAGAAGGACGGGGAAACGAGGGTCTTTAATGGAGACGGGAAACGCACACGAGACATTTAATGACAAGTCTGGGGAAGACTGACTCTGACAAGGACTAAATACACTAGACAGGTTAAACTAAACAAGCATCAGGTGATCACAATCGGGGAATCACACGAGGTAATGAGGTGGGCGTGACAGATATGATCATTACGAACGGTTTATTTTGTTTGCATGAAATGCAAACTTTATTTTCTACTTTTTTAGGGAACTTGCTTTATGCATTAAGACTAAAATGTGACCTTTTTCATAAGACGTTTAAATTTCAAGTAATTTTGTGTTTTGTTTTCAGCACGAAATATTCAAGTAATTATAAATGGTTCTTCTGTGTGTTTCCTTCAATTATTTTAAAGTCAAAAATAGAAAATATCACACCTATAATAGTTGAGCATATTTACAATACAAACCTTGTCAATGAAATATGAGAGCAAATAAACAAAAAAACATCATAATTGTCCGTTAATTGTAATCGAGATAAATGTTCAAGTAATCGTAATATTGATTTGAGCCCTAACAGCCATGTATTTACAGTATACGCAGATGGCATTATTGGTCTGAGGCACAGACAAACATGCATGTTTATTGGAACTGGGGGAACAGTGTATCACCCAATGCTTCATTTGGGTTCAGTCACCCCCACAATAAA
Source organism: Mormyrus hasselquistii (assembly GCA_026779605.1). Taxonomy (NCBI): domain Eukaryota; kingdom Metazoa; phylum Chordata; class Actinopteri; order Osteoglossiformes; family Mormyridae; genus Mormyrus; species Mormyrus hasselquistii. Next base: position 26,900,422 of record JAODKE010000043.1, read on the forward strand.
TCAACCTTTGTATTTAAGTTAAGTTATGTCTCCCCAAATATCAACCTGTCTCCTCCGTTGTTAGAACCACTGCAGATGTTTTGTTGGTGGAACGTGTGCATGACACCAGATATTACGGAATCCTGCACTACCAGATCAATATAGGACCCTTTCTTGTCAGCATGGTGTGTTTGTCCGGTATTTGACTGGCTTGTGTGGATCTTCACAGTAACTGTTCCTCAATATGCAACCCACTAAATTTCCCACTAACTATAAAATCTATCTGTGACAAAACTTGCTACAATAAAAAGTAATCGTAAGCTGAATTCAATCCATGCAACATGCATTAAGAATTTAGTTCTATCTTTTTTTCCTAATAATCCATTTTACTATAAAAAGATTTGTAGCAGTGTTTCAAAGTTTCTTCACCCCTGCTGAATTATGATTTCCTCCTTTGAGTTGAGCCTTGGTTACTATAGGCAAGTAGATTTCAGCCCTGAGTCAACTTCACGATCTTTTGCAGCCGTCACAGGTTGAAGAACCAAGCGATTTAGCAAGCTGAATATTGAAGGAATTGCCATTAAAACATCCTGCGGTAAAAACCAGATGAAGGTCCTGCAAAACCAGATGTATTCTGTTTTGTTAAGTTCAGATTTTTTTCTGGCTAGACCATAATTCTCTACATTTATTTAAAATTCCCTCTCGATTCCCTCGTTCCTTGCATGACATTTGAGCTCCTTTTGAATGTGGCTGTTGTAAGTAAGGTATTTAACTGCTTTTGCTGCTATGAGAAATCCATTCACTCATTTTCTGTAACCACGATAGGCTGAACCATGATAGGCTGTTTCATAAAAACACACTTGGTCCGGCGATGTGCTGACAGGTCACCATCTACTGCTTCCTGGCAGGAGACTCATCAGGTACCGACAGCCTGTCAATGTTGGATGAGAAAAGATATCAATGACTGGTGATGGGCGGATGGTTGGAAGCATGTACTCAAAAACCCTGCGATCCCAGCATTGCTGACTCGGAGTCGGTAGAGAACAACAACACAACCATTAGTACTATATAGGTCTGTACAATATGCAATGGTAATATCGACATTGCCTATTATGTACATAGCAAGGACAGTGATGGTCAGTTGGGTTAAGGTTAGGCTTGTGCACGAATCTCGTTTTTTGTACCATACCATCTGGACGTTGCAGTATTTTAATGATAACAATGCAGTATACTGTATTTTGACAGTATTTTAAAATCTTCATAAAACTTCACCAAGAATTCCATTTACTGCAATATATTAAACCTAGCTGAGATCGTCAGTAAGTTTCACTAAAACATTTTTACTGTCATAGGAAACAAAACTTAGCAAGCACTTATTGCTAAGATTGTATATTAAGATTGTATATAGCAACATCTGAAATTATGTCCATTATCATGCAGCCCTAGTGAAGTGCATCCCTGGTTACCTTAACTGGTACATAAACCATTTGCTGGGGTTTCTCTGGTTTCAGTGGTTCGGGGCTGCAGTGAGTGACCTCCCAGTGTCCTCTCAGCAGTTTGGCCATTGACCTGCACCCGCTCCCAGACCAAATCCATTTCTCGTGGTTTGGTGGTTGTGTGGAAGCCATAGTCGTCCAGGAGTTGGGACGAGTGTGGCTTGATGCTATCACAAGCCAGTGTCCGCCCATGAGGATGGGCATGCGTAGGGCACTTTTCTACCACACCAGGTACCATACTCTTGGTATGGTAGTTTCGGTACTTTCCCTGTTCCATTAACTTCCAGTTGAATTCCAGTATCCAAAGTATCAAAGCAGCTGGGGAACTTTTGGTACTTTAGGGTGGGACTTGAAAACATGTTCATTGGCGATTGGTTATGCAAATAACCTGCCCCTGAAACACAATACAACTACCGATAAACGAAGCAAAAAAAATAATAATGGATGCTTGGACAAATGAAGAGACGCAAGCTAAAATTGCGATCTAGTTGGAAAACCAGAGAAAACAAGATCAAGATGACATGACAAAAAATAAAGCATTTGAATAAAGTAGGACAGCACTGCATTGGAAATATCACAGTGTGATTTTGCTGTAATAAATACTGGGGTATTTATAAACCAAAAAAGGAGTTCAACAAATTTCTCTCAAACCATCTAGGAATAATTTAAACTGCAAGAGTAAAAATTATTATGATGCAGCAGTAATGCAAAAGCAGTAAACTTTAAGCTGATTTTAAAACATCTACTAGATAATATTGAAAAGGAATATTCATTAAAATTGCAGAACCTTTTGCAGAACTTTTTTCCCCTATGACAGAGAAAAATGTTTTAGTGAAACTTTAAATCCCCTGTGCTATAATGTTCGTACAATATGAAGGTATGAAAAACTGATCTAGCTGACTAGGGATGTAACAATTGCATGTGCATAACATGTGATGTTGGTATTAATATCGCACATTGTCCAGTCCTGTAAATCACTATTGAGATTTTTCAGATTTAGTATAAAACACCCGCCTCAAGTTGAGATGTCATCCGGCGCTGGTACCAGTTTTTCTGCCAGTGGAAAACCAACTCCTCGATGTACTGCACTTTCAGTACTTTCTTGAAGTACCAAAAGTACAGTACCTGTTGCAGTGGAAAAGTGCCCATAGAGTTGTGATCCTCCAAGACGTGGCAGCTTGAGGAGCAAGTGCACATGCTTACTGTCCCATTCCTAACCCTCCACCTGAGATCAGTATCCAGAGCATTTCGGAGGTCTGTCTAGGGCGGCACCTACAGCACTTCTTTGATCCAGTGTGAAAAAGATAAAATCCCTCATTTCGAGTATAGTGTCAGATTCCCGTGGAACCATTCCGGATGGTCTTGCCGATGCTACGCCAGATCATGTCAGCTGTTTGTTCCAGCTAAAGAGCTTAGAAAACATAATTTTTGTACAATATTTCCCTGTGTTGAGAACAAAAGTCGAAATTGTCCTTGCAATTACTGTAGGACTTATTTATTTATTTAACTAAGGGTTGATTAAAGTGGAATGAGAAGACAATGGATAATAAATAAGTGCAGTCAGGTTGTAATTCTGTCAGACTGCTTTTACTGCACTGCAGTCAGCTCACACGCAGCCTTCATTTTTGCGTCTATTATATTCCTCAATGTTTATATCATCTGGAAACATAGCACCCATTTACCCCTGACTCCCCCCACTCATGCAAGATGGTTAAGATACTGAGGCTTTGCTACATGCCCCCTGTATCTGAAATACTCAGGGTGTTGCTTTGCACCTGAATATCCTGTACATTTGCGGGTATATTTTTATTTCATTTATTTTTTTGCCGTGTTGACACTGTGTACTGTGTGATAAACACGTTTTATTCAGACCTCATTAACTACTGCCCGTCTTGTTTGTTCCTCATTACGAAGCTCAAGAAAAAACAGGTTAACGCTTCAGGAAAGCCGAGTGGCTCACATATGACAGGAAACACCAAATGTCTTTGACTCTCTCCCCTCTACTGGGCACTGTCCACCTAAATGCCATGTTCTTTCCTGCTGTAAAGAGTTATTCTTGAGTTTTTCCTTCTGCCTACTGTTGATGTGTCTCCTCTTGATGCTTCCTGCTTCACTGGGACCGCAAAGGGTGTCCACGCACCCCTGGCAGTTTGGGAGCCTCTCCTTTTTTGCTCATTTAGCTTGTTGGTGAATTTTAATCACAGCGCCGTGTTGAAACGCGTAAATAAATAAAACCCTAGTTGAAATCGTTCACCTGTTTTTTTTTTTTTTTAAAAATGCCATTTGAGAAGCGTCCAGGAGGCCTGCTGGCGGGCGACATAAATCTGTCAGGGCAGCACATCTCCTCCTCCTTTGCCTCCTCCTCTCGCTTCTCCTGCCTGCGTGTGTGTGTTTTGGGTGAGGGGGGTCAGTCGATTCACAGGCCCAGCCTCCCTACACCAGGGTAGCCTGCTAATCACACTGCGGGGCGCAGACAGACAGCGCTTTGGCTTAAATGCTGCCTATTACTGTAATTCCTGCACCGCCCGGGGCTGGCTGCATGGAATGCTGGGACACACGCACAGTACTAACGCAAACATACACAAACTCGCTTTGTGAATGCTACAGACAAGTGTTTGCTTGCAATGATGCATGCAATGATGCATGCTTGCAGATCAACATAAATGCCTCAATGTCATGTTAGTGCGAACCACAACATAAATAAAGTGTCAATCATCTGGCGAGTTTTGTTTCTGAGCTGAAGATGCCATCTTCACCAGAGCTGTAATGGGTGTAGGTTCTTGTTTTAGTTTGTTGGTTTTATTTTGCAATCCTTTATATCCTTTATTAACTGTTGGGTACCCATTAATAAAAATTTCCCTGGGTTTATTGCCACATACACCTTCCTGGATTCTTTCCTGACCGCCACTTTTTTCCGCTATCAATCCACCCGTGTAAACAGACCCCCAGCGACATGCTACCTCAGACAGTTATGCTATGGTTTGACACTTTGGCGCTTTGCAGATTGTATCGCCGTGGGTCTGGGGAGCAAATGGGGGAGCTCGACCCTAAAGGAGGCCTCGCACTTCACAGAACACGTGGACCTCATGCCTGAGGGTTGTGCAGGACTCCTATAGCAGCAAAATATAATTGACATTTTGCTACCAATTTGAGAATCTTAATTAGTCAGGATACCATAGCTGTGTAGTCGGCAGAGAAATCACTACCACGGATACGTTGGGCCCTAGTGAGTTGCCTGGTGACAAGAGAACTGAAGCCTGTCTGCATTCTCATGCCACACCAGGTCAAGCTGCACAGAACATCTACAGTCACATCAAACACATGCTCTGATCTTGATCACACAGACACACTCAGGGGATGTGATGGGTGGAGAAATATTTAAAAAGTTATGGCACAAGGAAAGGAAAATAATCATTTGAATCTTCTCTTGGACTGAAAGTGTATGGGGAGAAGTGATTTTCCACCTTGGGTAACTGCCGTTCCTAGGTGTGCTATATGAAGTGCGTAGAGTGCCTTTGACTTAACGAATGGACCTCTGCTTGATTTTTATCAGGTGTATGTGTGTATAAAGGGAGATTGTGTGTTTTTATCTGCCAGTAGCCATTACCCAAACATACATGCTGCCTGTGGCTCCTGTGGCAAATTGCTACCAGGCTTGTCGAAAAGTGGGTTCCAGGCTGAATAATCAAAAGGAGCAGCTATTCTAGTGATCAGCCACTAATTAGAATGACAAGCTGAAATGAAAGTCGACCAGTCCCACAGCAGGTGAGGGCCGCTGGTGCCCCAGATTCTGTAAACAGTCAGAAAATGGGCCCCAGACTTCAGAGGACACTGTGGATTGTCAGGTATGTTTAGTGAGATTCTTGTTTTGATCTGTCTAGACCTTCCATTAAAACAAAACTAGCTTCACTGGTACAATATTGATTGAATGAGCATGATACGTTTTTGTTTTGGTCAGTGTGACCTATGCTGCTCCTCCCCCAGGTCTTTTGGGACTGTGTATCGGTCTGTCGTAATGCTCTGCATGTTTTATAGAGATTAAAGTGAGCCTTCAGCTGCCACCTTAGTGCTGCTTTCCTGAAGTTGTACGGTTGTTTCTCGCTGACCTGACCTCCATTTGGCAGCACTGTGTAAAGGGCTTAGCGGAATAGATCCCATGAGCTCCGATAACCAGCCCTGGCACAGAGGACATTTTCACCACGTCTGGAACACGTGCCGGAGAGATGCATTCGAGAAAGACACGTAGAGCACCGAACGATGTCCTCAGTAGTCACCCGCATGCCCCACGTAGAGCACTGAAGGATGTCCTCAGTAGTCACCCGCATGCCCCACGTAGAGCACTGAAGGATGTCCTCAGTAGTCACCCGCATGCCCCACG
>JAODKE010000043.1:26906374-26917318 GCA_026779605.1 Mormyrus hasselquistii
TAGAGCACTGAAGGATGTCCTCAGTAGTCACCCGCATGCCCAACGTAGAGCACTGAAGGATGTCCTCAGTAGTCACCCAAATGACCCACGTAGAGCACTGAAGGATGTCCTCAGTAGTCACCCGCATGCCCCCAGGTCTCATTCTGATCACTGGGTATTTCAGGAAGCGAGCGGCAGGAAAAACGGGAGCCTCAATATGAACGGCCCCCATTAATCGAACCGCGGGGGCTGAGGTGTTTCTGAAGACCTTTCCATGTTTTCCGCACACAAAAGGGCCCCCTTACTAAACAGAGGTGCGTCGTGCTCGCCTGCACTCAGAGAAAGGGCGGATTTTCCAGGCTCCTGTGCGAAATCTCAAAGCATTCAACGGCCCAATTAATGCTGACAGTTAAGGCTGCTCCTATGTGTCAGGGGTGACTCTGTACTCCTCACTCGTCTTTTGTGGTTCTGTGGAAATGGTGGCTCTCCATTTTTATCCTCTATTTTTGGTTTGATGGCTGCCGCTTTTTCTTATTAACACTGTATTCTCGTCTTAAACATGGGGCCACATATTTCACTGTATCCTGATGTACAAAACCTGCTGTCCTTCTCTGTGTACTCGGGTGAACGTTTTGACGTGATATTTCTATAAAGCACAAAGACGCATCACTGCTTGATTTTATTTCCAGTTAGCTGTCATTGGCTGAATGTGAGTTTGCCTTTTATGCTCCATCCTTGCGTTCAAGCAGAATTAAAAAAATTAAAGAATCATTTAGATGACTAACATATAGTTTCTTTCCGCCCAACACTGCTCATAAATCGCACTGAGTGGCAGTCTAACTAAATTTGAGTAAACGATGACATCGTCACTGCTGTAACTCGATCGCTCCCACCATGATTAGCGGCCCCACACCCATCCACTGTATCTGAGCTGCGAGCTGTCACTCTGCATTCACGAGGCGGAGTCACTCTGACTGTCGATTCCGCTCTCTGGCGACTGAATTCAGATGCTGGGTTTTGATGATGTGCATGGTGGAGGAAGCGATGCTGAGACTGACCTTTGTGTTATCAGATTTTCGTGACACTTATGTGTCCCCGTCCCCTGTCAGTGCTCACACAGCACATGCACAGTCAAGCCTAGATGCTGCCCACACACTCCGATGACCATGGGCACACAAAAGGGGCCTGAAAGTCAGCAGTTTAAACTTTGTATGATTGTGTATTTCTGTCATTGTATGACGTGGTGTTGGTTTCGTTTTGGTTAAAGAAGATACTTCAGTTTCGTTATATTGATGTTTTCAAAGATAAGCAATAAATGAGTACTACTTCTACTCTTAAGTGTTGTCAAGGGTATAACACTTTCTTGCACGTGTGTATGTTTGCAGTACATAGAATGCAGACCTGGCTGTTTATCCTTTATCTACCAGAATAAATAAATGCTTTGCTATTTATTCTGTCTGTGCTTCTTACGGTCATTTGTCCAGTGCAGGGGCCTGGAATCCTCTCCCCAGCATCACAGCGCATAAGATACCTTGGATGGGATGCCAGGCCACCAAAGAACATGCACACACAAATGCAACACTTTTTAGGTGCTAGTTTTCCTAAGTGCATGTGTTTGGGAGGCAAATGATGCATCACAAAGAGAACACGCAAACTCCCCATGCACAGGGTGGGGTGGGTGATTGTGGAAGGAGGGCTGTCCACTGAGCTACCATGTGGCCCTCTATTTAATTATTAGTTTTAATCCAAAAGTCTTTTCCTTTATGAAACATTGTAACCAATTATTTCACTTGTCTCGTTTTTCAGGATCAATGGGGCATGACTGCTCCTATATTAATATTCATAGACGCACACTTGCTGGATAGCTGTAGTCACTTAGTGAAGAGTATCCAGGGTAAAGACTGGGGTAAGAGTTTGAGCTGACAGAAGTGCCATGTGCATTTGCTATTATGGGGAGCCTGATGAATCACTCCCAGCCATGAGGTGTTCGCCTGCTCCCATGGCTAACTAGTATGACCACTGTTGGACGTGACTGTGATGCGGGGAGAGGAGGAAGGAATAGCGACCTTACTTGGGTACAGGAGTAGAAAAAAAACATGGTGATGGTCTTTGTGTCGGTACAAGAGGAAACGTAAAAGAAATTAGAATGGGTGTCAGGGCATAAGGAGGAACACAGGGGGGGTTCGGGGTTTGGATCTGGGCCAGACGCAGAAGCTGATTTTATGGTCACCAGATCTCCCCCCCTAGCTAGGGAGGGCCGCATCTTATAATTTTTTGAAGTAATGCCTCCTGTCTGCATCAGTTTTAGTGTTTGTTTTGTTTTTTTTTTTTTTTCTTTAGGGGGCAAATACTGACAGTGGAATCCCAATTTCGAATACAGAGAAGGGGCCTTTATTTTGAAGACTTGCACCACCCATGTGGTGGCATCTCAGTAATTCGTTGACAGAGCAGCATAAAGTAATTATTCTGCAACCAATGACATTTCCTGATGTTGACCAGAGGGGGTGGGATGGAGGGGGTCAGCACGCAGATGACAGGCTCGTGGAGAGACATGCTTCACCTTAAAAACAAGACAGCAGACAAATGGTGTGCAGATGGTGGCCTGCTCCATGAATCCTGCTCATCTGTTTTCTTGGTTTGATGTTGTGTTTTTCGGCGAGTAGCTTTATCGTCAGTCTTGCGAAAGCGCGCCACAGAATTGTGGGGGTGGAAGTTAATATCCATTCCCACGAATCCAGGGGGAGATATTTCTTGATTTGATTAACTGTGGTGGCAGTGTTTTGACAAGCCAAAAATGGGGGTCTAAATGGTGTGATCCATTTATAAAATGTTTTGAAGATGTTAATCTGGGCTGCTGGATTTAAATGGCCACAAATGTATACACTGACTGCTGCGTGTATAAAAAAGGACATCTACCGCCCTGCCCCCCACCCAAGCGGCTGGACGCTGTTGTGCCGTTAAAAGCTCTGGGCCCCACGTTGCCGATGCATAACGTGGCAGGAAGATTGGGCCCACTGCGGCGGGGCGTACGTCACCTCAGACTCAGGAGCATCAATGCACCCGCAAATTAAAACACATACGTGTGACGCGATCGGCATGGCGGGGGGGCATAATGCGGAAATCACAGCCTTTGTGGTTCTGCTACACGCCGGGGATATGCCCTCTAAACCTCACCAGTCCTGAAACGGACAGATATGTAGGGCCACCTCCCCTGCAGGAGTGCTGCAGGGGCACGGAGTCGGAGGCCTGCACTGCAAGGAGCCCGGAATGCCGACCGTTTGAAGTCAGGCATTTTAAAGTGGCCCGCAGGGGGGTGGAGTTTCCTTCCAGTGGATTCTGAAACACAGCCCCCCCACCCCAACACTCCCACGCAAAACAAAACAGCAGCACCATTTAACTGCATCTCGCCTAACAGTCAGATTGGTATGGGGGCACCAGTCTGGTCACTGCTTGTTAACTGGATCCTGAAAAGACATTGAAGCCCCAGGGAATGAAATACTGCTCACTAAACATCCAAACTCCTGCCATTAGCGCGCAGGTCCCGTCATGCTTGCTGCTGTACATGTACCAAACTCCCGCCATTAGTGCGCAGGTCCCGTCCTGCTTGCTGCTGTACATGTACCAAACTCCCGCCATTAGCGCGCAGGTCCTGTCCTGCTTGCTACTGTACATGTACCAAATTCCCGCCATTAGCGCGCAGGTCCCGTCCTGCTTGCTGCTGTACATGTACCAAATTCCCGCCATTAGCGCGCAGGTCCCGTCCTGCTTGCTGCTGTACATGTACCAAACTCCCGCCATTAGCGTGCAGGTCCCGTCCTGCTTGCTACTGTACATGTATCAGTGTCGCACTTCCACTGGATGACATGGCAGAGCAGACGGAGGGATCCTTATGCGGGGAAAACGGGGGAATGTTGCAAGAAATATTAAAAAGGACCCTGCGCTTTAGGTGGGGACAGAACAAAAAATCAGACAGTTGAGGTGTGGACAGGAAAGGCTTATTGTGGAGGTGTGTGGAACAAGCTATCAGAATAAATGTATATCCTGGTTACTAAGAATAACAAAATTCCCCCAACTTTATGCCTAGGGAACAAGAGACAGGTGGAAGGAATAGACCCTGAATACGAGAATACCAGACCCTGGTCATGCGATCGTCAAAGCCTGTGTCCAACTGCTGGAGACGGGTGTTCGTCCCAAATAAAAACTTGTGCTATGTGTGAAAGTGCAACGTGATTACGGCATGGCTTTACACTGGTGCATCATGGGATACATTTGCTGCTGTAACATGAATGTGATAAATACCTCTGAGGCTCTGTGCAATGACCTTCACGTGCATCCAGCACGGAATGTTTACGCCGAAACGCCGCCAGGTCGTTAATTCCGGAACGTCTGAGGTTGTTTATATCCGAGCGAGGCGGGCCAAGGCGTCACGCGCGCTGAAGTGTGAATCGGGGCGTGTGCGTGTTCGCCGTGACACAGACGGAGCCTAGGGCTCTGCGTTTGACATGAGGATGATGCATTCAGACCCTTTGTGACAATCACGCACCAGCGGGCTGGGTCTGTTTGCAGAGGGGAGACGGTGAAAGGCTGCCTTTGTGTAGCACAGGAACGGACAACAGATTGCTCTTTCATTTACCGTGCTGAAGAGGGGTGGATGCAGAAAGGCCATGAGATGGACTCGTAAAAGCTAAATTTGGAGAGCATGGCAGTTAGCTACCTCTGTGTCCCCGGCGACATTGCTAAGGCCCAAATTTCAGGCAATTGTTTTTCAATTTATTTATTTTCTAATGGAGGAAATCACATGTCATGCTGTGTGTGTCTGCTTTAAAAATATATTTTGAAAAAGGATAGGGTTTCCTTTTGCAGGGAAATATATTTTTTTAACTGCAGGAAATTAAATAGAATTGTTCATTGTAATTCCCTCATTTCCCCTGTTTGACAAGACAGATTTTTTTTTCTTCCTGTATCCAGGCCTGCACTTCAGCTTCTCGTTCCGTAATTCGCTTTTCTAATTGAGCCGGACTCTCATGCTGAGATGGAGAGAGGAAGTGGGAGAAAGAGAGAGAGAGTGAGTGCATGCGTGAGTGAGTGAGTGTGTGAGGTAGTGAGTGTGAGTGCGTGAAGGAGTGTGAGGGAGTGAGGGAGGGAGTGTGAATGCGTGAGGGAGTGTGAGTGTGTAAGTGAGTGAGTGTGTGTGTGAGGGAGTTTGTGAGTGAGTGTGTGAATGAGTTTGAGTACGTGAGTGTGCCCCTTTCCATCTGCGTGTCTTGATGCAGTGGAGAGAAGGTACACACTCAGATGAGGTGCGTTTTTCAGAAGTTGAAGGGCTCCAAAGTGCATTGGAGGGATGTTGGCTGCCACTTGCATGTGCGGATTACCAGGATCGAACTCTCACCATAGCAGGGAAACCAGCACTGGGTCCATATTAAGCTGTGTGGCAGACTTGTAGAATCTGATTGGCTCTCCCTGGTTACCTCCACCCCACCTGCCTGATTTTCTGCTACCTCCCCTGATTCTAGGTTTGTGTTTCTCCACCTCAAGGCCCCAGAACTGGGTTTGTGACCGAAAACACAGCTTCCAGCACAATAGTACCGCCGGTTTGTGTTTGTCTCCTGGAGTCACATGCAGCTGGTGCCCCAGAGGGTGAGCTGGACACGGGGAGGCGATGACTGACTAGTGTAATGTGCCTGTAGACTGTAGACTCACAGATACACACACACTCTCAGACACGTGGCTGCCTGCCGGCTGATTGCTGCTGCTGGAACATGTTTACTTTTACTGATGTGTTTCACATTATCTTACACCTTTCATCCGTTCAAACTGCCCTTTCTGATTACAGTTCTCAGAATTTCAGTTGTATTCCATTACTTCAGGACACAGTAGAAGAGGACAATGGAACTGGGTGGTTTAACTGGTCAGTGGGACAGAGCGCTGGGACTGGGCTGCAGACATACAGACACATTGGCAGTTGAACAGAGCAGTGTGGCTTGTCTGTCTCTTGCATGGTGTTTAGCACCTGTGACAACTAAGGAACTGAAAGGCAAGGTTTTAGGTTCAAGAATCGGATTTTGCTATTTACTTTATCAGTGCTTTTCAAGTAGATTAAGGTGAGACCACACTGTTCTCTTCAAGTGGAATAATTAAACGGCGGTAACGCCAGGAGACGATCCAGAGGGTTTGCGTTTGTTTCACTCCAGTCAAGTGAGGGCCCCTTTATAGTCCCATTTGTCTGTGACTGTTTTTGTTTACTTATTTTCCTTGGAGCTCAGAGCGGTTACCGTGTTTTCCTGGTTGGAATTCTCGGGGAGCTATGGAAGCCTATTTTAATGTGCGGTCATTTTTATCGTCCCTGGGTAATCTGTCTTAGACGAAAGACTGCATAAATATATAGCAGCCTGAGTCGTTACGAAGAGCGTCACACATTTGCTAACCATTATGCTGGTATGCACGGGCTCGGGGACACAAAAGGAGTGGGTGTGGGTTCCCTTCCTGTGTCTGAACTTTGGTTGGCTTTGCGTCTCGATAAGACTCTCTGCTCGGACAAAGGGCACCTTCGGTACTTTGCTGATAAATCATCTGTACTTTCCTTCACCGGTTAACACACACAAAAAAAGTCTCTTTGCATTAAATAAATGAGTCAGGCGTTCAGATGCATGCAGAAACCATCGTGGTGCATTAATCATTCAACTTTTTTTAGTGTGTAACTTGCATGGCTCCCGATACCTTTAGTAGTGATTATAATAATACTATCTAATTAAAATCTTGCTTTTTGGTAACTTTAGTCCCAAACATCTTGCACGTCTCACTCATCAGCACACAGTAGTCTCTCTTGGGACTGAACCTCATAAAAGACATTTGTTTATTCGTACTCTAGCTCCAGCTTTGTGATCAGCCTGCTTCCTGCTGCCCTACAGTCACCTGCAGCCTTTCCCCTCTTTGCCGTGTGTGAGACCCATAGGGGGCGCTGTGCCTGTGATTGGTGCCTGTGACTCTGGTTCAGATCCTGTCTCTTGGCAGCACAGTCATGTGTCCATTGCGCCCTTGAGCTCAGTCTGTAACCCCCGCCTTGCTCTGGTAGTGTCAGATAAACAGCATGACCCTGCTTTCAGACCCCAAGCTTCATTCTCACCTGCATATCTGTTTATACTGTAAAGGAGAGCTGGATGGGATATGCCAAACAAAGCATTTCGATGTACCTGCAAATGGAAAATACAGCATCGTTTCATTTCCCTCTAAGAGGCAGACTGACAGTATTGATCTGTCTTGGTCATTTTTTTTATATAGTATTGCAGCCAAGTCTTATCTTTAAGTCTCTTTCATGAAATGCATTTGCTCTCTTTACAGTAAATACATGATACATTTATCCAGCTTTTAATCTGTCCTGCAGACTGTGGGTGGGGTGTATGTGCCTTACTGTTCCACTCTGATGTTAAATTACCGGTCATCCTTACCTGTCTTTCTCAGCCCCCACATGGTGTTCCTATCCCAGAGCCTCCTGGGGGGTGATCCCCAACTCTGCGGGGCCCGCCTGTGCCACGAGATCGCACACGCCTGGTTTGGGCTCGCCATCGGGGCACAGGACTGGACCGAGGAGTGGATCAGTGAAGGCTTTGCCACCTACCTCGAGGATGTCTTTTGGGGCCGAGTGCAAAAGGTAAGTCTACCCCCAGCCCCAGCCCCAGCCCTGGCCAAGCCGTTCCTCATTTTCTCCCAAAGCCCTCAAAGCGTTTACATTTGACTTGCTTCGCATTTGGTCATAAACAATTCCTCCAGCTGTTTGTAGCACAAGTATAAATATTTTGAATCCCAGAATAGCTTCAAATAGGTCCTAAAATCCAAGGAAAAACCATATACATCCACTGAAGCTTTAAAAACCACACACATATGTTGAGACTGATGATCGTAGATGTCATATGACCCCATGTCATGTTTGTTATAGCACTTTCTCGTTTGTATGGACGTTCAGGCAGAGAAGAGGCTGATGAATCTGCTATGGTTCTGTTTGGAAATATCGTTCCTTTTTTGGTTACTTTTTCTTTATGTAAAAGTCAATAGATGTTGTGTTCAGGAAGACTAAACATGTTAGGAAGAAAAATGTGAGCGGATGAAGGGGAACAGTACTGGTAAAGGTACTGCCTTGGCTGTCTGTAAATTCACCTTTCACATTTCTCAAAATATTTTGCACTTTTTTGACACAGTAACCTGTGGAAAGGTCAAACCATGTAATATAAAATGTTAAATTAAAAAGTACACATATAATTGCAGTTGGCTATAGTTCATGACATAGGGGCATTCTGTGTGTGAGATTTGCTTGGTTTGGTGTATAATATCTATAACTGGGCTGGAAAAAGTGAGCAGCACGGCGTTCTGCTCAGGGGCACCAGTTGGGCTGCTTTTCCACACCGTGGGATTTGCTCAGTGGCATGTATGGCTGAAGATTACATTTGATAGGGCGAGTCGCTCCCTAGAAGCCCCGCCTCTGGCTTGTACGCGTCTAAACGGCAGCTCTTCAGGAGAGCACTGTGTTTCTCGCTAATCCGACAGCTGATATGCGTGATTCTTTCTTCCATAGATTTGTACCCTTTCCCTTTGAATGATGTATTTTTCTTTCATCACCCTGACAAATTGTATCCCCCCCCCCAACCCTGTCCCCTTTTATTTTTCTCGGTTCTTCAGGGTAGAATAGGATTGGGTTTAGGTGTGTGCTTCTTGCCCTTGGCCCGTTCTCACCCTCCCTGACCTCATTATCATTATTTACTGGTGTACCTTATGGCGGTACCCACAGTAACCTGCAAAGCTCATTACTTTTAATCATTTATGCAGCAGCATATCTGATATAGAGCAGTGTTTTTCAAGCCGGTCTTCAGGGACCCCCAGATGGCTTCACGTTTTTGCTCCCTCCCATCTCCCTGCCAGACACTGTTCTTTCCCAGGCAGGGAGATCAGAGGGAGCAAAAATGTGAAGTCATCTGGGGGTCCCCGTGGACCAGGTTGAGAAACACAACTGTAGGTTTCGAGGATGCAGTGATTTGACCGAGACTCTGTAATCACGCTGCGCCCTGCTGGCCTTTCTCTCTTCTTCAGCTTTCTCGGTGTCAGGCTGAGGAGCAGTATCAACTGAAAGCCCTCCTGCGCTGGAGGAGGCTTCGAGACGAGCTGCAGAACTCCGATGAGGAGCTTCAGATCCTCAGGTTGAGTCCCCCGCCACCCAGTTTTGTCTGTAGCGTTGCAGTCTGGTTGCAGACCAGTATGACATTGACGGTCGGTTCTGTATTCCCACTGAAACACGATCCCCTTTTTCACAAGACATTGTGGAGGTTTTAATGGTTTCACTGCAACTTTCCTGGTATCCCTCGAAGCCGTAGAACTTCCTGACACAAGGACCTTGGGGATTGTTCAGGCCGGGCAGATGCATATCTTTCCTGAGATTTTTTAAGGTGACTGTGATTTATTCAGCAGCTATATTGCTTCACTTTTGTAAATTGAGGGAGCCTCCGAGTTGGCATCGTCAACAATATGTCCCAGACAAAAGCTGGGGCGGGCAAAGAAAACTGCTTATATGAGCAGCTAGATGCTCAGAGTGCCAGAGTGTCTGAGAGCCGACTTTCAATTAGGAGCTAATAGGAGTGGCAGGTGAGTCATCACTATTCAGATAACGACTTTGCCCCGGCAGTCGGGACATGGCGCAGCATGATGCGCTAATCGTCGCTGCAGTTATCGAGTGCCTCCATAACTTGTCTCACGTACACGCAGCCCCGTGCCACCCTGCCTGCGGAAAAGCCTCTGAATAACGTTTTGCGTGTTGCGAGTTTGCCGACCTCTCAACCTTTGCTCTGGGCCGACAGGAAAGGAGGGTCCTGGACCACCCTTGCGTTCACTGTGTGTTCTGAATCTTACGCTGTGATTTTCTTCTTCTTTTTTGATTTTTCTCGTGGGACTTAAGGCATTATTGCTAAGAATAAGGGTTCATTACTGGGATTAAGGGTTTATTCCTGGAATTACAGGTTCATTATGTGCCCAAGAGCAGAGATGAAGGCGAGCTCTTCTTACAGCAGTGCTCATGCTTTCGAGAATATGGCCTTGTAGTGTGTCAGCCCGCACTTCTTCTCCGTGCGCATCTTTCTCCATGTCCCGGCTCTGGATGTGGGACAGGGTGGGGGCGAGGGGATGCAAGGCTGTCGTCTGGCCGCTATTGCACGCCATACACGCAGAATGGTGTTTAATGCAGTTTTACAGTGTGTGGCATGGAGGGGATAAGCAGAGCCAGAAGGCAGCCGGGGAGCCGTGACATCCTCTGCGTCCCGGGCAGCCCACACAGAGCCACAAGCATGCCTTTTTCCCATGATCCTCCTCCACGTGTCCCAGCACCGTGCCCCGAAAAGTTTATCTTTCGCCAATCGATATCGATACCGCAGGGGTGCGTCCACGGAATGGCTATGGATGCCGCTTTTTGGGGGACGACTGAAGACGGGTGAAGATCCATGTTGCCCAGAGAGACTCTCAGCCTGTTCTCTGGCAGGTAAAGACACCAAGCCCGGACGTGTTTCATCTAGCTCAGGCACGTGTCTCTTGCCGCCCCTCCTCCAACAGAAAGTACGGGTCTTGTAAGGGAACCGCCCTCCCTGTCGGCATGAGTTATGCTCTCGTTTTTTTTCTCTCTGTCTCTTTGTTCTTCCCGGGTCTTCTCAGTACCAGATCAGGTCCGGAACTTATTGTTTGTATCTGCCATGTTTATCAGAGGGTAGGGGTTTGAGGTGGGGTGTGGAGGGGGTGACTGGCAATGATTCACTCCTGCCCACATTGTATGTGTTTTAGCGTTTGTGCTTGATGGGTGCCTGACAGCCATCTGCACTTGGGTAGCTGGTGAGATGAGGTCGACACCCCCCCCCCCCCCCCCCCCCCCCCCCAACCCCCCACCCCCAACTCCCCCCCCCCCCCCCCCCACCCACCGCGGCGGGAGAGACGAAC
>JAODKE010000043.1:26977108-26995276 GCA_026779605.1 Mormyrus hasselquistii
TAGCATAATCACTGGGGAAGTTTCCCAGCCAGTAGCACACACACACACACACACACACACACACACACACACACACACACACACACACTCACTCACTCACTCATAAGAGGCACGCACAAAACACACAAATGACCACAAAAGTTCACGCATGCGCAGCATAATGCAGAGGGACCCACCGACTCAACAAGGCAGACATACTCCAAGTGGTCCAGCACAGGCTGGGATTTTCACAAAACAATACCAAAAACATGTAACAGCAAGGCAGCGACGGGGACAAAGGTGGCTGTAAGGAAGGACCAGACTGTGCCATCAAAGCAAGCAACAAACAGGGGACAAGCCTCACACAGACGCTGAGCAGCCCTGTGCAGATACAGCAAAATAGCCGAAGCAGAGATTAAACACAGGCTGGCGTTGAAAAGCCCCAGGATGTTGTCCTCCCTCGTATTTTTGTAGACCAACATCTGACACTCATCCATACAAATTGGATTAATATACACAAACTAATACGTTACATGGTACCAGCCCTTTGATTTAGTCTTTCTGTCATTATATACACAGGAAAAAAGACAAGGACTGGCAAACTCACGACAGCACATGCTCTCCACTGCAGTTCCACAACGTACTGCCATGGTTCAAAAGGCATATAACAGTTCACATTTTTCCTTTTTTTTCCCCTCCCTGTGGATCCACAGTCGTGAGGGAATAAACAATTACAGGGTTAAGGATTTCACTAAACCTTCTTCAAAGCTGCATATGCAGGGACCTACACCACTGGGAAGAGAACTATCATCCATTGCAGGAGCTCGTAATGATGCACTAAAGGGCAAATAAATGCCTTCATCTATTTATTACTGTGGACTTATGAGTCCAACACTAAACTGGGAGCAAAAGTCATCAATCAGGCGGCTGACGGGTAGCCCCCACAAAGGAAGGCAATCCTGGAAGGTTTTGTTCCTGTGGTAAGTCATGTGGGAATCCCGTGAGGAGCACGCTAAACAGAGACCCCCCCAAAAGCCCGCTAAAGACCCTGTCACCATTTGCAAGCCCCGCCAGTGAGCATGCTGGGACACAGCCATTCCCAGCTGTGCCTTATGTCCTGTTTACACTGAAAGCAGCGCTTGGAGAAATCCGACGACGATGACGTTGGGAAGCAACCACAGGCGAGTCTCAGTATGCAAACCGCTCAAAAGAGACGCCAAGATCCATCTGTGGATAAAGTCCGACAGAGGAGGCAAGGCTTGTTTTTAACCATCTCCCACAGCAAGCTTACATCACAACGGCATGGTGCCAGCATAACAAACTCGAAGGACCGTATGGGTGTTTTTTGAAATGCCAAGGCAGGGTGCTATGCTACAGTCATGAGCAGCGATCTCATGAATCCTCGTTATTGATCCAAAATGTTTCCAAACTACTAATTTAGGTGAAGTGGGAGGATCTGAGCTCTCCAGCACTAACCATAGACAACTTGGGGTTCCCCCCAAAGCTGCTTTGATGGGTTTGAGGTCTGGGCTCTATGTTGTTCTGCTGCTGTTCTCTGCATTTTTTTTATTTACACCTGTTGTTTATCAGTGGGGTGTCCCATAACTTTTTGCCAGTAATACTGACTTTCTTCATTAACATCTAAACAAAAAGAAGGAAATTAGTCTATAAAAAGTAATACTGCAAAACTGAAATAGTTTTCCAGTTAATTGGATTTTACTTTAACAAGCAAATCATACAATATGTGGTTAAGAAAGCTAACATCCCATGCTGCTGTAAACTTGCAAAGTCTGGGTATCTTCAGTAAAATATGAAACTGTGGGGTAGAAAGCCTTTCTTAGTAAATCTACAGAACAAATGTTCACAAAGCAGCCAGCTTCACACCCTAAAAGGCCTCCATCCCACTAATACGTCAGATCACATCTGGCAAATTAAAAGTTTACTTTAAAGGCCCCGTTTTAATTAGCACTGTGTTTTATTAGACAAAATCAAAAGTACACACATTTAGTCTGGCAAAAACATGCACCATTTGGTGGAACCCATCTGCTTGAACTTGGAGCAGAATTTGAAAGGTAAGAATTGATTATTGATTGATCGGCTTGTTTATGGGGATTGCAGTCAGCGTCTCTGAGGTACGTGTCATTAGCCACCGGCTTCTTTTTGCTCAAAAGACCATAAATTTCATGGCAAAGGCCAGAAGCCCAGGTGTGGCTGCAGACCACAGAGAGGGAGAGACCATCTGACCTGCCTGTGCTCCTCTGACCTCCTTGCCACCAAACCTGGCTTCCCCTTTTCGGGGCCTTTTTACTGATGGCTGAACAACCTGTACATTACAAGGAGAGGCACCACCACACATAATGCTTTCTGCATAAATCCAAGTGGTAAACTGATCAAATGCATAATAAATCATTGTATTGTCCCATTCATTACTTTAACCAGTAACATACATGCAAAATAAAGAATGCCATTCTTGGAAAGGTATACAGTGTTTTAGTGCAGTGATTCTCGACCCGGTCCTCAAGTCATGTTTTTGCTCCTTCCCAGCTCTCCATCCATCAACCTTATGGGTTGAGAAACGTTTTCATAGTAACTGGTACCTCCTTCAGCACAAGCTGGCACACCACAGGTATTCATCTTCACAGAACTGCTTCAACTTACTGATGCTTTTGGCCTGTCTTACGTCAACTGATTGTTTCACTTACTGGAACCTCTGACTCAAATTACCCCGTAAATTGAACAGATTTTAAAAATTTGCCCAGCACAATTCTATCAATTGTATAAAGTCATTGAATTTTCAAATTCAATTTACAGCCAGTTCACAAAGACAGAATATTCCATTAACAATGACACACGTATTTCTGGAACTCTGGTGTAGTTACCTTTTCACTGCTGGGATTTGGTACATCAGCATCTGTGGTCTGCTCAATGCATTCCACATGTTTTTTTAGAGTTTTAATATATTAACACTTAGCACTAAGCAGCAGATAGCTATACAGTATATTGTGATGTGCAAGGCTGAGTTAACTTACAGGTAGTTATAAGTGTTTTAAATATATTTGTTTGCAGTGGCTGAGCACACAGTTGCTCCAGCTCACCACATGATGCAGCTGATCACACAAAGACACAGGCAGACCTACCTGAATCCACTGGTTGGCTTTAAGCTCAAGGGACCCCTGGGGCTGCGCACTGTACATACTGTGCAGGCACTGCAGCAGACAATCCCGGCTCTCCTCTAACACAGGACCCAAAGACAAAAAGAATTTCACAACAGGCCTTGAAAATGTGAAGGCAATACTGTACATGTAGGGGTACAGAAATAGCCTTCACGCCTAAAATAAATGTCAAGCAGCCTATACAACTGCCTATGGTTAACTGCTCATCTCAACTTTCAGAAACAAAACCACCATGTACTATGTGAGAACAGTCTCAATGCATGCAGAGGCAATCTCTGTGTAAACATCGATGGCCGTACACATTGTGTGTCATTAAAGGCCAGGCCGGCTTTATTGGCCGCATCTGGACGGCAGAAGGGCAAGTCACAGCAATGCGAAATAAAACCATCACAGTGTTAAAATGGCTCTGACAGGGCCTGGTGTTGTACTGAATATCCCCAAATGATTTCCTGGTGCAGTGGAATTTTACATAAAGACAATACAACCGCCACCCAGGCAGTGCAATATGCATACTCCCCTGAAGGGGGCACTCCACATGCTACAAGTTACAACTCAAGAAGAGAATGCAGCTACGTGGCCATCTTCCAAAAAGCAAAACTCAACCGACCCAAATAAACATTGATTACATGTCTGTTTAAATGCATGAAAATTTATTTAACGGCCAGAGAAGGAAAAAGTGGCTTCAGGGGTCCAAATTTATTCATCGTAAAACAGCCAGGATCTTACTGTCAGCAGCAACAAAGGTGTTCCAGCAGAGCCTTCCCAGGAACTGTCCCAAGAAGGGAGCCGTCCTCATCACCTCCTGGGTGGAACCCTGAGGAGGATACGGGTACTGAGGTCAAAATGACATCCGTGTTTATCCATCCGGCAGCTCAAAATCCTGAGTAATCAGGTGGTCAGATAGCATGTAAGACCGAGGGGAGAAACCAGCAAGTGCAGTCTGAACAGGTGCTTTCTGAGTCCTCTCAAAATCATTCATCTCATCACGGAGCTTCACCACAGAAGAGGAACAGCAGTTACTTCTGTGTTCATTTTTTTCGTTAAGCAAGCAAATTTAAACTATGAGAAATCTAGAACCTGCCAGACAATGGATTTTTTTAAGAAAAAGGACCCCTTTGGAATGACAGAACACAGAAGGGGAAAAACTCACCTGAAAAACTCACCTGAAAAACTCACGCACCAGATCTCAAATTGGGTATGAAGGCGAGAACAAGCTACCTGACCGATATCTTCCTAGTATAAATTTCATAGCTCCCAGTATTTCATCTTCTTCATGTATAGTCAGGGCATATACAAAAAGGTGATGGAAAACAAATTAAACAACAAAAGCAGGGAAAGTATTTTGAAATACTTTGAGGCAACAATAAAATAAGGTGGGGGCAGCCCATGTCTTTCATATGCCAAGTTTAATTGAAGCAACATGCAGCTTTTCACAACAGAGGATTCTCTTTTTTCTGCTTTTTAACAATCTTCCAGCAGCAGGCGTGTTTGCCCCTCCTAAAGACAGGCCCGGTGTCTGAGGGAGAAGTCAGGGGTCATGACTGGGGTGTGCGAGACACCCCCAGCAACAAGGTGCTTGGGCCGGCTCCACTTGGCTCCGACAAGAAGCTACGCCGACCGTTTAGTAAACATCCTCGGAGCAAAGGGAGAGAAATGTATTTCTAATTAACTCCTGGCCGATCTCGGCAGAAAAGTTACCCCCCCTTCCCTTGTTAAGCTCTGGACCGTATCGCATCACTGAGAGACCAGAGATGCTCAAAGTCGGCTAAGACATTATGTGCCTGCACTGGAAACAACGCTACACACGAGGTGATACTGGCAACATGATCCTGTGCAGCTGCCATCATAAACAGATTACAGAATGTCTGTTTGGCATACTGGCTGTGAAAGAGTTTTTGTATTCTAGTGTGATTAATTCACATATTGCACAGAACAAACATGATGCACTATTATGCTATTGAAATCGCTGTATAGTAAACAAATTAATAATACATACATACACACATCTTCCCACCACCTATCCTGTCAGGGTCATGGTGGAGAGTTTAGACATGCCAGTTAACCTGTCTGTATGTCTTTGGACTGCAGAAGGAAACCAGAGAAGACAGAGGGATCTGTCGTGACATGTGGAGAACATGCAAAGTCCACACAACCACACCCACCTTGAAGACCCTCATTTAACCACCATGATGCTACAAAACGACAAATCATAATATAAAATTGTAAAGAAATGTGATATTGAATTTTTAATCGGTAATGGAGGAAATGCTCCACAGTACCTTTATATTAAGCCTTAACTTAAAAGAAAAAAAATAATTGCCTTGCACACAAGAACTAGTTGGCCCACTGATGTTTCTAAAAAGACAGTTGCAGAATTAATGGGACCCAGTTTGGCAGTACTGCTATACTGCAAGCTTACATATTATTTCAAGATGCACACAACACATTAAATATACACGGTAAAGAAAAACAGACTGGTTCAGTACCATGTATGTACAAATGACTCAGTTCAGACCACCTATAAATGTACATGTGGCATGTGTATGCGTGTGCATGTGTGTGTACGTGACATAATGCGGCAGGAATGTTCATCTAGATAAGTGCTTCAACTGCACTGTAATGTGTGCTGGAACTGGGAAACTGGGAGGGGTGAATATGTCCCTGAGTTCAGCACAATGCCAGGCTCGGCCTTGAATACAGCCAAACAATAGGTACAAAACTGAAAGGGCACACGGACCAACCAGCAGAAAGCCACTGTGGACAGCTGGGATTTCTCAGAGACAGAACTCAGCCCATCACAGGCCAAAAACACGTATCATAAAGTGGTGAAACTTTACAATAACATTCCTTAGTAACTTAGTAGTAACTCAGCTACTACCCAAGTACAAATCATGAACAAATATAGTAGATACTTGGTTCATTAATGATGAACAAATATGAGATCAGAATTTCAGTTCTGTTATTTGTTCCTTCAGTACTTCACAAAGGTTAACAGAATTAACAGATACAGTAACAAATATAGAAAGTGCTTGAAATATAATTAATGAAGAATGAACATGAGATCAATAAAGCACTGTAATTAATAGGACTAACAGATAAGTAGTGGTAAGTCTTTTTTTTTACTTATCGTAAACCTACTTATTGGTTTGTTAGAATCATAATTACCAAAATTCTAGTAGGTAGATAATGATTATGTACACTTTAAAATTATGCTTAATTAAATTTTATGTTAACACAGCTCAGATACTTGGTACATACATAAACAAACAGAAATTAACTTGTAACTAAGACTTAGTTTGTGGTTCATTAATACATTAAGTAACTGTTGGCTCATCATTAATTAAGAGCATAATAGTGCATTATATGTGGCCCCTCGAGTAAAGTGTTACCCATAAAGCTTTTTTTCCCTTTCCGTTTGTGGCTTGTGGCCTCAGTGGATACAATCTGGCAGTACATTCACCCCAAGTCCGCATGGGTTTTCTGCTTTTGGTCCAAAAAATGGGTTCAGTGCCTTGTTGTCCCTAAACTGCCGAATGTGTGACTGGCAACCCAAGTCTGTCCTGTGTGTTCTGGATCAGGCACCAGGCTCGGCATGTCCCTCTGCTGGATGAGCGGCGATGCAAAAGAGACGCATGCATGCTTACAAGCAACAGGGGGAAAAATTTAAATAGGCCAATGGCTGGTGAGTAGCAGGCGAGAATATATTACAAAAACGGTCTCAGCGAGCACGCAGCATTTCATCACCACAGTATTTGCCCACCGGTCCATTAAGTGCTTAAGAGATGTAAATGTAGATGCCAGCAGCCCAGTGCAGGGGGACCGAAGGAAAGCACGACGCACAGACCCACGGTCACGCTGTGACTCTAACGAGGCCCCTATGAATCATACAGCTGGCCGGACCACTGGGGGCCAGTGCTCACAGCGCTCTGTGTGCAGACGGCTATGCGGACAGAGCGCTGCAGGAATGCGGAGGGGTGCGGCTTGTCCAGGGGGGACATGGGGGTTAGGGACAGCACAATAATCTTTGAGATATCTTCACGGCGTTCCTCCCCAGTAGCCATGTCTGGCTGTGCAAGAAACGGGGGAAGACACTTATAACCCCCCCCCCAAGCCCCCAGTTCCTGTAAGCAAGGGGAGAGACGTTTATCTATAGCAAACAAACAAACAAATGCATATAAACATCAACATAGGTTACCTCAAGGCTACAATAAAGCCAAAACCGTTGTTTTTTTAACAAGTCTTTGTCAAGGAAAGACGCCATCCTAATCTATAGATTAGCATCGCCATTGCTGTCAGATTGCTGAAAATGAAGCAAATCGAGAGGAATGATTATGTCCCGGCAGCATGGCCATCGTGCAGACTCAATTAAATGCCTGACGACTGAAATCTCAGTTTTCTTTTCCAGAGGCCTGAGTCAACTGCACTACTGGGGTAAGTCAACCAGGGCGGAATAAAGGCCCCCTTTCAAGATAAACGGGGGCGGCGGGAAGAACTGCACATGCTAACATTGCTTTCTCACAGGGCCTCATTCGTTACACGCGATCCGGCAGTACTTTGGGTTAGCTCTGCCAGTCCCCCGGCGACCATTAGCCCGCTAACTCGGGCCCGGGTCGCTGCCAGCTGCCCGCCTCCCCTGCAGCACAGAGCAGCTCCTGTTCACGGCCCTGTTAGCTGCTGCCCCAGCTGAACACTCGCCCAGCAGCTCTTCTCAGAATCTTGCTCGGCTGCCCCAATTATGCAGCCAACCTGCATATCATATTAGAGGCTCATGCTGCAGAGTTTAAAGCCACAGATTTGGTCTCACAGATCACGAGTGCTTGAGGTCCTTTCTGCAAAAGCTCCTCGGAGTGTCCGGTTAGAACGCGGAAGAACGGGACTCGGAAGGCAGTCGGCCAGCCCCAAGCTCCCTGGGGACCCCCTAACAGCACATTCTGGAGGACTCACAGCCGCTTGTAGCTCTAGCAGGAGCCGGCGGAGGAAAGCCCTCAGCTGGTCAAGGTGGAGAGCCACGTCGTGCCGGGACACAGGGCTCAGGGCCTGGCCCCACTCCACCGCCTTGCCCATCCAGAACTCCACAAGCCACTCAGGAAAAGGGCTGGTGTGGCTCATGGCTTCAGGCCTACGTGAGGTCTGGGGACCACTCCCTGCAAGAGAGACACAGGGTGGAATTCAGACACACGTTGGGGGAGAGTAGGGGGGGGCTGATGAAATTCCTTTCGTGTGTCCTGCTGATTTGTGTGGAAAATGTTTCCAAAAACAAAACAGGGGGGGTGGGAAAAAAATCTGATAATGAATCTTTTGTGCACAGCCCGAATTGACAGAGTGGTAGTCAGAAAATTACAGTTAAATGTGCAGAGTCCAGCTGGGGCTCAAATTTTTACCATCTGAATTTGTCATCACCCAGTATTTCATTAGTAGGACTGTTTATAAAAAAAAAAGTGTTCATCTACAGCGCTGAGCCCAGCAATAAAGCCCCCGGACTCCGACTGAACTCTTAGCACCTCCTTATTCTCAGCACTAAAGTATTTCTTACAAATTAACATTATTAAGCAAAAAACGCCCCTCCACAACTAATCCTCTCACCTTGGATTCTAGTGTGAAATGACTAACAGATACTTTTCTCTCTCGCTTTCAAAAACAAAAAAAAGAGGATTTACATTAAAAAGAAAACTTAAGTGAGGGGGAAATTGGCCAGTGAAAAAACCTTTCCGACAGATTCCCAGCCTTGTGGGGTGGGGCAGTCAAAGTCATAACACTCACCACACTTTTTTCTCCTTAGTTATTTACAGATCTTAGAAGACAAGTACAATGGTTTCTTAATTACCTTGTTGCTAAAGAGCCGTTTCATGTGTTTCCATCATCGCAGCAGGAAGGCTGTGTAAGTCTTGGAGGAAAAATGTAGTCTCACTGCAATGTTAAACCCTGCAAAGAACAAACAGCCCATCACTGTCAACGGTGACAGTAACACGTTTCTGCTACGCCACACCTCAATTCCACTGCAGTAGAATATAGGGTGATGACAGGAACAGACACCATCAACTTTAGAAAGTAAATTATGAGGGAGAAAAAACAGAACCAATTCTCATGAATATTGAGCAGATACTGGAAAATCACATGAAAATTTCCATCTATCTTCTCAGGTGGGTCTGGAGCCTGTCGCAGGCAGCATATGGCTCAAGGCTGACATACACCCTGAGCAAGGTGCCATGACCACCAACAGACACACAATGAGCAATTTAGCGGTGACAGACAGCCTGTCTACATGTCTTTGGATTGAGAGAGTAAGCCGGAGTACCTGGAGGAAACCCACAAGGAGAACATGCAAAACATGAAGATTTAAATAAAAACATAGTAATCTGAGAGAGAGCGCACTGATTTCCCTCATGAAGTGAGACCATTATAATCCGATAAAGTGCCAAAAGCCATTATGGCCATGTTTTCATTAAAACAGTCAGTTTTTCCAAAAAATACATGGCTTGCATTTGGCAAAGCTGAAGACATGAAATAAGAAACTGGATATCAAATTCATATCTATAAATTATCCGCATACCATTCAGAATGTGGCCAATCTATTCTGACATCTTTATGCAATCTTTAAAGAGTGTAATGACTGTCCAACAATAGGAAAGTTTGCTTGGAACAGCAAGACCGTGCTTCACTGTGTGAAAAATGGCAAGTCATTCAGTTTTAACTCAAAAATGGCCTTTGTGTCACAATGTGGTTTGGCCTACACCTCTATGCCTGTGATTGGAAGGTCAAACCTGGCTTTGATAGAATGATGATATGCCTGCGGACCCGTAAGCAAGGTCCTTAACTCAAAGCCCCACAGGACTCACTGCAGGTGGCTGCCCTTTGCTACCATGTGTGTCATGATGCGCTAAAATGAATGTATGTGTATATGATGTATGAATGTATATCATGCGTTATGTAAAAAGAGAATTTCCCCACAGCAAAAGTGTCATTACCATTTTTGATAAAACTTGGCCTGCAAAATACAAATACCCTTCAGAACTCAGAAATGTTGTTTGGTTTATTTTAAAAACCCCTTAGAGATACAGTGCTTTTTCTACACTGTGGGTAGCAAAAAAGGATGGTTCAGAGTGTTTCCTTTATAACCATTTTAGTATTACAGCTAAACCACTCAGTTATAGCTTTTTGGAAAGCTCAGAAGTATTTTTTCATGGTATTGTCAAATTTTCAATTTTTTTTTCTGGGTTTTTACTACATTTGGTTATGCAAAAACAGTGAAGGGCTTGGAGTAGTCAGTTTTTATAATTAAGTACAGAGATGATGTGTATGGGCACTATTTGTACATAATACATTGACCTGTTTTTTGGTCCTTTTAATGAGTAATGCACCCCAAAAGTTACTTACAACTAGAAGCTTCAGTAGATATTAATCCTTAATTGAGCAATTCACATGCCAAGTTTCATCAACATCAAAAATGAGGATGCAAAAACTTTTGGAAACAAAAACAGAACTACCCATCGTTAAACTTGCATATCCATGCTCAGACAGACTTAAAATAGTCACTGCAACGTGTTTTGTGTGCTTTCCCAAACTGAACTATTCACAGTATATCATACCACGCTTAGTGTGTTTTTGAATATTTGTACAACACGCTGAAGTAGGGCAGTACAATGTTGACAATACATTTTGAGACATATGTCTTCACATGACATGGCAGTCCCAGTAATAACAGGTAATTGAACTTCTGAAAGAATCCTCATCTTGCTGCAGTCGGGTGTGGTCCTTGAGTATAAATCCAAAATGCACCCTTTACTTGCGGATAAAGAAACAACAGCATGCGTTTCAGCTAAACTAATCTAAATCTGCAATGGCCAACACTTCAATTTTGTACATAAAAATCCATGAATCATTTAATTTCATTTAAGTCCATAAATAAATCATTTAAGTTCACGTGGGCTCATTCAAGCTTATATATCTGATAAAATTCATCTTTGTGATTTAATATTGACAACAAAGAAACAACTGTCTGGTTTAGCTAAACTTCCCATTTCTCTAAAATACGTTGACACATTCTTAGGGCACATTAAAGACACAACACAGTTTCTGGTACTAAGCTCTCTGTTAAACCACTATTAACACAGAAAGAAGGGGGCATTAAATAAATATCCATTTGGCACCCAAATTATTTTTCTTCTTTACATTGGACTCCAGCTCAGTTCCCCCAGTCTCCAACACACCGCCAAAAGCTGCTCTCAATTAAGATACAGGATGGATATAACTGTAACCCCTTGATTTTCCTTAATAGTGCTTACATCATCTTTCCTGGCCGGTCTGTGGGATTGATTGAGATGGAGGAGCGACAGAAATAAACAAATAAGCCCCACAGCATAACAAATCTGTGGTTTGCTACATAACAGCTAATAAGAGCGTTTTCCTTCACGCCACACCCCTGACTGCAAAGCGTTACTGTACGTCACCTGAAATATGCCCCTTGGAAGATGTGGGACTCGAACCTGATCACATCATCTGTCAGCAAAAGAAACCAACATCACGTTCAAGTTTTTGACTGCTGCACTTTAAGGGAGTATTAAATACCCCCTTTGATCGTTCTAAAATGTGCGTTAAAAAGCATGGATTGCACAAGATGGACCATACCACATACTTCAGCACACGCAGCTTTCGGGAGAAATTTATGTACACAAAGTCAACCACCTAACACTTTCCCCAACAGGATTTTTCCCCTGTCCAAACAGCACAGCAATTTACCAAACAACACAATTTGCAGTATTTCAACAAATATGACATTTTTATTACATTAATAATTAGCTCCAATCTAAATTGCTCTGTTAGCTAAGTACAATTTAAAGAGAGGTCTACGACTTACATTTACTTCAATGTGCTTAATTGTCTAGCTGGCGGAAAAAGTCAGAAGAAGCAAATATAGATCTGGTACAGTAATAAAATTAAGTGAGAGAACAGATGCTTACTGGGACATTGGTCCAGTGTTTGTAAATCATGTTTTTAAATTCTAAGAATACAACATATTGAACACTACAATTGATACGCTGATATTTCCGGAAAGGAACGCTGATATTATTTTGTGTTCGGGACTTGAATTTTCTGCTTTTAAACCCTTCCTTTTAGACCTGTGCTTAGAAGCAATTTTTCTCGACCGGTCCTTGATCGTTACTTACTTCATCTGTTAATGTATAGCAACATAATCTCTTTCCCAATTCACAAGAAAAAAAAAAACTTTCCAATTATGAGTTAAAAGGTGAAATCTGATACGCCACAGTCCTGCAGAACTGGGTGTAAATGTTGAGAACATGACATCACAACAGGAGCAGCTGCCAGGCCAGATCCCTCCATAACCATACTTTTAAAACCTCCAGGAATTAAAGCATATTGGGGGGGGGGATGCCTACTAAGAAACAGATTTACATCTTTTCTGGGTATCCATAAAGGAGAAAAATTCCACTGAAACTAAAATATGCTTATTTTCAAATTCACCATTTAGGGAATTTACAGCTAAAAAATGCTTAATTCATGCTTCCAAGCAGTAAAATTTATATTTTATGTTTCCTTTCCTGATGACTGACATTTGGCAACTTTGTATACTTTAAAGGAAACATTTTGCCATGACCAAGCCTTTTTAACTTTTATAGCATCAGGACTACATGGAAAATTAAGAGTTAAACAGAAAGTGGTAAAAGACTGTCTGTAATGTAAATATGAGGAGATGGAAATGCTGTGGCCAAATAAAAAGAGCCAGATAACAATATGCAAAGAACAAAAATAAAATCCTCACCAATTTCACAAGCAAATAGATTTACTACATTCTACATAAAAAGCAAGAGCATCTGGTGATGAACAAATACCATTTCAAAGACAAATTTTAGAGAAAAAAGCAGCAAAGAAGAAACCAAAAGATTTTTATGGAATTTTGTTCTACCTGTTCTCTCAAAGAAGCTGGTTTGCAATATTTGGTTTAAAATTACACCAGAGGGACATATATATATATATATATATCACACACATATACATACACACACATCAATTTTTGTTACCCGCTTGCAGTTCACTTCATATTCAGAGTGCTGTACTCGTACAGAACAGCAGGTGGCACAGTAATGCAGCGATAGTACCTTTGTGCCACAGTAATCCAGCGAGCCTTAGATTAATCCTGTGAACCATAATTTACTGCTCCAAAACCAGACAGCAAATTTAAAACTATAATGAAGACCCACACTTAGTATATATGTTCCATGTGTCAAATGAATGTCAAGGCAACGCTTGAAATTATGTCCAGTTTTCTGACAAATCTTAAAAATGCATTCTCAATACTGTTATTTCTACTTTGTTTTGGTATGGCTAGTAAGAATGCAAAGGTTATACACAACATTTATCCCCACACACCAAATCTGGCGCATTAGATACACCAGCCAGAGAAAATCAACAAGCAAATTCTAATTAATATACATTTACAGTAAAGAAAAAAATACTGTATTGTTCAAAACTTTAACATAAAACTATTTTCAAGCACAGGAATCATGATCATTTCAAAAGTGTTGACTTTAGAAGTTTCGCAAAAAGGAAAAAAAGTCGTTCCTAAGTTAAATTCTGACAAACTGCGGACCTGAGGAAAAAAATTCTATAATTGTATACTTAGTACAGCTAGTATAACCAATACAATCAGTGAGATGAATGGTGCATGAGATAAACCGCACCCCCCTTAAAAGAGGTCGACATAAATGATTTCGCCACCAGAGACTGTATTTGTATATTACTGGGCCGTGTCAACATATTCCCAGGATACGGCCACAGGCATTTCTCCATCTCTGCTGTCAACCCACCCTAAGGCCAACTTTCAGCGTATTTGTGAACCAGAACCCCGAACCGGTAACGAACCGTCACCAAGTTTAATGACAGCTCGTCGAGTACAGCAAAGAAAACCCTTCCGCTAATACGGCTGCGTTTTTATTAATGTCAGTCTTATTAGTTTCGGAGTTACTAATTCAGCATAGCCAGTAGGAGTTAAACTGGAATAAAACCTCCGATGATCTATGACCGATGTTCTTTGTTATAAAAATTATATAAAACTTTGTTATAAAGTTAGCACATTAGCCAGCCGCATTCACCTTCAAAACCCGCCGTTTTGCTATCGTTGAGGCTCGTCTACTTTGGCGGTTCTTATTAATCTGTGCCATTCTAAATGCAGTGTACGTTTGCTTTTTTGCCTTTCCCAATTTATATGGTCACTAACCTTATGTGCAAGGAGCTCCTAGTACTTCTACACATCCGAAATTCCCTCACTTTTTCCCTCTCTTTTTTACACGCCCTCTCTCAGTGAAACCGGAAGTTGTCACGCTTTTACTTGGCGCGCGCTTCAACTTCCCTCACGTGGAGCGCCGGCGGCTGTGAATCTCTGTGCGCGGTTTCAATCTGTTAACATGACTGTCTAGAATGTATGTAACGTATATATGAACACGCTCGTTAATGTTATTTCCTTCTCACAACATGATTAACTAAATACAATTAGCTCCGTGAAACCCCACTGTTATTTACAGTGTTGTGATGCGATGTCCTAGTTAATATAAGGTCCTGATGTTTTATATTTGGAGTAATATACGAACATATTTATAATAAATATATGAAATAGCTACTCATTAATTCTGCTCAATATTATCATTTCACATCACATCATTGTGGCATTAATCAACGAATCGGCAAGATATCCAAAATTAAACATACTGTATATTAGTGATATTTCAAAGGTACAGAGCGACTACGTGTTCCTTTAATTATATATTTGTTCAAATCGAAGCGGCTTTGATTATGAGGAATAAATCGTTTTATTTTGACTTCATTTGCCCTCGTGTTTACGCAATGGCCGTCACGTGACTGTCCAGCTGTAACGAATTAATTTTCAAGCAATTATTACTCCGTCTGTAAAACCCACATTTTTGGCTTACCACGCTTCAATTAAAAGTAGGAAACCTACAACACTTTGTTTCGCCAACTGATTAACCACTAGGCGGCACTGCATATTGAATAGAAGCTGCAGCGGGGGTAAACCATTAACAACACTGTGCTTTTATTGGTGTAGTACCACAATGATCGACATTATATCGTGACGTTATTCTTATGCTTGGCTTTCCACATCGGAAAGCTGGTAATTCAGGTCGATTATATATTTACTCACGATATTAAAATGGAATTCAAACAGGTTCAATGACTACCATAAATAGCCCATATAATACTGTGCACAAATTACAGTACTTGCACCATAAACAGACCGTATAATGCTATGGTACAATTAGACTTCAATCCATTCATCCTTCAACTGTTTATCCTTGACAGGCTTGCAAGGGGTTCTGGGGCCTGTCCCAGACACTAGAGAGCACAATGCTATTACTAAATAGTAATTATCACCTTGTGTTTCACTGCAGGTTACAGACGAACTGTATAACTTGCACATGACAAATAAAACGCTTGAATCCTTGAAAATATTTGATGTGGCCCAATTAACAATGCAACCAATGAGTGGAGAGAAAGGGAGATTATCTGTCAGCATGTACTTGTGCATAATCTTGCGCGCACAATTACCAGCACTGTGCGTTTACTTCTTCCCAAGGAGGACATCACTTTCTCCTGTATGAATGAGCTTATGACATCTTAAGACACAGACTTTTCTATAAGGATCTAAAAACATAATCTGGCTATCTCAAGTACATTTTTATAAAACCATCACTTAGATAGTAAAGCTTCATAATTTACATGAATGCTGTTACACTATGGCGACATTTTGCTTATGTTTTTGGTGTCTCATGCTGTGGCTTCTTGCCTGTCCCAGCTGTGTATCTACAAGGTCTCTTCATGTTTGAAAAGGCTACTCAGGTTTCCTCCCACAAACTCTTTAGGTTGACTGGTGTATCCAGATTCCCCCAGTTTGTGAGAGTGTACGCCATGTGGCTTGTCGGCCGCTCCCCAGTCGCTTCTCGACCTTGTGTCCTGCGCTTTTCGGGGTGCGCTTCTGACTCTCCTTGACCACGCGCATATTTGTTAAACATTTGAATTGGTTACGAGATAATGTAAATTTCGTAGGATTTTATTAACCGATAATTAACCGATCAAACTTTGAGCTCCGGGCAACTGACACGAAATTTAATACATACTTACAGCTGCACTGTAATTAAACTATGTGCATAACCTGGAGGTACTGAAGTGGAGTGCTAACCGCACTGTAGACTCCTGAGGTTGAATTGGTATTTATCACATCCAGTTAGTCCAATGCACACAGCTTCAGATTGAGCTGAAGGATGCATGCATTATAGACAGAGTTAAGGTATTCTGCAAGGCAGAATTAAAGGATTCGTTTAGGGAAACGCCGGATGTTGCCTGTTTCTCGTCTTTTCTTTATGAGGTGGGTCAAGCAAAGGGGAGGTATTTTAAACAAAGCTGGGTAACATAACCTCACTGCTGAGTAAAAAAGGTATTTCTTTTGAAAGCTTTTATCATTTGACTATGTGGACTGACAATAAAACAATATGGCCAGTGGCCGTTTTTAAACTGATTTATAGTTAAGAGACCAAGTAATTTTTTTGAATAAAATTGTATTGAACTTTTACCCATGACATCGAGATATACTGCCTAAATACACATATTATGGTACCAGGATGACAAACATAAGCATAAACATATGAAAGAGAGGCAGAAGATTTGCCCTGCTGAGTGAAGGCAAAATGAGCTCCACCCCAATCATGAAACGAATTTAAGTCAGAAGGACCACGTGCATCACAGTTGTTGTCAATCACTTAGTTGATACATTCTGGGGGATAAAGTTAAAAGAATAACAAAAATGGTAAGGTGTAGAACTGCAAGTGCTTGTGACACCCTGACTGAGCAATTATCATTGGCTGTTGACCAGCATGGTCTCATAACAAGCATAACTATGTCCTTAGATCACTATGTTAATGGGAGGTTTGTGAATCCCTTCATCAATAAAGAATAGAGTGAAAAAAGTACAAATTTTCAAGGAGCTAAGATATCAACTTCTGGATCCTGTCCTAGAAGTTGGGTAGACCAAGAAAAGCACAGCTGTTCCCGCAGATGAGTTTGTTTAGTCGAGATCCAGACAAAATGTACGACACGCCAGGTGTCACATACTGCAGTGTCTCCCCCAAAAACAAGATCAGCAATATTTTCAATGATTTTTTATGATTGAAGCTAAAATTACTCCACACACACCTAGCAATTTTAATAATACAACCACATAAGTGGCGTAAAATGTACCAAATTCTCCAGAAACATCATGTCCTACCACCCCCCCACCCCATTTTTCAACATGAATTTCAGACACCAGGCTGGTGTCAAAGCCTGAGATCTACATAGCAGCAGAACCAGGCAGGAAACTCCACCTCATGATTATACTTGGCATTTTCACCAATCATCATTGTATATTTCTCCTAAATCTTCATACCTGCCATCAACATTGATCATCATATTGGTAACCTGGTGAAACCAAAGGTCAATCAAATAGTATGTGAGTATAACATTTTTGTCTGGAAATTGATATTGATTTCTTTTCTTAAAAAACAAGGATAGTAAAGTCTTTCATCAAGAAATATCTTTGAATCACATTTCACATCTTAGTATTACAGAGGCTCCTCTAGTTACAAATGAGTTACGTGCCAAACGGCTGTTTGTAACTTGAAATGTTCGTAAGTCGTTATTCAACATCATTTTAAGGGTACACACAAGTACTACGAACTAGGATGCTGGGAGTTTGCACGCTACGCTGCTGCATGGCGGGAGTAGCGGCCCGAAGTCATACTAGGCGGAATTGGTGTGCAGAAAAAAATCTATGTTGCGGACAGGAAACGGGAGCCCAATGAACACAATTTGGACTTATAGTCCTCTTCGTTCGAATGTCTGAAAGCGTGTAAGTTGAAAGTTTGTAAGTAGAAGAGCGTCTGTACTGTTAATGTTCACCTGTATGGATTTTTTATTTGACCTTATTTTACATACTGTAGGTGTCTCATGTTTG
>JAODKE010000043.1:27017101-27032692 GCA_026779605.1 Mormyrus hasselquistii
CACACACACACACACACACACACACACACACACACACACACACACACACACACACACACACACACACACACAATTTCGGCTGCTACGGTTGCATACCAGCCCCGCACAGTCGGACTGGGAAGCAGTTACAGTATTCCATTCCTGTGGTTTTTCTCCCAATTCCCCAGCCACCCCGAGGTCAGACAGGCAGGTGTCTGCCAGGGACATGCACCTGGGTGTTCTTCCTGACACTGATCCCCTGTAATTACAGTGCTGGGAGCAGAGGCTCCTCCTCCCCCTCCGCTCAGTATTAGTGGTGGGCGGGGGGTGGGGGGGCAGTCCTTCTTGGAAATTTGTATGAGCACGGCAGGGAAGGGGTACGCACGCCATATGACAGCCGGGATGCCCCCCTCCTGCCGACCCCCCGCTCCGTGGGTGTACGCCACTGTGTGTTCCGCTGCCTGCGGGGCCATACAGCACCACTTGCTAAACATGATTTGCCCCATTATAACCTCTGCTATAAATTTCCATTAAGACGAGACTTGGCCGGTCGCCAGCACTGCTCCAGGGGTCCGAGCAGAGGGAAGTACTTTCAGCTTGTTATCCAATCACGTCTCCCCGAGCCCCCCGTAAGGCTCAATAACCTGACCAGCCACTTAAGTCAGATAACTCCTGACTTTGACACAAATTAAATCAATCCGGGTTGCTCCCTCCCTCTCACAGAACGGTTGAGTCTCTCTCTCCACTCCAAAATAAAAATCCAGCCCGTGATTTATACAACGCATAAAGATGCGCGCTTACTGACTCACATCATGCTCAGTACCGGTGTGACGTCCTGGTAAACAGCACCGATACTTTTACAAGGAGCATTAACACAGCAGGGAGGGAAAAAAGTCACATGTCAAGCAGTTCACCCGAGAGCCCAAGGCACTGATCCAGAACCAGGGGCCTCAGGCTGCATTATAAACTCAAACATATGGTGCAAGATCAGAATCTGATCAGAGGTCAGCGTTTCCTCTGCTCGCTCATCACTCTGTGGCTGAGTGCAGGGGCCACCCCACCGAGCTTAAACCGGTCGGTTTTATATAACGTGACTTATGAGACACACGCAGGACCCATCCCCCCCCCACCAAATAAGGCATTTAAAGCAGAAGACTCACTGCTGAGTCGAGTCTCGGGCATGGAGTCCGTGCGGTCGTGCACCCACTCCGGGGGGTGCGGCCGGATGTTGGCCTGGGAGGCCGCGTAGGCGACGGGGTCGTTGCTGACCCAGGCGGTCAAGTAGATGTAGAAGGCGGCGGGGTTGATGATGCCGTCTGCATCCACCAGGCGCTGTCTTGTCAGCTGGGGGGGACACAACAAAATTCAGGTGTAAATATGACTGCAGTGGGAGGCTGTGGGATACCCTGGGAAGGATGCCAGTCCATCACAGGGCATACTTATGCATATATATAGACATACATACATACATACATACATACATACATACACACATATATTATATGTGCGCATATATAAATAAATAAATATATATAAACAAATATTATATTTTATATATGTATATATATATATGGTACTGCCAATTCAGACGCACCAAGTAGCCTCGCCGCATGTCTTTGGGCCACAAGAGGAAACTGAAGGAGCTGAAGGAAACCTGGGGAGGGCGTGCTATCTGCACACACGCCGAGCGGGCGCACAAGCGCTACCCACTGAACTACTGTACTGCCCAATAATAATAAAATCCATGCCATAAATTGTAAGAATACATACTATTAATAATAAACCTAGTCCGGAGGAGCAGTGTGGCAAATTTCACCACAAAGCCACCCCCACAGCTGGAGTCTGCTGTAGGTGAGGGAAACACACAGACCAGCCATCACAAACACGCAAAGTTTTCCACCCCCCCACTGACTTTCAGACCCACGCCACTGACTGTCTTACCTACGCCACCCTCCTTACTAGAGACCACAGGCCATATCATATACGGGGTCCCGGGATCATAAATTTCAGGTTTCAGAAAACTTGAGTGGATGGTGTTTTGGGGGGGGGGGGCATTTGTAAGAGAAAAATTGCTTGAGTTAGCGTAACAAAAAAAAAAAAAAAAAACTGGCCCTGGTCCCTGAGCACGCCTGTGTGCAGTTAACCTTGTTGTTAACACTGATGGGAATGCCACCCAGCAAATGGAGGAAAGCTATAAAAATAAAACAACATCTGTACAAATGTTGCTAAAACTGGCTACTCCTGACCCCTATGGATACCCATAATGCATGGCTCCATGGTGGGGTTCTGCTCCAGGTACTGTGAAGGGCCGGCAAGAAATAGGCTCCTGACATGATCACCAATACAACGTCGAGGGCTGGGATTGCAATTAAATAAAATTCTTCCAGACTGAGAATTTGGGGCCGAGTGCCTGTTAAGGGCGACGCCGAAAAACGAAAAATGGAACTTGCATAAAATGTCTGAGCATTCTAAGTAGGTCAAAAGACGACCTCATCACGGCACACAGGCTTCACATACTGAAAATAAGAACATAAACTCGTGAAGTCCCTGGGGTCCAGGGGTGGAACATGCCAGGTGCCACTACCCCGTGGAAACACACGCTGGTCTCTCCACGATGATTCACGAGACTGGAAGCGAGCAGGTCAGAGAAAGGGGGGATAGAGCGTGTGCCAGTGAATGAAATGAAAAGCGGAGGGGGGGGGAGTTTGGATTCCAGAGGTCTGGATTCAATTAAGCGGCAGGATACGCAACGACTGTATATCTTCGAGCTGTCAGTGGGGGCACACAGTGCGTGGCCAGCCTCCCCCCCGGCCCAGTGGCGCTCGCTCTTGCCCTCTCTCACAGACACAGGAAGCGGCATCGCGTGGTGCACGCCAACGCAGTGGTTTTGCTTTTGTTTGGCCCCCCATCCCATTTATTTTTTTTTTTACTTGCCACACAGCAACTTCTCAGTCAAACATCTAGTACAAGGGGGCAGGACGAGTCGTCCATCACCCTCCCACCCCCTTCAATCTCTCTTCCAAGACCTCACAGAGACAGAGTGCTCCGGCCCCCCAGCACCCCCTCCGCAATTACTATTAATATTTTTGTAATATTATAAGAATTTCGAGCCTCGCGCCTGAAACCAGGTCATGACTAACAACACTGTAAACATGCTAAACTGTGGCGGGTGCTTGGGGGGTGGGGGGTTGGACTTTGGAAGTTAGTCACTAGCTCAAAAATTCTCATGCCGCAGAAAAAGAATCAGAATAAATAAATAAATAATAAAAACAGGCCGAACGAAGAGTTAATGGTTTTTTCAGGGGCGGATTACAGCTCCTGTGTGCGCTTTAAATTCCAGGGCTTGGTAATGCAATCAGGGTGAAGTGCATTTATAAGCCAGGTGTGGTTTTCTCCGGACAGCCCACAAACACATTGAGAAGTCGGTGTCACTGAGCCAGTCCGGAAGCAGAATCTCTTTTGGACCTTCCTAGCACCGCATAACCGGTCTAGAGAAAAACGTGGTATTTATACACAAAATTAACTGGCCAAGATAATAGTATCTTGAGACAGGCTGAAAATCATCTATCTGCTAGAATGACATACTGCTTGCGTTTCGTTTCCTGCAGAACACTGCAGTACATACCCATCTACAGGACCTCCGTGCTCCATTAGATGGTCCAATAGACGTTCTGTGTTAAAATAGGCTGCTCTTGAATGGTTTGACACATTTATTGGGTCTAAATGTGTCGGTGGTCCAAAACTGAGGGGCTTGTAGACCGACAACATGCTTACCTGGTTAGGACTGATGGGCTTGTCCCTCCGGCCTGTCTGCACCAGGAGCTTGTAGGCCAGAACCCCGTCGTCGGAGCCATTCCGGTAGTTGGTCTGAGTGATCTTCCCGGCCTCCCAGTCACGGTCGAAGGCATTCTGAAGACCTGCCGAGGACAAAGACATGGGAGATGTGAACCATGCAGAGACTACAGACGCCCCATGACCCACAGACACTGCCTTTACAGCTTCCCTTGCTTGCCATCACTGGGAGATGCCATCACAGGTTGCATCAGCCCGCCTGCAGCCTCTATAAAGCCCCCTGGTTTAGGGGCTGGAATGCAATTTGTGGCAAAGTAAAAGGGTTTGCAGGCAAAGGGGTGTGGGTGTTGGGACTGACAGCTTTAAGTACTTTTTCAGGGAAGTCAAGTGTGTCAATTTCGGTAATTATGAAAGTGAAGCTGTCCAAGGTTTTGTGACTGAACGCTGCCCCCCCCCCAAAACAGCCCCGGGATGCATCATGTCCTCCTTTTGTGGCCTAATTCCACACAGGCTGGGAGTGCTACCTGTTATCTTTGGCGGGGTGTGAGTTTGGCATTTGGACAGCCATGCATATCCACTTAGACTCCTCTTCCTGTCCCTGAACGTGTCCCCATCCAGTCTCACAATCCCCTCCCAACTCTAACCGGCCTGGCACCGGGTCTATAGTTCTATACAGGCAAGGTCTTTCCACCTAATTAATGTTCCTGGTTCCTGAGTCGTGTCTAAGAACTGCTCCAGACTGCTTTCAGGTCCAGTGTCCATAGCTGTCAAAGTAAGTGCAGGCCCCACCTGGATGTCTCCATGCAGACCTTGGGGGTGTGCCTATGTTTTTTATGGGAGGAGACAAGGATTTTTGATTCAAAACCATAAACCTATAAATTCTCTCCAACTCGTTGATTAATCAGATTTAAATCCATGGGGCCATTAGGTGAACGATTTGAAGTTGCAACCACAGTGGCTGGGGGCTGCAATGGAGTAAGATGCTGAGAATCAGACGTGTGGCCTCCTGGTGCTCATGTGACCTAAACATCGCCTGCCAGACCAGGGCGTGCCAGCTAATCTATAATTATAACTGATATTTGGTAGAGTCGTCACCCCCCGTGTGTCATGGGGGGGTCATGACGGGTCACTGTGAGGCTGCTGCCATGGACGCCAGTGGGCAGACGAGTTTCAGCTCAGTGTTGAGCGTACCGGAGCCGCAATGGGGTTTAAGGCCATGTGAGGGCATTAAGGTTAGCCTCTGTAGCCCCTCATGCACAGTCAGAGCCAGGCATTCTGACTAGGGGGAAATTAAAGTGATGCTGTAAAAAAAACACACAACATGAAGTTGAAATATTTGCAAAATAAAAAATTTGGGATTGGGCAAAGGACCCAGCTATACTTATTTACCTCCAGCATCAAACTCATCGCCCACCCACTGTTCTCTTTTAAACCACAATCTAGCATTTCCCCTAACCAACCCCCCCTCCCTCATTCTCTCTCCAATCGCCTGTGGCTCATTTGTGAGACACATTGTTTTCAGTCTTCCTTGTTTCGCAGTCTGGCTCCAATTTGTCAGGCCATTTTGAAGCGTACCGCCCCCATTCCTCCCTGTCCTTTTCCCTCTCTCACTTTCTCACAGTCAGACAGATACACACACCCGCACACACAAACATCTGGCCGATTCCGATGACAGAGGCAAATGGGAGACAAATATAATAATACTTTTTTTCTCTTAAATATGTCCGACTACCGATTTCCCGTGGACAAAAGTGCAGTCAGCAAGTTGCCACCGGCAACAACTCGCCCCCCAGCTGAGTCGACGGCCCCCCATGAGAGCACCATCCGGAGTTTAAAAAAAAAAAAGGCCTTTTCAACAACAGCACGGGGAGGGAGACTCTGCACTCTAAGAGGTCCTTGTCCTCCCCAGGATGTGGCGTGACACCCGGGATTCCAGACAAGAGCGAGATGTTCTGTGAATATTGAGGGAATTATATTTCATGTGCCAAATGACATTGGGTCAAAAGAAACCTCCCCCCCTAACCCAGTTCCACAGGCAGGGCCACCCACAAGGGTGGAGAAAGAGGAAGACTTTCAGGCGCCCAAAAATGAGGAGGGACCCATGAGTGTGTAAGCAT
Source organism: Mormyrus hasselquistii (assembly GCA_026779605.1). Lineage (NCBI taxonomy): Eukaryota > Metazoa > Chordata > Actinopteri > Osteoglossiformes > Mormyridae > Mormyrus > Mormyrus hasselquistii. The sequence continues at coordinate 27,022,990 of JAODKE010000043.1, forward strand.
GGATAATGGAAGCTTGGAGAACCGAGAGGACCCGATTTTTGGGTACATAGCATAGAGTCTTTTCGTGGCCCCTGACCGCTGCGCCCGCTGCGCCCGCTGCTGCACATCAGAGGGCGTATCACACATCAGGGACACAAAATGCCACCCCAGCATGGCCCCAGCTGACAGCCGATTGGTCCCTAGAGTGCCACCGCTCTCACTCACCGATTCAAAACACTTCATTGGCTGATGAGAAGGTTGGCCCCCCTGTATGAATTACACCCCCTTATGATCCCCGCCCCCTGGCTAGGGCTCTTACCTTGCAGCCAGTCCCGGAAGTAGTGTAGCCACATGCGGGGCAGCTGGCCGTCGTCGGTCCGCAGCACGTACTTGACGGCGCCGAAGCGCTGGTGCAGCTCGTAGAGCAGGGCCTGGTCGTGGGCGTAGTCTGCACCTTGTGTAACCACGTACATGTTGTAGAAGGAGAAGTACTTGAACTGTGCACCGATGAAGTCGTACTCGCGGGTCTCCCGCGGCACAATGTCGGTGAGCTCCAGACCATCGCGGACCCTCGTAGTGCCATACAGGCTGACGAGCAGCAGGCCCAGGAACAGCATGATGACCACCACCTGAGATTGGAGGGAGGGAGGATAGCAGAGGGATGGGTCAGGACAGCCCAAGCATCCCGCTCCTACAAACCGGTCATCGGTCTAAACCTGTACAAAGCCTGCTGCACTGAATGACACAGCAAAGTTGATTTGTTTCCTGAGAATTTAAAAGGTCACTCAGCAGAGCAACTGATCCCCCAGCACTGGCTTCTTAAGAGCTTGTCCTCCTGAAGCATTCAGAAGTCTGTGACATCTGCACCCAATGGAATTCTTTCAAAAAGCTCTGCTACTGCAGCTCTCAGCCAATGGCATGACTGGAAACTCCCAACCAGGGGAAGGCGCGGGACAATAGGAAAGGGGCAGGGCAAAGATTAAAGGGTGCAGCAGATATAAAAAGGCAGGGCAATAACAAAAAGGCAGGGAAAAGCTCACCTTGGTGGTGGGCTTAAGCAGGAAGGGAGCATAATGCTTCTCGGCGAAGGAAGCAAAGGTCCAGCGGGAGCAGGGGGGCTCCACACAGCGCAGGGCCGGCTCGGCCGACCCAGAGAGGAGGTCTCGCATGGAGCCGGTGCTCTCTGGACTCTGGAAGCCAGCAGCCTCAGCAGGGGTCTGGGGTGCGCAGCTGGTGCCGGTCGGGCCTCTCTGGCTGCTGCTGTTATTGTTGTTGTTGTTGACGGGTCGTACGGAGATCTCAGAGCACGGCTCGGCCGTGGTGTAGAACGCCTGCGTGCGCGGGTCATACTGTGTGCGCAGCTGCACCGTCGACTGCATGGTGATGTGCGTCTGTTGCGCAAAGCTGTGGCTGCTGTAGGACGGCGGTGGACTGTAGCGGCCGGCCTCCGTGCCATCCAGGTATGCCTGTGGCTCCATCTGGATCACACGATTGGCACATGGGCTGGGGGCAAAGAGAGAAGGACAACATTGCATGGTCCTGGTCGCCATAGATGCAAACTAAAAACAACACATTTAAAACCTTTATGTGTCTAGGAGGAAGGTGGTGTGCATGTTTGTGTGTGTCAGGGTTGGGGCCATTCCAGAATGCATTCATCAGTTCCAATCCAAATCAGGAAATGGAACTGGAGTTGGGATTGGAAAAAAAACATGGGGAAAAGAATTGGAATTAAAATCTCCCTGAAATATGTGTGTGCGTGTCAAGCGTGAGGAAAATCACCTCATCAGCGGTGAGCTCAAATTAGGGCCCCGTGGGGGGAGGGGAAGAGAAAACAAAGAAAACCCTTCCAACATGATACTATTAACAAAACAAAACAGTGTGATGATGGAGAGGAAAGTTTGGGCATTAAGTTTAATTTCCCTCAAATGACGATGCGATGACTGCGTGGAGCAGGCCAGAGGGTGAACCCCCCCTCCCCCCATCTTCACTGTCCCTACGCGGGGGAGCAGGAAGCAGCAGAGTCTGCTGACTTACCTGACGAAGCAGCAGAAGATGTCGAAGCGACGGTCCTCACGGCGGTACAGGTCCATGCTGAGAATGGCGGGGAAGATGAGCAGCACCATGGCGAAATTGAAGACGACCACCACCGCCGCCTGAGTGGGAAGAAACATGGGGGAGGGCCTTTAATGAAAGGGGGAGTGGCTTTAACAAGGGGGGAGGAGTTTCCGGCTCACTCAGGACCAGCGCAATAATTGCAATAATGCGTTCATCTTTCTCTCGGAACTCGGAAATTTCGAGTTGAGTGACATCACGTCCGACAATCTCCCGTTCAAGCTACCACATCTCGGAACAAACATGGCTGCCTCCATGAACACGCTGCTGTGTGTTGTTGCTTTATATTTCAGCTAGTCAAACCACATTAAAAGCTTTATAAAATATTTTAGTACATTCATAGCGATGTTCATTTTTCGAGAGGCAAACAAACTACAAACAAACCAAAGACACTAACAAGTCTGGTAAAAATCTGATACTGCATGTTAGGATTCTGTTTACGGTCATGATATGGTATTCTCTAAATCAAACACGTGCAATTAGATTTATAACTATTAATACATTTAACAAAAAAAAAACATTTTTAAAGATTTATAAAATAGAATTACTGTTGAGTTTGTAAGCCACCATGTTGAAATTATGTCACGGGGAAACTCGGACAACAAAATCTAGTCCAACATCAACGTCATAAAAGAGGCGTGTTTCCCACGGGAAGTGATGTTTTTCATGACGTTTTCATCCGAGTTCCGACTTGGAGAGGAATAATCAAACGCACCATAAAACCCTTCTACTTCTACAGCTGAAGAATTACACAGCGCAGACACACACAAACATTTAAACAGCACAGCATATGCAATACTTCAGCGACAACACTGGGCCTTTTGCATCGCTATAGAAATCCCGAAAAACACTGAACACGCTCGCTGATGCAGAGGATCAATGGTACGTTCGTTTTTCTCTCTGAACTTGGAAATTCTGAGTTGAGTGACATCACGTCCGACAATCTCCCATTCGAGCTACCACATCTCAGAACTAACATGGCTGCCTCCATGAACACGCTGCTGTGTGTTGTTGCTTTATATTTTAGCAGATTTAGAGTATTATAATTGGGTAATTTGGAGATTATTTTTCCAAGAGACAAACATACAAGAAACACGAACTAGTCAAACTACATTAAAAGCTTTATAAAACATTTTAGCACGTTCATAGCAATGTTCGTTTTTCGAGAGGCAAACAAACTACAAGCCACCACGTTGAAATTACATCACAGGGGAAACTCGGACAACGAAATCTTGTCCGACATCAACATCATAAAAGAGGCGTGTTTCCAACGAGAACTGACGTTTTTTGTGACGTTTCGTGACGGTTTCATCCGAGTTCCAAGTTGGAAAGAAATAATCTAAGGCACCATAAGCATGACAGAGATGGACAGATGCTCTGTCGCTTGAGCCCCTTGTGATTGGTGCCAGGTTTCCAGAGAACCCAGCTAGGAGCTGCAGGAGAGCCGGGGAGATAAGAGATGCCACATGAGGGATGGCCAGTGGGAGGTGCAGGGAAGGTGATTACCTTCGCCCAGTCAACACAAATATAAGGTTCAAGCCAGACCATGAAAGTCACAGCAGCATTACAACAAGAAGGTCATGAAGGATGAGGCCAACTTTATAACAAAGCCGGAAAACAGCAGAAAGTTCCAGCAGCAGTAAGTGCTGCTAATGGTCATTTTGGTAATACAAGTGTCCTCAGCGAACTGGTCCTCACTCTCAATGTGGCGCCAAAGCCCTCGTTCTCCTGACAAGCCGCCATGGTGGGGGGTAATAAAATGCTTAATATCCACCATGCAGGGCACTTGTTTGAGCCGGTGTCCTGGGGGGGTGTTCCTTCAAGAGCTGCTCATCATGCAAGCGCCCATTACCTGTTTTTATGAGCTGCGTCCAACCCAGCCACACCCCCCCTTGCAAGGGAAAAGGGCGGCCACCAGCTTCCACCACTTGAGCCCGTAACACCCCCCCCCCCCCCAGGAAGAAGGGGGCCAGCCAGGACAGGCCAGGGAGTGGAATCACACAGCTTCCCCCTCACCCTGGCAGGAAAAGGAGCTCCTAAAATAACAAAGCAGATCCAAGCATTGACACCAGGATTTGGGGTTTGGGGTGGCTTCTGTGGCCATGCTGGGGGGTAGAACATAAGGGGAGAAGAGAAAAAAATGGTGAAAATGCTGAACTTCGGGGGCTGGGGGGCAGTCAGAGGGAAAATGGGGAGGAGAGCGCAGGGATGGGGGGGGAATACAAAAGAGGAGCAGAAAGAGGAGAAACAGGAGCAGAGAGAGAGAGAAGCAGGAAAGAAAACAAGAAGAGAGAGAGAAGGGAGCGATGCAGGAAAGAAAACAAGGAGAGAGAGAGAGAGAGAGAGAGAGCAGGGAGGAAACAGAAGAAAGCAGCATGTGTGGGGGGGCTGGCTGGGGCCCTGCCCAAGGTACAATCTGTATCCTGCTCAGCTGCCAGACCACCCAGAGAGTAGGGAGGGCGGCAGGGACTGGAGGTGATGAGCAAGCGTTGAGGCTTGTCAGAGAGCACCCCCACCCCCCTTAACACCGCCAGCTCGGAATAACCTCCCCTCCGACCCCCATTTACGTCCTCCCCCCTCCCAGTGGTGTTCAGCATTCATGCGGCTCTATGCCATGCGACACCCCCCGGCCCCTCCCCCGTCCCATTGCATGCAAAGAAATCCACAGAAACGCACGCGACACTCAGGGACGCACTGACACGCTGTGTCGAGCCGGAGGGTAAGGGGCTGGGGGTTGGGGGGAAAGAGAGAGAGGGAGAGAGAGAGCAGCTTGGGAGGAGAGGGGAGACCACAGCTATGCGCGGGTTCTCTTCAGAGGAGAGCTCTGTTGGGACTGGCACAGTGCGTCCTGCTTTAATCCCCGTACTGAGCCCCGGTAATTCCCTGCTGGAATGTTTTCCTTCCCTGGTCTGCGCTGCCCGCAGAGGAGCAGGAGGCGGGCGGCACGGGGAACATGAAAGCTGCCTCAGTGTGGGCAAAGAGGGGGAAAGAAAACACACACACACACACACACACATACACACGCACACAGGCCGTGCAAAGATGCATGTGTGCACGTCGCCCGCTCGGGACGCCCAGCAGGCACACTGAGCCCAGGTGGCGATGGTCCCTTTGCTCCCAGACCGCATGACATGCACATGCCTGCCCTGCCAGGCCTTGCTGCTCTGCCCATAGGCCGCGCTCATCTTTTCCATGCGCCTACTGCCACTGAGGATCGAACCCTGGGCCAAGGCCGGAACGAGCTCGACCGCAGAGAGGGTGTGACCCAAACCATACATTCAACTGGCATGGGAAAATGAACCCCCACCCAAAAAAGGGGGCGTAAGGCTGGATCAGAGGGTGGGAGCACATGTGAGCGTGTTTCACGAGTCGACCTTCTGCTGGATGGAAAGAATAATAAATGAATGGAAGCATCCTTCGTGCGGCTTCACTGGGAGATCTTCCTTCAGCTGCGGGTAGGCAGCTACACCAAGCACTCGGCAGGCGCCCCAGTGAAGCCCAAACAGCAAAGCACCAGGGCACCAGCAGGAGCTGCCCTGCTGCATGGGCAAATAAATATGTAAATTTCCTGGCTCGGCCAGGCTGCGCAGCTGTGGAAACTCAGCAGAGGATGGCGGCAAGAGCGCGTAGCTTTGGCTGGAGCCGCACGGGTGCTTTATCTGCAAGGTCAGGGCTGGGCCTGGCCGTAAATCACGCAGAGTCCCAACACACAACCTCCGACTCGTCACATGAAAGCGGAGACGGTGCCGCCCTCAACACCTCAGAACCGGCAGCTGCAGATTTAGGCCTGGTTGCCTTAAGAAAATAACACACACACACACAAGTTGGTCTTCCTATCTATCCGTTCATTTCTATAGGAAAAACCATAATCCCAATCACGACACCCTTAACCCATACCCATCCCTAACCTTAACCATACGTAACCAACCCAAATACAAGACTTTTGGCATTTTTACTTTCTTGATTGCATTCACAGATTTTTATAAAACTGAGGGACCTCAAAAGATGTACTCAAAAGTAGGGAAATTTCAGGTTTTACCACATTTTGGGAATAATTTGATCCTCAAATGTGATCTATGCAAACCACACACACACACACACACACACACACACACACACACACACCTTTGCAGGGACTTTCTATTCATGTCTATGGGTAAGTCCCTAACCATAACTATGACAACCTTAACCCCAACCCAGCCCTAACCAAACGACAGACTTTTGATGTTTTTTGCTTGCAATCACAGTAAAATTGAGATTTTTGTTTGCAATCTGTAAAATTGAGTTTCCCCTAGTGGGGACGGAAAAAAATGGTCCCCACAACGTAAAAATAACTGAATTTCATGACCCCCCCCCCCCCAAACAGAAACACAGAGACACAAACACCACATACAACCATCCGTCATACCAGAAATACCAATTTTATCTAATTCTATGAAAACACAAACAGGCCATTGCTGTGCCACAGACAGGACTGCCTGTGCGTTATACGATTATGAAAAAGATTGTAGAACCCCTATTAAAAGCCCCTCCCTAGACTCCCTACTGGTCCTATCGAATGCTGATTAAACCTTCCCATAATGCACCTGGATAATCCGCAGCTGTGCCGGAGCCCACAGTAAATGGCATGAAGTCTTCCTGTCCCTCCCACACAGCTTACAGGTGAGGTGTGACGTGTCTCGACGGGGCCACACCGCTCCTTGTCACACGTCAGCCCCCATCCCGCTCGCGTCGGCCTCAACCCCAGGCATCCTAATTGCCCCGAAAGGGTCCGGCTCGGCCTACTCACCACCGTAAATGAACTGCAGATGCAGGACACGCTAGGATGACCCTGACCCATAACCCTGCCTCTGGGGCTCCCCCCTCGCTACCTCCCACCCAGCAACCCACAACCCCCTCTGCTCCAGCAGATAGGGTTACCTGGAGGGGCCTAGCATTCTGGAGCAACACAAACTGCCGCGCTAATCAGGTTCAGAGGAGGCCATGACACCCAGGATCAGGTTTGTCTTGATGAATGTGATCAATTTAACCCCAGGAGGGGCGGGGGCAAAATAATAAAAAAAAATGTAAAAACCCTATAAAAACATGAGGAGGCAAAGAAGGATGTGGAAAGGCAGCAGAGACCTGCAGGGAGAAGGCTCTGAGGGCTGGGATGGGGATGAGGGCTGCCATGAAGAAGGCAGTGACATTGCTGATGGAGGTGAGTGCGACGCTGGCCCCGGTCCGCTTCAGACACTCCCCCGTGCGGTCCTGTGAGGGGGGGGGGGGGGACATGGACAAGGAGAGGGAGGGTCAAGAAGAGAAGAAAACTCAGGAAAGGTGTTCAGTTGGACATTATGGTGTCTGTTTCAGAGCATCAGTGATCAGACAGGAATGTTTCTCCCTTTAACTGTCAGTTTATAAGTATTTTCTTTCTCTGTTTAGCACTGAACCTTCCGCCACACGTCCCATTCAGTCAGAGAGGAGTCAGATCACTTACACACGCACACTAACCCCTGTAATGAGAGCAAATGAACACCCTCCCTCCCACATCTTCAGGGGAATGATCATCAAATTACAATGGAAAGGTAGGGGGGACAGAAAAAATACAGTGTAACATATGTTATAAACAGTCAATGTAAGTCATAAACAGAGTAAGGAACCAGGTGAGTCAGTGTGTTAAAACAGGAGAAAATGTCTCCTTACATTTTCAAACTGAGCCGAGCTGCTGACTGAAATGACTGACGGCTTTAATCTGCATTTGTGGTTCTAAGAAGAGAAAAGCTTAAGAACTGGATCACACAGAATACGGCCGATCTTTCGCCTGCACGCACATTCAGGCGATCACGTCAGACCACACGCGGTGTGGGGGGAGGGGGACCTGTTTACCCAGTGTTTCGGGTAGACGAAGGGTGACAACAGGGATGGAGTGGGGGGGGGGGGGCAGAAAAATCCACACACCCTTCAGTTTTCAGAGAGTGCCGATGTTGATAAATACAAAACAAAAAGCAGGCAAACACACCCCCTTCACAGCAATGACTCGGGGGACCGGAGGTGTCGCACACATGAGCCACGCCCCTAAACCGGCATCTCAGTGAGAAACGGAGAAGGGAGTCTTTTCTCGACCTCCCTGGGGGATCCACCACATTGTCCAGGGTTCTTTTTTTGTTGGCCCGCCTGTAACGTGGGCTTTAGGGGTCTTTCACACGCACAGACAAGCCCCTGCACATTCCTCCCCATGAATGAGATTTCCTCACCCCTAGATAAGATAAGAGTGCCTAGCCGGCTGCATTTAGAGAAGCTGCCCGACACGATCTCACGCTCCGCTGATGAGTTTCAGGAAATTAAAACAACAACAGCAGTGGCGGCGGTGGCAGCCCGTCAGGCCGCCCGGCCCCCATCTACGAGGCCGCGGAGCGCTGCGCATCGCGTGTCTGCTTTCAGGCCACGCACGGGTCTTTATCTGTGCAATCGGTTCAGAAAGCCATTCTCTGAGGGGTGCTTGGGGGGCGTAACCTGGAGATCAAGACATCCTGCCCTCACCTCGAATGGGATCCTCTTGTTCTGACCCGTTTCGCTGAAGGCGTGAGCCAAGAGGAAGATGTCGTCGACACCAACTCCCAGGGCGAGGAAGGGCAAAACCTCAGATCAGTAACAAAAAAATATGCCTAAATATACAGTATCTTCATCATCATCATCACAGAAATATATTAGTGCCAATTGAAAGCCCATAGCCACTGCGGCAGGGCAACTAAGCAGCTGGTTATACCTGAGTTGTGGCGGCATTGAAGGAGATGCCAATGAGGGAGCAGAGGCCCAGCCCTGCAGCGACGGACAGCGCCACCAGCAGGACCCCTGCCAGGCCCACAGCCCCCTGCGACTTGGCGCAGTCCCAGCGGAGCATGGTCAGGCAGGCGTAGGCAAGCTGCAGGTCAGGTGGGGATGGACAGGGAGAATAAAGAGGAGACCGGGCACATACAGAGGGACAAGGGCCTACTCTACGGACTCAGCAGCACCCTTAGGCTTCACACAGACACAAAAGGGCCTTTCTGTCCCAGTTAGCAAGATGCAAGCACTTAATGCACCATCAACACGCATGGCCTGCTGACTGTGGAGCGGGAAAGCACCAACGCACCATGAGCAGGTAACCGCTGGCCACGCGGATGACACTGACGTCGGAGAAGGACTTCAGGATGTCCTCCAATGTAGTAGTCGTGAAGGAGAGCACCTTCTGAGAAGAGTTGACTGACACGCTCTGCTGGACGGCCTAGAGAAAGGACAAAGGACGTTAATCGAAAAACTTGACCGAATAACAAAATGAAATTAAAAAAATGAAGACATGCACAAGACCCTTTCAGAGTGGCAAAAGACCTTGTAACATCATAAAACAGCATAAAACCCAAGTAAGTCCAGCTCAGGATCCGCTGCCGACTGCCCGGACGCTACCGCAGATACAGCCAGGGCCCCACCCCGCCCGCTGCCGACTGCCCGGACGCTACTGCGGATACAGCCAGGGCCCCACCCCGCCCGCTGCCGACTGCCCGGACGCTACTGCGGATACAGCCAGGGCCCCACCCCGCCCGCTGCCGACTGCCCGGACGCTACTGCGGATACAGCCAGGGCCCCACCCCGC
>JAODKE010000043.1:27040775-27059071 GCA_026779605.1 Mormyrus hasselquistii
TATATATTTATATTTTAATTACCCTGAAGCTCATAGACACACACAGACATGCACACAATGGGATCTAGTGCACACATGGGACTCCACACGGTGACCATTCTTAGACAGGGCGGTTATCTGTTATATTTCTCTCTTTTTCTTCTGTTTCGGGCTTCTGGGAGAAAGGCAGAGGGTTGGGCAGCGCTGGAGGACTGGGGGGTTGGAGGTGCATGCGGCAGAGAAGAGGCTTTGACCCACAGCTGTAACACAATACACTCGGCCGGCCCTGTCGACCCCTGACAGACATTTTACACCACAGCCGCTATTGACGCCGTCCCTATTTCCATATGTATGGCCGCGCTCCCCTAATTATGCTAATCACCTGTCTAACTCGCCACGCCGGAAAAATGGCCGTATTTAGCAGTCCAGTGCCTGCTAATGCCGCTTTCTGTGAGGCAGGGATGTACATTCAGCGAGGCCTGAATGGACACATTTTTCCACGTTGCTGGCTTCATTCAGGTCCCCTACCCCCCACCAAAAAAAAAAAAACCTATTCAAGTCAACTTGGTTTGGCCAGGAACAAAAAAAATAAATAAATAAAAAAGTGGTATGTGGGTGTTTATGGGGGGGGGGGGGGGAGTTACGGCTGCGTTCATGCCCAAACTCTCGGCCGTCGAGTGAGATGATAAATCAATTGGTGCGAAAACAAGCACAAAAAAACTGAAATTTTACACTATGGTTCCTGAAACTGTAGCTGCCATTAAACAGATATGGAGGGGGGGTGTTTGCAGAGGTAAGCTCACGGATGATCCTGTGCTGCAGGTAAACAGGCAGCAGGACTCATAACGCGGGTGGGTGGTCAACGCTCTACACCCTGAAAAAGACCCCGTCCAGTCCCTGCCCCCCCAACCCAAAGAAGAAACAAAATTTTTAAAATCGTAATTATGAAAAAGAAATATACTCAGAATTATACCCATATATTCAGTGTGAAGGAGCCTTTCGTTGGTAGCTCCCCTGAGATCCTCGCAGACAGCAGGCCAGACCACGTGGGCGGGAGGCCACAGGGGCTTGGAACACCAGGACACCACCACCAACAGCCTGTGACTCACAGAGCGCCTCAGTAAGGCAAGGGGGCGTGGCCTGAGGGAACCCCCATGATCTGATTGGACAGTACCCCGCAGGAGAACATGGGAGGGGCACAAGAAGAGCCAACCACTAAAAACGGTGTGCCTTTGACACAACGGCTCCTCGCAGCATAGTACAGCTGCCCTTTTTCCTTCTAGAAAGGCTGCCAGGAGGGGTGGGGGGGGCAGTAAAAAGACTGGGAGGAGGTGCTCGTTGCAGAGGTGGCAAAGGAGCACATCTGTCATCCCACGTGCTCGACGTTTCCAAATAACACATCCTCAACACAGGCCGAGGTATGCGCAGTGTAAACACATGTTCCGAGGCATCTCCGGACAGTCCCTGCTGAATGGGATCTCCTCCACTTTAAGCAGACACCCCCACACAAAAAGAGTGTCACCATCCATGTCAAGCATGCATGGAAACCTTAACAAAACCCATTTACGCAGAAATGCTCTGCGGCCTTCAGAGTGTGAGGCATTGCGTGGTGACAGAATGAACTCACATCGACTAGTATTAAAGCTAGTAACTCAACATCTATGTTCAACCAGATCCGTTTAGCAATTTGCCCCCCTCTTTCTTGAAAGAGAAAGCTGACTGAGAATGTGAGTGATGAAACGGAGTGGACTTAAAATTTCACTTGTGACCAAAAAGCATTAAAAAACACACTGCCATCTAGTGGAATCAAATCAATAATATATATTTTTAAATCGGCAAAAGTGTAAAACTTTTCAAATCTGTTTGGTTAGTTCCAGACCTGTTCTGGAAGCCCTTCATGTACAAGAGGCAAAAGTGGCACCAGGTGAAATTTTAACAGGATGAATAGAAGCTCAGGAGACAAGTCCAGCAGCACGCTGTGGGCCAGTGTTCCCATAAGCTGGTGATTTCATCAGAACAATTGCAGGGAACAAGTCTGACTGATGATAAACGTGACATGTTATTTACATATGCAGTCCAGGAGAGCTCACAATGCAGTACCTTCTGAAGCACACCAGTGATTCAGCCATGACCATGAAAGCACCTAAGGCCCCATGAGTCACGTTATACTCTGGGACAGGACAACTACCCAGGCAGATGCCACTGCTGGGACCATTTGCTGTAATTCACTATAAAAATCAGCAACTCTTATCACTTACAGCCACAAGTACATCATAACTGATCACCAACATACCTGCATGGCACAACCACACAACAGCATAAGACAATGCAAAAAGAAAAAAGGCAGACTGACTGACGGACTGGCACCGTGCCCAGGATGCTCGGCTCTCTCGTGCCCCGCACTCCCTGCGATAAGCACCCCCGCAGTCGTATGCTAACCCCAAGCTAACAGTTACCTTAAAGGGGGGGTCGCAATTCATAATTACGAGAGCGGGATGCCTGACAATTACATAAGTAGATGGGTCCTGTGATTCACTTGTTCAGACATCACACTATCTTCAGCAGCACATTAACTAGGCCTATATTATTTACATAACAACTGAAAAAAGAAAAGCCTGCTTGCCCTAAAGCAACACACTTTGCACACACATGTATAAACAGAAATATATACATACACATACATCATATGCTTTCTATATATGGTGTAATTGCTTTTTTCTATATATGGTGTTTGCTCTCGTCTATTAGTTATACGAGTTAAACCGGAATGATACTTAAATGATAAATAAATTATGCTTCATTTGTTAAAAATAAGCACCATTTCAATGCACTAGCAGAATACAAAAACTTGCTGCCCCCCTACCACCGCATTGTTAATAACTTATGTTAGACATAGACAAAGGTGATGGCACTTTTGGATATATAAACTACAAGTTGCATTCTATTATTCTACTCATTGCTGAGAAGTAAATCACATCTGGCTGCATCACAATTGAAGGCAGCATTTTGTCCAAAGGAATTAAACACCATTTTTGCTTGGAAGCAGTTTCATTTGAAACAGTCTATCTACAATCACCAGCAAGGGGCCGTAAAAGCTCTGTGCGATAAATAAACAAAGAAACAAATAGCTGAGGGGGAACGAGTTCTGCCATTCCTCATGCCCCCCGACCCCAGACAACCCACTCCCACTCATTTTCATCAAGCCTGTATGATTAGAATAACAGCACAGTTAATTAAAAAAAAAAAATAATAAATAAATAATAATAATAATAATAATAATAATAATAAAAAACTCAAACTACCAGGTGAAAGACAACTAACAATCACTAATTTGGCCACCCTGGGGCCAGGGCCGCTGAATCAGCGGGGGGGGCGGGGGGCATCCCGTGGGCCAAGCCTCACCGCGCGCGGGGTCATGCAGAGGTCACCTCCAAGGGGCCTGTCCAAATTCAACATAAACACGTTCATCTGACTTCCATGAAGGAACATCTCCCACAGCAACAGAGTCCAGGCAGAACCAATCTATCCCTCATCTGCGGAGTGTAATCTAAACAAACAGGCAGAACCATCCTTGCATCTGGAAGTTGTCATATTTCAAAACTTAAGAAAAAGAGCAGAGCAAATGCACAGTAAAACATTCTGCGGATCCTTCAGCTCTTGGGCTGGGGTGTGAAGTGTACAGCATGTATCACCTTTTCAAAAACAATAATGATACAATATCTAGGACTCTATTGAAACAAAGTCTTAAAGCATTACAAATATGTATTTTTTTATTAATTAAAATTGAACAAATTAAGATCTGAATTTAAACAATTTGACAAAAAAAAGCTTCATTGTGACCTGATACGGAAGGATGATCATTACCATTAAGCCACCTAAAGTTCTCCCACAAGGCAGGGTTATGCTGCGATTTAACATTGGTCTGCATCTCAATAATACGTGACTGAAAGAAGCAGATGAATGAGGAAGAGGGTGCCATTACAATATCTGAGGTTCAATCCATCATTCATTTTAAGCCACTTGTTGGGAAATGGCTATATAAAACACGCAGGCTAATTACATTTACAAAGGAGTTTTAACACAAACTATTTTTTTTGCGTTGACAATAATTATTGATACTATAACCATATAATAATTATTATATGGTTATTAATAATGATCATAATGATAATAATAAAGATCGTCATCGACTATATCAAAGGAAAAACTAAAAAATGAGAAAATTAAGAAAATGAAAAAAAATGCACAGCAGTGAAATCGACGCACCCGAGGTGGAGACCGGCGGAGAGTGTGTACCGGACAACCACAACTTTACAGCATAAACGGACGTAGATCTCCACGGAAACAAAGCGGTGATTATTAATGGCGGGAGCCCACTCTTTAAAAGTATGTCTGAAAAGTAAATTACCAAAACTTTGATGCTGGACGGAAATCTATCCCAAAAAAGAAAGCATTACCTTAGAAAATACTCCATTATACAAATACAAATGTACATAATCGTTCTTTTAAACTCAGTCTTATTAATGTTTCTTACTTATTTTATCACTCTTTGGCTTTCCGTCTTTTTGTTTCGTTATTTGAATGTTTTAAACTGCTGGAATGTGGATTAAATACGGGGGGAAAAATCTTAATTACCGTCTGCAAAAAAAAAAACGCCCATTCTTTAACCGTTTTTAAATTCATAAAAATGTTTATTTCAAAGTGTTTTCATTGTTTTGCTTTTACCAGTTCCATACTCTGCATTTGCCTATTTTGTAAACATGCGTTTCAGTCTGTACTTCACTTTTTCCCTTTAGCCAGAGACAAATCTTTTTTGGAAAATTGAAAGCCGTCCAAAACAGGACCACACACAGTCACTGGGGCTGCGCAGATCGAATTCAACTGCTGGGGGCAGACACACACACACACACACACACATACTCACGCGCGCGCACACACACACACACACACACACACTTACAAAATGGCGGATTTCAGATTATTCTCTTTAACAAAAAATATATCAGATTCAATAACAAAAAAGCATGCATGCTGAAAAAGCAGAAGAATGCGAACTTTTTCTGTCACTGCCCCTCGCGTTTACTTTAAACGCTGACAGCGGAGCGAGTTAAAATATGAAGCGCAGTAAATTCTTCCCTAGTTTGACCTGGCCCCTTGCCAGACTGCTATACAATAAACAATCCTCCAGCTTGCTTGGCAGACCCCCCCGGCCATATCCCCGCGCCACCCCCTCCGTCCGCACTCGGATTATTCTCTTTAAAAAAAGTATTGAAAGCAATGGCAGAAAAATGAATAAGGGTTCTTACCTTCCACCCAGAGTTTCTCCACGTCGGTCTCCAGATTAGCTGCCCTTAAGCCAACAGCGAAAGCTCCAAATACTAAGAGCCCCACGACTAGAAACTTTCCGCAGTTTTTTTGAATGTAACACCCAAGTTTAAACAAGAGTCTTTGAAACTTCGCTCTCAGCCATAGCGGCGCTTTTCTTCCAGTCGCCGTCCCCTGCGACAAAACAACATAGAATCCAAAAGTTACAATAAGGTTCATAAGAGGCGTTAAAAGCATCAGTCTACGATTTGATTTAATCGTTTTAATGCATCTGACAACACCCTTTCGTGTAATCGAACTAATGGCACTCGGTATATGTGCTTACATCGGGGACAGTGACTTTTATAAATTGCATGTCATAAATGTTGTTTCACTTCATCGGAGACTTAAGTCGGGAATTGCACGCGCTTCGATTACTTGCTTATTATAATTATAATATCATTACGGACATCGTGCATTAGTTACTGCCTGTGGAGCAAAGAAACGTTTCATTATTATTTTCCCTCAAAGGGAGCGTGGACCTCCTACGTGGAGGGGGGTGGTTAGCTAACTGACTACACACGGGGCGATCGTGAATAGTAGACTTCAAGTACTTTTCTTATTCTGACCACATAAAAAGTATCACGTAGAGCAATCACGGTTTTGTTTAAGTGACACATAGTATCGGTGCGTGGGGCAGGTCAGTAACAAGCGGCATTAGACCGTAGGTCCACGTGGTCTGCGGTGCCGCAAGACCGCAAATGCATTTCCATAGACTCAGGAATCGCTGTGTGATCCGACTTGGGCAGCGGAGCAGCCATCACGGAGGGAGTTACGACAATATTTGTGAACGGAAGAGGGCAGCCACATGGATTTTAGCTTTAGCAGAGAGGGAGGAAAACTACTCCCAATAAACACACCATCGCGAAAGTCTAGGATGTTGTGGACCGGCAGGACTACAACTTCAACAAATTTAATGAAAAACACAATAAAACAAACACCCTGTTATCACTTACAATGCATTATTTCGGCCAGACCACAAGTCACTTCTCCAATGAAAAACCGCAATCAAAGCTTGTTTACTACCAGTACTACTACTACTACTACTACTACTACTACTACTACTAGGCAACTGCTATTACTATTACTACTAGCGGCACAGGGTTTTCTTCACGCATCAGTCAGTTACTCGAACTGCCAGTTACTGAAACAAAGTGATCCGTAATTATAAGTGCTGAAATAGAAACAGTCGCTAAAGCATAGTTACTTAGGAGACCTGTCTGGATGCAGAGGTCTATCGTTGGACACTGAGCCCCCTCCACGTCTTATAAGCGGCTATCCCGTTACCTAGCGACTTGACAAAAGTCCGTGAGTTTCACTACATTCACATGCTTATTGCCGCGCCAGACAAGCTTGTATCTATAAGCACCTCGGATATTTGTTCCAATGCAAAAGAGGCATCACAGTAACTGGGACGCTGTAAATACTCCAGATCCGTTGTTGTTGTGCGATAGGTCCCCCTTCTCCTCCGTGTTATCCTCGGCCGATCGGGGTCCCTGTTTTCCTGCTCGGAAGAGACATTAACAGCCGAGGCCATGTTTCAGAGACTGGGCTGCACGCTTTGCTATCCGCGATCTTATATTCCTCCAAATGCGTTTATTGACGTCCCAGAGAAACAAAGTTTCACTTTTGGTGATCGCAGACCTGCAAAGTACTTCATACTCCTGTTTAGGACGGCGAGTCAGAGTCTGCGCCTTCCATTCCAACATTTCGTGATCCGGGGGTCTTCTCACTTTCCCACATTCACGGTTTTCTTTTTTTTCTCAGTGTTGCTTTCTTTATAAAACAAAGTGGGTAAAACGGTCTCCTTTTACAAAATGGCAACTTGGATCGTTCGGCTGTTCAACCATTCTGTGTGTAATATGGTCTTTCTCAGGCCGCGGGACTCGGCAAGCTCCGAGGTTCAATAGTTGAGAAAAAAGAGCTCTCTCCATTTGGAGGCAAAGGAGGAGGAGTAAAGCTAAGAGAATCGAAATCCCGCCCCCAGAACTGTCAGATGGCTGGGGATCCTTGGATCTGATTGGCCCCAGAAAGGCAAAAATTACTCAGCAAACACGACTATTATTAGCTGCTTAGCAACAGCTCACCAAAGTAGAGAGACCACCCAAGCAGAGGACTCTCGTGTGTGCAGCTCGAACTTCAGGGAAGCCTTAAAGCAGTCCAGCCCTCTGTGCTCTTGCGCGCGACTCGGCTGGAGTCGTGCGTTTCCCCTTTCTTCCTTTCTTTCTTTTTTTTACACATGACATTTTGCTACCAAAGTGTTTCTTTAATCACAAGATGTATTTCAAGCAAGGTCGCTCAAAATGGCCAACAAGGAAATTCTAAACGGCAATTAATGTTTCCTTCTTTCTATGTATTGTGAGGACTTGGCATCAAGTTTCAATGTGTCTAGGGAGGTCCCAGTCTAGGTTTCATTCACAACAATGTAATAACAGCTTCGAGGATAAAGAGGGAACGTGTCACGCTCTGTGTTTCCAAACATTTTAATTTAGGATGCTGTGTGTTTCACGGTGTTATACTCTGTTGCAACATCATATTTATTTTCCAGTGCATAATATATATGAGGAATGTGGATCGTATAATTAAATGAAAATATACGTTTATAATGACAAGAATGAATGCATACAAAAACAATTTACTTAATGTTCTGTTTATACGATAAAAATTATTGTATTTATTTATTGCACATAAACAAACATTTCTGGAAAACGAAACTCGAGACGGCCGCGATTTTCATTTCCCACGATTCAGTACTTACGCGGAGACACGCCTGCGTGGAGCCCAGATAAACCCAAACTAGTCCCAATCTTTCAGTAAATCGCATGGGACCAAAAAGACAAAAATAATCGCCGCGTTATTAATATACTCATTTACTCGGTTAGCTAACTGGTATTCAAGCTTCTACCGTACGCCTACATTTTATAGGATTTTGCTGGTGTTATGACAAACATAATGGAGCCGCTGGGCGCTGATACGAAAGAAATGCCAAGCAATTCGTAATAATCTGCCCCGAAAGTCCTACCCTTGTTACTAAGCAGTAACGTTTACTGCTGTCAAATGCAACCCCAACGGTGAGTGGCTCATTATCACACAATCCGTGAGTATATAATGTAACGGTTTTTTACATTTTTATATTTCCAAAGTTTTCCTAAATCTTTCATCACATTTGTTTTTCTTGCAATTTCACGCGGCACTTACTATTTAATTGCGTCCCGAATTTCAAGTAAACACACCGGCATTAGTGTTATTACCAGTATTCTTCTGGTGGTTTCATGTTATAGAATTTGGAGTCAATTCAGATTTAAAACAAATAAGACGGACAGTTGTTTTCGGTACACCCCGTTCTTCCCACAATTGATGAAATCATCAGTGCTGAGCTTGTCGCGCGTATTTGGAGGCCATGCTAAATGTCATCAGAGCGCCATCTAGAAAGTGCAACGTTCAGCAGGCTGCCGTCATCCCTCAACAGCGCAGACTTCTGTGACCAAATTTACAACACAGTGGGATCATATTATATAGCCCACCTTTAGTGAATACAAGAAAGATCAGTTATATTGACTGCACATCTGCCCCCATTTCAAACATATTTTTTTTTTTGGATAACGTGTCGTAAGGACTTATGATTAGTATAACGTAAACAGTATAGCGATTATATGACAGAGAGGCCTATATATATGTGTTTTCCTATACCTGCTGTTAATGAAAATACAAAAGATTTTTACTGGGCACTATTTGTAATTTAAACATCGTAAAAAGCACACCACATATTGTTCATTTTATCATCAATTGCGTATGATGTAATTGTAATGAAACCATATAGTCACCAGGAAAACACTTAATCAAGTTCTTAACACAATTTATGGTTATATTTTTAAACAGCAACCAGCATATTCTGCCAGTCTAGTGAATGGAGCATTACGCCTATACGTTTTGTTAACTATCAGTTTTTTTCGATAAGCGAGCTAGTGAAATACTGTCCCGTTGACAGATAACAACCAGTCTATGTTTAGTGCAAGTCTGCCTTCCAGGAATGGGTCGGCCTTACCGCTAACCCAACAGTACCAGTCAGGATTAAAGTAACTCCAGTGTGTAACAAATTAGAGGCCGTCTATGTCACCATTACCGTTGGTTACTTTTCAGTTATTGATATTTCATAATGATGCATTACTTTCAACGAGCAAATTTTTTCCCACGATAACAGGGGGAACATTTGCTTCAAACACATAAATGACAGAATAACACCATTCGGCACACTATTGCAGCTTGTTCAGAACAGTTAAATGAGTACAAGAGCACCCAGTGTTGGATGTGTTGTCATATTTCGGAAATTGGTCTGTTCAATTCAAATAGAAGTTTCGAGTTATCTTCATAACAGTAATATATTTCGCAAAGACGTTTTATAGATTAAATACCATGTGTTTTACAATGGGCATGATTAAATTTATCATTTATAATCCTGTAATGAAATGAAGGCCCGTACATAAAAATTGCAGAAATGAACTTCCACTAGCAGTAGGAACTAATTGGTTCCCAGCAATTTGCAAAACACGTGCAAATTAGAGAATACTGCAGGTTTCAGCGTCCGTTTTATTCATTTTAATGGGGGACCTCTACATCATGGAGCAATTTAAAATAATTTTCTGAACATTTTCGTCCTGCAGTTTAAATCTATTAACGGCAGGATGAAAGATACACAACGCCCACAATGCTCACCGCTTTTGACTTTCGGTCCATGCAGTGACAGCCACTTGCTGTGACACCTGTTGTGATTTCAGATGCGTTAATGAAAGATGAGTGAGTGTGAAGACCCTCGTGTGCTTAACCAAGCAACCGGAAGTCATTGTGGGTTTGAACTTTTGATCTATAGCCCAAATATACAATGTTAAAAACGGAACAGTTATAAGCTGCGCAGGCTAAAACATTACGAAAAAGAATGCATTGATCATTGATAATGTTCGTGCTCTGGGACCAAGGAACTATATTTGGTTCCATTATGGGACGGAATACCCTTTCCATTGCGAAAAGACTTGCTGGACATAATGAAAAAGACGGCACCGAAACAAACTCAGTATTGCGTTACTGTATGCAGAATATTATGACAGGCGACTATTGCTTTTCTGTGTTACTCATTTTAAGAAGTTCTAAAATTTATCAATTGTGTACAATCTTGATAGCATGCAAATATATCACCACATGTGAATGACGGCTTTAACAAAATGTCCAGTTGGTATCTTGTCATTCTTCAGAAAAGACGATCGCATATAAAAACGGATCGCATGTAAAACCACAACTAAAACTGACGAAAAGTTTTAGTTCTTGAAGAATAATGCAGCCACTGAGCACTTCAGTTGTATTCAGATGTACGATTAAATAACAATTCTCAACGTTACCAAACTGTTGTCATTAATGTTTTCAAGAAAACGTTGTCAAACTCTGGCGCATTTCAACGTTGAATGGTTTATTTTAATTAGATTAGGAAACACTGTCTCCATTATCCGTCTTGTAAGTTACTTTCCACTACTGAGGTAAACTCAGTGCCATGTCCATTGAATAAATACATTTTATTTAAACGTAACGGCACATTTAATTTAAAACGTATAAACAAAGAGTCTCGATGTTAAGACGCCTTTGAAACAAACAGATCATAACAAGAAACTCTTGTCTTAATATAACATAGAAAATGCAACGCTGATATTCGAATAAAATGTGCACATATATACACATGTACAAAAAAACAGTGTACTGCAAGTAATCGTCAAGAAACCTCAATGTCGTCATCTACTACACTCACAATAGCAACGCAAGTAGTTCCAGCTGCTTAGGAGTTAATATCAATTTCTCAACGAGGCGCGGCGGCGTTTGCCAAGATATTGCAACCTGAAATACCAAATAATTTGTCCGTTCGTAGCTAGCATGCCACTTACCATCTTCCGCTAACTTGGGAAAATCGTCTGGGGTATTAAAACTACAGGGTGTCCGCCCGCTTAGCGAGTGTTGTCACTTTGCGATGAAGATAAAAAGATTTTTTCCCCGTTTTTTAATGAGAAAAAGCACTTGGCAAAGAATAATCCGTCCTGGTTGCAGGCATTTTGCTAAGTGTTGGAACGGTCCACAATTACATGCCTGTTTCTATTAAGCAGCTCCACTCGTGTCCACGTGGGTGGTCCAAATCTCAATAGGCAGGACCTCTTGGTGTCACGTGATTGCCCTAAACCTTAAACGCCCCCCATCCCACAAACGGATAAAAAGCAAGCCTAGAGACTTATCCTTGTAACTGTAAGAAAGCAAGCAAACACACAAGCTCAATATAAGAAGGTCCGCGAAATCTCTAATCCTAAAGTTCCAGGCAACCTCTCCTGGAGTGTGTGTCCGCAATTCAGATCTGAATGTCTCAACTGGAAATACATAACATTTTTGTATTCGAGATACTTGTAAGATTATTCGTGAAATAGCTGCTGTTTAGCCAGGGTTTAATTACAATTTGACACGGAGAACTCTTTGAATATGTGTCTCTCGATATATTCAAATGTTCTGAGGTATCAGTTTGTTCTCACATCCAAATTTGATTTTCCACAGAGAAAATAATCTTGATCTGATAATACGCTATACTATAATACGATGCAATGTCAGTTGTCATTATCATCCCCATAAAGCCTTTTATGAAAGTATGACTTGTTCCTTAATCCCTAGAAATGCAGCATTTTCACATACAGCAGGAATAAGGAAACACTGCGTTTCATTCAGACAATGAAATCTGCATTTATTGTATCTCAAATACAATCCACTGTTCGTTATACAACTTTGAATATTGACGCAATTTGATTTTTTTAATGTTACCTCTCCATAAAAATATGGGAACCGTTTGTTTCTCCTAATGCTGTTTTGTATTTTCACACCCTCTCGCGGGCACTAAAAGCAAATTTCACATGAAATTCAACTGCAAATATATATTTTAAAATCAATCAATCAATCAGTTAATTGATGATTATTATTATTATTATACCTTACATGTGGACAGTTATAATAGAACAAAAAAGGGAAAAATGTGATTATGTGTTTACAAACAACAGACAGTAATTGTGCTTTCATAATTTTGTCAGAATTATATGCCCCAAGACCAGTCACCCAATCAATGTTAGGTCAGAGTAATCCAGTCAGCGTACCAAACCATTTGTATGCCATTCCTGTAAGGGGTGGTAGTAATTTTAGTGAAAGCTGTTCATTCGATTTCTTTAAAATGTTTAGCATGGAGAAATGCATAAATAATAGTTTGTAAAATTCAGTTGGATCACAAACTAAATTTTGAAAGATTTTTACTAGTTTGTCAAATCAGCAATAAAAAAATAGCTTTTAAAATTTGCAGGGTAAATAGGATTGCTTTAAAAACAAAATAACTGGCAATAACAGTGGTAATATATAATATTTATTCCATAGATCTGGTTTATTCCATTGTAACAGAAGATATTTTACACAATATATTACAAAAACTGTGTGTGTAAGGAAGATCAGATATGAAAGAATGATAAGAAATATTGAACGTATGACTTAGACTCGTGTGATCCCCCTGTAGTTGGAACACACCCTCCGATCCAGAGCCTTCAGGTCCTCCAGGCAGATCTCATCCACCCTCCGGGTCCAGCCACCGCGCAGCTCACAAACCACCCTGGCCACCTCAGCCCCTATGATGGGCAAGCCCCCCCCACCAGCACCCTCGGGCTCTGTGCCCTCAGATGACTCAAAGGCAGTGTGCGTAGATGTATCTGAGGCAGGGTTGAGGATGTCCTCAAAGTATTCCTTCCACCTCCGGGTGATGTCCCTAGGTGAGGTCAACAGCACCCCTTCCCCACTATAAATAGTAGGAACCAGGAGCTGCTTCCCTCTCCTGATATTCCGGATGGTTTTTTGAGGCCGACCGAAAGTCACTTTCCATGGCCTCACCAAACTCCTCCCACGCCCGGGTTTTTGCTTCTGCGACGGCCCAAGCCTCGTTCCTCCTGGCCTGCTAGTACCCATCAGCTGCCTCTGGAGACCCCCAGGCTAATAATTCCCGGTAAGCCTCCTTCTTCAGCTTGACAGCCCTCCTCACCTCTGGTGTCCACCATCGAGTACGGGGGTTACCGCCACGACTGGCACCAACGACCCTGCAGCCACAGCTCCGTACAGCCGCTTCCACAATGGAGGTCCGGAACAGTGTCCATTCAGACTCAATGTCCCCAACCTGCCCTGCAATGCAGTTGGAATTCTGCCGGGGGTGCGAGTTAAAGCTCCGGCGAACAGGAGCCTCTGCCAGACATTCCCAGCAGACCCTCACTATGCGCTTGGGCCTACCAGATCTGACCGGCCTCCTCCCCCGCCACCTGAGCCAACTCACCGCCAGGTGGTGATCAGTTGACAGCTCTGTCCCTTTCTTTACCCGAGTGTCCAAGACGGAAGAACACAGATCAGATGATACGATTATGAAATTGATCATCGACCTGTAGCCCCGGGCATGTTCATACCATGTCTATTTATGGACACCCTTATGCTTGAACATGGTGTTCATTATGGACAAACCATACATTGCACAGAAGTCCAATAACAAAACATCAATTGGGTTCAGATCAGGGAGGCCGTTTCTTCCAATCACCCGCCTCTAGGTCACACTGTCATTGCCCATGTGAGTGTTGAAGTCCCCCAGCAAAACGATCGAATCTCCTCGTGGCACGTCAACCAGCATACCACTAAGGCAATACAAGAAGGCCGGGTACTCTGAATCGACATTCGGCGCATAAGCGCAGATGATAGTCCGAGACCTATCCCCGAAGGCGCAGGGAGACAGCCCTCTTGTTCGCCGGGGTAAACTCTGATATTAATGCACCAAGCTGTGAGGCCACCAGTAGCCCCACCCCAGCCCGGCGTCACTCACCCGCCGCAACTCCAGAAGGAAAGAATGTCCAGCCCCTCTCCAGGAGATTAGTTCCAGAACCCAAGCTATGCCTTGAGGTGAGCCCGGCTATATCTAGTCGATATCTCTCAACCTCATGCACAAGCTCAGGCTCATTCCCCACCAGAGAGGTGACATTCTGTGTCCCGAAAACCAGTTTTGTCAGCCGTGGATCGGATCGCCAGGGCCTCCCTTGGCCGCCACCCGATCCACAATGCACCGAACCCCTGACATTCCCCTTGCGGGTGGTGGGCCCACCTGGAGACAGTCCCGTGTGCCTCTTTCAGGCTATGGGCCAAGGCCCGGCCACCAGGCGCTCGCCAACTGGCCCCTCCCCCAGGCCTGGCTCCAGGGTGGGGCCCCGGTGACCCTAGTCCGGGTGAGGGAAACGTGACTTTGCTGTTAATACTTGTCATAGGGTGCTTTTGGATTGCTCTTTGTCTGGCCCCTCCCCTGGGACCTGTTTGCCTTTGGAGACGCTACCAGGGGCTATTGCCCCCAACAACATAGCCCCCAGGGTCACTGAGGCACGCAAACCCCTCCACAACGATAAGGTGGCAACCCAAGGAAAGTCTATTCCAGGGTACTGGAGAGGAGGGTGAGATTGATAGTAGAATCTCGGATTCAGGAGTAACAATGCAGTTTTTGTCATGGCCGTGGACCAGCTTTATACGCTTGCGAGGGTGCTGGAGGGGGCCTGGGAGTTTGCCTATCCAGTCTACATGTGTTTCGTGGATTTGGAAAAAGCTTACGACCGGATTCCCTGAGGTGCTCTGTGGGGGGTGCTTCGGGAGTATGGGGTCCGGGGGCCACTGTTGTGGGCGATTTGGTCCCTGTATGAATGGAACAGAAGCTTGGTCCACGTTGCTGGTAATAAGTCGGATATGTTCCCAGTGCAGGTTGGGCTTCGCCAGGGCTGCCCTTTGTTATCAGTCCTGTTTATAATATTTATAAACTGGATTTCTCGGTGCAGCTGGGGTGTTGAGGGTCTCCAGTCTGGTGGCCTCAGGATTGCCTCGCTGCTTGTTCTGGGGCGGTTCGTAGCCGATGGTGAAGCGGCGGGGATGAGGATTAGCACCTCCAAGTCCGAGGCCATGGTTCTCAGCGGGAAATGGGTGGATTGCCGTCTTCAGGTCAGGGAAGACATACTGCCTCATGTGGAGTTCAAGTATCTCGGGGCCTTGTTCATGAGTGAGGGTAGGCGAGATCGGGAAAGAAAGAACTGAGCCGAAAAGCAAAGCTCTCGATCTACTGGTCCATCATCGTCCCTACCCTCAACTATGGTCATGAGCTATGGGTAATGACCGAAAGAACGAGATGGCGAATACAGGCGGCCGAAATGAGGTTTCTCCGCAGGGTATCTGGGCTCTCCCTTAGGGATAAGGTGAGAAGTTTGGATATCCGGGAGTAGAACCGCTGCTTCTTCACGTCAAAAGGAGCCAGTTGAGGTGGTTTGGACACCTGGTGCGGATGCCTCCTGGGCGGCTACCCGGAGAGGTTTTCCGTGCGTGTCCTACAGGGAGGAGGCCTGGGGCAGACCCAGGACTCGCTGGAGGGATTATATCTCTCGGCTGGCCTGGGAACGCCTCAGTGTCCCCCCCGAGGGGCTGGTAGAGTTAGCTGGGGAGAGGGAGGCAAAGTTATGGGAATCGAGCTCAGTCTATAAAGTACTGTAAATGTTAAGATACAAACTCCTTCATACCTTTGTAAATTATTTAGCATTTAGGAACATCCTTCATAAAAATTCTTTCACAAAGTCTTGGTCATGGAAGATTTTGGGGGCTTTTTTCAAGGATACGAAGACAACATTTTCTCTCGTCTTGCTTATTTGCAGAATTACTTTGTAAATGTAGGCAACATTTTCTGTAGTATTAACATAATCGAAAGAAACAGGAAAGATTTTAGCTTTGAAAACCGAAAGTACCTAAAATAAATCAGGATCTCCCTAACTAGTCTCGTGCACTTTTCACCACAGTTAGAAATGCCAGATAAATCTGAAAATCTGTCTTTCCTAAATGCGTATGAATAAATCTATGTTTTTGAGCAGGTAGGACCCAAAGATGAGGAAGCATCATATTTCCAGTTTAACCTGAAATAAAAGTATGCCTTAAAAGCTGATAAGACCGCTTCTATCCTCTTTATTATAAATAATTGGTGCTACACGTCACACGTCACTTGTGAAGACTGGGAGTTTCTGCTGTATTTCTGAAATTAAATAGCTAGAGGCCATTAAATTAGAATTAGCTGAATTTCCTTTGAAACAGATGGGAAATTTGGGAAAGAATTGTGATCTGCACCTCTGCTGTGTGTGAGTGTGTGTGTTTGTGTGTGTGTTTGTGTGTGTGAGTGTGTGTGTGTGCTTGTGTGTGTGTGTGTGTGTGTGTTTGTGTGTGTGTGTGTGTGTGTGTGTTTGTGTGTGTGAAATATACATGTTCACTGTGTCACATAGATTTCCTCCTGTAGTCCAAAGACATGCAGTGAGACTAACAGGTGTCTCTAAATTGGTTATTGAGTATGACTGTGTACTTATAAGTGTGCTTATAAGTGTGCATGTAAGTGTGCATGTAAGTGTGTGCGTGAGTGGATATTCCTCCACTTACAGATTCTCTAGTTGATTCTCAAGCTGCAGGTGTTGTGAGTTTCTCAATACAGCACACAGCTTAATTCACTCAAAGCTAAACTTCAGCTTTTCATTTAAACTTTATTGCCAGTGGTGACCACTGATTGCTGCTTATAGTTTCACAACAATGCAAAGCCATTTGTCTGTCTACCTAATCATTACTGCAGCAAAGCATTTGCCCCTATTGATGGTTTAATTATTGCAGCCATATGTATATGTATGCAACTTATTTAGACAAATCAGGGATTTTGTATTAATCATTCTTTTTGAATTGCATGAGGCAGCTGATATGCTACATTTCAATTTGAGTTATTTGGCGTAAAAGAAAATCACAATTAAAAAAAAAAAACTTGTTCTGCAGAACGGTCAGCCTATTAGCTAACATGGTCGTCGGCCTTTTCTTGTTGACACCTGTGTAGACCCTGCGAAGTCGACGTCTACCTGTCTTGTCCCCAAATAAGTTGAGCTGCTGTTTTGCTTTGGGTTCATTTATGGTCCTCCCTGTTTCATGCTGGTTACCAGTGCCCAGCTACACATGCTGTAAAGCTTTGAAGATCCTGGACAAGATTAGTTCAGTAGTAACTGTTTTTTTTACATTGTATACCTGTGGATGAAGCTTAAAACAAACTGAATTCTGTCTTTATTTCTGGTCTAAAGCATTTTCCCGCTCCACTGATGGCATGTGTGAAATCAGTCTAAAGAACATGCTGACTAGGTTTACAGATTCTTTTATGTCACTGTTATGGCACCTGTCAACGAATTAATCTTCCCATACAGAATATGAGTCACTCTCTAAATGCTGAAGTGACCATATGATTACTTTCATCAGAAATTCCATTTTTGTCTAAGTCACACAAATAATAGTTTATATGAGTTTCATCATTTGTCTTGTATCCGAATATGTGCAAAAAGCTTTTTTGTCTGGAAATCTGGCCGCGATTAACAGCGAGTTAACAGCGTTTCGTGTAACTGTACTAAACAGCACAGCATAAAACTGGAGGCCGTATGTGCAAAGCACACCTATCGTGAAAGTCATACACTGCATTTGTTCAAAGGTTAAAATATTACAATATGCTTAATATCACTGAATACCTTAAGATTGCACTTGATCATTTAATTAATTGCATTAATTCTATTGATTTTTATGTGTGAAAATGATCAACTTTGTAATCATTCTGAGACAGTGCTCTTTATGCACTAATCACCTCAGAGTCTGTCATTCACAGAATTGCAAAACAAGGCAAATTATAGCGCAGCTTAGTTCAGTCAGAACATGCTGCTTTGTGCAAATACCATTGTGCGCCATTGCGGGCCCAAAGCCATGCTTTGTTGTGTACAGTCCCTGACAAAAGTCTTGTCGCTTATCTATTTTGTAGAAAAACCTGCTATTAACCTGACTTTTAATTAATC